>OX393549.1:73185831-73920831 GCA_947650365.1 Chamaelirium japonicum | reverse complement strand
TTGGCTACATCCAAGTAATCGGACGGTGATCATGAAGACTCAAGAACTTTGATTTCGTCGATGATACACTATTTTTTTGAGAGACAGATGAGGCACATGTGGTCGCTCTCAAGTCCATATTGTATGCCCTTTGAGATAGTCTCTAGCCTCAACATTAATTTTTTCAAGAGTTCTCTGTTATTGGTGAGGGAGCAAGAGTCGGTGAGTCAATTCTTTACTAGGTTGCTGAATTGCAAGTTTTAGAGGCTCCCTACGTAATATCTGGACCTGCCTATGGGATACTTATCCCTCGGGAAGGATCAATGGTGTGGTCTAATTGAGAAGGTGGATCAGCAACTGGAAGGACAAATTATTATCGCTTGGGGGGAGGCTGGTTTTTGTCAACTCGGTGCTCACGGCTTTGTCTGGCTACTTCCTCACTTTTTATCTTCTCTCGGCATGGATGGTTAATTGCCTTGATCATATTCTGAGGGACTTCCTTTGGAGAGGCACAGAGCGCTCTTTGGCTCGTATAATTTGGAGAGCTGGAAGGTAGTCTAGAAATCCATGAAACAATGGGGTCGTGGTGTTTTGGATGTTTGGGATTTCAACATGGCAATGCTTGGGAAGTGGTGGTGGCGACTTCAGGTTGACTGTGGAGACTCCTAGAGTGCGATTGTTCAGAGCGTTACTTTCATCTCGCATTCTCGTTGTAGTCTTGGGGGGAGGGTTTATGGCGTACTCCTTTGTTTTGGCGTAGGGTACCACAGACCTTCAATGCTTACCATTGTGGGTGTCATTTTTCTCACGGCAATGACAAGTATATTAGATTTTGGGTGGATCGTTGGATCGGGGAATTATCACTCAGTGTTATGTTCCTGGACCTATTTGAGTAGGCATTAGATCCTAACATTTTTGTCCGATCCCTATGTGACACTCTAGGAGGGTCTATATCTTGGTGGGTGTCCTTCCGAAGGGTGATTCTGCAACTCCTTCAGTCAATGCTGCTAGAATTGTATGAGATTTTCGTCACTTTTAGGTTTTGAGGGTGAGTGATTCCGTTTGCTAGCATTGGGACCAAGGAGGCAGCTTCTCCGTCCACTCGTTCATAAACAATGGGCGGACTCATTTGCTGAGTGGCGAGTTGTTTGTGGATGGTGAGGGTTTCGTTAAAGATTCGCATCTTCATGTGTATATCATTTAAGGACTTCATTTTGACGATGGTCAATCTTCTCAACGTTGCAGGCACCAAGGCATTGCAGATCCGTCTTGTCCTTGTTGCGACTCTGGCACGAGAGAGATCGTTACTCATCTGTTACTTTGTTATCTTCTAGAGAGGGATGCGGGGATGTGTGTTCGTGCAGCGACATGTGTGCGAGGGCGAATACCACCATCTCTACTGGCATTATGGACCTCTTAGAGATGAAACTATGTTCAACGGATACAACGAGATGTGAGATGTCCTGGTGCTTGCCTTGATTTGGCATGTGTTGAGAGAGCAACGCTAGAGTATTCTTCAAAAACACCGCTTGGTGGATGAGGTAGTTGGGGATATTTTTTTGTTCTGTGGTCGAGTGGAGCGTGGGTATGCCCCCCCGACCTCTCAGGTTGGCTCTGTGTAGTATGTAGTTGTCTCTGACTTTTTTCTTCGAGACCTTCTTAATAAACCGATTGGGGTCCATATGAAAACCCCCTCACCTCGAGGGTTCTCGAAAAAATGTCATGAAGTTATAGACTCAGAATCAATTTTGATAAAATGTATATACTTTTATGTAGGGATGTGCATGATCGAGTGATGCAGTTTAGTCTAAAATGAAAAAAAGGAATCACACTATAACACATGGCACGATTCAGAGTTTTCCTAAACTATTCCGGTGCAGTTTATACTAGAATAAAAGATGAGAAAAAGAACTATACGATTATATATCCTTATAATTGTCATAGTATTATAGGAAAATTACATAATATCATGGAATATTATAAATATTTGTAATTGTTATATATACATCATCTTTAAACGTTAAATGATTCAAAATTAGATTATCAAAGGTGCTCAAATGGTATATATGTTGATAAGCATGCGATGATATAGTGTGGTAGTGATTTTATTTAATTAGAAATGCCATGGTGTGATATTATTTTGATATGTAATTTCAATGTTACAATGCCATTGTTTTTTTTTTTGAGGTTATTAGCCTAAGGTCCTTCTAACTAACCATGTATTACGATAAACCCTTGTGTCTATTGTGTTTAGCATTAAGTCCTTCTCTCATTCCTTTTTTTTAATAAGCATTTTGCTTCTAGATGCTATAGCAGTTGTACAGTGAGACTGTTGTACAGTTTTTTTTTCAAACATAAAAATTACAGTGAGACTGTTGTACAGTTGTACAGTGAGACTGTTGTACAGTTTTTTCCAAAACATTACAGTTTCTAGAGTGATTTCATTATAGCAGATACAGTCAAATCATTATAGAAGTAACAATTCAGTTTGGAGTATCAATTCCATTTCTACAGTGATTACACGGTAGCAACCGAATTGATACTCTATTGCCTAAATTGATACTCCAAAATCAATGCAGCTGCTACAGGGATTCTAGAGTATCAATTTGGGCAGCAGAGCATCAATTGGGTTGTTACAGTGAAATCACTGTAGCAAATTAACAGTTTTGGAGTATCAATTTGGGTTGGCAAAGTATCAATTCGGTTGCTACAATGATTTCACTATAGCTGCTACTATGACTTCACTATAGCAACCAATTGATATTTTGCTACAATGAAATCACTATAGTAATCACCATACAAACTCTATTGCCTCGCTGTTGCACGAGGGGTAATGGAAGGAAAAAATTTTGTTTGATAGGTGTTGAAAAAGTCAACAAATGTTTAATATAAAACTAACTTTTGTGGCTGGGTTTGAGCTCAAGGGAACACATTGTCGGGATCGGAGATTAAAAGCATCTCCTAAAAGGAGTTTTAACTAAATCCCCTTTTTTTCAATTAAGAATCTCAAAACATTAAAAAATCCTTTTTTTACTTTGTGAAAGGGTCAGTACATCACATGTTAGTTTTTAGTGCAGAAGGTAGACTACGGTTCGAATCTTTACCCTAACTATAATATTACTACACAGGAGCACGGATAAACCGGCCACAAAGGTGTTGGGAACCAAAGGCTCCGACAGTCTTCGGACCGGTCGCTAAGACTTTGCTGATGCATCATGCTTCAGATCGAGGAATAAAAACCTTTGAAAATCATGCCTAGAGATCGACAACATAGAATACAAAGTAATACACAATGGTACAAAGTACGGAATTTCACCAGCAATCACGAGGCACGAGCAAGCGCATCCCGAGAGAACGGTTTAGCCTATAAGTCCTCATCAACGTGAAGACCTTACACAAGAAGATCAAACCTTCAACTCCTTGCATGAAGAAGAAAGCTTGGAGAATGAGGCTCGGAGTCAGCATCACCCCGTTGTCTCCAACAATCTTCATCAACTCCGAAGACGCCAAAAGCAGAGGCCAGAAAAGAAGATTGAAGTCAGTATCACTACGTCGTCTTCAACAAATCTTTCACTCCTTACACGAAGAAGAAAGCTTGGAGAAGAAGGCTTGAAGCCGGTGCTACACCCGCTTTCTTTATCAAAAACCAACGCTACAACTGTCGCCCGGAGATCGATGCTACACCCATCATTTCCATCAACAAAAGCCGACACTACAACCATCGCACGGAGATTGGTGCTACACCCGCCGTCTTTATCAACAAAAGCCAATAATACAATCGTCACAAAGAGATCGGTGCAACACCCACCGTCTTCAAAAGAAGCCATTGACTCCGAAAATACCAAAAAAGCCCGAAGAAGAAGAGAAGTCAAATCTGACACCACAACCATCGTTATCAATTCCAACCCCAAGAGGAGGAAGCCCAAAGAATAAAGATCAATCCTAAGCAAAGGTCAAAGCCAAAGCAAAGCACGAGTAAAGGCCGCGCCAAAGCAACGCACGTGCCAAAGCCAAAGAACTTCGACGATAATGAGCAAAAACAACACATGCTCTAGCCGATACGGCGTGAAGTCCGGAAGAACTAAAGTATTGCAAGTCTCTCATCTACATTCAAACGTAAGCACCAAAGCATCGCAAAAGTCAGAGCCACGCCAAGCCAAGTCAAAGCCAAAACTAAAGTCAATGCTAAAAGCAAGATCGACACCGCAAACTAACGATCAAGGATGTCGAGCTCTAGCATGAGCCGAGGGAGATGCAAAGATTGAGAACACGACACCGAAAGCTCCCCTAAAAGAGAAAACGCGAAGCATGGAAGGGACAAAAGTAAAGACAAAATCACTCGATCTCTCAAAAAATCCAAAACCTTGTAAAGACATCTGTTCTAGGTAACCCCTCCAGAGCTCTCACACAAAGTAACATGGAGAAGCAGATCAAAAGAACCCTCCAGATGATCTCTTCCACAATCTCTTGATCAAATTTTCACCACACCCTCTCATCACCCCCGATCTCCCAGGTCCTGACTTTGTAATATTCGTGTGTGCAATAAAGATGACCCATATCGTTTTCGCACATACAGCGTAAAACCATGGCAAGTTATGCACATGAACAACCTATTACGTCAATCATTCTTCCTTTTGGGTGTGTGTGGGTTTCATTAGGCCAAATGCAACAAAAGGTGAGAAGTAAACTTGTCGTATAGGAGAAAGATTAACCCACCATAAAGACGGGAGAAAGGCACATGGAATTCGATTCCATAACCTGTTGAATAAGAGGCAAAGTGCTTTCGCAATTGGAATGTAGCCTCGATCGCTATTCTAGTTCACTGATATCCATGTTTTTCAACATAAGAAGGAAAATTATACTCAGCCAACCTGTTTAGCAACCATCTTTTTAACCAACCTGATGTAGTGCAATCATGGCCATCCATTGCACCCAGATCGGTGAATCACACTCATCCCGATTGGCAGGCAAAGGTGTGGGGGGTTTTTCTAGTTGAAGCGATTTGATTAGAAGGCACATGTACAATTTAACAATCTAAAGAACACAAGTAGACCGGATTTACGTGGAAATACCCTTCGCAACACTAAATAAAAAAAACCACGGGATGAGGCGAGAATGCACTAATAAGTCAAATAAGTTACAAGTTCTCACCCTGCCCCGATTACACCCTGATAGGACCGGCCTCCCAATTGTTGACCTCTCAAGTCTCTCTCTCTCTCTCTCTCTCTCTCTCTCTCTCTCTCTCTCTCTCTCTCTCTCTCTCTCTCGCTCCGAAAACTCCGGAAATAATTGAGCACCTCCTCCTCCTCCAGAATTCGGATCCCCTTGCTCTTAAGGGGTAGGCCCCCTTTTATAGTGCTGCTAGGTTACAACTTGAGTCCTCCGAGTGGGACGTGATTGATAACGTGCGCCCGCAATCTGCGTGACTGCCTCACGAGTGGCAACGTGTCACCTTGCAGGCGCTTGACAGTTATGACTGAGATACTTCTTGCTATACTGGTCGACCGGAAATCTCGGGACGTGGGTTGTCTTCCCGTAACCGTCGCCCGACCAAGATTCTCTGAAATAACTACCGCACAATCTTGGTGCGTGGTCTATGTGTGAACTCGTCGCTTGAATATCGAGGCTGCCTTGGGGCAGAGAAAGCGAAGTTCTCCTCTGATTCACTTGTGCCTTGACGTGTCAAACCCTATAGATCGACTGGTCGGCCGACTGCTACTGTTTTGAGGGGTCGCGAGATGCGCGGCCAGGTGAAGTGCGCGGGTGACCAAGGCGAGATGCGTGGCCAGGCGAAGAGCGCGGTCGGGCAAAGTGCACGGGTGGCAAAGGTGAGATGCGTGGCCAGGCGAAGAGCGCGGCCGGGCAAAGTGCACGACCGATCGAGGCGAGATGTGTGGTCGGGTGAAGCGCTCGGCCGGCTGAAACGAAATGCATGACCGGCCGAAGCACGGTCGGCTGAGGCGAGATGCGCGGTCGAGCGAAGCGCATGACTGGCTGAGGCGAGATGCACGGCCGGGCGATTCCACCTTCTTTATTTGTTAAGGTACACACAAAAGGGTTAGTTGTGATCAGGTGCCACGTCTGGTTGGTTTAAAGAAATTTGGCAAATATTTTTTTTTGCTAGATCGGCTAGATGATGAGAGGAGAGGCCGCTAGAGCAAGGACTCAAAGAGGCCCAAAGATCAAAACAGAGAGACAATATATGCTATTTATTAATTCTATAATCCCGTGAGCAGGACATCAAGGAGCAGGATTTACAGGTACGAACAAGAAATAAGCAGCCGCACGACAATGTTGAGGAAAAGTTTACTCCAAGGTGTCTATACTTGGAGTCGAACATGAAACCTCTCGAGCACGGACGAAAGGAAATCGAAGAGCCCCATGGTAGTTGACACACTGGTTGGCCGAATAGCATTGCTCCATTCGCTCGTGTGACCAGATCACGTGGGTAGGTCGTGCTCGAGTGAGCCATATTGGCTGCGTGAAACGGCGAGCGAGACGAACCCAAAGATCACGTGACACAGGCGTGCTCCAGTGACCATTATTATCGGCGGAGTAAAATAGCGGAGCGAGGGAGAGGCGTGCAAAGGGGCGATGCAATCATAGCGCCTGCGGCGGGGCGGGGACAGCTGTCCGCGTAGAGGGGACAGCACCGGCAGCCGAAATCATTAGTACGGTCGACCCTTCCGCCCCGGGTGGACCCCGCCGTAATTATTTCGGGCTGATTGACCTGGTCCCCGCCCGTTGCTCCCGCAGCTCCCGTCCTCCGCCCCACCTCAACTTCTCCGCGCATCATCATCACCCGCCTTTCCTCTCTTTTTCTACCGGAGCGGTGACCAGAACAAGGACCGTACGAAGAGAAAAAAAAAAATCGACGGCCAGAAGGGAACGCAGGCCGCCTCCTGTTATGCGAATAAGATCCGCTGTGGGGCCCAACGAGGATCCTCTAATATCCCGCCACTTATTACTATTCATCTATCCCTTTGTTGAGACGCTAGAGCCAGCGTGACGGGTCTGGCAGGAGTCACACCTATGATGATGCTACACGTCACCTTGCCCCCCTCCCCCCCCCCCCGCGGTGGTCCATGTCCCCGGTAAGCTTACCTCTTCACCAATACCCATGTTTGGGTTTTGTGGACCTAGCTAAATACGGATCTGCTCCGGATGTAGACCGAACCCAATCCAACAACGGAACCCATATTAGTCCATCTCCAACAGGCTCCGAGGGGAGCTCCGAAGGAGGACGTGGCCCTCCGATCTATCAGAGGCCGCTCCAACCGGTTCTAAGGAGAGCCACGTGTGCTCAGGACCTCCGGCTCCACATACAACAGAGGTCCTTTGTAGCCTCCGAGCTATTTAAATAAGATATTTTTTTACAAGAAACCCTCTCATTTTTTTATAAATAATTTTTTATATATACAATAATGCATGCAAAAAATTCTAGAAAATATCAAAATTTTTTAAAAAATCTACAAACACCTCCTTCTACACACGGTTCTTCACTCTTCCACTATTCTTGCTAATAAAATTAAGTTAGAAGGGATTTGGTGTAAAATTGGAGGGTTTAGATAAATTATAAATATATAAGGTGTTTGGTGCAAAATGGCTCGGATACCCAATTCGGAGGCCGTTGGAGTTGAACCTCTCAACTAGGATGTTTCCAATGAGGTGGCTACAAAAAAATGGGCCCCACGATCTTAGGAGGTGCTCCTTGTTCAGAGCCAGTTGGAGATGCTCTTAGTCCACGTATAAAAGTCGTACGTTTGGACTTGAGGACTGTTGTTCCTAAACATATGAACTAGGCAACTTGTTAAATTACAAAATAACTAAACAAATAAGAAACTTTACTCGATGGGTTAGAGGCGCGTAATCGCTGCCCTAAGAACGAAAGTCCTCCCCTCGTGCGGGTTTGAACGGATCCTTCGAACCCAAGGTACAACGAACCCAATCCGAGCTCCTCCTCGATTGCCGGCACGACCCGATCGAGGATCAGTTGACCCTTTGTCGATGACAATTGCCCGAAGAAAACAAACTTTGAAACTCAAGAACTTTTGTGCAGAATTTTTTCAAAGAAGAAGAAGAGAAAACCTTGTTTGTAATAGGTGTTTGAGGGGCTTTAAATAGAGAAAAATATGACCGTTGGACCAGCCTTCAAAGCTGAAAATAAAATCCCATAATGGCTGCCCATTATGACCGGTTTTGCAATCAAAGCTGTAACGTTTCCAACGTTACAGCTTTTTTCAAATATTGAAACGTTACAACAATCCCCCACAAAGTTTAAATATTTGAAATGATTAAAATCAAAAAAATATTGGGCAATCTTGTGCTATGCATTAGGTGAAGGTGTCTTCCGACTTGAACCAACACTTAGTGTTAAAAGTTTGGTCTGAGGAAAGCGAAGTGAACTAGGTCTTGAACCAAGCTTCCCTTGATTCAGATTTCAACTATAATAACACATATAGCACATATCGACTCGGGTTAAGCGGGTTAGCACGTTACGACCATGTGCTGATACCTTGCTTCTTCATGAGAATTTTTTTAAGGAATAGCCCGATTCTCATAGTCGCGGCCCCACGACTATTCTCACATAGGTGAGTCCTCCAAGGGTACCTGCAACGGATTGGTACCTCGCAGAATCCTGCCTTGGGCTCATTAAGAGAATAAATCTCAACCTGAACCGTCACACATGAGAGCACCTCATCATAGGGATGGGAAGGAGTTATACTCCATAGGATTGTGCTCTCCTACTAGACACCTACTCTGGCTTGTTTCTACCCTTTGAACCTCATTCAAGGGATCTCCAATCATAGAGGTAGGGTTTCCACCGGAGGTGCCTAATTTATGGGCTTCAATCCCATCCCCCTCGATGAATCTAGGACTGCACTCCTAGATAGACCTTTGGTCAAATGATCAGCTAAATTCTTTGCTGATCTCACAAATTCCACTGTTATTATGGACTTCTTTAGATGTTCTTTTATAGACTTGTGTCTAACTCGAATATGCCTGTTCATTTTCTCATTCGTGTTTTTTTGTTTACACAAATCTATAGTAGCTTTCGAATCGCAGTGAATGGAAATGGCAGGTAATGGATTATTAACTACTGGTATATCACTGAGTAGATTTTTTATCCATTCAACCTCAGTGCAAGTGGAATCTAGTGCTATTAACTCAGCTTCCATAGTACTTCTAGCTGTTAATGTCTGTTTAGCAGATTTCCAAGTTATAGCTGCTCCTCCTAGTAGGAAGATATAACCACTTGTGGATTTTATGTCAAGAGTATCAGTGATCCAGTTGGCATCACTATACCCTTCAACCACAGAAGGATCTCCTCCAAAGAATAAACCATAAGAGGTAGTGCCCTTTAGATACTTGAATATACCCTTTCTAATGCAGTCCAATGATTTGCACCAGGGTTACAAGTGTATCTACTAAGTCTCGAAACCGCATAAGCGATATCAGGTCTGGTGCGTTTTGCTAAGTATAGAAGTGAACCTATAATCTTGGCATATCTATCTTGGGAGACTGGTTCTCCTAGATTCTTATTGAGTTGAATACTCTGATCATAAGGAGTAGATACTATCTTAGTGTTCGAGAAATCAAATTTCTCAATAAGCTTTTCTGTGAAATGGGATTGGGATAAGGAAATTCCCTTAGGAAAATGAGATAGGGTCATCCCTAGGATTAAATCTGCTCGGCCAAGTTCTTTCATGTCAAAGCTCTTTGATAATAAGGATTTGACATTCAAGACATAATCTAAAATTGATCCGAATATTAGGATATCGTCTACAAAGAATCACATATCCATTTTCTAAGGTTTTACAATAAAGACACTTGTCAAACTTGTTTATCGAAAAACCATACGATTATATTACCTTGTCAAATTTATCGTGCCATTGTTTAGGTGCTTGTTTAAGACCATATAGTGATTTTACTAACTTACAAACCTTATGTTCTTGTCCTGCTGGGGCTGTAAAACCTTCAGGTTGCCTTAGGTAGATCTCCTCTTCGAGATCACCATTGAGGAAGGCAGTTTTAACATCCATTTGATGAATTTCCATCTTATGGATTGAGGCTAGGGCTAATAAGGTTTGTATGGTAGTAATCCTAGCTACCGGCGAATATGTGTTGAAGTAATCTATCCCTTCTTTTTGGGTAAATCCTTTTACCACTAATCTAGCCTTATATTTATCTATGGATCCATCGGCTCTAAGTTTTTTCTTAAATATCCACTTAGATTCTAATGGCTTATTTCCAGGAGGCAAACTAGTTAAAATCCAAGTGTAATTACTCAAGATAGATTCTATTTCATCATGAATAGCTTCCTTCCAGAAGGGAGAATCTATAGAGTTTAGAGCTTCCTGATAGGATGTTGGGATCTGGAATTCCTACCTTAGCTAAACACCCCCACACATTAAGGTAATAGAGGTTAGGATTTCTACCTTTCCAAAGTTCATAAGGAGATTTATCATTATGTCTATTTGGAACTCGATTTAGGATATGACATGCTGAAAGTATAGCTTCCCCCCATAGGCTTTCGGGAGCACCTGAACTTATTAGCATTGAGTTTACCATGTCCATAAGTGTTCGGTTTTTTCTTTCAGCGATACCATTCGACTGAGGTGAGTATGGGGCTGTTACTTCATGAATGATCCCATGATCTTGGCAGAACTGTGCCATTTCATTTGAAGTATACTCCCCTCCTCTATCAGATCTAAGAATTTTGATCTTTCTTTCTATTTGGTTCTCGGCTTCGGCTTTATATACCTTAAATTTTTCTAAGGCTTCATCCTTAGTTTTAATAAGATAGACATAACAATATCTAGAGTAGTCATCTATGAACGTTATGGAATACCTATTCCCTGCTCTAGTGGGTGTACGATTTGAGTCACATATGTCACTATGAATTAGCTCTAAGATACCAGAATCCCTTGCAACTGAATGAAAAAGCTTCCTAGGTTGTTTGGCTTGAATGCATACCTCACATTTTTGATCAAGTTTAATAGGAGATTTAGGTATTAAACTAGAGTCCATCATCTTCTTAATGGTCTTCAAGTTTATGTGACATAATCTACCATGCCAGACATTACACAATTCAGTATTTAGGATAATAAAAGAGGGATTTTCATTAAATCTAGGAACAATATTCATTTTGAATAATCATTCTGATACATAACCTTTTCCAATAAAGTTATTGCCTTTAGATATTACAACTTTATTTGACTCCAATACAACTCTAAATCCCAATTGAACCAAGAGCAATCCACTGATCAAGTTTCTACGAACATCTAGGACATGCTGGACATCTTGTAGGGTAAGGATCTTCCCTGAAGTCATCTCCAGATTCACTCGTCCTTTTCCCACTACTTGAGCAGCCGAGTTGTTACCCAACGTTACACTTCCTCCACTTGCGACCTGATAAGTGGAAAACCAGGAGCGATCAAAACATACATGTATGTTGGCTCCTGAGTCAAGCCACCAATCATTGTTAAGTGAAGTAAGGAAGATGGAGGAAGATTCAAACCTCAATCCACAAGATGAAGGGTTGTTCTCCAGCATATTGACCTGAGGTTTAGGAACAAATGGTCCTTTTCCTGAGGGTTTGGAGTTGGTTGTCTTCTTGTAGAAGCAATTCCTTGCTAAATGGTTGTCTCTTCCACATACATAGCATACCCTTTTCTCTCCTCCTGACTTGGAAGGGTTTTTTGGGTTAGGGTTTTGAAATCTATGGTGGTTTGACTTGTTGGGTTTGAAGTTCTTATGCTTGGGTTTATAGTTATGGTGGGTATAGTTGGGTTTAGAGACTTTCTCGGTAAGATATGCTTTGGCCTTGAACTCATTGTGTTTCTTCTCACTGATTTTATGTTTCTCTTCTATTCTAAGGGAGTTGTAGACTTGGGAAAGAGTCAGGGTGCCTTGGGTGTGCCTAAGATGATTAGCAAACTTAATCCAAGATGGTGGTAGCTTGTCAATGAGACAAGACACCATGTAGTTCTCATCTAGAATTGTACCCTGGATCCTAATCTCTCTCAAATGAAATTGGAACTCATAGATTTGCTCGTTAATGGATTTAGAATCTACCATTTTGAAGCTATGAAAGTTCGAGATGGTAAATCGGTTAACACCGGCATCATCAATGCCATACTCGGCTTCTAATGCTTCCCAAAGTTTCTTAGCGGTATCAGTGGTCTTTAGGTATATGTCATAGAGCTTGTCGGATAAAGCACTAAGAATACGGTTGTGACAATGGTAGTCTATCTCTTTCGGGGTTTTTCCGACAAGAGACGTCTCGGGTGTAGAGGTAGAGGGTGTACCAGAGGCATCAGAAGTACCAACATTGGTAGGGGTGGGATTTTCGGACCCTACCTCTAAGGCTTCTTCTAAAGGAGAGGTAAGACCTAAAGCTGACAGGAGGCCTAAAGTGGTTAACCAATACTTCATTTGGTTTTGCCACCTTCTAAATGAGGTTCCATCAAATTTGTCAGGTTTGACTGATTTTGATTCGAGAAAAGATGCCATGGATTACAATGAGAATTGAAAAGGGTTTTTCCTTTTTCTGCAAGTTCAAAAGGACTTTAGTATTAGCTTATCTAGAACAAACAAGCCACCAAATTACAACTAGGTTAGACTTTAGGTGTCAAATAAGTATTTCAATATGTAACGGCCAGATCAGCTCCAGTTAGGGATGGCAACGGGTCGGGTTTGGGGCGGGTCGGCCCTATCCCGAACCCGCCCCATTATATTTTATCCCGCCCATACCCGTTCTAAACCCGTGTCGGGTTTTGAGGGTAATTCCTAAACCCGTCCCAATTAGCATTGAAAAAACCCGTGCCCGCCCCGCCCCGCCCCGTTTATGCATTGCGGGTCGGGTCGGGTAGGGTCGGCTTCACCAAAACTGCATATTTAGCTTCTTGGACCCACCTAATTGCAGCTCTACATGGAGAAGTGTATTGAGTAAAAATTCTGATAAGCTAAGAGCAATAGTAAGCATACTCATCAAAGGTATGCTTACTATTGGATGGAAGCATACTCATCAAAGGTATGCTTACTCATCAAAGACTCATATGATAGCCTGATAGGTAATATACCCGGGTCGGGTCGGGGTGGGTTGGAGTAAAACCCGAACCCGACCCGAACCCGACCGGGTTTTAAATGCAAATCCCAAACCCGTCCCAAACCCGTTTTTGAGCATCCCAAACCCGTCCCAATAGGGTCGGGTCGGGTCGGGTAGCCCGATAAACCCGAATAATTGCCATCCCTAGCTCCAGTTGAGTGGAGGAGCACTAGGCTCTCTTAAATACCATCTCTTCTTAGGCTTTTACGCCGGTTTGACAAGCTTTTCTAGACACCGTTAGATAAAGAAATATTTAATGAAAACTAAAATCTTAATTTTCTAGTAAGAAACTAAAAACAACTTGTGTTCTACACCTTTTTTTTTTTCCTCTTTTTTTTTTTTCCTTTTTTTTTCTAAGCAAATAAGTAAATAATAATTAGAGAGCTTTAGCTAGAGAATATAATTGCAATCTATATATATACTAAAATGGAAGCCTATCTTCCGTGTTGTGACACGTGGACGTCTTTTAAAGAGCTAGAACTCTTCTTTTGTGTGTGAACGCGGCTCTCTTTTAAATCCATTTAAAAATCTACCATAAAGATGATAAATTTTCATTCAATGACATTTATTAGTCATTTGATGTTAATCTTTCTCTCACTCTCTCTCTCTCACTCTCTCACTCTCTCTCTCTCTCTCTCTCTCTAACAAGTGAATCACACTTACTGCAAATTTCACACTTTTTCGAACAGTTGCGATGCCGTCTTTGCCAAATGGCATGCATCAAGCATATTTGGGCATTTCCCGGGTTTCTTACTAGTCTATAAGGTAGACAAAGAAATTATAGAACATATTAACTAGTCAAAATTATTCTAATCATGCAAGATAATATTCGCAAGAGAAAAGAAAACAAACAAAATTAGTTTGTTAATTCTATATGCTACAAATTAAACCGTTGTAATATTTTGTTACAAGTATTGTGCATCAATCTATTATGACAATCTATGCAAATCCTTTAATATAACTTACAAGCAAACTATAATAAATTTTTTTTTCTTTTAGAATGTGCTAGATAATATGATTAGAAACAAGTGATAAATCAAATAGACACTTTCGTTCTTAGATTGTTGTTCCTAAACATATGAACTAGGCAACTTCTTAAATTACAAAATAACTAAATAAATAAGAAACTTTACTCGATGGGTTAGAGGCGCGTAATCGCTGCCCTAAGAACGAAAGTCCTCCCCTCGTGCGGGTTTGAACGGATCCTTCGAACCCAAGGTACAACGAACCCAATCCGAGCTCCTCCTCGATTGCCGGCACGACCCGATCGAGGATCAGTTGACCCTTTGTCGATGACGATTGCCCGAAGAAAACAAACTTTGAAACTCAAGAACTTTTGTGCAGAATTTTTCCAAAAAAGAAGAAGAGAAAACCTTGTTTGTAATAGGTGTTTGAGGGGCTTTAAATAGAGAAAAATATGACCGTTGGACCAGCCTTCAAGGCTGAAAATAAAATCCCATAATGGCTGCCCATTATGACCGGTTTTGCAATCAAAGCTGTAACGTTTCCAACGTTACAGTTTTTTTCAAATATTGAAATTATAGAACACATTAACTAGTCAAAATTATTCTAATCATGCAAGATAATATTCGCAAGAGAAAAGAAAACAAACAAAATTAGTTTGTTAACTCTATATGCTACAAATTAAACCGTTGTAATATTTTGTTACAAGTATTGTGCATCAATCTATTATGACAATCTATGCAAATCATTTAATATAACTTACAAACAAACTATAATAATTTTTTTTTCTTTTAGAATGTGCTAGATAATATGATTAGAAACAAGTGATAAATCAAATAGACACTTTCGTTCTTAGATTGTTGTTCCAAAACATATGAACTAGGCAACTTGTTAAATTACAAAATAACTAAACAAATAAGAAACTTTACTCGATGGGTTAGAGACGAGTAATCGCTGCCCTAAGAACGAAAGTCCTCCCCTCGTGCGGGTTTGAACGGATCTTTCGAACCCAAGGTACAACGAACCCAATCCGAGCTCCTCCTCGATTGCCGGCACGACCCGATCGAGGATCAGTTGACCCTTTGTCGATGACGATTGCCCGAAGAAAACAAACTTTGAAACTCAAGAACTTTTGTGCAGAATTTTTCCAAAGAAGAAGAAGAGAAAACCTTGTTTGTAATAGGTGTTTGAGGGGCTTTAAATAGAGAAAAATATGACCGTTGGATTAGCCTTCAAGGCTGAAAATAAAATCCCATAATGACTGCCCATTATGACCGGTTTTGCAATCAAAGCTGTAACGTTTCCAACGTTACAACTTTTTTCAAATATTAAAACGTTACAACAAGGACTACATCACACTAGCACAGGAGTAACCATTTGTTGTTTGTTAACATTAAGCCAACTATCAAGGGAACTCAACGGGTAGGTAAAGCTTAAGCTAGCCCAATGTGGAAACCTAGCTTGCTGGAAAATATCTTATAGCAATTATTGTTTTAGACCAACTACCAACCTATGACACGATTTGACTCAACCTGAATTTAATTAGTATGAGTCGGGTTGGTTCAGGTCTGTCCAAATTCGAGTTGGTTTGAGTTTTAGTATTGTAGAGCCGAACTATTTCGGTTCGGTTCGGTTCGGTTCGGTTTGGTTCCGGATTGGCACAAACATATATTAACCAACCGTATCCAAGTTGCAACTCTAATAAAAAATATGATATAATTTTATTAAGCGATAGAGCTCCAAAGACAATAACAAGCTCGACAAATGGAATAAAATCACAAGTGCTTACTTGATAAATGGGACCAAAAATCATGTTACTAAACATTGTATGTAGTTTCTTCTTGTGAAGTCTCGTATAACTCCGTGGATACACAGTAGTACTCTAGAGTCAAAACACATGTATTAAGTGAAACCAACCAAAAACTTACATATAATATAAAATCTTAATAAATAATATAAATTTAGATTCGAGTACTTAGATCAGATTGAGCCTAAGGCCTCAGGGCTAACCCAATCCGATAATGGCTAATATTTTTCAACCCTAACCTAGGGGTGGCAATGGGTCGGGTCGTGTCGGGTTCATGTCGTGTCTAGTTTCGTGTCGTGTCCAAAACCCCTGGACCTGGACCGTTTAACTAATCGTGTCTTGATCCTAAACCTGTACCCGACCCGCTAATAAATGGGTAGACCCGATAAGACCCGTTTACCACCCGGGTCTATTCAGTTGACCTGATCCGACCCAATCCGACTTGACCCGACCTGACCTGAAAGACTCGTTGGTATTATATATTATAGTATCGGATTGTGGATAGACCCGAGCCGACAAGACCGGCTGAATAATAAAAGGATCTTCCGGGGTCTACCGTGTCCAAACTCTAAACCTAGACCCGACCGGTTTATTAAACGGGTCTATCATGTCGACCCGTTTACAACCTGATCCGTTTAACCCTGACCCAGACCCGCTAACTTCGTGTCAGGTCTGCCGTGTCGGGTCCGAAATTGCCAGCCCTACCCTAACCCAATCAAAAAATTAAAAAACCCAAACCAAACCAACTCTATCAAAAATAGTATCGGGTCTGTCTGATTTGTTTTTTTTTTTCATTTTTTAAATCCCTCTTGGTGGCATCCGGTTTGGGTTATCCCAACCAACTTGTAGTACTCTTACTACCCACTCAGCATGCAAAAGCTTTTTTTTTCTTTTAATTTATATAAAAATTAAAAAAGTAAAATGATATCTGGAGAAAGTTTGATGGGCATTCATCACTTCAAGGTTGTGCATTGCGTTGCAGGCATCATCATCATCATCACCATCATGGTCTCCTCACGGCAGCAATCATTAAAGAATGCCCGACACCATTGATTCCATCAATCCATGAGGTGCATATGTATAACAAAGGAAATACTACTCCAACATCCAGATTTGCTCCATGTTTGCAGCATCATGTCTTAACGTACATGTGTCGCATGGATCACAGCAATCGACCCCGATCGGCGAATGTCAATCGTCACGATTTGGAGATGTTTTTTAATACAACCTCTGTATCGTATTCACGTCTAAGATCATGCACATAAGTAGTAGATCCCAGCACATACAGTAATGGACCCCAGCACTTAGCGCATGCTAATAGGTTGTCACCGGCGTGAGTACAATACAGAGGTTGCATCGAAAATTCTCCCCCAACCTCGAGGCACACGGTTTAAAATCGAGAACTGAAGAAAATTGCACCGCATGGTGCGATTTTGGTTTGCCAAAATCTAAAATCGTCTCAGTACGGTTTCGATTTATAATTTCGGTGTTGCGGTGCGATTTCGGTTTTGTCCAAATCCGTAAAAAATCATATCATTTATATCATTACAATGTTAAACCATGATGCACCGCACCGCATGGTACGATTTCGGTTTTATATACGGTATGCCGTCATGGTACGGTACGATTTTGGTGTGACGGTTCGATGTTGCGGTCCAAAACCGCACTGTTGCCATCCTTAGAGAAGGGCAACCCCATGTGCGAGGGATACTTGATGAAGAGGGAACTAACCGACTCCTCTGGATTCTAGATCCTCCGGATTCGGTTTCTGACGCATCACACCGTTCCATGGCAGGCACATCCCAAAGGTGAACTGCATCCGACCCAACAGCTCTCTCTTTGGATGGTTCTGATGCTATCGGGGCTCCTAACACAGATAAATGAAAAGAGAAAAAAAAAAAATTAAGACTACAGATTGTCCACCCGGTTTCTGACGATCGTGGCCCACGGCCCTCCGACGGATTGATGAGTTTGGTGAGATGAGGGAGCAGCAACTGACCGCACGGTCCTGATGGCTCTTTAGTGTCCTCCCCTCCCCCACATCCCAAATCATCATCACCTTTCTTTCATGGGCCGGGGTGCAACTGCATGCAAGCAGCAGATCATGGGTGTAATTATAGATGTGACACAGAGAGGGACATCACAGACAACAGCAACTAAAAGAGTTGATGACAGAGTTAATAATAGGACCAACCGGGATTAATGATTGCCAACAACATTTTCCTATCCCCATAATTAAAGAAAAAAAAAATGAAATAAACAGGGGAATACTAAGGGTGCACCTGTGAGGCTTTTTTTTCTTTTTTGGGTTAATGAGGCTAAAGTCCTAACAATAGATCGATGGGGTGAAAAATGATAGGACACGAGTTTCATTTCACCTACTATCCCTGTTGACCAGATCGGCTCGGTGTAAAGGATCAATATTTTCACCGAATCTTTCAAAATCTTCTCACCTGACCTTTATTTCTCTCCTCTCTCGAACAACAATGGCGAGGTGATCACGAGCAGCGGTGGCGTGACAAAGCACAAACATGAGCAGCAATGGCGGAGGTTGACGCGAGCAGCGGAGGTCGATCGAAATGCCAGTGGGCGCAAGTAGTGGCGCGAGTTGCAACTGCTCGCTGCCGCAACGACAGCGACGAGCAGCGGAGACAAGAATCCACAGGGGGGGAAGGGTTTAGTTTAGGATTTCTAGTTTTAGGGTTCATCCCATGGCCTATATAGATCTTAGGATTTAGGGTTAGGATTTCTAGGTCTAGAGTCCAACAATGGCCAATAAATCATCAGGTTTAGGGTTCGGTTTGGTTTTAGAAATGAATGACAAGAAATAAAAATTTAAAGTCAAGTGAGGGGTATTTTTGTTTATGGGGTTGTCTATCCTTTAGCCAAAATTGATCTCTTATCAGTGACCTTGCACTAAGTCCCCCTTTTGTTTTGGGTTAATGTGGCTAAGGCCCTGACAATAGATCGGTGGGATGATAAGGACAGGCAAAAGATGCGTTTTGCCGAAGGTCCCTAGTCAAAAGATCAGTTAGGTGAAAAAGACTACCAAAAGCCCAAAATACCCTCACATCTGGTTTCCCATCAGCAGTGGTGAGGCAAGCAATGGTGGCAGGGGCGGCCTCGAGCAGCGGTGTCGGAGGCGGGAACGAGCAATGGAGATGACGGCGGTGGCGTGATCAGAGTCGTAGGGCGGGGAGTCGTAGTTGCTCCTCGCTTGGCGACGGCGAGAAACAGAGATGAGAAGCCACAGGGGGGGTTCAGTTTAGGTTTAGGTTTTTGATTTCTAGGTTTAGGGTTCAGTCCATGGTCTATAGATCTCAAAGTTTAGGGTTAGGTTTAGTTTTAGAAAGTAGTCATACGAAACCTAAATTTGAAGTGCAGTGAGGGATATTTTCACCATGATAATATGGTTGTCCTTTAAGCTAGTTGATCTTTTTACTAGAGATCTCTTACAAGTCATTTTTTAAAAAAAATTAATTCGAGGTCCAAAGTTTGACTCCAATGTAATAAAAATCTATCGTCAAAATATATTAAAAGAACGCCATAAAATTTTTTGTTTTTAAAAGATAAGTCCACCCCGATCTACTAAACTAACAGAAAAATATAAAATGACAAAAATACCTCCAAAAAAGCTATGAAGTAAATACAATCTTCCAAATTTCCATCGCTAATCATTGTCGCACATATCCCGTTCCAATTTCACAAAAGTACTCAAAATTCCTGAAGCATTTAATGCGATGTAACATGTAAACACAATCACCCAATTTTCTTCCACTACTCGTCGTCACACGTATTTCGTTCCTAAATTTGTATTTTTATTATCTTCTGACATATATTACTATTATATAGGCGTATTATTAATGTTTTACAGCATATATTAATGTTATTGAGATCTATCTTCAGACATGACGCATCTGTATTATTTTATGTAAGTGAATGAGTATTTAATACATTAAACTTGTACGTCCTAAAACCTTATTTTTATGTTCACACGGTGTATATTGCTATGATTCAGATGCATTGTTATCGTCTTACAATTTATACTAATGTTATTGGGACTTAAATTCAAACATGACGTCTCAGTCATATTTTATATAAGTAAATGAGCATTTAATTCATTTAAACTTGTGTGTCCAAAATCATATGTTTATGGTCTCACAATAGATATTATTGTTATTCGGATATATTATTATTATCTTATAACATATATTACTATTATTGAGACCTATCTTAAAGCGTGACACCTCTATTGTATTTTATATAAGTGAACATGCATTTAATACATTTAAGCTTGTGTGCCCTAAAATCATATATTTATATATTCACAACATATATTATTACTGTTATTCAAATATATTGTTATTATCTTACAACATAAATTGCTATAATTGAGAATTATTTTTAGGTGTACTTCCTAAAATCATATCTTTATAGTCTAATCGTATATTACTATTATGTTGAAGTATTGTTATTGTCTTAAAACATGTTACTGTTATTGAGACCTATATATCTTCAGACATGAGTGACACGTGACAACTATAAAAAATGGAGATAAAATATAAGTTTTACCACCGGTTTAAAGATATGGCTGAAAATTAGAGCAGAATACGTGTGGCAACGATCAACGGCGAAAATTGAGAGATTGTGTCTGTTTCATAGCTTTTCGGGAGGTATTTTTGTCATTTTATATTTCCTTGTTAGTGTGGTAGATGGGAGTGAGCCTAGCTTTAAAAAGCACAGGATTTTGGTGCAGGCTTTAAATATCTTTTGACGATGGACTTTTAACTATATTGGGGTATGACTTTGAATCCCAAATTAATTTTGTATCTTTTTTTTTTTGAAGATGACATAATTGTTCGGGTTTGGGATCAAATAGACACGGTCTCCTCCTGATAACTGAACTCATATATATTAATCAACAGACATATGTCACATGTTTGGACTTGGGGGATACGTCAATTACTATCGTTGAACCAATTATCAAGAAAATCCAAATTATGGCTAAAGCCTAAGATCAAATGTAGGCCGACATGCGTCGGGAAATGTGAACTTTTAGTGATGCATCATGCGTCGGCAAATATTAATCTTTTACTGACAGTCATCTCCTTTCGTCGGTAAATATTTTATAAATATTTTAATTACAAAATTATAGCATAAAATATTTTGTCGGCGAAGATAACTTTTTTCCGACGTTTTGCTCTTGTGCCGGTAAAAAATATACTTTTGCCGACGCTATCCCACGTCGGAAAAAGTCATTCTTTTACCGACGCTTCATAACCGCACCGGCAAATACTTTTCCAGACGCACTATTACCGACGTAGTGCCGATGTTGGTGATTGCGTCGGGAACCAGTTTTTCCGACATTTTATTGATTATTCCCGACGTATTATTTCGTCGTGAAATGTGTAATTTGTTGTAGTGGCGCTTGTTTGTAAATAGTCACTAGCTATTATTTTTTTAGATCAACAACTGATCTGTGAATCGAACAGATCCGACCTTAGTGTGGATCGGATCAGTTCAGGTCCATGCCCAATTTGGGTTGGTTCGGGTTTCAATAGGGTAGGACCAAACTAGTTTGGTTCGATTCTGGGTTGGCACAAACCTGAACCAATCCGACTCGAGTTGCACCCCTAGGTAAGTCTCGAAAATTAAGGTTAAATGGTTTGGTTGAGGGAGAAGGGAAATACTTTAATGCACCATACCAAGAGACATGTCTCCCTCATTTGAGAGCCAAAAGGGAAATTATGCAGTTTGTGTACCAGGTTTGGTCGAACACAACTAGCTTTATACCTTAAAAACCTGCATGATTTACTTTTTCTTTACAAAGCACTCAGGGCCGACATCAAAGATGCAATGATGCATGCTTTCGATGGAAGATCTACCACTCCTGAAAATTCATTTGTTGCCTCATCTTTGGAGTGCAGGTTACAGGGAGTGCTCCCTTGAATCAAGGACTGAACTCCATGAACTTGTAGAAGGTGAAGCTCATTCCATTGTTTATCCACTCTGACCATCTTCTTCACTGCCTGGTGACTCGAAGAATCGAGTGCCGAAAAGTACATTATTGAAAGATAAAGTAGACATCCTTAGACCCAGACATGGTCCAAGTACCAATTTCGATCGGATGGAGCCAATCTTCCTCTTATCTATTAAGTTGAACCTGAACGTCTGATTTAAATCAAACGGGAGCTAGCATATATTTCCCTTCATAACAGTCGACCCCTTTTCTATTAACACAACTCGTACATCTCTTTCAACCAAACCCCTTCAATCAGCCCGATAGCTAGGGCTGGCAATTTGGGACCTGACACGGCAGACCTGACACGAAGTTAGCGGGTCTGGGTCAGGGTTTAACGGGTTCGGGTCGTAAACAGATCAACACATAGACCCATTTAATAAACGGGTCGGGTCCTGGTTTAGGGTCTGGACACGGTAGACCCGTTTAAAATTCAACAGGTCGTGTTGGGTCAGGTCGGGTGGGTCTACCTGCAATCCGATACTGTAATATATAGTATCAGTGGATCTATTGGGTTAGTTCGGGTCGAGTCGGATTGGGTTGGATCGGGTCAACTGAATAGACCCGTTGTGGTAAACGGGTCTACCAATTTATAAGCGGGTCGGGTACGGGTTTAGGATCTAGACACAATTAGTTAAACGGATCGGGTCCGGATCTAGGGTTTTGGACATGACCCGAAACTAGACATGACACGAACCCGACCCATTGCCACCCTTACCGACAGCCAACCCTAACCCTATTCACTCTTTTACAGAACCCTTACAACCCCCCAACCCTCCCTCCCCCCCCCCCCCCCCCCTTTTTCAACCACCCTGCCAACCAAAATAGCCTCAGAGAACTTCCATTATAATCATTTCACAAAACAACAACAATGTTACTAAGTGACAAACATCATAAAGATAAAAACACATAATTTGCATTGATATACTGCACATAAACAGAAAAGGGTCATGGTCTTGAACAAGCGGCAGAAGGTGATCCAGCTGCCGTCGGTTGCTCGGCCCTACGGCTGACGGCAATATAGCAAGTAGGCAACCCAGACCCTGCAAGGGGTCGGGGGTAGACACATAATTTGCGTTGATATACTGCTCATAAACAGTAAAGGGTTATGGTCTTGTATAGGTGGCAGAGGGTGATCGGATTGTTGTTGGTTGCTCGGCCCTACGACCGACGGCAATACTGCAAGAAGGCAACCCAAACCCAACAAGTGGTCGAGGATCTTCGCCATGATTGGCCGTTGGACTGGTGGTGGTCGGGCTTGATTCATCGAAGAAGGGGGGCCAACACGAGAATAGCACTCGCGGCCAACAGAGCCCACTGAGTCGCATGATCTGTGGTATCAAAAATCAAATAGCCCTGAGGGGTTCGACAACGACTAAGTTAAGATATAGATGAGAAAAAACAAACAAAATTAAGAGGAGATGCTTGTGAAACACATGTAGATGGAAAAAAAATAACAAAAATAAAAGATCAAAACCATTAGATTGAAATTGAAGCATACTAAGTTAAGAGGTCAATGGAAAGCAATCAATGCATCGGGTGAGGATGAGCATGGTTGCACCGGTTGGAGGGGTTGTAATTAGTGAGATATAATGCACGTCGAAATGGAAAAAAGATGAAGGGCCTCGATTGGGGTGCTCGATATCTGCAATCAATTAGAATCAGGCGACTTTGCTTGTTGCACACCCAGAGGAGGGAATGGCGGGTCGGGAGGGAAGAGGAGAGAGACGAATGAAGATCTGATGTTGTAAAACAGAGGCTCCACAGATGGAATTACCGTGCGCCGGTTTTCATGAACGGACGCTCCATTGCTCTGCACCGCTGGAGAGCGAGAGTGAGGGGATAAGATAAGAACAGAGGGTGTCGGCCGTGTGGGGTTGGGGCTTCTTTTTCTCTATTGTGAAATTGTGATTTATATATGGACTACTGGATTAGTCAAGCACTCGAGCGGTGAGTATGAGTCGTGTGACTGTGTGTGCACCATTAATCGTTGCACCACTGTAGTACAATGAGATCAGATTAGTGGATCCATTGTAGTGAGATGCAAGTATGCCACTGTACTCGGATTCTTCGGGTTGAGTAAGACCGATATCCAAACCCGTCCAAATTAAAATCGGGTTGATCTTTTTTTGTCTAAACTCGTCCAAATTTTTAACTACCTTTGCCCATACATATACATTGTTCGGGTCGGATTCAGATTGGGTGGGTCGGACCCTCCCAAGTCCCACCCCTACTATAAGACTCAATCTAAGCCCTCTTTTTTTTTTATGGAGGTTTGGCTTTGACCCCATAAAATTAAGAAAAAATAATTTCTAAAGCCTATATACCTCAGGACTAAAAAAAAAACAAGGTATAACATAATTATATATATTCAGACTAAATTAATCTGTACTTACATATCTTAACGAATGAAATCAGTCCCTTCCATTATGTGGACCACTTGATTTTTGGGAAGGTGATTGATTCGTGATCCATGTCTTCATCCGACTCCTTTGAGTCCAATGAGGTGTTGTTTGATCATCACAATCGGGGACCCTCCATTTCATTCGATGCTGTTGGAGATGGGATAATGAATGGTTTAGTTTTGAGCACAAGGGTTTATCGGTTGATAGGTCTTTGACTTTGATGACATCATTACTGTGATAGTGCAGTCCTCTCATCAGATCAGATCAGATTTGGACTCATCTTGATTCTTGTAGTTCCCCTCATCTTTAACAGTTGGGTTGCCCGCATGCTCAAGGCAATCATCGTGTCACCGACCGTGCTAATCACCTAATCATTACTCACTGTGAGTGATCTGTGTGCATCAATCATATCCTATATAGGCTCTAAACTTAGTCTCCCCGAACCACAGTATCATCGTGGTTCGGGGTCCGGCCATCGACACCTGGTATCTCCGTCCGATTGGATCGTTCCGGATTATTGAAATCTGCATGCCACCGAAAGAACCCCAAGGAGCTCCCATCATTAGGGCAGGGTGATCGAATGGGAGGGAACAGATGTCGATGGCGGGACATCACCGTGGTTCGGTGCGACTAGTTTAAGTCATTCCTATCCTATAGCATACCCATAGCAATGCTATTGTCTTCATTCACCATCCACCAAAAAATTACAAAAAACTCCTTTAAAACTAAAATATTACATTTTAGAGCTTAGAAATAATATTAAACACAGAAAAATTGGTCTCAATCTAAATTACAGTTGACAATTTATCCTAAGATTAGACTACATTAACATGCTAGAGAAGGCAATCGAATGATGAGCAAACTAGGACTTATGATGAGCGCATTAAAATCATTGGGCACCATCAAGAGCTACGACGCATGTTCGTCCAATCAATACTCCTATTTCTGCCATGACCGAAAACTTGTCTCACTGCATTTACTTTTCGCACTAGTAATTGCTCTCTTGTACATCTACTCAATAATTTTAGGGTTAATTGATGGTTAATTCCTGACAGAACAAATCTGGAACCCAAAGGATAGTGAAAAAATCCATGTGAAAGTTAGGTCCCTGACTTTCTTCAGAAATGAAACCCAAAAATGCCCTATCCTCCTCCTATTTCCTTCGATCTCGAGCAGTAATGGCGGTCCCGAAGTGAGTAGCAGAGGTGGCTATGACGGTGGCAGCTGCCGTGATCTCGAGTTGTAATTCCCAATTGGCTCTTAAAAATTCTCGTCATTCCCAATTGGTATGGTTGAATAGTGGCCGGAGAAGCAGTCTGGACCAATTGGATACAAAGAATAACACCGAAGCCGAGAAAAATAGTAAACGATCTTTGGCTCTTTGAATCATAAGGCAGTTCTTACCTGAGATAGTTTACTTGGGATCCCTGTAACTAAACTTTTCTACAATCTAAGGCCCCTTTGGATTAGTCTCTGAGCAACTCCGTCTTTTTCCTCTTTGCAACCCATGGGTTAGGGTTTTATTGCCGGCACTCCCGATCTCCTCGGACGTGGCTGTCGGCGGCTCTAGAGAGGCCAGACATTGGATCCAGTTGGCCTCCACGGTGGGATAGAGCCCCCTTCCTCCCCTCTGTAGATAGAGCATCTCCAGCTCGCCGGATTTTGTTCTCGGAGTATCGGAGTCGGCAACGTTGGCTCTACAGCTCGATTGATGGTCTCTGGTTAGCGTCAGGGCCGTATCTACTCCCAGATGCAGCTGGGAGGTCGATTCTGACTTCTGACCCTGGCGTCAGTTTCTCCGCCGGTGGGTTCCCAGATTGACTCCTCTGGGCGGTGGCGGTGCGGCAGAGATGGCTGTTCAACGGCTGTGCGGCAATCTCGTCATTGTCTCCTATTAGTTTGATCGGCTGATGGATCTAACAGTTTGTGGTTGTTTTTGGAGGGTTTGTTTGGTGGATGATTTTATTGTTTTTGTTTTCCCCTTGGGTTTCAGGGGTATGGGCGTGCCTCTTGCCGGTGTGTGAGGTGTGTCTCTACCGATGTCGGGCTGGTGTCTTTTAGGTTTGTTGGATGTGCCGGAGGTGCCACTTTCCCCCGCCTATGTGGCGCTCTTGTTCCCGCCTGGACGGCAGCCTCCTATGTTTTGTACCAGCATGTGGCGCCTCTTGAGGATCCTGTTGTGATCCTCCTTGATGATGAATGCCAAACTCAAGTACTATCCTGTAAAACTAAGGACAATGTGAAAAACCCACAATGACGAAGTCACCTAGCTGCTCAGCGTTTCATACAATTATATAGATCAATTTGTACAATCATAAATCGAAAATAGATAGCATTTCATACACACTTTGGAGCCCTTAAATAGCATTTCTATAATATTTACTAGGAACTCTAAATAGCACGTATTTCTACGCATATTCTGCAAATAAATAAAATTCTAAACATTTATATATATTACAACGAGATTCTGTACAATTATAAACAAACATAGATACACACATTTGAATACCTATACAACATTTCTAGAATACCTACATGTTTATAGGTTTTCAGAGATTTTTTCTTATTTTTCTTGTTTATTTCTGATTTTTGTTACTTTTTTTATTTTTCGGAAATATTCCGATTTTTTCTTGAAGTATTCCAATTTCTTCTGATTTATTCCAAAACTTTCCGACTTATTCTGAAATATTCTTCAATTTCTGTGTCGGACGATTCTTAGTGCATATTTCGAATCGGGAATACAAATATGACTACAAAAGTTCCAATAATGTTGGTGATATTTCCCAACTCGCACATCATTGAAAACTATCAGGATACTTTCATGCATTTCAAAGTAATATCCAAGTAGATACACACTGTCAAATTCAAGTACTATCCTGTAAAATTGCGAACAATTTGAAAAACCCACACAATGAAGAAGACATCCAGCTGCTCAACGTATCATACCGCCATTAAGCCTCGTATAGCATGCCAACCTCCATTTGCTGATGAAGGGGAATCCCCAGAGTGGGCAGTGCAGATCTGCAGTTTCTGTGTAATAACTCATAGAACCCAAGTAAGACCTTGTCGAACCATCTAGCTTCATGGCCTAAATGAAACCTCGTCTTACCCCGAACATGCACCACTCCCACCAACTTGGCCTCATCCAACAGTGAGAATTCATCATCGATGCAATTAGGTGACAGACCATCTGAATTCTTTTCGATGTGCGCACGCAAACTATCGGTAACTTGGCTTACAAAGTCATCTCCCTCTGGGTTAAGGGAATCAGCATATCCATACTGAATCACACATCTGAATACCCCCTTAGGCCCGAATCTCTGGACAATGATTCTCTCGTTCCGATGGACTTTGGCCACTAACAAGTACCTGAGAGTGATAAAAACTGTTACTTTATGCAACGAACGCATGTTTTTTATGTAGTGCCCAAGTATCGGGGTCAGCCCATCATGTATCTTGCTGTAGAAAAAGCACAGTCCCGGAACTCTTTGTGCTTCAGACCTCGACAGGAGCCCAGGGAGGCATTCCAGCTTTATTCTGTTAGCCACTTCATACTCTACTTTTCTCTGCCTCCCATAATACCACCCAAACATTATAAATGCAAGGATGATGGAAATGGCAAAAGGAAGCCAACCACCTTCCAAAATCTTAATGGAAACCGCGCTCACATATGCCCCTTCCAGACTGAAAAAGATTGTGAAGTACAAACCTACGAGAATGAACGGGGTTCTCCAGATGATGATCATAACTAGACTCAACAATATGGTTGTAATGAGCATGACAAGTATAACTACGACACCTGCAGTAGGAAATAGAGAATCAAGATAGCATGTACGCGATTGAAGGGATATGATTGAAAAAATTGAAAACAAATGGGAAGAACAAAGGACAATATACGCCGCCATACCGAAAGCATTGCCAATGTCTTGTCCATCGCCGAAAACAAGAATTACTGCAACACACAGAACCATGAGGATGTAGTTGGTTTCCGGGGAGTATACCTCGCCTTCTTTGTGATGGGATGTGTGAACAACCTTAACACGAGGAAAATAATCCAGGGCGACTGATTGCTTTATAACAGAAAAAGTGGCGGATATCAAGGACTGGCTGGCGACGATTGCTGCAAGCGTGGCAACGACAAACATGGGCCAGTAGACTCGATGCGGTATGAATTTGTAAAACCCGTCCTTATGATCATCGAGGTTCTTGATCAGATAAGCTGTTTGCCCTGCGTATGTGAGGACCAGCGAAGGGTATATGGTGAACAGGAAGGCAATCTGCATACGAAAAGTGAGAGTATAAGATTGTCCACTACGAACATTCTAATGTCGAACAACCCGTCCGATGCTTAGTAAGGGCATCTCCAGTCTTTACTCAAATCATTACTCAGATTTGAATCTAAGTAAAATTGTCTAAAAAACAGCTCTAGTCCTTTACGCAGACTTATATCAAACTGAGTTTTACTCAAATTTTTCACCTGTTAGTGATAGTGTATAGCATTGAGATACAGATACCCGTAGATACCTGTATAGGATACCCCTTTTGGTTCTTTTCTTGTATCCATATATATTTGGCCCTTGGCCTAATGAGAAGGTTAATCCATTCTCCCAAAGCCCTAGCTTCTCTCTCTCTCACTCCCTCTCCATCCTCTCCATGCTAGGGATTGTCACATGGTATCAGAGCGGACGATCCGCCTCTCCTCTATCGTCACAGCTCCGACCAGCCGCTTCGAGTAGATCCAGCGACCTCTGAGCAGATCCGGCGATCTCCGAGTAGATCCGACCGGCGTTCTTCGAGCAGATCCGGCGATCTCCGAGCAGATCCGACCGGCGATCTCTGAGATCCGAAGCCCTCTCTTGCCCTCGTGCATCAGATCTCCGGCGAGAGCTCGTCTGATCCGGCGATCTCCTCCGGCGTGATCCTCCGGCCTCCAGCCCTCGCGGAGCAGATCTGAAGGCAGATCTCCTCCGATCTCATCCGGATCTGACCTCCAGCCCTCGCGGAGCAAATCTGAAGATAGATCTTCTCCGACCTCCGGCCTCCGTCACCGGATCTTCTCCGTCACCAGATCTGAAGATAGACCTCCGGCGTGATCTCCCCCCTTGCGGATCTCAGATCTGAGGTGGACCTCCTCCCTTGCGGATCTTCTCCGACCTCCGTCCGTCACCGGATCTTCTCCGTCACCAGATCTGAAGATAGACCTCCGGCGTGATCTCCTCCCTTGCGGATCTCAGATCTGAGGTGGACCTCCTCCAAACTCCGGTGAAAGCAATGGCCTCCGGCGAAAGCAATGACCAGATCTGAAGATCTTCTCCTCCTCACCGGATCTGAAGACATATCTGTGACCAAGATCTTCTCCTCCTCACCGGATCTGAAGACAGATCTGTGACCAGATCTGTGACCAGATCTTCTCCTCCTCACCGGATCTGAAGGCTGGAGGCTGTGACCAGATCTGAAGGCACTCCATCAGCTCCGACCTCAGGGTCTCCTCACCGGATCTGAACTGTGAGATCTGTGACATCAGATCTGTGATATGCTTTGACATCTGGCCTTCTCTTGCTTTCAACATCCACGCCAGATCTGCCCCTCCTTTGGTGCCGCTGCCGAGCCAAGAGCTCACCGGATCTGGACCTCAGTCGTGGACCTCCGATGATCTCCGATCAGATCTGACTCGCAACACCTCATCGGACCCGGATCGACTCCGACCTCGCCGGATTCCTCTCTGTTTGCATTAACCCACTCCGGCACCGAGTGAGCCGCCATGGCCGACTCCTCCAGCCACACTGGCGTTCCCGCTGCAGTTCCGGCTACCTCTGCTTCTGGTCGTGGTCGGTTTGCGTGCACCCACTGCCACAAACCAGGTCACGTTGTCGCCACATGTTGGAAGCTGCATCCCGAGAAGAGGCAGAGACCCCGAAGACGTGGTCGACCCGATGGCTCTACTGCTGCTACTGCTACTACTCCGTTTTCTCCTCGCACGGTTCCATCATCACTTGACGCTACTCAGCTCCTTCAGCAGCGGCTTGCACAGCTTCAGTTCCGCCTAGACCAGCAGGCGAGTTTCAGCTCCGCCGAGGCTTCCAGTGCCTTCAGTTCCTCTGCTCACTTAGCCACTCCCGGTACCTTCGACACTTGGATTCTGGACTCTGGGGCCTCCCATCACATGACTTCCAATGCTTCCTTGCTTACCGACTGCCGACCGGCATCGCACATCCCATCGATACACACTGCAGATGGCTCTTCTTTAGCCATCTCACAGTGTGGATCGATTACCGCCGCTACAGAACCGAGCGGTCGTCTCTCTTTACCCAATGTGTTGCATGTACCCCAGCTTCGCATGCAGCCAAGGTACAAAATCTCGACATATTTCGCGAAATATCGCGAAATATTTCGGTTTTCTCAAACCTCGGCACGAAATTCGTATTGTGATATCGAACGAAATAGGAATCACGATAATATCGCGATATATCGCGATATTTCGTGCGATATATTTGTTGCCACGAAATATCGCGATATTTCGTGGATATTTCGGGACATTTCGGAAAATTTCGAGACATTTCGGGAAATTTCGGGATTTTAACACCGAAATGTTGGGACTGACTGGTTATGAAAGGGGACTGTAAGTAAATGTCGTCTTACTTAATTTTTATTTTCTCCATTTATTTTAAGTTATTATATGTAAATAAGCAAATACCCCCCCATTTGATTTCAATAAAAATATCAAAAAAATAAAAAACCAAGTGAATCAAAAAGTAGGTTTTCAGTTTTAGTAGGAGAAAACAGTTTTTTCGGTTTTTCATAAAATTTGTATGTTGAGAAAAGTGGTTAAATCAACTCATTTTTAGCTCAAAAAATTCCACAAGATGTAGAACTACAAGTACATCTAGAAAACCATGGTCCGTCAAAGAAAATTTTGAATGTATAAAAACTTTTCTTTATAAAAACTCATTTTTTCAGACTTAGTAAAAAAACAGTGTTTTGCATTTCAGCATAATTTTTGCACGATTTCAAACTTGCACAACTTTCTTGTTTTAAGTTCATTTCCAAAATCGTTTGAAGCATTAATTTAACAATCAACTAATCTTTATTTTGGAAATATTTTTCTCCACAAAAAAGATTAAAAAGCATTTTAAAAACATAGATCAAAACATGACCAAACAAGACTGCACAAGACTCACAGACTCAAATACTAAATACATGCTTTGTGATGCTCTACACCCGTAGATAGGGTATAAATATTATCTGAGTGTTCTAAAACGTGTATCTATACTTAGTTTATGACTATCCAGAGTTTCATTCAAAAATTCTATTAAAAAATCAATATTTCCACCATTTCCATCAAATCACAATATTTCCACACTGTCGAAATATTTCCACGAAATATTTCCATTTTCCAGGAGGTCGAAATATTGACCGAAATGGAAATTTCGAACCTTGCATGCAGCTCATCTCCATTAGCAGTCTTTGTGACTCTGGCTATGTTGTGACCTTCTCCCCTTTTTCTTGTGTTGTGCAGGATCCACGTACCGGACGGGTGATTGGCACTGGTCGTAGGTCAGGCGGGCTGTACCATCTCGAGCATCTCCACCTTCCCCTCATTCCACCTTCTGGCGTCTGTAGTTTAGTTTCTTCCAATGCCGACCTGTGGCACCGAAGACTAGGCCACATTTCTGAGTCTCGCCTTAAGAGCTTACTCCAGACTGGAGCTCTAGGTCGTTGCTCCTCTTCTTCTTTATCTACATGTACCGATTGTAAGCTTGCCAAAGCTACAGCCTTACCTTTTCCTTCTAGTATCTCTCAGAGTTCTGCTCCCTTTGACTTAGTACACTCTGATATCTGGGGCCCTGCACCTCTTCCTTCGATGTGTGGCTATCGCTACTATATCTCTTTCATCGATGACTTCAGCCGATACACTTGGGTCTACCTTCTTCAGCACCGCTCTGAGGTTCCTCAGGTCTACCAGATTTTCACCTCGATGGTTCACACACGGTTTGGTTGTCGCATTAAGACTTTTCGGTCTGATTGCGCCCTCGAGTATCTCTCTACTGCTATGCGGACACTTCTTCAGTCCCATGGAACCTTATTCCAGCACTCCTGTCCTCACACACACGAGCAAAACGGAGTAGCCGAGCGGAAGCACCGTCATATCCTTGAGACGACGCGTGCTCTTCTTCTCTCTGCTTCCATTCCACGCACTTTCTGGGCTGAGGCTGTCTTGACCTCCGTCAACCTCATCAACATCACCCATTCGTCTGTTCTCTCGGGTAGTGCCTCTCCCCACGAGCGTCTTTTCTCTTCCCCTCCCGACTACAGTTTGCTTCGTACCTTCGGATGCACCTGTTTCGTTCTTCTTCCGCCCCATGAGCGCACGAAGTTGTCCGAACGTGCAGTTAAATGCATCCTCCTAGGAATCAGCGCCGAGCACAAGGGTTATCGTTGCTATGACCCCTTGACTCGTCGTCTTCGCATCTCTAGACACGTCTCCTTCATCGAGGATGCCCCTTATTACTCCTCTGCAGCTCAGGACCTCACCTTCTTGGAGACTCCTCCCACTCTGTCTCTGACTCTCGAGCCTCTTCTATCACCCAGCTCTACTTCTCCCCTTGTTTCTAGTGATTCTTCCACGGAGTCTTCCTCTGTCCCCTCCTCTCCTCCGTCACCGATTGCTTCCGTAGATCTTCCTCATACTCCCGATGCCTCTGGTACTCCGCCTGCTATGCCCAGTCCGCCGCCGCCGGTCGTGGATCCTCACCCGCCGCCCCGCTACCCTCAGCGCGAGCACCACCCACCTGATCGCTTCAGCTTTAGCTCTGGCCCACCTGACCGTTTTGGCTTTGCCACGGTCACCTCCTACTCGCCTCAGTTTACAGCTTTTCTTGCAGTCCTTCACACAGACCAGGAGCCTCGGTCGTACCGGGAGGCCGTCCAGTCCCCTCAGTGGCGACAGGCTATGAGCGAGGAATTTCAGGCATTTCAGCAGACTCAGACTTGGGATATCGTTCCCCTTCCTGTTGGTATTGAGTCTGTCAGTTGCCGGTGGGTCTACAAGGTCAAGCGGCGGCCTGATGGTTCCATCGAGCGGCACAAGGCTCGGTTGGTGGCTCGTGGCTTCACTCAGGCTTACGGCATAGACTACGAGGAGACTTTCGCACCTGTAGCTCAGATGACCTCCGTTCGTGCACTTCTGGCAATTGCAGCAGTCCGTCGATAGCCTCTTCTCTAGATGGACGTGAAGAATGTCTTTCTCCATGGTGACCTTTCAGAGGTCGTCTACATGCAGCCACTCCCTGGTTTGCATACTCCTCCCCAGCATGTCTGTCGCCTCCGTCGAGCTATCTACGGGCTCAAGCAAGCCTCTCGAGCTTGGTTTGAGTGCTTCCGACGAGCCGTCACCGAGATCGGCTACATTGAGAGCTCGCAGGACCACTCACTTTTTGTACGGTCATCTCCTCAGGGCAGGGCGATTCTCCTATTATACGTCGATGACATGATCATCACAGGTGATGACTCAGCTACCATCACTTTCCTTCAGCAGTATCTTCGGCGCCGGTTCCAGATGAAGGATTTAGGTCCTCTTCGGTACTTCCTTGGGCTAGAGATCGCCCACAATGAGCGAGGGATTCTGCTATCTCAGCATGTGGCGCCTCTTGAGGATCCTGTTGTGACCCTCCTTGACAATGAATACCAAAAAAAAAAAATCTACAATCTAGTTTCCTCATCATTGGACCAAGAGGAGACGCAAACTGTGAACAATGTGAAAAACCCACACAATGACGAAGTCACCTAGCTGCTCAACGTTTCATATCACTATATAGATCAATTTGTACGATCATAAATCAAACATAGATAGCATTTCATACACTTTGGAACCCTTAAATAGTATTTCTATAATATTTACTAGTGTAGAACTCTAAATAGCACGTATTTCTACGCATATTCTGCAAATAAATAAAAATCTAAACATTTATATATATTACAACGAGATTCTGTACAATTATAAACAAACATAGATACACACATTTGAATACCTATACAACATTTCTAGAATACCTACATATTTATAGGTTTTCAGATATTTTTTCTTATTTTTCTTGATTTTAGTTACTTTTTTTATTTTTCTGAAATATTCCAATTTCTTCTGATTTATTCCGAAACTTTCCAAGTTATTCTGAAATATTCTGCATTTTCTGTGTCGGACGATTCTGAGTACATGTTTCGAATCGGGTATCCAAATATGACTACAAATCTTGGTGATATTTCCCAACTCGCACATCATTGAAAACTATCAGGATACTTTCATGCATTTCAAAGTAATATCCAAGTAGATACACACTGTTAAATTCAAGTACTATCCTGTAAAATTGCGAACAATTTGAAAAACCCACACAATGAAGAAGACATCCAGCTGCTCAACGTATCATACCGCCATTAAGCCTCGTATAGCATGCCAACCTCCATTTGCTGATGAAGGGGAATCCCCAGAGTGGGCAGTGCAGATCTGCAGTTTCTGTGTAATAACTCATAGAACCCAAGTAAGACCTTGTCGAACCATCTAGCTTCATGGCCTAAATGAAACCTCGTCTTACCCCGAACATGCACCACTCCCACCAACTTGGCCTCATCCAACAGTGAGAATTCATCATCGATGCAATTAGGTGACAGGCCATCTGAATTCTTTTCGATGTGCGCACGCAAACTATCGGTAACTTGGCTTACAAAGTCATCTCCCTCTGGGTTAAGGGAATCAGCATATCCATACTGAATCACACATCTGAATACCCCCTTAGGCCCGAATCTCTGGACAATGATTCTCTCGTTCCGATGGACTTTGGCCACTAACAAGTACCTGAGAGTGATAAAAACTGTTACTTTATGCAACGAACGCATGTTTTTTATGTAGTGCCCAAGTATCGGGGTCAGCCCATCATGTATCTTGCTGTAGAAAAAGCACAGTCCTGGAACTCTTTGTGTTTCAGACCTCGACAGGAGCCCAGGGAGGCATTCCAGCTTTATTCTGTTAGCCACTTCATACTCCACTTTTCTCTGCCTCCCATAATACCACCCAAACATTATAAATGCAAGGATGATGGAAATGGCGAAAGGAAGCCAACCACCTTCCAAAATCTTAATGGAAACCGCGCTCACATATGCCCCTTCCAGACTGAAAAAGATTGTGAAGTACAAACCTACGAGAATGAACGGGCTTCTCCAGATGATAATCATAACTAGACTCAACAATATGGTTGTAATGAGCATGACAAGTATAACTACGACACCTGCAGTAGGAAATAGAGAATCAAGATAGCATGTACGCGATTGAAGGGATATGATTGAAAAAATTGAAAACAAATGGGAAGAACAAAGGACAATATACGCCGCCATACCGAAAGCATTGCCAATGTCTTGTCCATCGCCGAAAACAAGAATTACTGCAACACACAGAACCATGAGGATGTAGTTGGTTTCCGGGGAGTATACCTCGCCTTCTTTGTGATGGGATGTGTGAACAACCTTAACACGAGGAAAATAATCCAGGGCGACTGATTGCTTTATAACAGAAAAGGTGGCGGATATCAAGGACTGGCTGGCGACGATTGCTGCAAGCGTGGCAACGACAAACATGGGCCAGTAGACTCGATGCGGTATGAATTTGTAAAACCCGTCCTTATGATCATCGAGGTTCTTGATCAGATAAGCTGTTTGCCCTGCGTATGTGAGGACCAGCGAAGGGTATATGGTGAACAGGAAGGCAATCTGCATACGAAAAGTGAGAATAAATTGTCCACTACGAACATTCTAATGTCGAACAACCCGTCAGATGCTTAGTAAGGGCATCTCCAGTCCTTACTCAAATCATTACTAGGATTTGAATCTGAGTAAAATTGTCTAAAAAACAGCTCCAATCCTTTACGCAGACTTATATCAAATTGAGTTTTACTCAATTTTTTCACCAAATCAAGGAATACTCAAACACCATACCAAATTCTAACGGTCAATTTCCAATGCCTTTCTATTTACAAATGTGCCATCCAATTTTGAGTTTTACTCAAATTTGAGTAAAAAATATGAGTAAAAGGGCTGGAGTGCTTGTATCAGATTAGGTTTTACTCAAATTTGAGTAAGGACTCGCGTACTCAGGATCAAATTGAGTTTTTACTCAAATTTGAATAAAAATTTGAGTAGGGGCTTGAGATGCTCTAAAATACCTGGATTGACCTCTTGTTGAAATGACCAAGATCAGCAAACATAGCTTCTGCACCTGTAATAAGAGCAAATGGAAACGTGGCATTGAGGCAAAATTCTTTGTAGTCGTCTACTTGTTAATGCAATCAGATTTCGAGAGACACCTGTGATGCATAGAACAGTGCTGCCAAGTAACTTCCAGCCTTCCCTTCCATTTCTCAGAAAGAAATGGACTATGTAATGTGGTGACACGGATTTGAATATGCTCGGGTAGTATCGCAAGAAACTATATAAGCCTACAATTGGAGTTGTGAAAGTCCAGGTGGCCATGATGGGGGAAAAGAGGAAGCTCACTCGGGATGTACCGTACTTTTGCAACAAGAACAAAGCAATCAGGATCACAGCAGACACAGCTTCGACAGCAGCTACAAGATGTGGCATCACAAAATTAGGTTCAAATTGGTGTGTCAGCGAAGAGAATAATGTATCCTTTCAGCTGCTTACATTTGCCAAAGGCAGGGAAGGGTCCTCTTAGTCCATCAATTGCCGATAGCACTGACACAATATAATATTAGGAAAGCAGATCAGGCGGTTGAATATTATTACGTCATTCCAGAATTAGCATATCCAGAAATAGAAGAGATTTTATAGTGGAAACCTGAAATAGCAGGTGTGAGTATGCCATCGCCAATGAGCATGCACATCCCGAGGATAGCAATGAAAAGCAATATCGTACGTGCAGTCATGCTTCTCTCAAAAAACCTCCCCACCCCACTTTTCCTTTCAGTGCTCGTAGACCCGTTAAGATGCAAAAGGTTTGTGTTCGAATCTGCATTTCTTAATGGAAGAATGCCAACATTGGCATGCCTACAAAGTAACGAATATAAAGCAAAAGCGCCACCTACAATTTTTTTAAAAAAATGATCAAAATCAACCAAACCCATCTAGGATACTAATTACAAGTACTAATCATACTAGTTTCTTCAATTTGTTACATAATAAAACCCTTATGGCAATGATATGGGAACTATATTCTGTTTATACGGGACAAAAAAGGTGACATGGAAATATTTGCGTAGACATCTGAGAACCATCTGATTTAGGGTTTTTAGAGACTTAAACACTATGTAGAATTTTTGTTAGATGGTTCAGAATTTCAGATTTACATAATAACACCAAATTTTGGAGAAATTAATTCAACAACATGCATAAATCACACAACACGATGGCCACAATAAGTCGATTAAGTAGTTTGATAAAAGAACCCCATCACTAGATTGACGATGCATATCATGATTAAACAAAAACCAATAATATTTAGAAAAATATTCTGTGTTTATTTTTAATCATCTTAATAACATCTTAATATACTTCAGATATTACATAATAACACCTACTGTTGTAAATATCTCCATTGGGACTGTGTTTCCTTAATCCTTACAGATAATGCTCATGGATAGTTTGGCTAATATGTGAAGACAGCTCAGTTGAAGTGTATTTTTCCTTCAAGTTGTTTTATCTTTCCAAGCCTAACTAGGATTGACAAATCACACCAGCACACAGAAATTAGCCTACTCTCCAATCAGCTTTCCCCATCTTCACCAGTAAGTGCACAGCTTTAGCTAAAACTCAAGACATTGACAACCATGTGAGAGCATCCTACAGTCCTAACCCTCAACATGTCATTATCATACTTGATCTTTCGAGCATCCTACACAAAATATAAGTTATTTAGTTTTCAATAGACTTAAAATTGTGAGATTTTCTCTATCTCAAAACCCAGGTATTGAGATGACGTCCCATCATACATATAAGGATCGTTTCCGCCCTCTACTTTACCGAGGTGGGACTAATCTTTCAACACTCCCCCTCACGTGCAGGCCAATCTTTTGTGGTCCTTGTCACGTGGATGATAGATGTATGGGTATCACACCCGGCAGGTGAGTGTACGGTTAGGCTCTGATACCAATTGTAGATACCCTCACCCCAAAACCCGGGTCATAAGGGGAGGTCCACAGAGGGTACATAAAACGGGTGTAAGGTGCCCCCTTTACCGATGTGGAACTAACCGGTGGACTTCCTCAACACCCCCCCTCAAGCGGAGCAAGGCACAATAGGAAGGGGCCGCACCCGGAGGGAGACAGTGAACCCAGTTCTGATACCATGTTAGATATCCTCACGCCCATCTTAGTTCACTGTTCATGTTATATCCATCTCTGTTTTGTTTCCGAATTGAGGTGGAGATCAACTCAACAAAAGGGGGCGCTCGTTTTGTTGAATTGAAGTATATTTTGGGTTGGTTCCACTGTCTGGACTGTGGTAAGTCTGCTGGGCCCAAGTCCTGGCAGTCACCAACAGCTCCGTTGATGTCATAACTTTATATTACTACTCCTTTTTCACTCTTCTTTTTATCAAGGCAATCCGGTTTTCATCACAAGATCCGGAGGTTGTAAATACTAACACTAATTAGTGAGCTATGACCTTGTGACATAATTTGGGAATATTGTTTTACTTTGGCTTATAATTTACAGCAAATTACAAAGCCTCCCCTAAACTATACACCTCATTTCACATAGGTCCCTCGACTTTTTTTTTGAACAATTTGAACCCTGGACTATGCCATGTGTGCATTTGGCCCCCTCTATCAACTTTTAGTCCGAAAATACCCTTGTCATAGTAAGCATAAGTTAAATATTTCACAAATCATTTGAGACTTAACGTAAATTTCAAAAATCATCCAAGTCTTATTTGAAATTAATAAGACAGATCAAGTTTATTTTTGAGCCATTTTGGAAGCCTTAATGGAAGGAAAGGTGGGGGGATGAGGGATACCAGACCAAAGAGAGGCTTTTTTTCATCCGCAACTTATTACGTAAGTGGGCAAGTAGGGGTGGGTGGTAGAACCATGGGACATCTTCAAGAGGATGACATTCATTTGTCAAAAGATGAATCCTTTTCATATTGAGAATTAGCATCCAAGAGAGAGATGTTCTAGTCAGAAATTTCCATTTTCAATTAAAAAAGGAGCCAAAGTGGCATAAGTTAAATATTTCACAAATCATTTGAGGCTTGTTGGAAATTTCAAAAATCATCCAAGTCTTATTTGAAATTGGTAAGGGTATTTCGGGAATAATAGTTGACGGAGAGGGCTAAAAGCACACAGAGCATAGTCCAGTGTTCAAATTGTTCAAAAAAAGAAAAGTTGTGGGACCAATATGAAATGAGGTGTATAGTTCAAGGGAGGTTTCTGTAATTTGCCCTATAAATTTTTTTTGAGATCCTTTGCCCTATAATTTATGCCACAGATGAATGCAATTCCCAATTCCAAATTGTACCTTCTCTCCTCTGTGTTTGGACTTTTTCGTAGCCTATAAAAACCTTGGGAGGGGAATTTAAATTGCATGACCAATAGGTAGGTTTCTCTAACAGCCAAATGACCTTCTAGGACTCTAAGCAAGCCCTTCTCTTGCAAGTTTCCTTTGTCATATTTTTGGCGCAAATATTAGGGTTGCCTAACGCATTGAAAGTCCACCATAAAGTCCTTATAAACCTATTTTAAAATCCACAATTAATAGACTTAGTAATTGAGATTATGACATTAGGTTGGGTATAGTTTGCTTGAAAACAGTCTCTTTAATTGTCCCCCCCCCCCCCCCCCCCCCTAGTGGGGATTTCATATTCTTTGTCACTGAAATCGCACATGCACCCTTCGCTTATATTGAATAGGTGTAAAACTAGTCTTGATGTATTGACCAGCTTATACTGAATAGGTGTAAAACTAGTCTTGCTGTATTGACCAATACAAATATAGAATCTTAGGATAACCTTTGCTAGAATGACCAATGGTTAGTTATCTCCCATAAAACAAAAAAAAACAGAAAAGAAACGAAGAATGGAAAGGACTAGCTCGATTAGAGTGAAAGCTACTATGACATAGAGTATCCTTAAGAGTGCTACCTGATCTATCTTATACACAGCTACACAAACTTGGGTCCAATGTGAAAGCTACTTTTGTGGTGACACATAGAAGGTTACCAAATCCCCATCAAAGTTTGTAGAAAGCTACAGGGGGTAAAAATATTTAAATAGTGAAAATAGAAATAAACAAGTAAAGAAACCATGGTCAAACTAGGCATGAATCCTCTTATCTAAACAAAAGCTTCAGTCCAACCCTCTAAGTCTTCAGCCATGCCTAAGACCAAGTGGATGCCAAAGCCCTCTACCAAGCAACCCTCCAAGCTCAGACATTTGTTCATGCAGTGAATCGGTCTCTCCTAGTCCATCCATACTGAATAAGACTGACTATACCCAGAGTGCTCCAAAAAGCAAACCTTATGAAGGGAGGAGAGCACATTAGGTATATGAAGACAAAGAACCCTGCTCCCCTAGCCGATGTGGGACTATTCAGTATCTCACCACTCCTCCCCCTCACGCATGATACGCATGGCAAGGCACTATAAGAGGAGGTGGGGAGTGGGCCCAGTTTTGATACCATGTGACAACACCTGGAATGCTTCAATGGGCATAATATGAAGGGAGGAGAGCACAACGGGTATATTAAGACAAGCAACCCTGCTCCCCTAGCTGATGATAGAGCATCTCAACAAAGACCAAATTGGTCTGATCGGACCCGACTGGTCTCGAATCAAGCACAAATTTAACCAAGCTTATTGGCTATGAGCCAGACTCTTGAGCCATGAGGGCAAAACCTAGTGTGAACCGTGATCCGTAGTAGGGCCAAACTCAGGCTAATCCCCAGAGCCGCACCAAGGGTGCCCAAACTATGGAGATCCAAAAAGTTGCCTTGGCAATGATGTGATGGTGTCATGCTGACAACTATCAGGCCATTCATCATGTTCAACCATTATGCTTGTGTGATTACCTTCACATGTAATAATGAGCATTGAAAAAAGTCAATAAGAACCATGCAATGGACACAATAGTATATCAGTCACAACCATTCCATATTTAACCAACATTTAATAGTCTCCAAATACACATAACCCACCTAAAGCTTCTGTGACGAACCCTAGATGAGAGATGGGAAGAGGAGAGAAGGAGACTAGAGTTTGGGGAGAGAATGGAATGAATGTCTCATTATCCCAATAGACCAATATAAGGGCAATACATGTGTGTCCTCTATACACTGAGTGTATGTATATACATCAATACATCTTAGCATCCCCCCTCAAACTCAAGTGGATCATGCACAAAGAGTTTGCCAATCAAAGACCGAAAGCGTGGCGTAGGATATGACTTCGTGAAGAAGTCTGCGATCTACTCTGCTGAGGGAACGAAGGGTAGTGAGATCATCATGGCCTCATACTCCTGTCGGACGAAGTGACAAGTCAATCTCGATGTCCTTTATCCTCTCATGAAAAACCGGATTACTAGCAACCTAAATAGCACTCCGGTTATCACAGTGAAGTGGAGTAGGCCTGGAGAAAGCAACACCGAGATCACTGAGGAGACGTTGAAGGTGAACTATCTACTTAGTCGTGGAGGCCATGGCCATGTACTCAGTCTCTGTGCTGGAAAGAGAACACTTTCTGCTTCTTGTTGCGCCAGGATATCAGATAGTAGCCGAGAAACAAGTAGTAACCAGTAGTGGAGCGGCGTGTAGTCGGATCTCCAGCCCAATCTGCATCTGAGTAGGCTCGAAGGCTGAAAGAGGAAGACGACAACAGAAACAAGGAGCGAGTGACTGTCCCTTTGAGGTATCGGAGGATCCGAAGAAGAGCACCGTAGTGAACTGAGCGTGGTGCTGCAACAAACTGATTGACAATGCCGACAGCGTGTGCAATATCAGGCCGAGTGATGAAGAGATAGACGAGTTGTCCCACAATCTGCCTGTACCGAGTGGGATCTGAAAGAGGGACTCCATCTGTAGGACGTAGCTTCGAGTGAAGCTCAAGAGGGGTATGTACTGTGCGGGTATCTGAGATGGCAGGATGTCTAAAAGGTACTTCTGCTGAGAGAGCAGAATGTCATTTGCACTGTATGCAACCTCAAGGACGAGAGAATAGCGAAATGTATCCAAGTCCTTCATCTGAAACTGGCTCATCAAGTGCTGCTGAAGACAAGCAATTGCAGCAGAGTCATCTCCAGTGATGATCATGTCGTCCACGTACAACAGTAGGATCGCCCAGCCCTGCGGGGACAACCTCACAAATAGAGAGTGGTCCTGAATGTACTCTGAGTAACCAAACTCAAGGACAGCATGGCGGAACCGCTCAAATTAGGCACAAGGCGCATGTTTGAGCCAATAAATGGCCCGACGAAGATGACAAACGTGCTGAGGAGAAGCACAGAGACCGGAAGGAGGATCCATGTAATCAGTCTCAGACAGATCCCTGTGAAGAAAGGTATTCTTCACATCCATCTGAAGAAGGGGCCAGCGACGAACGGCTACGACCGCTAAGAGAGCTCTGATGGTAGTCATTTAAGCCACCGGAGCAAAGGTCTCCTCGTAGTCAACGTTGTACTCCTGAGTAAAGCCTCGGGGCACTACCCGAGCCTTGTGTCGCTCTATGGATCCATCAGGTCGGTGTTTGACCTTATAGATCCACTTGCAGCTGACAGGCTCAACGTCAGAGGACTGTGGGATATCCCAGGTTTGAGTCTGCTGAAAGGTCTGAAACTCCTCATCCATGGTCTGACGTCACAGAGAAAACTGAACTGCCTCAAAGTAGGACCGAGGCTCTCGATCTACGTGCACAGCGGTAAGAAAAGCAGTAAACTGAGGCGAGTAGCTGCAGACAGAGATAAAATCAAAGCAGTTAGGAGGCCCAGTGGCGTGACTAAAGCGAGCAGGTAGGTGATGCTTACGCCGGGAGTAGCGGGGCAGGCACGGATCCACAACCAACGGTGACAGAGCAGGCACAGTAGGCGAAGTACTATGAGCAAACTCAACAGGAAGAGAGTCGAAATCCTCGAAGGAGGAAGGAAACGGAGACACAGGGGTAGTCCGACAAGAGTAAATCTGAGAAAAGGGAAAGACAACTCGAGTAGGATAGAAAGGCACGGACGTAGAGGATGAAGCCTTGGAGGAGTTCCCTGGAGAGGCTGGGGAAACAACTGGTAAGGGAACCGGTGGGACCGGGGGAGGTGGTGGTAAGGAAGGAGCCGATGGAGCGGGGGGGGGACCGGAGAAGCTGACGGGGGAGGCACAAGTGTTGAGGACAGAGGAGAAGAAATCTCGAGAAATGTGAGATTCTGAGCCTCAAGTGAGTAGTAGGGTGTATCCTCGACGAAGGAGACATGTCGAGATATACGCAGGCGACGAGCAACAGGGTTATAGCAGCAGTAACCTTGTGCTCAGTGCTGATCCTAAGAATGATACACTTAGCAGCCTAAGCAGACATTCGTGCGCTTATGGAGAGGAAAAAGAACAAAGCAAGTGCACCCAAACATGCGAAGAGGGCTGTAGTCAGGAGTGGTCAAAAGAAGGCGCTCGTGAGGAGACAAGTTATCCGGAAGAATCGACGAAGGAGTGATGTTAATAAGCTGGACTGAGGTCAGAAGAGCCTCAGCCCAGAAGCGTCGAGGAACAGAACCGGAAAGGAGAAGAACACGAGTGGTCGCAAGAATATGGCGATACTTGCGCTCAGCAACGCCATTCTGCACATGGATGTGAGGACACGAGTGCTAAAAAATAGTCCCAATGGAACTAAATAAGATTGTGCATAGCGGTAGAAAGGGCACAATCAGAGCGAAAAATCTTAATGCGCCTACTAAACTGAGTGTGAATCATGAAGGTGAAGTTCTGATAGGCTTGGAGGACATCCGAGCGATGACGAAGAAGGTAGACCCATGTGTAACGACTGCAATCATCCATAACGGAGACATAGTATAAATACCCATTCATAGATAGACGAGGAGAAGGTCCCAAAATATTAGAGTGGACAAGATCAAAAGGAGCAAAGTTCTGAGAAGTACTAGAGGAAAAGGGAAGGGCTGCAGCTTTTGCAAGCTTACAACCAGTACAAGTAGACAGAGACGGAAAATAACCACTACCAAGAGCGCCAGAAAGAAATAACCTCTTAAGTCGTGGTTCCGATGCATAACCCAAGCGTCTGTGCCACAGATCGGTATCAAGAGAAACAGCCCCACAGAATCCAGAGGAAGACGGAGTCAGAGAGTGAAGAAACTCGATCTGGGACAGCCCACCTATCCTACGACCTACTTCAATATGTCGCCCAGTACGTAGATCCTGCACAAAACAAAAGGAGGGTGTGAATGTCACAGAACAGCTAGAATCACGTAATGCACTAACAAAAATGACATGCACGTGAAGTGTGGGAGCGTGAAGCACGAATGGTAAGGAAAGGCGGCCTGTGGGATTGGAGGAGGTAGTAATGGATCCAAACTGCGAGATGGCTAGACAAGAACCATCTGCAGTGTGAATCGGTGGAAAATGTTGCAGGCTGGCAGCAGTGAGCAGAGAGGCATCTGGAGTCGTGTAGTGTGAGGCTCCCGAATCCATAGTCCAGAATCTAGATGGCAGGGCTACCAGATGAAGCAGAGAGAGTTGAGACGCTAGAGGATCATCGGTAGGAGCAAACTGCTGAGACAGACGAAACTGAGCTATCTCCTCGCGAAGGGACTGAAAGTCCCTAGCCAAGGCCTGAGACATAGTAGTTATAAGGGACGGTCGAGTACATCCGTGCCCTCGGTGATTCGGAAGCGCGACTGTAGCAGGGACAACCGGATACACTAATGCAGATGAAGGGGTCACGCCCAATATTCCTTGAAGAACAGCTGGGAGAAAGAAGGCTCTGGAGGCGACAGCCATGGATAAAAATACCGGTCGCAGACAAATTATCGGCCGGCCAAAAAAACGGTTCGAACCGGGTGTTACGAACCGGTATCAGTCTAAACCGGTCCATACTGGTGTGAATTGATTTTTGGTTTTAAAAAAATTTGAAAAAATAACCAAAAAATCCATAATAATCTAAAATACTAGTTTGTGATGTTTTTTTTCATTAGTAAACTAGTTATAGGTATGAACCAGTCTTTTTAAGTTATAAAGTCACTGTATTCACTGTATGATTCTAAATTGTGCAATTTGATATAGTTATTAAATTGTATGTGTTAGATTAGCCTAGTATTATGCTTAAGGATTATAAAACACAATTCATGACCATTGCACAAACACGAGTTACACAACTAACACGACTACATGAGTCATATGACTCATATTTTACAATTTCACATAATAAACACAAATTCATAGTCCTAAGACTCCTAACATGTTTAGCAAATAAAATGCATATCCATATTTATAGATCTAAACTTTGATGGCATAGATCTAGCCCATATCAACATTTTTACCACAATTATTTGGTTTATTTTTAAAAAAAATATAAAAAAAAAAGAAAATTGAAAACCTCCCAAATTTGCATGAACCGATCATGCAAATTTAGAGATGATGCTTATAGATCTATAGATCTAAGCTTTGATAGCATAGATCTAGCCCATTTCAATATTTTCGCCACAATTATTTGATTTTTTTCAAAAAATATGCAACAAAAACAAAAGAAAATTGAAAAAAAACTATGAAAACATACATTCAAATGTGATTTTGATCTTGCAAATCCGAGTTTTTGGCTTCAAATCTTGCAAATCTAGCTAGTATGGAGCTTCACCTCATGTGGGAATGAATAAAGATGCCCAAAAAAATAAAACCGGAACGAAGAAAACAGTCAAAACTATGCATAATACCCGAAACCGGTTCGAACCGGCCGGTTTTTACACGATTTGATCCTCACGACCGGTATCGACTGAATACCGGTGCGTTTCAGTCCGGTTCCCGGTTTGAACCGGCCGGTATTTTGATTCTTGGCGACAGCGTAGGGGGATACGGTCGACAAAGTCATCATCAGAGGAGGAGGTCGACAACCTTTGCTAACGAGACGTACAAGGGCTGCTAAGTGCAAGGCCGGGATCAAGTGCAATCGAAGGTAGGTGGCTGCGAGCAGATAGCTGCAGGTCAGGAAGCTAGATGCAGAAAACTGCAGGTCGGCAAGCTAGATGCAGGGTGCAGGCTCAGAGCTCTGAGGAGGCCGGACAGCTGAAGGCTCAGACGGCTACAAGGTCTCGAAGGGGTCCGGCTTGTGGAAGCTCGTGATCTGAGGCGGTGGATACAGTTGTGAAGTGCCACATATCTGATCTGTTCGAAGGTCGTAGCAGATCGGATCTGCGTGGAGATCGTGTCCCTCCGAGGTCGGAGGTCGAGGGCAGTGGACCTCGTTGGAGATCGTGGCAGCTGAAGGTCGCAGATCTGGCCGACCGAAGGTCGCAGGTCTCGACGGTGAGTGAAGATATGTTCTCGCTAGAGATGGGGCTCACCGGAGAGGAGGATCGCTGGAGATTGCAGCTCTCCAATATCTGTGTCAGGAAGGATCCATAGCATGGAGATCTCGCAGCAGCCCTGGTCGGTGTCGAATCTTTGAGCTGCAGATCGTTGCAACAGATATGCGAAGGCGTCGGATCTATGAAGGCGTAGGAGCTCAGATCCGTCGGGAAGAAGAGCTCAGATCTGTACGGTTGGTGAAGAGCTGCGACACAGATTCGGCGGCTTGTTGGCGAAGCGGCTGCAGCTGGAGTTGAAACTGGAGGAGCAGATCTGATTGTTGGCGACAAAGCAGATCTGCTCATTAGCGAGGTGTTGATGCTCACGCCGGAGAAGAGGATGTCCAGGTGGAGGAGAGGTGGATCGTACGCTCTAATACCATGTGACGAACCCTAAATGAGAGAGATGGGGAGAGAAGAGAGAAGACTAAATTTTGGAGAGAGAATGGAATGAAAATCTCATTAGTCCAATAGACCAATATAAGGGTAATACATGTGGGTCCTTTATACACTGAGTGTATGTATATACATCAATACATCTTAACAAAGTCAAAGAAATGGCAGTGTTTATTGTTGGTTGCAGCTCAATGATAGCTATTGGTAACTTTTCAAACAAGAGAAGATTTGGGAACCTATCTTCGAAAGACTCATTTTCTATTAGTATTCATAGGATGAATACTTTTTATGCAAGTGGAGAGAAAAATGCTAGTAAGCTAGGTTGTCCATATTCCATAGGGCTAATATAAACTCATGTTTATTACCATCCATTTTGATCAAAATATAACTGAGACATACATACATACATAAGACCATTTGAAAACTTTAGCTGTATTTTTTGTTTATTTAACTTAAAACTCTTACCCCAATCCAGTTGTTACTCAATATTGAACATGTAGCATCAACCAATCATAAAATTAGATCTTTGGACAAATTCGCATGATTTGTATAAAAATGGCATATTATATATGTTTTGGAATGAGGAGCGCAGGCCAATTATAATTTCTTAAGCAATTAAACATGTGACTAGATGTTATTCAAAGGGTATATAGAAAGCATGCACTAATAGGTTGCTGTGTGGCATCGGCATCGATAATAAAAATTATGTAATAAATAGGAACTTCCAAATTCTCTTTTGATCTATGAACTAGAAGATCACAATTTACATCCGTTCAAGAATCCAAATCATCTGAATCAAATAGTCCTCTTTAAATATAGTAAATATTTAACTCCAGTTCCACCCGAGTGAAGTGGGAATTGCCGAGTTGGTTAGGTTTCACTCTCGAACAAGGTTCTAAAAAGCGCTAGGCGCTAGTCTGGCGGTGAGGGGCCGCCTAGCGCCTAGGCGGCGCCTAAACGTTTTGCCTTTTTTTAATTATTTTAATTATTATTTTGATATTATATAATATATATATATGTTTAAAAATTAATATAAGTTCAAGATTATCCCAAACCATTATTTTGAAGAACAAGTATATAACCATAATTCAAGGTTGAGTAATTAACAACAACAAAAACAAACATGGTCCGCCTGGCCAGCCTCAGCCCACCTGGTCCGCCTAGCCAGCCTCAGCCCGCCTAGGCGGCCGCCTTGCCCTGCCTAGCTCCGCCTGGGAGCTTGGCCGCTTTTCTGGAGCGCCAGCCTAGGCGAGGCGGTGGGGGGCCGCCTAGCGCCTAGGCACCGCCTAGGCGGCCGCCTCGGTCGCTTTTTAGAACACTGCTCTCGAAGGGGTTAGTCCGAGCCCGAAGTTAGCCATTGCCCAAAAGGTTTTGGGACACCCACCGATCTAAAAAAAAAAAGACTTCTTTTTTTAGAGAATCCCTCTTAGAGAATAAGGGGGGGTTCGACCTAGACCCCTACCAGTTTATTAGAAAACCAAAGATTAGAACCTACAGGGAAAAAAATGAAAAAAGACTAGAATATGGCACAAATGAGGGACTCCAAATAGAAAATAGATTCTCCCTGAAGGGCAATCTTCCACGTAAGCAATAAGGACTTCACCCGGCAGAGCAGGCCATCCACGAAATCCATAGTACCATTGAAGACTTGGTTGTTGCGAGCCGACCAGATAACCCAGCACACTGCAACTACCAGGAGGTCCCATTCTGGATGCAGCTGTTTCGGGATCCGCTTCCTACACCATTTAATCCATAAGTATCTCAAGGTCGTTGGTTGACCCCCGATCGACAGTTTATCCCAGAGCTTATCCCAGATCAGAGAAGAGAAGGGGCAGTTCAAAAACAGATAGTTAGCCATCTCAACCGGGTGGTCACAAAGGGGGCACTTCACATCGGGCAAATTAGGTGTTGTCTCTTCCGAAGATCCAACCGGGTGAGGACACGATTGTGTAGCACCAGCTACATGAAGATTCTAAAGTGTAACGGTGCTCGAGTTATCCTCAACGCCGAGGCAAAAGGACTCACAATACCACCAAAGTTCATAAACCTATAGAAGGACTTAACCGTGAAGTGCTCTGAAGAAGTCCAACGCCAGCTAGCTTTGTCTGGCTCCGGTTTCACGAAGATGAGGTTGAGGATTCCCATCAGTTCATTCAGGGAATGAGAGAGGTTCCGTGGGACTTCATCCAGGAAACGAGGCCGCCAAACCGTGACACCGTTCTCACAAAGACTTTGCAAGGAGACCGAGGTTGTGGCCGTCCGTGCAAGGGCAAACTAATAGCATACCTACTTTTCACAAACCTCTCATGTAGACATGTGATGCACTACGTCAAGTCGACTATGCAGGTAACTCTAACTAAGAAGCCTCCACAAAAGATTACAATAATTTTACGAATGACTATCAATAAGATTGGAGTTGAAAACTTGACCAATGCAACTTGACAAGAGAGAGGTGTCCACAAAACCTAGGAAGCTAGTTGGCTGGTAAGGAGGTCTACCTTTCTGATTGCAAAATTTAAGCTCATGTTGTGGGTACAAAATCTGGCTAACGCCCAACAGTGGGACCCACAACCCTGCCTAGGGCTCAAGAGTCCAACGATGGGACCCGTAGCCCTGCTTGGGGCCCACGAGTCCAACAGTGAGACCCACAGCCCTTTGGGACCCACAAGTCCAACAGTGGGACCCGCAGCCATGCTTGAGGCCCACGAGTCCAATGGTGGGACCCGCAGTCCTACTTGGGGCCCACGAGTATGACAGTGGAACCCGCAGCCCTGCCTGGAGCCCATGAGTCCAACGGTGGGACCCGCAGCCCTGCCTGGGGCCCACGAGTCCAACAGTGGGACCCACAGCCCTTTGGGGCCCATGAGTCCAACAGTGGGACCCGCAGCCCTGCTTGAGGCCCACGAGTCCAATGGTGGGACCCGCAGCCCTGCCTGGGGCCCACGAGTACGACAGTGGGACCCACAACCCTACTTGGGGCCCATGAGTACGACGGTGGGACCCGCAGCCCTTCCACGGGCCCACTTGCACTATCTGAGGTTTGGTAAATCCCCCCGGAAATTCACTAAACCCCGAATACTCTAAGAAATATTCTTGGAATATTCCCTAGATGAACCAAACTACTATAAATAGCAAACCCTGTAAATTATTCCAGATCAGAAACCCATCTTATGTTTTCCAAAGCTCTCTGAGCTTTTGGTTTTCAGACTCCTTTTCCATCCTCTAATTACTTATAAGAAGCACTCCTCAGCCTGTCGAGAGTAGCTCTACTGTTTACTCAGAGATAGTGGATTCAAAGGTTGCGTCTTACCGCACAGAGACGTAGGCTTCGGTCGAACTTCATCACCACATCATGTGCCATCTCTTTCTCTACCTTTCTATTCTACAGTGCTTGTGTGACAGCCCAGCAAGTCACAACTCAGCGTTTCGAAGATCGCCGCGCCACATCCCGAAGGGTAAAACCTTCATTCGACTGTTGGAGGAGGGTCACGTACAACGGCCGAAATCCTTTCCCACAGTTTGGCATCGTCTGTGGGATTGTTGATCCTATCAACTTGCAACGTCCAAGTTTCCTAACTCCCTGGTAGCAGGTACCGGTTGCCTGAGTAATCCATCTGCCTCCATCGCTGCACTTAAATGGCAAAGACACCGATGGACCAGCCAAAGGAAAGCATCATGCACCCAGATGCTCAGTGTCCGATGACTCGCTCAATGGGTCATCGGTTCGTAATGAGCCAACACCCGGAACAGCAACTCGCTGTTAATTCAAGGGGTTGCCCGTCGGTTGATCGCACCGCCTAGGCTCAACCTCGATAGTCACCTCAACTCGCCGACCAAATTCCTCAGCGCTTGGGGAAAGCACACGTCTCTCCCGGTACTGTTGCTCAAGCGTCATACCAAATCATAGCAGAGGACTATCAACTCCTCACACTCATAAAACAGAATGCTACTCTCATGGTGGAAAGAGACTCCCTCCGACAGATTACCGTCGAAGTAGGAACTGACCTCCCATGGTTTGCCGCTGGCATCAAAGATAGAGCAGACGTCTACCGGTCGATTGACCGATCTCCCGCTCCTTCCAAACGATCCGTGGTCGATATCCATCGACGTTCACTTAAATCCCTCTCGAGAAGACCCTCACCTATTCCTCCCAGGCCAACTGTCTGGGAGCGTCTCAATGAATGTGCTTGCCATTCGAAGTCTCTTGGCTCCGAGTCAACCTCCAAGCCCCGCATCATGAGGGATGTTCATAATGATGGGCACCACTCCAAAGTTCGGCAACATTACAATAGTGATCGAACCCCAACCGGGCATCGGACGACGAGATGGACTCCAACGCCCTCTTTGCCTCCTCTTCCTCCGAGATACCCCTCCAACTAATGAGGTGATCGTCGGAACAATCACACCTCTGAAGGGCCACTTCATCAACACATTCTCCGAGCCCTGTTTTCTCGAAGCTGGAGAGCTCTCGCTCTCCCCAAGTTCAACTGTCTGACTGGAGATCCGATGCTGCACGTCCTCACCTTCAGGCAAGCATTGACACCACATGATAGCGACAACCAGGTTTTATGCCGCACCTTTGCTGGCAGCCTGGACGACATGTCGCTCGATTAGTATCACAATCTTCCGACCGGTTCCGTAAGTTGGTTCGAGGATCTGGCAGACCTCTTTGTTCAACACTACCGACCTCAAGCCGGAAAAGAAGCTGGACTTCCTCTACCGGCTCAGGATGGGATCGGATGAAATCCTCCGAGAATTCTCTCGTAGGTTCCGGAACGAGCATGCAGCGCTCTCCGGACACCACCTCGACGATGAAGCCATCATGCTCGCATTCCAGAATGCCCTACGCTTTGACCTCCACATCTACGATGACCTCATCCGCAATCCTCCTGCCTCCCTCGGAGTGCTATTCAATCGAATTCAAAAGAAGATCGAGGTGGAGGATGATCAAGTCGCTTGTAAGAAACGTGATCTCAAGAAGCATTCTTCTAATAAGGAACCAACGAGACCAACAGCTCAAGCTTACAACGCGGAGGCTGAGGAAGATGGAACCTCCAAGAGGTCAAGGCGGGCAGACAATAGACCCGTAGAGTCTTAGAAAACCACGAACATCAAAGGGAAGCACCCTGTCAACTGATCAGAGTAAAAGACCGCCGACTATCAATAACTCGGAAGGTCCCTCATCTGAAATCCATGATGTAACATCTTCCAAGTTTTCAATGAAATGACAGTTGCTTCAAGTTCTATCGAAGACTATCAAATTCTATCTCAACTTCTACTCAACGCCACAGTTAGTTCGGTTCGCGTTGCAACACGACCGACTAACCTACAACGGTACAAAGCTATGTATCCCGATACGTAGGCTCGACTGAAACGGCGCTTCACCTAAGTCCAACCGATACAAGGGCGCTACGCTGAGTACTCCGAATCATTGGCGTCGCATATACTCCCGTTGTCACGTAAGGACACATGCATTAATGCATCGCCACAGTTAGTTCGGTTCGCGTTGCGACACGATCGACTAACCTGCAATGGTACAAAGCTATATGTCATGATACGTAGGTTTGACTCAAATGGCGCTTTGCCAAAGTCGAGTTTGCCAAAGTCGAACCAATACAAGGGTGCTACGCTAAGTACTCCGAATCATTGGCGTCACACATGCTCCCGTTGTCACGTAAGGACACATGCATTAATGCCTCGCCACAGTTAATTCGGTTCGCGTTGTGACTATGTGCCCCAATACGTAGGTTCGACTGAAACGGCGCTTTGCCAAAGTCCAACCGATACAAGCGCCCTACGCTAAGTACTCCGAATCATTAGCGTCGCAGATGCTCCAGTTGTCACGTAAGGACACATGCACTAGTGCCTCGCCACAGTTAGTTCGGTTTGCGTTGCGACACAGCCGACTAACCTACAACGATACAAAGCTACGTGTCCGATACGTAGGTTCGACTGAAACGGCACTTCGCCTAAGTCCAACCGATACAAGGGCGCTACGCCAAGTACTCCGAATCATTGGCGTCGCATGTGCTCCCGTTGTCACGTAAGGACACATGCACCAGTGCCCCGCCACAGTTAGTTCGGTTCACGTTACTACACGGCGACTAACTTGCAACGATACAAAGCTACGTGTCCCGATACGTAGGTTCGACTGAAACGACGTTTCGTCTAAGTCCAAACGATACAAAGGCACCACGCTGAGTACTACGAATTCTTACCCCCCGTCAATCAGTAAATCCAAGTCCCACCCTTGGCATTCGAAGACAAAGCCCGAGACGGCGACATCGTCTCGGCCCAAGGTGACAGCCTTGGCATTCAAAAGCAAAATCCGAGGCAGGCTTCGCCGCCACAGTACCTAACGAAGCCCGAGGCGTCGGCACCGTCTCGACCCGAGACGACCTTAGCCTCGACATTCGAAGACAAAGTCTGAGGCAGGCTTCACCGCCTTGGCACCTGACGAAGCCCGAGACTTCGACAACGTCTCGGCCTGAGGCGGGCTTTGCCTCGGCATTCGAAGACAAAGTCCGAGGCAGGCTTCACCGCCTCGGCACGACGAAGCTGTTAGGATTGATGTGTTCTAAGCTTGTAAACCTTTATGTTTTGGTCTAATAAAGATTGATAGTTATTATTATATGAGATGCATATTGGTGCGTAAAATAGTTACGTGTTCTTTTAAGAACAGAGAGCCATGGTTATATGGTAGTCCACTGAGTTGAAGACTGAGTGGATTGGTCCTATATAATCTAAATCAGTTCGCAGCTATGACCAGGTTGGTCGCCTCATCATGTTAAGCTGTTGGCGATGATAGTTCATGGGATGTCTTCACCATGGTCATCACCAGGCACAGTGTCTGTGGCTGAACGGAACTAACACGGTATACAGATCAGTGAGCAGACACTGGTACACTAAGCCGTGTTTCTGCTTAGGGTAAAACGGTCCTAAACCCTAAGGAACCACGTCCGATGGACTAACCAGTTGCATGGTGCTTTGGCGCACCAATGTGTGAGGATCCATATGCAGTGATCCAAAACCACGGTGTACTGGGTTACCCGGCTGGCGTTGCATTAGCGTCACTCCTGCAGGCCATCCACACCCCTGAAGGGAGGTGCGTTCCTTGGTGTGACTTACACTGTACCAAACCCAGGCCTGGTGGTCACCAGTTTGACTGTTGATCGGGTTCGATTACTCGACGGGGTAATCAGAGGTACGATGTATAGGTCAACCTGGAAGGAACCAAGTCATATGATCATTCGAGTCTGACGGTAGTCTCCACCGCTCGAAGTGAATCATGGCATCAAGTGGAGGGACAGCGGGTTTACCACTACTAAGCGGAGAGCAGGGGTATGATGGAGAACATAGTAAGTCTGGGTGAATTGGAGTGCAGCCTGCGTCGCACTCTGGGTGGCTACGCAGGTTAACTCGAGCTCAGAGGATCGATGGTACACTCGGGTAGTGTGTCGATCGAGCTTGAGTTGGAAGCCATGAACCCCGATCCCTGATGGTTCCACCTTATCAACATTATGTACGGTTCTTGAACCATCTCCTCGGAACACCATTAGCATTAAGAGGAAGAAAAGAAGTATACGCTTTTGTGTGCTTGGCACTAGAGCACGGTAGATGCGTAACTACATACGAGTACTAAGGGTTATGCCCGAGACTAGTACAGAGTCGCATGTAGTAATCCCTAGCCATAAGTGAACTTTGCTGCACAGGTGCGATACACCGGGATGTGCTACGAATTGACTAGTTGACTTTGCTAGAGGCACCCTTCGGTGACCTCAGTTAATAGTAGGTAACTAGTAGAAATCACTTAAGTAATGGCCGCTAGGTATCGCACGCTAGAAATGGTCAAAATGAGGCGTCAGGGCGTTTTGGTAAAAACCTCACTCTATCGGACCTCACTGTTGGCCGACCCTAGCAGTGGGAGACCTTGCTAGGGCCGGCCCTATGTTGTAGGGATGAGAATCCCTCATCTATAGGGGCCGGCCATATGATAGGGATAGGGCTTAGAATCGGTTAAGATCGAGCCCTAAAAAGTGGGAAAACGGATAAATACAAAGAGAGATAAAAAGGAGATAATGGAGAGATAATTGTGGGAGGTCTTTATCCCCTTGGATCCTTATCCAAGGGGGTAGGCCGTCCCTATATAAAGGGCTATAGGGGGGCCGGCCATATGGATGCAAAAACCGAACCCCCCTCCCCTCTCATCTCTCTAGTTCTCTCCCGAATCCATCTCTCGTTTCCTGCTTGCAACTTCGTCTTCCTCGCGTGGAGTTCTGAAGAAGGAGAAGGGTCGTTCTTCGGAGGCACTCAGAGATCCGAGAGCGACATTCCGTGCATCGTGTGAGATCGGGTGAACAAGAAGGCAACGTCTCTAATCGTACTATCGGCATCTTCGCGAACGATATTCCGTCTCCATCGACAAAGAAGACAATTCTCCGCGGTTAAAAGATCCGTACGAAAGGTATGTGTAATCTAACATGTAGATCTAACGAGTATTATGATTTGCATGCATGCTAGTTAATCATCACGCTAGATTACCGTTAGGGTTTTCGATTCACGTGCATACACATGTACACATATGTAGATTAGTTTCTATGAAAGGTTAAATCGTGTAACGTGCACCATGAACGGTCTTTCGACCGCAAAATCGTTTCCGCTGCGAGCCTCTACCATGGATTAATTTCCAACAATTGGTATCAGAGCCGCATTAGTGGTGTGCGTTTCACGTTTTTTCATGAAACCAACATGTGTGCGTATGATGAATGCATGAAATCATCGGGGTTCTTACGCTTAGATCATGCATATGTATAGATTGTGCTTGTTCTATTAATCATTCTTGCAGGGCGCCGCTATAAAAATAATCTAGATCTGTGTTTGTGCTTGCTACCGGGGGTCGGACCCCGAGTTAGCCATTGTCTGGATTAGCTCTCTTTGTGTGTGGATATGTAATTGAGCCGTAGATTGGGCGAGTGATGGGGGTTGACCATCCTCGGTTCCCATGGCCCTTTTTCCTAGGTGTGTTTTCTTTTCTTTCTAGGAAATTTTGTACGAGCGAGCACTTGCTCGAAGCGTACTAGATTTTTTCGGTTACAGATTGAGAAGAAAGATGTGCCAAAGAAATCCACCATCGGGAGCGAAAGCGAAACCCTGGAGGATGAAGACGATCCGGCAAAGTGTTTGCGAGCGCGACGGAGGAGCCGGACCGAGGGACCTTGCGAAGAAAGCTAGAAGCCTGCGCTGTGCAAATTAGGTTCAGGGGTCGGACCCTGAACTTAATTCAGTCTTTATGATTGCTTTCTTTATTAGTTCTTTATGCTTCATATCGAACCCCGATGAGATAATGTGATTATCAGTTTTCAGAGGGATGCCTTTCCCCTCCGGTCCAAGCGACTGTTTGAGGATAGGATCCCGCTAGATGACGCCTATTATTTAGTTGACTTTTGATGTTAGTGGGATCCCATCACATATGGTTATGCCACCATTAGGTTAGCACCCGACTAGTCGGGTGTGCCTATTTGGCCAGCATCGAAATCAAAGATGAGATGGAGATCCATTGAACATCAATTGTCAAATTTATAAGCAAGGCGCCATGACTAGTGGGAGTCCTTTCCAGTGAGTCAGACTCTAGGATTAGCTCCAGAGCATTAGCGTGATAACCAATTTTGCAGAGCATCGATATTCTCGGAATATGTAATATGACCCTTGAATGGAGAAATCCACTTGAGGCAGGGATTATGATATTCCGAGAATGATTAATACTAGGCGAAGGGCTTGAACGCTAGTGGGAGCATGGTGTGACCAGGGTCTAGTATATAGGAGGTTGCTACCTTTGCATTAGCACAAATTCATACTCGCAAAATAATCCTCATGTATAATAAGGGATGCAAGAGAGGACTCTTTTGAGATCCCCTGGCCTCCACGGCCAATCGCTTCGTGTTAGGGTGGAGAGGCGTAACTCAATATCCCCTAGGATGGGGGTTATGTCAATCCATGCCAAATCACTTAGTGATCTCTCTTTAGATATGGTAATTACGGGGTGAGGAGAGAAGGGCTTTTCATCCCACCCTAGTAGGAGCCGCATGAACTCCTGTGTCGTATTCACCTAGGCTCGTGGGTAAGCATCCAAAGTACACGTGAGGCATTCGTTGCTCAGACAATGGGGATCACGTGGTACTGGCCGAAAGATAACCATGGTCCATCACAGCCCTTAGTTGGCAGATTTGGATAGGGTCAAGGAAAAAGCCCGTGTAAGCGGATTGACGCTGTATGATGCCCCCTAGGGCAGGTACAGTCGATTCCGAGATCTTACATACATGGTTAATTAATCCATAGAGATGGCTTCGCTTGAGGATAGCGTTGACATATGGATATAATTAGTTTGTTTTAAAAATCTATAAAATAAGTTTTTATGCATACTCATTATTCAGTCTTTAATTTACAGATGACCAAGTTAGACCCCCTGTCCGCTATCCTAAATGACCACAAACTAACCGGTCCCAACTATAAGGACTGGAAGCGCAACCTATACCTGGTCTTGAAGATTGGTAAACATATAACAGCCCTGAATGACCCTGAGCCAGATTTGCCAGGACCCGATGCCACAGAGGCACAGTTAAAGGCTTTCACTGACTGGAAGGAATCTAATGAAATTTGTAAATGCTATATTATAGCATCCTTGCAAACAACTCTGCAGAAGCAAGTCGAGGAGATGCCCGACGCTTCTGACATGATGTTGTATCTGAAGGAGATGTTTGAAGGTCACAATCGCGTTACGCGATACCTTACCATCAAGAAACTCGTCGGCACTAAGATGTCCAATGGGACGCTGGTTCGGGAACACATGATGAAAATGTTTGGGTTCCAGAACGAACTAGCAACCATGGACATTGTGCTAGAAGGCGAGGTGATGACAGATATCTTCCTCTCGTCACTGTCTGGAGCCTTTGAAGGCTTTGTCACCAACTTTAATCTGAACAAGTTGGCTATGACAAATGCAGAGCTTCTGGGAGCTCTCCAGGCAGCTGAGGATGGCTTCAAGCAGAAGGGCGAAGCACTTCACGTGCAACGCAGATCCTTCAAGAAGCCTGGTAAACCTCAAGGCAAGAAACATAAAAAGAAACCTAAGTCAGCGCCCGTGCAGGACTCTGCTGGGGCCTCTGGGTGTGGAGAATCAAAGAAACCGGGCACGAAGTGCTTTCGGTGTGGCCAGAAGGGTCATTGGAAGAAGGACTGCAAGAAGCCTCAGAATGCTGGTGAAGGTAATCTACAACTCTTAGTTGTTGAATCATTTCTTTCAAGTAATAGTACTTTTGCTAGTTGGATTGTGGATTCTGGATCCACTAACCATGCCTATAACTCTCTTCAGGGGTTTCGGGAAAGCAGAAGATTGCTTGATGGAGAGGTGACCTTGAGCATGGGAACTGAGGCCGTGGCTGCTGCTGAAGCTATTGGAGACGTTAATCTTAGTTTTTCGAATAATAAGGCTTTGACTCTTAGAGATGTCTTTTATGTACCGTCCTTGAAACGTAACTTAATTTCTGTTTTTTCTTTAGTTAATGAAGGTTATTCAGTTTATTTTGATGCTTCTGGTGTGTCGTTTAAGCTGAATGGAACTTTTATAATAAGAGGAATGGTTCAGAATCATCTCTATATTGTCAGTCCTAAATTTGAAAAGGATAACATAATAACTTCAACATTTAATGTTAATTCATCTAAGCATAAGAAACCTTCGGAAAATTTAACCCAACTGTGGCACTTACGACTTGGGCATATTGGCTTAGACAGGATCCATAGGATGGTGAAGGCCGGGCTTCTAGAAACAGATCCTACGGAGATCCTTCCCACCTGTGAATCCTGCCTGGAAGGCAAGATGACCAAGAGGGCCTTTAAAGGCAAAGGAGTAAGAGCTACTGAGGTATTGGAGTTAATCCATTCAGATGTGTGTGGACCCATGAGCGTCAAGGCGATAGGAGGCCATGAGTACTTCATCACTTTTACTGATGATTACTCAAGATATGGTTACATTTACCTGATGCAACGGAAGTCGGAATCCTTTGACATGTTCAAAGAGGTCAGGGCTGAAGTAGAAAAGCAGACAAGTAAATGTATAAAAACCCTTCGATCTGATCGAGGAGGTGAGTACCTATCTGACGAGTTCCTAGGGTAGCTGGTGGTGCATGGGATAACATCCCAGTTAACTGCTCCAAGAACCCCACAACAGAATGGAGTTTCCGAGAGAAGGAATCGAACCTTATTGGACATGGTTCGCAGCATGATGAGTTACGCTAGTTTACCAATGACCTTTTGGGGATATGCCCTACAAACAGCAGTTTATATTCTAAACCATGTTCCGTCTAAGTCAGTACCTCAGACCCCTAGAGAGCTGTGGTCAAGGAACAAACCGAAACTACAGCATTTCAGAATATGGGAATGTCCTGCACATGTGCGGAAGGATAAGAGGGATAAGATGGAACTGAAGTCCAAAGTATGTTTGTTTGTAGGGTATTCTAAGGAGACCAAAGGTGGTCTATTTTATGATCCTGAGGAAAAGAAGGTGATCGTTTCTACGAACGCCTATTTCCTAGAACGGGATTATATTATGGACCACAAACCTACTAGTAAGGTAGTTTTAGATGAGCTACTAGGTACTAGATCAGAGAGCGCATCCGAAAGAATAGTGGGCGCTGACATCACAGACACTAATATACCAGATACTGTAGAATCTATTAATCCTGTAACACAACCACCACCTCGTCGCAGTGGGAGAAATATCAGAGCTCCTGACAGATACTATAGAGAAACCTTGTTGGTTGATCCAGAGGGTCAGGAGGATGACCCACTGAGCTACGATGAGGCAGTGGGAGCTTCTGACAGCTCTGACTGGCAAAAGACTATGGAGGCAGAAATTGCATCAATGTCCCATAACGCTGTCTGGACTCTTGTTACACCGTCATCCAATATTAAATCTATTGGGTGTAAGTGGGTGTATAAAAAGAAGAAAGGATCCGATGGTACTATCGAAACTTATAAAGTTAGATTAGTTGCCAAGGGTTATACCCAGAGAGAAGGAATCGACTTTGACGAAACCTTCTCGCCGGTAGCTATAATAAAGTCTATTCGGATCCTCCTATCCATTGCAGCCCATTACAACTGGGAGATCTGGCAAATGGATGTCAAGACAGCATTCCTTAATGAAAATTTGGAAAAAGACATTTATATGATGCAGCCACCAGGTTTTGAGTCAGAGGGTCAGGAACATCTAGTTTGTAAGTTACAAAAGTCCATTTATGGACTAAAGCAAGCATCTAGAAGTTGGAACATCCGTTTTGATCAGGCAATCCAGTCATATGGATTTACTCAAAACGAGGATGAACCATGTGTATACAAAAGGAGTGATAAGACTACAGTGATATATTTGATACTTTACGTAGACGATATTCTACTCATTGGGAATGATGTTGGAACATTGTCAACGGTAAAGGTCTGGTTGTCAACACAGTTCGATATGAAAGATCTAGGTAAAGCGAGTTATGTTTTGGGGATCAAGGTAACACGTGATCGCCAGAACAGGATTCTCTCGCTGTCACAGGCCGCGTATATAGATAAGGTTATGGCTAGGTTTGACATGCAAAACTCCAAGAAGGGTTTTGTGCCATTTAAACATGGCATAAAACTGTCTAAGGATCAATGTCCCAAGACACCTGAGGAGAGAGCAGAAATGCAGAAGATACCTTATGCTTCGGCATTAGGTAGTCTAATATATGCTATGCATTGTACAATGCCAGATATCTGTTTCGCAGTAGGCATGATGGGTCGGTTTTAGTCGAATCCGGGTCCAGATCACTGGACAGCTGTGAAGTGTATACTCAAGTACCTTCGTAGAACAAGGGACTATGAGTTGGTTTACACTGCACAAGAACTGACGCCGATTAGATACACAGATTCTGACTTTATGTCAGATTTGGAATTCAGAAAGTCGACATCAGGTTTTGTGTTTTTGTTAGGAGGAGCAGCGGTTAGTTGGCAGAGTGTGAAGCAGAAATGCATCGCAGACTCTACCACAGAGGCTAAGTACGTTGTAGCGTGCGAGGCAGCCAAAGAGGCGGTATAGCTCAAGAAATTCCTTACGGATTTGGGGTGTGTACCAGAGGCCCAGTTACCTATTGTGCTTTACTGCGACAATAGTGGGGCGGTAGCACAAGCAAAGGAGCCAAGACATCACCAAAAGGGGAAGCACATCGAGCGCAAGTTCCACTTGATTCGGCAGTTTCAAAAGCAAGGGCGAGTAGCGGTGACACAGATTGCATCTACAGATAATGTTGCTGATCCTTTCACAAAGGCAATACCTACCAAGGCATTCGAGCGACATGTGGACGCGATGGAAGTCAAAACCGTTTTGCTACGCTAGACCAAGTGGGAGATTGTTAGGATTGATGTGTTCTAAGCTTGTAAAACTTTATGTTTTGGTCTAATAAATATTGATAGTTATTATTATATGAGATGCATATTGGTGCGTAACATAGTTACATGTTCTTTTAAGAACAAAGAGCCATGGTTATATGGTAGTCCACTGAGTTGAAGACTGAGTGGATTGGTCCCATATAATCTAAATCAGTTCGCAGCTATGATCAGGTTGGTCGCCTCATCATGTTAAGCTGTTGGCGATGATAGTTCATGGGATGTCTTCACCATGGTCATCACCAGGCACAGTGTCTGTGGCTGAACGGAACTAACACGGTGTACAGATCAGTGAGCAGACACTGGTACACTAAGCCGTGTTTCTGCTTAGGGTAAAACGGTCCTAAACCCTGAGGAACCACGTCTGATGGACTAACCAGTTGCGTGGTGCTTTGGCGCACCAATGTGTGAGGATCCGTATGCAGTGATCCAAAACCATGGTTTACTGGGTTACCCGGCTGGCGTTGCATTAGCGTGTCACTCCTGTAGGCCTTCCACACCCCTGAAGGGAGGTGCGTTCCTTGGTGTGACTTACACTGTACCAAACCCAGGCCTGGTGGTCACCAGTTTGACTGTTGACCGGGTTCGATTACTCGACGGGGTAATCAGAGATACGATGTATAGGTCAACCTGGAAGGAACCAAGTCATATGATCATTCGAGTCTGACGGTAGTCTCCACCGCTTGAAGTGAATCATGGCATCAAGTGGAGGGACAGCGGGTTTACCACTACTAAGCGGAGAGCAGGGGTATGATGGAGAACATAGTAAGTCTGGGTGAATTGGAGTACAGCCTGCTTCGCACTCTGGGTGGCTATGCAGGTTAACTCGAGCTCAGAGGATCGATGGTACACTCGGGTAGTGTGTCGATCGAGCTTGAGTTGGAAGCCATGAACCCTGGTCCCTGATGGTTCCACCTTATCAACATTATGTACGGTTTTTTGAACCATCTCCTCGGAACACCATTAGCATTAAGAGGAAGAAAGAAGTATACGCTCCGTATGTGCTTGGCACTAGAGCACGGTAGATGTGTAACTACATACGAGTACTAAGGGTTATGCCCGAGACTAGTACAGAGTCGCATGTAGTAATCCCTATCCATAAGTGAACTTCGTTGCACAGGTGCGATGCACCGGGATGTGCTATGAGTTGACTAGTTGACTTTGCTAGAGGCACCCTTCGGTGACCTCAGTTAATAGTAGGTAACTAGTAGAAATCACTTAAGTAATGGCCGCTAGGTATCGCACGCTAGAAATGGTCAAAATGAGGCGTCAGGGCGTTTTGGTAAAAACCTCACTCTGTCGGACCTCACTGTTGGCCGACCCTAGCAGTGGGAGACCTTGCTAGGGCCGGCCTTATGTTGTAGGGATGAGAATCCCTCATCTATAGGGTCCGGCCATATGATAGGGATAGGGCTTAGAATCGGTTAAGATCGAGCCCTAAAAAGTGGGAAAACGGATAAATACAAGGAGAGATAAAAAGGAGATAATGGAGAGATAATTGTGGGAGGTCTTTATCCCCTTGGATCCTTATCCAAGGGGGTAGGCCGTGTAACATCCGCCCCAAACACACAAGATTTTATCCGCTTTGCCCGTGCCCGCACGAGGACTTCCCAGGGAGGTCACCCATCCTGGTACTGCTCTCGCTCGAGCATGCTTAACTACGGAGTTCTTATGAAATCCGTAGCGACGCACAGTTTTAAAACGCGTCTTCTATGTTTGGGAGGGGAAATTATATAAGTAGCTCAGGATCTCCTTCTCTCCAGTCGATGTGGGGCTAACTCGTGGCCTTGTACACCTCACCTCACCTCATCCATCTTGGCATCCCAGCCTCAGGAGTCTTGGCTCTTGGCCTATTGGATCTTGGTCGTCACAATCCACCCCCCTCAGGGCTACACGTCCTCGTGTAGGGCTAGACCCCCCCATCCCGAGGAGAACCGGCTCGATACCATTTTGTAACATCCGCCCGAAACACACAAGATTTTGTCCGCTTTGCCCGTGCCTGCACGAGAACTTCCCAGGGAGGTCACCCATCCTGGTACTACTCTCGCCCGAGCACGCTTAACTACGGAGTTCTTATGAAATCCGTAGCGGCGCACGGTTTTAAAACGCGTCTTCTATATTTGGGAGGGGAAATTATATAAGTAGCTCAGGATCTCCTTCTCTCCAATCGATGTGGGGCTAACTCGTGGCCTTGTACACCTCACCTCACCTCACCTCATCCATCTTGGCATCCCAGCCTCAGGAGTCTTGGCTCTTGGCCTATTGGATCTTGGTCGTCACAGGCCGGCCCTATATAAAGGGCTATAGGGGGGCCGGCCATATGGATGCAAAAACCGAACCCCCCTCCCCTTTCATCTCTCTAGTTCTCTCCCGAATCCATCTCCCGTTTCCCGCTTGCAACTTCGTCTTCCTCGCGTGGAGTTCTGAAGAAGGAGAAGGGTCGTTCTTCAAAGACTCAGAGATCCGAGAGCGACGTTCCGTGCATCGTGTGAGATCGGGTGAACAAGAAGGCAACGTCTCCAATCGTACTATCGGCATCTTCGCGAACGATCTTCCGTCTCTATCGACAAAGAAGACAATTCTCCGCGGTTAAAAGATCCGTACGAAAGGTATGTGTAATCTAACATATAGATCTAGCGAGTATTATGATTTGCATGCATGCTAGTTAATCATCACGCTAGATTGCCGTTAGGGTTTTCGATTCACGTGCATACACATGCACACATATGTAGATTAGTTTCTATAAAAGTTTAAATCGTGTAACGTGCACCATGAACGGTCTTTCGACCGCAAAATCGTTTCCGTTGCGAGCCTCTACCATGGATTAATTTCCAACAGAAGCCCGAGACGTCGGCAACGTCTCGGCCTGAGGCGAACTTCGCCTCGGCATTCGAAGACAAAGTCCGAGACAAGCTTCACCGCCTTGGCACCTGACGAAGCCCGAGACGCTGGCACCATCTCAGTCCGAGGCGACCTTCGCCTCGACATTCGAAGACAAATTCTGAGGCAGGCTTCACCGCCCCGGCACCTGACGAAGCCCGAGACGTCGGCAACGTCTCGGCCCGAGGTGACCTTCGCCTCGGCATTCGAAGACAAAGTCCGAGGCAAGCTTCGCCGCCTCGACACTTGATGAAGCCCGAGACATCGGCAACGTCTCGGCCCGAGGTGACCTTTGCCTCGGCATTCGAAGACAAAGTCCGAGGCATGCTTCACCACCTCGGCACCTGACGAAGCTCGAGACGTCGGTACCGTCTCGGCCCGAGATGACCTTCGCCTCGGCATTCGAAAACGAAGTCCGAGGCAAAACTTCGCTGCCTCGGCACCTGACAAAACCTGAGACATTAGCACCGTCTCGGCCCGAGGCGACCTCCATCTCGGCATTCAAAGACAAAGTCCGAGGCTGTCGTTGCCGCCTCGGTGCCCGACAAAGAATGTGCCGAACAATGCGCGACGGCCGACGCCGGACAACGCATCGACAGACGTGATGCCCGTCATTGGACAATATGTCGATGGACACATCCCCGATCGGCCCTTGGCAGGGGGTCGGCAGGCGCGACCACCGACTCCGATCAATGCAACAACGGGTTTGACAGCCGTTACTGGACAACGCAACGATAGTTGCATTGCCCATAGTCGGACAACACATCGGCGAGCCCTACTGTCGACTCCGAACAACATGCGCCGACAAGCTCGTTTGAGTTTGTTGGGTTACATGGCAAGCTCAAGCAGGCCAAAGCTAGGCTTGGCTCGTGTCGACCCCTTCGGTCTCAACTGTGCAGCCCCTTCTCTTAGATTTTTGAGTGGGTGTGAGAGAGAGTTTGAGTGAGTGTGAAAAAAAAAATGATAATGAAGTGTGACACTTGGGTTCAATGCATGCACAATGCAGCGGCCCGTTGTTCTTCCATCGTCGAGAGCAGGAGGTAGCGCCGCTCTATGAAGCAAGCCTCTTGCAAGACCCCTCCTTCTTGCAACACCCCCCTCTTGCAAGATCCCCCCTCAACACATACACAAAAATAGACCCCCCCCCTCCCCCATCTCCGACTACTCCTGCCACCCGGTGCCACCTCCGGCCACCTCCCGCCGCCACCTCTCACCACCCCACCACCATCCCCACCGTCATCACCACCATCATCCACCATCACCAAACACCTCCACCATCACCCTCATCATCACCACCACCACCACCATCCCCACCATCAACCATCACCATCACTACCACCATCCCCACCACCTCCACCATCATCACCATCCCCACCATCATCATCACCACCCAGCCACCGCCGCCGCCACCACCCCCCGCGCCCGACCCGCTGCGCCGCCGCCGCCACCCCCCCCTTCCCAGAGCCCGGCTGCCGTCGCCACCACCCCTGCGCGCTCGACCCCCTGCGCCGCCGCCAACAACCCCCCCTTCCCTGCGCCCGACCGCCACCACCCCCCCCCCCCCCCCCCCCCCGTGCCTGAGCCCATGCGCCGCCGCCACCCCTCCTTCCCCTCGCCAGGGCGTCGCCATTCCCCCCCCCCCCCCCCCCGCGCCCGAGCCCCCTGCACACAGTTTCCCTTTTTTTATTGTTTTTGTAAAAAAAACCCCGAGCTTTACAATTTAGCCAACACCCCCCACGCCGCCAATTTTGACTTAAAACACATCTCACAGTTTTTTGCATAAAAACCCCTGTCTTTCATAATATCTGACAAAACCTCCTGCCCCAGTCTTTTTGATCGAACCCCCCCCCCCCGCCCCTAGTTTTATACCCCCCTCCCCACCCCCAGATTTTTTGTCCAACCCCCCCCCCCCCCCCCCCCGCCCTAGTCTCTTTTACCAAAAACCCCTCACCCCGAGTTCTTTTGCCCCAAAACCCCCCACCCCCGGGTTTTTGGCCCGAAACCCCCGCCCCTAGGGTCCCCCTGCCTGACCCCCACTTGCGCAATCACCCACCGGCGTCGGCCATCGGCCTTGCCCTGTGGATTCCCAATCAACCAGGTTCCCACCTACCTAATTGGGAGGGGGTAACACGCACCCGGTCAGCCGCTGTCAAAGGGTCGACGGACACAATGGTCGGCCCCCGTCAGAGGGTCGGCAGACAGACGACGGTCGGACCCGCGTAACGAGTCGGCAGACAGATAGCAGTCGGCCCCCGACAGGAGGTCGACAGGCAGACACGGTCGGCCCTGCGCAACGAGTCGGCAGACAGACGACGATCGGCCCCACGCAACGGGTCGACAGGCAGACGACGGTCGGCCCTGCGCAACGGGTCGACAGACATACGACGGTCAGTCCCGCGCAACGGGTCGGCAGACAGATGATGGTCGGCCCTAGACAGGGGATCGACAGATAGACAATAATCGGTCCCGCACAACGGATCGACAGACACATACCCAACCGACCCCCGGACAAGGGGTCGGCGGGCCCAACGGTCTGGCTCACGTAGCGGGTCTGTAGACAGATAGCAATCAGCCCCGGACAGGGGGTCGGCAGGCAGACTACAGTCGGCCCTGCACAATGGATCGGTAGACAGACGACGGTCGGCCTCGCACAACGGGTCGGCAGGCAGACGACGGTCAGCCCTGCGCAACGGGTTGACAGACAGACGACGATCGGCCCCACGCAACGGGTCGGCAGACAGATGATAGTCGGCCCCAGACAGGGGGTCGGCAGACAGACAATAGTTGGTCCCGCGCAATGGATCAGCAGACGCATACCCGATCGGACCCCAGATAGAGGGTCAACGGCCCAACGATCGACCTCACATAGCGGGTCGGTAGACAGACAACAGCTAACCCCGGATAGAGGATCGGTGGACGAACGACCGGCTTTACACCAGAAAATCCCAGCCAGCTAGGTTAACATCTATCTAGCAGGGAGGAGTATCTGTGGGTGCAAAATATGGCTAATGCCCAACAGTGGGACCCACAGCTCTACTTGGGGCTCAAGAGTCCAACGATGGGACCCGCAGCCTTGCTTGGGGCTCACAAGTCCAACAGTGGGACCCGCAGCCCTTTGGGGCCCACGAGTCCAACAGTGTAACCCGCAGTCCTGCCTGAGGCCCACGAGTCCAATGGTGAAACCCGCAGCCCTGCCTAGGGCCCACGAGTATTACAGTGGGACCCGCAGCCTTGCTTGGGGCCCACGAGTCCAACAGTGGGACCCACAGCCCTTTGGGGCCCATGAGTCCAACAGTGGGACCCGCAGCCCTGCATGAGGCCCACGAGTCCAATGGTGGGACCCGCAGTCCTGCTTGGGGCTCACGAGTACGACACTAGGACCCACAGCCCTACTTGGGGCCCATGAGTACGACGGTGGGACCCGCAGCCCTTCCTGGGGCCCACTTGCATTATCTGGGGTTTGGTAAATCCCCCCGAAAATTCACTAAACCCCGGATACTCTAAGAAATATTTTTGGAATATTCCCTAGATGAACCAAACTACTATAAATAGCAAACCCTGTAAATTATTCCAGATCCGAAATTCCATATCAGAAACTCATCTTCTGTTTTCCAGAGTTCTCTGAGCTTTTTGGTTTTCAGACTCATTTTCCATCCTCTGATTACTTGTAAGAAGCACTCATCGGCCTGTCGAGAGTAGCTCTACTGTTTACTCAGAGATAGTGGATTCAAAGGTTGTGTCTTACCGCACGAAGACATAAGCTTCGGCCGAACTTCATCACCACATCCTGTGTCATCTCTTTCTCTACCTTTCTATTCTACAGTGCTTGTGTGACAGCCCAGCAAGTCACAACTCAGCGTTTCGAAGCGTGCCATATCCCGAAGGGTAAACCTTCATTCGACTGTTGGAGGAGGATCACGTGCCATATCCCGTAACTAGGGAGCAATCTTCCAGGGTGCCCCCAAAATACTAAATAAACCCACAAATCACCAAACTCAATTTAAGAAGAATACAAAAACTGTTTGAGCATTTCGCAATATTAGGTAGTGGTTGATCTTCCTTACCATGCCAACATATATTTTAAGATGTCCAATTTCAAGGGGAAAAAATGATACAGATTAGAAAAAAGAGAGCCCAATAACAAATACTAACATGTTAGAACCAAAATCCACAATAAGACAAGAAAATCAATTTAGTGCTATTCACATATGGCTAAGACAAAACAAACTACGACACATACCTTCACCGTTGTCGTCGGCATTGAGAGCAATACAGACATATTTAACAACCCCAATCAGAGTGAGGGTCCAAAACATGATGCTATAGATTCCCAAGTAGTCCTCTTCTTTCGGAGATTTCAAGTTCATCGAGGGATAAACATAGAGAGGGGAGGTAACAAAGCCACCGAAAACAACACCGAGTGTCCTATAAGCAAGAATAATATCCCTCCAGCCACCACCCTCCTGCTCACCAACATAAATTTATGAGAAATTATCACACAACCGAATTCCGACGCAATATCTGTTTTTTTTTTTTTTTGAGCATCCATTAGGCAGTGACCTCTGGTCCTCTACTAATTAACTACTAAATGGAAGCGGGAATCGATCCCGGGTCTCGGGTACCAACCCCCCGAGACTTTCTGCAATATCAAACAGTACACTAATAATTTGATACCATACCAAACCCCAGTAATCAAACAGTAAAACCAACCAAGAACCAAGAAAGAACGAACCTTCAAATTAAATAAAACTAGTAATAAAATTAAATAAAACTAATTAGAAGTAAAAGCAAAATGAAATAACAAATCAACTGAATCCATAATGGGGGAAATCAAACCCTACAGATACCCCCAATCCATTGTTCGAGATCAGTGAAACCATAATCGTAAAACCAATCGAAAACGAACCCATGCAGAAATATTGAAAAAAAAAATAGGTGAAGTTTGACATGAGTCCTTTTTGAGAGATGAATTTTTAGTTGCAAGACTCGTTAATTTAGAAATATGGCTCAAGTCCCTCCCGACAAATATATACTAGCTCTTTCTAAAGACAAATGTACAGTCTTTTTGAAGATGAATGTATACTTGTAGAGACCTTAGCTAATATAGCAATATTGCAAAATAGTTAAGGACGTAGATCTAATATGCCGAAAAAGGAGTATATTACACTTTGCCCCCCGAAGTTTAGCTAAAAAACACTTACCCCCCTATAGTTAAAAAACTACATTTTGCCCCCCTTCAATTCAGTTTTGAAATGATAAAAATTACCAAATGAGGAACTTACGTAGTTGACAAAAGGAGGCATTGTGCTAACATTTCAAACTTTAGGGAGTGGTTTGGAACAAAATAACTACATGTGTGTAAGTGTTTATGAGCTTAACTTCAGGGGGGGCAAAGTGTAATTTACCCAAAAAAAATACAAAATTCAGCTCACAGATGAACATTGGAAAATTCACAAAAAAAAAATTACATTTACAGACAAAAAACCCACAACCCACTTCTGAAAAGCAACCCAAAGAGATTAAATTTTCCAACAGAAAACGAAAAACCTGCAAAAAAAAAAAAAATCCGAAACCCCAGGACGAGTAGAGGATTTCAATCCGTCTGTCTTACATCTTTCTCCTCTGTGTGCTGACTGTCGACGGACCCATGGATGAGCCGGCTCGGACCAGAGGACCCAAGCTCCACATCCATGGGTCTCGACTCTCGAGAGACTGGAAGAGGAGGGAAGGGGATGGGTGCCAAGAACGGCACGTGGGGGTGGGGGGGGGGGCATTTATAGGCTCACGTGGGGCCGACATATTGGGAGCTTACGGCAGCAGCCACTACTAAAGTACTCATGCCAGATCAAAAACGTGCTTCGTTTGAAATCACAGCCGTCCAATGGAGCCGCTGTTGGGACCTTGGGGAAATGGACGAACCGTAGGGAAGTAGATAGAACTCGTGTTTCATGTGTCCCCCACTAAAGAGAGAAAAAAATTTAACGACCGGCTACGACGACCGGAAGTTCGACCGACCAGTGGCATTGCGCCACATACCCCACAAAAGGATAAGTGGTAATTTAGAGGGGTAAGGAGGTAATTTCCATTGGGGTTGTGGGTTATGTGGCTCAAATGTGTTGGTCGGTCGAAGTTCCGGTCATCATAGCTGGTCGTCAAATTGTTTGTCCACTAAAGATGCCAAAGTTTTTCTGTTTCGTAACTGAATCTTTTTTTATAGAAAAGAAACCATAGCTTGTTGGGTTAAGCTTCTCGGTGGCTAAAGTCGGTTTATGCTTTTGAGAGGATCAGAATTTGGTCGGCCATGGACTGCCCATACTTAGTCCAAAAAAATAATAAAATTTAAGATATAATGGGTGATTAATCCCTGACAGAAAAAATTTATAGCGGCCATCTAAACTTTCAACTAACAAAAAGTTTTCGAATTTTTTCAGAAATCCAAAATTACCCTCGGCCTCCTTCTCCGATCTCTATCGAACACGCGAGCGACGATGGCGAGACAGCAACGGTGAGCTCGATCCTGATGGCCTTGACCTCGACTCCAGCGACCCCGACAAGTTGCTTCTGAGGCAGCGGCGAGCAGCGGAGATCCTAGGTCTAGGGTTCGATTGGGGTTTCGTTTGGATCCCAGGTCTAGGGTTCATCCCATGGCCCATAGATCTTGGGTTTAGGGTTAGGTTTAGGTTCAGTCCAGCGACGGCAAGTAAATGTGAACATCAAACTTAATCTTAGGGTTGTTGTCACTGTCAACACCAAGTGTATTTATGGGTTATTGATTGCAATGGATCATGACTGGTATTTTAACGGTTGCATTGTAGTTCAAGGTTGAATACCGGTATCATCCTTTGAGACTTGAGATGAGGAAAAAGTGAGGTTTCAATTTGGAGGAAAATAAATTTCGAATTGTTAACTAATATTCTTAATTAATCTATGAAATCAGTAAATTGGTCTAGGAGTTATCTATAGGAGGAGGTCTAGGGCAGGGAATCGACCACTAATAATGCATCAGTAAACATTACCATAATTAGGACTCTTTTATTTGCTTGAACGATCGATCCATCACGACCAAAATCGTGATGAATCTCAAGAAACGCTCCACAAACCTTAATGGCATAGGCTATATGTGGTTGGCACAGTCCGTTAGTTATGGAGCATGAACCGTTTTCCCTAGGCATAACCTACCTCGGAGAAGACCTGCGGGTACGATTATATATATAAGCAAAAGGTCTTATCGCCGCTTGCATGGTGTGTTAACCCATTTGCGGCTAGCTCGATCTGTCCTTTCAAGAGACGGATCGTCTTCTCTAGGCATGAATCATCCTTCAAGTGGCGATGAGTACTATTAAAGCATGCATATGAGGAATCTAAGCCTAAACTATTTTAAGATACACCTTATTTTCTCAACATAGAAAAGAAAGAAAAATTATAGTAATTGAATGATAAAACATCGATCATCATACATATTTCAATGCAAAGACAAAAGACCTACTTAATAATAACGAAAAAACCAATACATGGCTAGCATTTCATCAAAACCCTAGATTGGAGTTTTGTGCATGCTCGGGATGATGGCAGGGCTTCCGGAGGGAACTGTAGTTGCGCCATCCATCTTCCTCACATTCATAGATTCGCCCTCCTTCCCTTGTTGATCTCCAACTCCAAGATGATGAATGAATGATCAAGATAGCTGCCCCCTATATGATTAAGATAGTTTCTTTTTTATTAGGCCTCAGATTGCCCCCCCACCCCAAATCCATCTCAGCCACGATCATAACGGGCTAGATACTGCCATGGTCCTCAAGCCTGACGAATCTTCTGGCAACTACAGGAACTTTCCTGCCATTACAGGCACCTCTTGATCTTTCCTCGCCCAGGGGCGGTGCTCCGCCACCGGCTAGCTGATCGAATCTCTTGAGGGTTCGGGTAGTCAGGCCAGATCCACAGCCTGTCTGACTCTTTCCCCGACCTGGTCCCTGCCTAAGATCTCGGGCTCCTCTGATCGTTCAGACTAGGAAGCCCGGGGACAAGATTAGCTGGGCCCGATCGATCGGCGCGGGATCCAGATCAATTGTGGCATATGTTTTCACTGGCTTCCTATGGGGCAGCATCCTGATTGATCGGCATGGGATCCCGATCCATCAGGATCTGCCTTTTTGCTAAGTGCACTGCTGGGGTGCCCATGGGAATTTATTCTTATGCCTTTTCTTTTCATGGGTTGCTTGTAGTTTCTTCTGCTTAGTTTGTTTTCGCATTAATACTCCAAGTTCTTGTGAGTCAAGTAAACAAGCATAAGAACATAGGTTTCATCAAATAGGTATGCGATTAGGCATAGGTTTAGGGACATAAATGTGATGCTTTTATGCACCTTTCAGTTACAACTTTACTAGTGTGCTAGGTGAGAGTGAAGAGAGCGATGCGTTCTGTTTGTTGGGGTAACTCTTTACCTTCTGATCTGTTAGAGCTAACCAACCGTGATATGTCCTCTTGTACGTTCCCAAGATGTATTATCTAGCTGTTAGTCTGTACTTACCAAAAAAAAGTTAAATAGTCAAAGAGACTATTGAGTTAGCCGTTAGGTTTTGTCGAATGGGCTCCATATAAATCTTTAAACGCCAGAGTACTTGGGCCAACAAGATATGAGTATGAGAACAAATACAAGAAAGCTATACTAATATATATTATTCTTATGAAGTTGAGGCTTTTGGTGCCACGTGGTAGCCTCCCCATTCCCCGGCCCCTCTTTTTAAGTTTGTTTAATAATAAAGCCCCTCTCTCTCTCTCTCTCTCTCTCTCTCTCTCTCTCTCTCTCTCTCTCTCTCTCTCTCTCTCTCTCTCTCTCTCTCTCTCTCTCTCTCTCTCTCTCTCTCTCTCTCTCTCTCTCTCTCTCTCTCCATGATGGGGAGTGAGATTCAGTGCCGGATGTGCGATTTGATCGAGCAACATCATAATCGCCTATGTAGTGCACATGATTGGTAATGGTACTAATCTTATGAGGCCTTTGGTGCCACGTGATAGCTTTTCCTTCCCCCTCTTTTGGTATCCCGAATGTAAAAAAAAAATATTTAAATATTTAAATATATGTTAAGATATATTTTCTTTAATATATTTTATTAATTTTGTTCTATTTAAAACGCTGGCCTTTATAAATGTAAAATATATATAGAACTCGATAATAAGTGAATCGTTTCACAATTACACTATGAGAGTTTTTATGGCAGGTTTTTATATGTTCTCTATCATACAATTTTTAATGAGAACCATGGTAATTAAACAGAGGGGTTTTAATGGGTTGGGATTTGAAAAATTAGCTTTTAATTGTAGATATTAATGGCAGCTTTTTATAGTTTTGATTTGAAAATTTATTTTTTAAATGTAGGTTTTCATAGTATGTTATAAGAAAAAGTTGATTAATTATTTTGCCTAATACATGACCCATGGAAGACGGCAAGGAGGTTAGTTTCTCTCTCTCTCTCTCTCTCATCTTATTTCCATCCTTTTTTTTTAATATTAACTTTGATTGAATCAAATAATTTTTTTCTATTTTCTATATATTATTTCATTAATTCAACAAAAATAATTCTAGGTGATCCATGTAGAATGAAGAGGACACTGTAAGATCGATCATGACACAAGATCAACAAAAAAGATAAAAGATATAGCCTACGATTCTATTTTTTCCCCTTAATTTAATATATATGGATTTTATAAAATATGAGTGATTTTATCTTTGGTAAGAGACATATGAGAAGTTGCTACTTTAACCGGTTTATCATATATGAGTTTCAAACTTTTCATTCAAAACTTTGTTTTCAAAGCTTTCAAAAACCCATTGGTCAATTAAATGAATTGTTTTCATCCAACAACTTTCCCTCCAAGGCTCTCTTTTGTTGATGATAACTTTAGTCCTACATTGCTCGGGGGAAAGAAGTGAGATGGGTATATATATGGAAGCTCCTCTAGCTCACTTTTATGAAGCGGCAAGAGGAGGGTTTTGTTGTACACATGTGCCACCTCCATATCGTGCACACGTGGCATGTCTATAAGGATTTTGGCACTTATTAAGCTCACTTAGCACGTACACATCATCGCCAGACCTTTTATTATTCCCAATCAAACATGTGTCAGGATAGGTTCAGTGGGTTGACTCGAGTGTGAGTCAGAACTGAGTTATAACTTGACAGCCCATAGGTCAGGTCCACTCGAGTTGAGGCTGTTGGAAATCGTTGGACTGGACTGGGCAGGTTGCCCAAATGGTTCTTGGAGGCACCTGTTGGCTAATTGGACCTGGATGGTTTGGACTGGACAGTTGGACTAAAGGGCGCTTCCTGGCACCTAGCGGTTGGTGAATCAATACATCTGGTTGTCATCAAATTGTGCCTCATATTCTATAAAAAAAAAAGGGCCCATATTAGCCCCTATAACACATTCCGAAACAAAGGATCCATCTCTCTTCTCCTGCATATGACTCTCCACCAGAATTGTTCTAAGTTTGTCTGAGTTTCAAGAATGGCCTCTTCACTTTTGCCGAGTGCAGAACCATAGAGACTCGTCGTATACTGGGAGCAATTTGCTAGTAACCATACAACAGTATAACTTAGTGAGAGGACTAATAGTACTTAAAAAAATTGTATTTGATATGTACTTCAAGTCTCAATTGTTATAGTCTCCTCCCGTCTACTTTTAAACAATTTGGAGGAAGATCAGTGATAACGGCTGCAAGTTTAAAACTACCAAGTCATGTGAAGATATATATCATATATGCATTTTTTTTCAATACTAAAATCTTACTCGGTGTATTAGAGATAGAGAGAACTTTTATTCACCCTGCGGCTATGTGCCTGTAAAATAAGAACCGAGTGCAATGCGCGTGTTGGGAAGACAATCGAAAGTGAATCCAACGGTTGGGCGATTTTTTAAAAATCAATAATGGATCATGATGTAGCCTTGGAATGAGGAGGTTAAAGGTGGCATGCCAACACTTGAGAGGTTCCAAGTGGGGTGAACCATGATTCCAAAAAAAGAAAAGGTATTTTGGCATAAATTTTTATAAAGGTAAACCCACCCATAGTTTTATCAAATAACAATTATAGGTAATCCAAGACCAGCTCCAAATATTAAGATCCTTAATCGAAACCATCAATCTTGTTTTGTATTCATAATGACTAGCACCACTTTATTCGTGCACCATAAACTCAACATCACAGTATTTTATTTTTTGATAGATAATATATTTTTTTTAGAGAACCCTATCAGAGAATGAGGGGGGCATTGGCCTACACCCCTACCAGTTTATTAGAAAACCAAAAGATTACAACCTACAAAGAAATTATAGACTATAAAAAAAAGACTAAAAGATAGCACAAATGAGGAACTCCAAACGATCCATAGCTTTGCCCTGAAGAGTGATATTCTACATTAGCAATAAGAACTTCCCCCAGCAGATTAGCAGATCATCCACGGAATCCACAGTACCATTGAAGATTCGGTTATTGAGTGCCAACCAGATAACCCAACACACTGCAACAACCAGATGATCCCACGTCAGGTGCAACTGTTTCGGGATCCGCTTCCTACGCTACTTATTCCATGAAGATCTTAGGGTTGCTGGCCGATCCTTGATAGACAGTTTATCCCAAAGCTTAACCCAAATTGGAGAAGAGAAGGGGTAGTTCAGAAACAGGTGATTAGTCGTCTCAACCGAATGATCACAGAGGGGGCACTTGACATTGGGCACATTAGGGTGTTGTCTCTTCTGAAGACACAAACTGGTGAGGGCGTGGTTGTGCAGCACTAGCCATATGAAGATTCTAAAACGTAATGGTACTCTAGTTTTCCACAGTGCCAAGGCAAGAGTGCACACAATACCACCAAAGTTCATAAACCTATAAAAGGATTTAACCGTGAAGTGCCCTAAAGAGGTCCAAAGCCAGCTAGCGTGGTTTGGCTCCGGTTTCACAGAGATGAGGTTGAGGATCCCCCGTAGTTCTGCAAGAAGATGTGAGAGATTCGATGAGACTCCATCTAGGAAACAAGGCTGCCAAACCGTGACCCTATTCTCACGAAGACATTGCAAGGTGACTGAGGCTGTGGCCTTCCGCGCTAGGACAAACATCTCTGGAAAGAGCTTGCTAAGGGAAATCTCTCCCGCCCATCTTCCCAAAACCGGATCTACCGCCCATTACCTAACACCAGCTGGTTACCGCATTTATAAATCTACCCCACTTTCAGTATACCACGTCAGAAATGTGAGTGATTACCCGATCGCCTACTTCTCACTTGAAGGGCCAAAAATCGCTTGAAGTATCTAGTGTGAATAATCTTGCTCCAGTTGTTTCCCAGATCATCTTGACGTCGCCACCACCATTTGCCTAACATAGCTCTATTATGGTCACAGAGATGGATGACCCCCCAGACCTCCTTACTCCTTAGATTTGCAAATAGATCCCCAATGCATCAAGTGATAAGATTCAGCATTACAATCTGCTCCTCTACAAAGAAAAGAACTTATGAGGGAGTTGATTCTCTTGATCACCCAAGAGGGGAGAAAGAAGAAGGGCATGTAGTATGAAGGGATGGTCTCCCCCCCCCCCCCCCCCCTCTTTCTCTCTCTCGCTGCACCAAGGGATGAGACACTCAGAGTACAACCAGCCCACACCTAACTAAACCTGGCTGGGCAGAACCTAACTCTGATACCATTTGTAGATACTCTCTCCCCCCAAAAACCCAGGTCGTAAGGGGAGGTCCACCATATGGTATTTAAGCATCCCATTGCCCAGCCCCTAGCCGATATGGGACTAAACCTAACATCAGCCACCCGCCAATCGAGAGATGTTTGTCTTTCCATCCTTCCAACCGTGCTTCAAATTTATTAAATCCAGAATCAATACACACAAACAATGAAAATGAAAATCGTAGCTCCTAATACTCCAACAAGAGTAGCAAGGCTAAACCATGAAAAAATTTCTTGATCACAGTAAGTATCCTCTTATTATGGGATCAAATATTAATCACTCGGGATTCGCCTTAATGATCTTGTATCTTGTTCTATATATATATATATATATATATATATATATATATATATATATATATATATATATATATATATATATATATATATATATATAATGTTGCAAGTTAGCAATAATCATAAGATACTCCAAGAATTTCTTTGATACATTGTTGTTGCCGTACTAGGTAAAAAAGGATGAGTGGGAGACTGAAATCCATTTTAAGATAAGTCGGGTTGACCCAAACTATAAAAGTGAACAGGTCCCGAGCTAGCTGAACCTGTCAAAATGTAGGACGCACGTTTCGGTTTTGGGCCCAAACTACAAACTCGAGCCCCGATATGATGCTTTGTGTAGGCCCGGCCTGGCTGTATTAGGGTCTATTGCCAGGCTGCAGCCCTAAATCTCATCATCTCTATTATATAAAGAGAACTGGGTTTATGCCGAAACGAACGAATACCCTTTGCTACCCATTCCTTAGATAAAAAACAATGATAGACATAAATATTATCAAGGGTACTTTAGTCATTTGCAGAAATATAGTTTTGAGCCGAACTGCACGATCTCATCCCACTTCGGCCTGATCATCGCTCTGCACGCAGCGGGTGCATGCCGAAAAGATCATGGCGGCCTGATCATCGCTCTGCACGCAGCGGGTGCATGCCGAAAAGATCATGGAAACCGATCAATTGTGTGCTGCCACATTTGTATACCGTTATGGATCCCTTAATTGGCTAGCTAGTTAGTTCCCGTGGTCCAGTGGAAAAGGGTGGCTCACCAACTTATCTGAAAATATGATCAGGTCGTGAGAAATAGAGACAAGTAGCTGGTTTTGTTAGAGGGAATACTTTGGGTGGAACCCCCCCCATTTGCCAAAGAATTGCATGATGACTTGCCTTCCACAAAGAATAAAGGCAAAACATGGAATAAAGTTTAAGTGATAACGATAACCTCACTATCTGCCACTCCCCCCTTCCCCTTAAAGAGCCAACAAGAGAGAGAGAGAGAGAGAGAGAGAGAGAGAGAGAGAGAGAGAGAGAGAGAGAGAGAGAGAGAGATGGGAGGGAAACGGACGGTGGGGATCGGCATGGACTACTCGCCGACCAGTAAGTCGGCGGTGAGGTGGGTCATCGACAACCTAGCGGGCACCGGAGATCAGATAGTGCTGATCCATGTGCAGTCCGGCAAGTCAGATCGTGCGAAGAAGCGGCTGTGGGAGGACACAGGATCACGTATAGTCTCCACCCAACTCTGATTGATCAAAGCTTTGTTTGCTCTCTCTCTCTCTCTCTCTCTAACCAACCCTTGAATGTTTTCAGCTCTGATTCCTCTTGACGAGTTCAAAGAGATGAATCTGTCGAAACAGTACGGTATTAATCCGGACGTGGAGGTGCTGGACCTGCTTGACACTGCCTCAAAGACAAAGCAGGTAGACTTAACTGATCGTTTCCTGTTCTTATAGTGGCCGTCAAATGTTCCCCCATTTCGATCTCCAGACCTCTTTGAGCTAGCCCATGCTAGCGCCTAGGGGTGGCAATAGGTCGTGTCAGGTCGGGTTTGTGTCAGGTCTAGTTTCGGGTCGTGTCCAAAACCCCTAGACCCGGACCCGACCCGTTTAACTAATCGTGTCTAGATTCTAAACCCGTACCCGACCCGTTTATAAATCGGTAGACCCGTTAGACCCGTTTACCACACGGATTTATTCAGTTGACCTGATCCGACCTGATCCGACTCAACCTGACATTACCCGATAGACCCGCTGATACTATATGTTATAGTATCGGATTGCTGGTAGACCCGACCCGACCCGACACGACCCAGTGAATTTTAAACGGGTCTTCCCGGGTCTACTGTGTCCAGACCCTAAACCCAGACCCGACCCGTTTATTAAACGGGTCTATCGTGTCGACCCGTTTACGACCCGAACCCGTTTAGCCCTAACCCAGACCCGTTAAATTCGTGTCGGGTCCGAAATTGCCAGCCCTACTAGCGCCTGACAGATCCATCGAATTAAAAAAAAAAAAAAAAAACTAATATAATCTTCATTTGTTGCATATCTCGTTACATGAAAATATGGTCTTTTTAGAGACCTTAACCATAATCTACGGTTCTTTATCTATTCAAAAGATAAAAGACAAAACAACTTTCTATCCAAACACTAACAACCTTTGATGATGATTGTTACACTCGTCATCCTTTGATTCTTCTTTAATCCTTTCTTTATACCGGTAGCTATTTCCATTTATTTTTTTCAACGGAGCAGTTTTTGATCTGAATTCGATCTGAATAACCCGGATTAGGCAGTAATTTTTTGATCTGATATCCGATTAAAAATGATCTAATCCGATTCGAAACATAATCAGATCATATCTGGATTTACCTTGATCCGATTCGATTAAGATCTGATCCGACACTATCTTACATAACCATTAAACAATAGCCTACGGATCTAGTTATTATGATTATAAGGACATACATTTAAAACCTAGTATCGGATTTGGATCGTGCGGATTTCTATTCGGACCGGATTCGGATATACCCTGATCATGCCCGAATCCGACTAGTTGACAGGCATATTTCCATTGTGACTAAATTTTTTACCAACTGAAACATTGAGGTACTTATGGGTTTTTATTTTTGTACCAACAATGTCTTTCAACATGTACTACAACAAAAATCTTTTTTGCCTACATAAATTATTCGTTGGTAAACTGATATTTTCGTTGGTAAATGTTTATACCGATGGAACAAATATTCATCGGTTCAAAATAATTTCCATCAGCACATATGACGTCGGGAAAACAAAATACGACGGTATAAAATATCCGTCAGTACAAATAATTATTACCGATGGATAATATAAGATCTATGACCAATTGTTAGAGAAGAGTTGGCTAGGGTTTGGTGAGAATGATATAATTCTCATTAGGGGACTAAGCCCAATATATACAATGATCTATACAAGTAACCCTACCGATCTATACATGTAACCCGACTCATTTATACATATGTTAACACCACCTCTCAAACTCATAGTGGATAATATACCAGGAGTTTGCTAATAAAGTGACGGAAGCGTACAATAGGAAGAGGCTTTATGAGGAAGTCGACAGTCTGCTCCTCTAAGGGGGTGAATGGCAATGAGATAGTGTGGGCAAGAAACTCTTGGCAATCACAGTGACAATCCACCTCGACATGCTTCATCCGTTCATGAAAAAACGGGTTGCTAGCAATCTGATTATCACATAATAGATGTATAGACCCGAATATCTTGACTCCCAAGTCTAGGAGAAGGCGACAAAGTCAGACAATCTCTACTTCCGTGGTAGAGCGATCAATGGAATCATGTTTCTTGCTGCGCCAAAATATATGGAAGTCACCAAGAAACACATAGTAGCCGGTGGTAGAATGGCGAGTAGCAACATCTTCTGCCCAGTCTACATTAGAGTAGGCACGCAACACTAATGGAGAGGTGGAAGGTAGAAGCAGCGAATGTGTAATGGTGCCCCGAAGATAGTAAAGGATTCGTAGTACAACTGCATAGTAAATAGAGTAGGGAGCCTGAAAGACTAACAATGCCTACAACATGGGCAATATCTGGTCTAGTCATAGTGAGATAGACTAGCATCCCAACCAACCTCTGATATCTAAATATTGACATCCCGAAGAGGCTTACCATCTATAGGAAGGAGCTTCAAGTTGAGCTACATCAGTGTGTCAGTATTGTGAGAGTCAGTGAGAGCAGTAGCGAAAGAATATCAAAAATATACTTCTATTGGGAGACAAATAGACCACGAGCTGAACGGGCAATCTCACGTCTAAAGAAGTAACGAAGAGGCCTCAGATCCTTTATCTTAAACTGACTTTGGAGTTGATGCTGAAAGGATGCTATAGTGGTACTATTGTCCTTGGTGATGATCATATCGTCCATATACAAAAGTAGAACATCAATACCCTGATTGGAGGAGCGGGTGAATAGGACATAGTCAGAGTGTTTCTCTACAAACCCAACGACAAGAACTCCACTGTGAAATCGTTTAAACCAAGCATGAGAGATCTGTTTGAGCCCACAGATTGCCCAACACAGACGACAGACTTATCCTGAAGGAGTAGAGAGGCTCGGTGGAGTAGCCATATACACTTCCGCTAAGAGGTTATCGTAAAGAAAAGCATTTGTCACATCTATCTGATGGAGAGACCACCCTTAAGCAGCTGCCATAGTTAGGAGGGTACGCATAGTGGTTATCTGAGCAACTGGAGCAAACATATCTTTGTAGTAAATCACATACTCCTAAGAGAAGCATGAGCAACAAGACGAGCCTTGTGCCCCTCAATGGATCTGTTAGGTCGATTCTTGATCTTGAAGATCTATTTATAGCTGACAGGCACTATACTTGAAGGACAATGAACCAAATCCCAAGTCTGGGTCTGCTGAAAAGCATCAAGATCCTTTGTCATGGCCAGTCGCCACACTGGGTGCAAAATTACCTCATGATATGACTATGGCTCCAAATGGGTGTGGAGAACAGCAAGAAAGGCATGGTACAAGGAAGAGTAAGAGGCAATACCAGAGTATCTAGAAATGTCAGGAGAGTTAGTGGTAAAAGTAGAGTAGCCAAACCTATTAAGAGAGTAGTCAAATCTATTTAGGACGGTGACGTTCGCGTGCAGGGTAGAGCCAAATAAAGTCAGGATCCATATCTGGAGAGGAGGGAGCAACTACAGGCGAGGGAACTAGCACTAGTAGAGTTAGCAGTGGTGGGAGTAACTATGGAGCGATGAGAATGTAGACACGAGTGACAGTCAGTGGTGGTGTGGGTTAGGGAGGCATGGGGGGTATGGTAGATGGGGATGGGGGATTCGAGGGAGGTGGAGGAGGCGGAGGAGGTGAAGAAGGTGGAGGCAAGGAAGGTCCCGATGGTGGAGAAGGTGGAGGCGTTGGAGTAGGATACGGAGGTAGGAAGGGTATGGTGAGAGGTGGAGAAGGCGTAGAGGGTGATGTAGGCGGTGAGGGAAGATTTCGAAACTCAATGGAAAAGTACGGAACATCCTCAACCAAGGAGACATGACGAGAAGCACGAATCCAGTGAGCTAAGGGATCATAGCACCGATAGCCCTTGTGCTCTCGACTAAGCCCTAAGTAGACAAACGTAGCAGACCTAGCAGAAAGTTTGGTACGCTTATAGGGAGGGAGGAGGACGAAACACGTGCACCCAAAGTTACAAAGAAGGGAGTAATAGGGGATGTAGAGTAAAGTCACTCATACGGAGTGACACCGAAGATGGTGGAGGGTATAGTGATATTGATAAGATGAACGACGGCCAAAATAGTCTCATCCCAGTAGGAATGTGGTACAAAAGTAGACATAAGTAGAACTCATGCTATCTCGAGTATATGGTGATGCTTGTGGTCGATCGGTGACTCCGTTATGTTTATGGGCCACGGGTACGACTGCTGGTGAAGAATATCGTGAGTCTAAAAGATCTCACGCATCTCAGATGAGAGATACTTTTGGGCACAGACAGACCGAAAGGTCTTAATGTGCCGACCAAACTGGTTGTTGAGCATAGTGGTGAATGTCCTATAAATGTGAGAAATCTTAGAGCGTCGATGCATGAGATAGACCCAGGTGTAGCAGGAGTAATCATCTATGAAGCTCATATAATACAGGAAACCAGTAAAGGAGGCAACTGGAGTAGGACCCCAAACATCAGAATGTACTAGATCAAAAGGATCGTTAAATCAGAAAGCACTAGTAAAAAAAGTAAGAGCTAGATGCTTTGCCAATTGACAACTAGTGTAGACAGAGAGGGGGGAGAAAGCCACTTGACCCAAAGTGCCCAAGCGAAAAATATTATGGAGTCGATCACTAGATATGTGACCTAATTGTCTGTGCTACAGGTCGGCATCAGAGGTAATAAACATAGCTGACGAAAGAAAAGAAGTGAAAGTAAGAACCAGAAGGTGATCCAATTGATAGAGTCCCTCTGCTCTATGATCCATCCCAACCATTTGACTCGTCCGCGGATCCTATACAAAATAAGAAGTAGAAGTAAATATAATGGTCAAGCCAGAGTTACAAAGGGAACTAATAGAAATTAAATTAATATATAAGAGGGGATTATGGTGAACACGGGGCAAGGTCAGGAAACCAATGGGATCGGAGGTAGAGGTGATGGAACCAAACTGTGAAATTGGTATGAGAGCCCCATCAATAGTGCGGGCCCCTAGATAGGAAGAAGCGGGGGTACAATCAGTGAGTACTGTAGAGTCAGAAGTGAGGTGGCAGGAGGCAATAGAGTCGAAGATGTCGGGACCATATTAAAAACTTTAATCTCCCCTAAGCATGCGATCAATTATTCGAATGAGAAATTGTACCTTGGGGTGATCAGCCATTTGTAGATTAGTTCGTATAATCACTGCTAGAAATTCTTCTTGACTCTTATCGCCTTGAATTTTTAATGGACGTCGACGTCTTCGATCCAAAACTCCTTGAAGTGGAATAACCTCGATCGGAGTTCTGTAACTCTAGGAACAATTTCAAGAATGCATGTTTGTCTTGTCCTCACGTCGAAATGTCTTGTAAAAGTATCGTTAGTTTTTTCTCTGATCTCTGATCGCTACAAAATTTTACGAGCTCATAGAAGCTTTCGTTCCAGAGATCCTCGAGTGGAATTGAGTCAATCCGATCTATAGATTTCCTGAAATAATTCTTACGATGTAGTTGGTCTACTATAGATTCTGCATGAAAATTTCTGCACATTGGCGATCAACCTCCTTACAATCTTCAACCATGTATTCCTTGTGTCACTCGAGAATTGGCCTGGTGGAAGGCCTTCCTTGTAATCCTGAGGGAGATCTAAGAGCCTCCTTAGATGAGGAATGATCTTCGAGATCCATCCATTCGCATACACCTGAGAGGGAACAAGAGGGAAATGGGAGATGAAGGGGGCATCTAGGGTTTTGCACTCCCATGCATGGTCGACCCCATCTCTCTCTCTTTCCCTTTTATAATACCCGGCCATGCCAAGGGTCCGGGGAAGCCCAAGCCGACTGCTAAGGTTTCTACTCCCTCCTTGGATCCGTTCCAAGTGAGGGGGGGAGCATCCTAACCATTGGCTATGGTTCCCATCCCTCCTCGAATCTATTCTTTCTTTGTGATGGTGACACGTGTTCATGGTGCCTCGAGCACCCCCACGATCAACTAATCCAATGCTCCATAATTATTAAGCCCATATATATATATCATAGATATAATTAATTATTAATAAATATATTATATATATTATTAATAATTTTCTTATGATCATATATTAGTCTCGAGTTGCTTTGGACCATAGTTGGGATCACCTAGGGTCTTCTAATACAGCTCCAACCTGAACCCAAACACTCCGACTAAACTCTTTAGTCATGCTCGTGTCTCAAGTTAGTCAACACTAATTCCACTAAATAGTGATGACTGCACTCTAAATTAGCAAAATAATCTCTAGTCTTTCAACTCACGATTATGCCCCTCCATCTTAGTATATCTATGAACACAACTAGTTTACCTGTGGTAAAATGTCCGCCCAACTCTATCACATCTTGAATTCCATAAAGCTTGATCAAACACATTTGAACATTCACTTTAGTGGAACATCCACTAATTGGTGACTGATCAGGTTCCGATGATCAAAAGATTCAAAACTAATGATCGACTCATGGGGATATGTAACCTTTTACGGTGAGTGGATTCTATCTTGAAATCTAGGGTTCCCTGTAACACATACTCAGCTATCTAAGATTTCTAGGCATTGGTCTTGAGGATCTTATTGATTGATAAGTCAAAGTAACTGACCATAAGCTCAGGGTTCACTAGTCTCTCAGGATTGAGAGTATATCGACCAAGTAAGTTATGAGAACCCTAATGACTTAACAAAATAATCATATTGGATTATTTTACCGGATCAAATCAGATCAGATCAATTTGGATTGGATCAAATTCATCGGATCAGATCAATTTGGATTGGATCAAATATGTTTTTTGTATTTCAGATCGGATGATCATATTGGATCAGTTTACCGTCAGTTTTTCATGTTAAAAATTTAAGTTTTCGTCTAATTTTCAAAACAGGGCTCCAATCGGTGTGTCGTTGGTTTTGACAAGTTACTTTGGCCCCGAGTGAGGTGCATGTGCCAGTTTTCAGGCCTATAGATCTTTATCTATTCACAAGATAAAGATAAAGTAACTTTATATCCAAATTAGTAACATCCATCTCTTATTTAAAAGGGATTAATTTTCAACCGTTCAAATACACCATGAGATAACTTTATCCAAGTTTGGATTAAATCTAATAATATAGTTTATGCCAAATATTGTTTATCATCTTCGACATCCAGACAATCTATTCTAGTTTATGGAACCATAAACATCTCTCCCGGCCTATTCACATATTGTCCTTTTATGTTTCTCGGTAGCCCACTCTTGTACTAATTAAGTTATTGTGATTAGTCAACTTAGAATATTGACATTCTAGAATTCTTGATAACTTTTTTTATTGAACCTTCTTGATCAACATTATGCTTCATAGTTGACTCCTTTTTGTTGTTGTAATAACCACCCATCATTAGATTGTGGGTTTCTAATTTTTACATGAGGGTTACACTCTTTCACGATCTTAAATATTTGTAAACTATTATAAATGGATTTGTATCAATTTCAGGGCACACTTACTCTCTCCTTGATCAAACATTTGCATTGGCACCATGATTAAGTCTGAGTCCCAGTGAACTCGAGTTCTTTAAAATACCACTGCTATTCCCGTGCAAATATGCAATGCAAGAACAATGTGGTGATGCTTGATATAGTGAATCCTGCTCTTCATTGTGTTAAGAAAAGAGAAAAAAGAGGGGGGGGGGGGGGGTGATTAAGAGAGAGAGAGAGAGAGAGAGAGAGAGAGAAGGGGGAAATGAGAAGGCTAACACATGGTGCATAGCCCTTAACTTTACAAGTATTTATAGATGGTTTGTCTACCTTATTGGTTTTATATTGGTGTGAATTGGAAACAGGTGCAGGTGCTCTCCAAGATCTATTGGGGTGATGCAAGGGAGAAGCTCTGTGATGCAGTCGAAGATCTCAAGTTGGACTCTCTTGTGGTTGGGAGTAGGGGTTTAGGAGCAATCAAAAGGTTTTTCTGAGTGATTGCTTCTTTGGCCTTCAATTTAAAATCTCTTTACTAATAATCCCTTTCTAAATTTATTGCTCCTTGGTTGCAGGGTGTTGCTTGGGAGCGTGAGCAATCATGTTGTGGCCAACGCCACATGCCCGGTCACCGTTATAAAGGGAGTGCCTATCTCCAAACCCTAATTATATTCGTGCAAGACGTGGAATGTATATTGTAGAAGACAATAGTATTGTGTGATCGTCTAAGTATTGTAATGTTTCAAAAGATATGGTAGTGGTGGTGGTTATCTTCTATTGTGTCTTTCGTTTTTGATAAATGACTTGTTTAGGAGGCTAAGAAGAAATACTGTAAGCCTATGGGCTTCCAGATGTGGCACACATACCCATATGTGAGGTCCACAGTCCATATAAGGCTAAAACCCAATAAGGATGGGCCTGGGTGATTGTTGATTGGGCTAACCATAATTATATATGCTCTGGGCTACTGGGTCTAATTTTAAGATCAATCTCATCCATTGGATCTGTTGATTTTTCTGATGGGGAGAAATCATAAAAGGTTATAAATACCGGTACTTGGTCCCCCTCCCGGGTAACGACATCTCTTCGTGAGTTTTCTGGATACCCCCTCTGTCCACACCAGAGAGAGATCCCTCTTGCCACAGGGAGTGAAAACCAAGTCCGGGGAACACGCATCATCTATGGATTCTTCCGCTTTTGGTAACGATCCTATACTCTTAGATGTAGGATCTCTCATGGATGATCAGGAGTAAAATCCACTTACAATTGGTATCAGAGCCGTGGTTCCGGCCTAGACGGATTGGTTAAACGGCCGATTCACAACTTTCAATTGTATTCGACCAATTTCTATCGGATGACATGGAAAGAATTTTTCCATGGCTGTACAGCAAGAAACCTCAAATCCGGTTTTCATTTTGACGGATTCGGAGGGCTCACTGAACAACTCCTCTTCCCCGCGGCCGAGTTGCCATCGCATCAGAAATCCCCAAATTTTCATTTCCATTTCTTAAAAAAAAGAAAAGAAAAGAAAAGGGGAAGAGAGCCGTCGTCGGGCTGTGCTGTGGGCCGGGATTGGAGACGATCCCGATGCTCGCCGGCTGCCTCGCATTGGACGACCCGCGCGTGGGTGGCTGTGCATCCACCGATCGGCTCCGGCGACGGTTGAGGACGAAGTGACGGATGGTTACGGGCGGTTGTCGCGAGTGGGGCGGCGGTTACACAACGATGTTGCGATACTTCGCGACCCTTCGCGATCATGTGAGATCGTGAACATGGGTTATTCTATTGGGCTTTGAGTTGGGTCTCTCTATTGGGCTTTGAGTTGGGTCTCAGTTGGGTTTTATTTTTAAAACCCAACCCAAAACTGAGTATAGAGCACTGGTTGTCAATTGTTTGCACATTCTGTGCTTCGTGGGAACCAACTTGATGGGCCCACTGTTAAGGTTATATCAACCAAACCCATATGGGAAAAATTGAGATAACATGCAACCAGTGACGTGTTCAACCCAATCAAACCCAAATGATTTGATCCAAACCTTCTGCCTTAAATTCATCCAATCCAAATTGTTTTGAATCAAACCAATCCGGGTATGAACCGATTTGGCTTGGACTAAATCGAGTCATACCACACAATTGATTAACTAAGGGCTTTTCTGCGAAATATTTTTGGGTCCGCCAGGGACCTATATGTAATTTATTCTCTGTGAATGTTTCTGCAATGCTGTGAATGTTTATGCTATGCACATTGATGGACCTATATTCGATCCCGAAGGCTATGAGATTATTCAGTAACAGGTCGTGTGAAGGAAAATGCAGAAAGTTCTTTTATATAATTTTATAAATTGCAGGGGCCTGTTTGTGAACAGTACTTCCAAGTTGTTTTATTCATCAATTTTGGTATGTATAATTGAACTTTGGACTATCTATTATTTTTTGATGATGTATGGATGTGTGGAATCCCTAGCCGAGCCCTAAAGCCCTGTTTTATATCAATTGACAGAAAAGACCCTAACATTTTGGAAATCACTAAATTGTGCCATTGACGCATCTTGTTGGATGCAACTTTTCTAGATGGTATTGATTTGTGCCTACACCAACTGAGTACTAGCCAAAGCAGCCTCAAGTTGGAGTGAGTACTTTCTTCACCATATAAAGCTTTTGAGTTAGCACTATTTAGTATTTACTACTTGTGGTAGTGTTTTGAGTGCAACACTTATAGGTGGTACTTACTCACTTTTTTGACTATCTGGGTGCAAGCCAAAGCGGCCTCAACTAGAAGAATTTGAGAGTTTACCATATAAAGTCCGTGTTCACACAGTCTTGCACCTGAGTACTAGCGTGCCCAGTCTGCTCCCAAAGAAGGGCTGAACACAAATGTAGGCTCAGGATGGAGTAGGATGGGGATTCTGTTGAGACCTATTTTGAAGAGATCTTGACTGCCCAAAGGTGTCATACTCTTTAAAACTGAAAACTTAAGAATCATCAGTCTTATAGACAGTTGCAAACTGTCAAGTTGAGTGAACCTAGAGCAGCCATAGCTCTGCTCCCAAAGGAGGGGTTATGATGTTGCATTTGGTTGCTCACCAAGCCATCTTAGTCTGATGCTCAGACGATGACTTGGGATAGTTAAAGTGTGGAATTATATGATGTAGCTTCTAATTTACTTTTCCTGCTTATTCTGTCTTACAACTGTTAATCCTACTATGTTACTACCCATGAATAATTCTCTCCCTATCCTTAATGGCTCCAACTATGCAGAGTGGAAAGAGAGAATGTTGATACTGTTAGGGTGCATGGATCTAGATCTGGCGTTAAGGGCTGATAAGCCAACCTCTCCTACAGAGGGGTCTAACCCAGATCAAAGGGTCTTCTTTGATAAGTGGGAGCGCTCTAATCGGCTCAGTTTGATGCTGATGAAAGCGCATGTCGGAAGAAACATAAAGGGATCTATCCCCGATTGTGAGACATCTTGCGAATTCATCGAGGCCGGGGAGCAACAGTTTGCTAGCTCCAATAAGGCACTGGCCAACAACTTAATGAGTAAGCTCTCTTCTATGAGGTACTCCGGATCAGGCTCCATTTGGAAGCACATAATGGAGATGCGGGATATTGTATCGCAGCTGAATGCTATTGAGATTATCATCTCGGACTCTTTTCTGGTGCAATTCATACTGAACTCCCTGCTATCTGAATTCGGAACCTTCAAGATCTCCTACAACACACAGAAAGAAAAATTGTCAGTGAATGAATACTGACCATGTATGTTCAGGAGGAGAGCAGGTTGAGACAAGAGAGCTCTCATAGCATCAATATGATCTCTCATAAGGGTCAAAAGCGAACCAGAGGAGAAAGCAACAGGCATGTGAATCGTGACTCGAGGAAGAAGAAGACTAAAAGGGCGCCAGTTACTCAGGAAAATCAAGCTGGCATTTAGGGCCTTAGGTGTTTCTTCTGCAAGAAAAGAGGTCACGTGAAGAAGGATTGCCCTCGCTATGCTAAATGGCTCCAGAAGAAAGGTAACTTATTCGTTTCGGTATGCCTAGAATTGCATTCAGTTTCTGTTCCATCTGATACGTGGTGGATTGACACTGGTGCCACTGTGTATTTGGCAAATTCCATGAAGGGATACCTGTCCAGCAGGCTGCCAAGACCGGATGAGCGTAGCATGATTACTGGGAATGGCGTGGCTCAAATGTTCAATCCATTGGCAGTTTTAGGCTTTTTCTAGATTTTGGCTTTGTACTTGATCTAGAAAATACCTTTTATATTCCTGCATTTTCTAGAAATTTGATTTCTGTATCAAGACTTGACTCATTGGGATTTGTTTTTAGCTTTATTAATTCCCAGTTCCAGTTGTGCTATCAATCCCAATGTGTTGGTTCAGGTAATCTGATTGATGGGTTGTATATGATTCTTCTTAATACTTTTCAAAATCAATCTTTAGTAACTCTAGATGGAAATGAAGAAACCAGTAGTCACTTGTCATTATTATGGCATAGGAGATTAGGACATATCTCCAAGGAGAGAATCCAAAGATTAATTAGAGAAGGATTATTGAACATCACATTTTCTGACTTTGGAGTCTGTGTGGACTGCATAAAGGGCAAGCAGACCAAGACCTCCTCTAAAGGTTCTATAAGAAGTGATGGAACACTGGACTTGGTCCATACTGACATTTGTGGACCGTTTCCGCAGTGCATTACAGGCCAATGATATTTCATCACATTTACTGATGACCATTTAAGATTTGGTTATATCTACTTGCTTAAGGAGAAATCTGAAGCACTCGATGCCTTTAAAGCTTTCAAGGCCGAGGTAGAAAACCAACTTAACAAAATAATTAAGGTGGTCAGATCAGATCGAGGTGGTGAATACTTTGGTAGACAGACCTCAATAGGCCAGGCTCCTGGACCTTTTGCAAAGTTTCTTGAACAGTGTGGTATAGTTCCTCAATACACTACTCTTGGTACGCCAAGCCAGAGTGGTGTAGCAGAGCGAAGGATTCGTACATTGATTAATATGGTTAGGAGTATGATCAGTAACTCTACCCTTCTTTTATTTTTGTGGGCTGAAGCCTTAAGGACTGCCACGCATATTTTAAACAGGGTTCCTTCGAAGGCTGTTCCAAAGACACCCTATGAAATATGGACAGGAAGGAAACCAAGTTTATGATATTTGCACACGTGGGGTTGTCAAGCTGAGGCTAGGGTGTACAACCCATATATTAAGAAATTGGACCTAAGAACCGTATCAGGTTATTTTATCGATTATCCGGAAAGGTCCAAAGGGTATAAGTTCTACTGTCCATCTTCTCCTATAAAGATTGTAGAAATAAGAACTGCAAGGTTCATAGAGGATGACTGAATCAGTGGAAGTGTGCAACCTTGACACATAGTGTTCGAGGAGCATATACAGCAGGATACTCCTTAATAGGAAACTCCTGCAACTGTTCCATATGGGTTTATTCCATTTTCAGTTGGACAGCCTCGTGCTGTGGAAATATAACCCATAATTCAAGAACCACAAAATGTGGAACATGAACCACTCCATCAAGATCCTGAACCAATTATTATCCCACAGCAAGCACCACCAGTGGGAGCACAGCTGGAGTTGAGGAGATCCTCTAGACAGAAAAGACCTGCCATATCGAATGATTATCTTGTCTACCTTCATGAAGATGGCCATTGTGTTGATGATTCCCTCAGTTTTTCTAAAGCCATGAACAGTTTTAACTCTGAAGAGTGGTTCAATGACATGAATGATGAGCTTGAATCTATAGCTAAAAATCAAGTCTGGGACCTTGTAGTATTACCTGAAGGATCGAAGCCCGTTGGCTGTAAATGGGTTTTCAAGACCAAACGGGACTCAAGAGGTAATATAGAAAGGTACAAGGCCCGAATGGTAGCCAAAGGATTCACTCAGAAAGAAAGCATTGACTACACTGAGACCTTTTCTCCAATATCTAGAAAGGACTCCTTCAGAATTATCATGGCTCCGGTGGCTCAGTTTGACCTTGAGTTACACCAGATGGATGTCAAAACTGTATTTTTAAATGGGGATTTGTATAAGGAGGTTTACATGAAACAACCTGAAGGATTCTCACATAAAGGACAAGAGAAGGTGATATGCAAACTAAATAAATCAATATATGGACTAAAACAATCCTCCCGATAGTGGTACCTCAAATTCAACGAGGTAATACTGACCTTTGGTTTTAAGGAAAACATTATTGATCAATATATTTACCTAAAGGTCAGTGGGAGTAAATTTAAAATTCTAGTCCTATATGTTGATGATATTCTGCTTGCCAACAATGATCTTGGACTACTGCATGATACAAAAGTTTTCCTATCCCAGAAGTTATAGGATTCGCGGACTTTGACTTAGCTGACTGCCCAGATACTAGGAAGTCCACTTCTGGATATATCTTCTTATTAGCTGGAGGAGCAGTTTCGTGGAAGAGTCAAAAACAGACAATTACAGCACCTTCCACGATGGCCGCAGAGTACATTGCATGTTATGAGGCTACATCACAGGCGATTTGATTGAGAAACTTTATCACTGACCTTCGGATTGTGGATTCCATTTCTCGTCCACTCAGTCTTTTCTGTGATAACTCAGCAACGGTTGTATTTTCTAATAACAACAAGTTCTCTAGTGGGTTTAGACATCTATACACCAAATTTTTTGTTTTTAAAGAAAAGATTGACAGTCATCAGATTTCAGTTGAGCACATCAGTACAGACCATATGCTTGTAGATCCGATGACCAAGGGGCTAGCACTTGGCATCTATACTGAGCATGTAAAGTCCATGGGTCTGATTGAGTCATTTGATGTGTAAGACATTCAGTTTCTTAAATGTATTATTTCTGATTGACTATAAAGATATTGTGTTCTAATCCATTGGGATCTATATATATACTAAAATGGAAGCCTCTCTCCCGTGTTGTGACACGTGGACGTCTTTTAAAGAGCTAGAATTCTTCTTCCATGTGTGAATGTGGCTCTTTTTTAAATCCATTTAAAACCTACCATAAATATGATAAATTTTCATTCAATGACATTTAATGGTCATTTGATGTTAGTCTCTCTCTCTCTCTAACAAGTGAATCACACTCAGTTCAGATTTCACACTTCTTCCAACAGTTGTGATTTCGTCTTTGCCAAATGGCATGCATCAAGCACAGTCGGGCATTGCCCGGGTTTCTTACTAGTTATTAAGGAAATCATATTCTAATCCATTGGGATTATAAAGTTGGACCAAGTATAGACAAAAAGATACGTCTATTCTAGGAGTGAACATCTTGACCAAGTTCATTCATACAGCTTCCCAGATAAAGTTACGTTGTGGGTTTGTCTTAGTGGTACTCGTGGTTATGGAAAGAAATGTGCGGCTATAAAATGGATAGCACAGGACCGCCTGAGCCCTTACCATTGAGCTTTCTCATTAAAGTTAAGGGGCCTAGAGCATTGTGAAAAAGCCATAAATGTTGTTTTTTAATTCTTTGGCCGGCATTTAAAGTTTCTTTTGAATATCCAATCATCTGACCACATAAAGTTTATTTCAAATTTATTTTACATATACAAACATATATTATGTATTTTTTAAATTGTGGTCAATATGGTCCAAGTGGAAGATTATAAGCCTATGGGCTTCCAGATGTGGCCCACATGCCCACATGTGAGGTCCACAGTCCATATAAGGCTATAACCCAATAAGGATGGGCCTGGGTGATTGTTGATTGGGCTAACCATAATTATATATGCTCTGGGCTACTGGGCCTAATTTTGAGATCAATCCCATCCGTTGGATCTGTTGATTTCTCTGATGGGAAGAAATCATTAAGGGTTATAAATACCAGTACTTGGTCCCCCTCCCGGATAACGACATCTCTACGTGAGTTTTCTGGATACCCCCTCTGTCCACACCAGAGAGAGATCCCTCTTGCCACAGGGAGTGGAAACCAAGTCCGGAAAATACACATCGGAGATCGTGATTCGCACAAGTTCTTCATCTATGGATTCTTCCGCTTTTGGTAGTGATCCTATACTCTTAGATGTAGGATCTCTCATGGATGATCAGGAGTAAAATCCACTTACAATTACGTGTAGCTAAGATGTTTCTTTATGAAGAAAGCTTGCTTGCTAGTATTTGTGCAGTTTCTTTTTGTTGTTTGGATTGGGAGAAAATAACAAACAAACAAATATTTACACTACTGTGGTTGTTCTAGGATTCAAACCATGTCTTTCCTGTGTAGACATAAAACATACATCGCTCTAATCGGACAGATATGTTCCAAAATAATACAAAAAAAGGAGTAAAATACTAGAGCTTTGCTTGAAAAAATCATTGTCTTTGCCCTTCTAAGAAACAAATAACACATGTGACAAGTGCACCTATAAACTAGTGTGCATGGCACGTGTTCCATGCTAGCCTATAATACTAAGTCAAAAGGAAAGAGGTTTCAATCGTTGGGTTGGACTGGCAGTTCATCCAAAGGGTGCTTGTAGACACCCATTGACTAAACGGGCTTAAGTGGTTTGGGCATGATAGTTGGACCAAGGGGTACTTACAAGTACTTGCCGGCTGGTAAACCAATGCTTCTAGTGGTACATCGGTTTCTATATCTATATAACATGACATGACGATATTGTGGTGACTATGACAAAAAAAACCCTCTTAGCCATCCGATTTTATGTATATATCAAAGCCGTTTGTTGATCCGAATTGGCTGGCTACCTAATAAATGGGCCAAAATCCTCAATCATAGCAACCCAAAATCAGGTAGATAATAAATGCTGGAATTCTCTTCTCCACCCAAATCCGAGCTGAGTTGCCCCTCTCTCTCTCATAAATCCATTAAAAATCTACTATAAAGATGATAAATTCCAATTCAATGACATTTAATGACTATTTGATATTAATTGGTATTTTTTTGGAAGGTTAATTAGTGCTCTCTATCTCTCTAACAAGTGAATCACAACCCGAAGGCGGCCGTCCAAGTGTCGACGAGCACGGACATTTATTTATATATATGCTAATATCAGACTCTAAAAGTATTTAAAAATTGAACCTCTCTTTCTCTTATGCAACAATTCTCTGCCAAATTATAAGATAATAGTGCATGCCCGTATTTGTCAGCACTCCCCCAATGGCCTCTTTCGACGACAACACTCCCCCAATAGCCTTTGGTGACATTGACAATGCAGTAATCACCTTCGAAACACATTTGCCCCCCCCCCCCCCCCCCCTCTCCTTTATCCCTCCCCCCATTATAATATAATCAATTAAAAAATAAAAAATAGGAAGCATTACACATTGATTACCACAGTGACCGGCCTCTACACTAAACCCACATCATCGCCTTCAGGGTAATCGCCTTTGAGGGTTTGGGAGGTTGGGGAAGAGAGCTATCTCATTGATGCCGAAAAATTTCAACGATGATTTCGAAGCGGGAGCGGAGTTGTGATATTTGGGCATTTAAGCCATAGACAATTACCGATGGGCATTTCTCAACGAATCTCTCGATGGATGTCTCTCATTATGGATGTCATTTAATATTTCATTGAGAGAAAGATTCATTGATGGCTGAAACGACGCCTGCCAGTTGTGATCATGGATAGCATTTAATATTTCATTTATACAAAGATTCATTAATATTTTTCCCCCAATTGTTACCTCACAGCTATGCATAACACAGAGAGAAAGAGTACACGTGGGATAGATGGTACGATCACATATTATGTCCTGTCCACTTGATCATGATCTGATCGTGTGAAGCCCCATCCAGTTTAATCATAGTTCCTGTATTCTTTTCATTTTTGTCGAGTCTTTTGTTCGTTTTTTGTAAAATTATCATTTTATCCTAATCAGCTTATTATAGTCTTCACAAATCGTCTTAACATGTTATATAGATCTATGTTTTCTTCTAATGTACTTTTTTTTCGTGATTAATGCTCATACAAGCACCAAGGCTTATCGTAACATGGTTTTATAGAAATTAAGAAGAGCAATACATTAATGTTTCAAGTTTTTCTCCTTAGACTTTGAACTCAAGTCTCTCACTCTATATCTATCGGATGGCTGTGATGTTGTCGGGCTCCGAATCGCGAGAACCCTGAATGCATAGTTCAATCCTCCTTCCCATATAAAAAATCTATGCTCTGAACTATTACTTGTGCCCTGTACGACAGCAACGACCGTGGAAGTTCTGTTTGTGAACGAACTTATTTGGAATTTTCTTCCCTCATAGTACTATCTTGAACAATATTTTCTTTGTTTATTATTCCGTGAAGTCGAAGGAATCTGACAGAGCGATTGGAGGGTAGCGGCGAGTCATTGGATCCCCATCCCCTGGATTGCCTCGGCAGGATCCCTATCAAGAGCCCAATATCCCGGGCTTGAATCGGGAAACCTCCCCGCTTGCTGGCTTCGATCCATGGCCTCCCAGGAGGAGCTGAGGCTGCTGCTTGAGGACGGGCAATTGTTAGAGGTCTCTCTCTCTCTCTCTCTCTCTCTCTAGGTTAAGAGACTGAGAGGTTGTCGAAATGTCCATTCTAATTGCGATCTTTGTTCGATATCTCTATTTCTTGAGGTTTTTGATGGACCCAAGTTTCGATCTTTGATGGACCCAAGTTTCGATCTTTGATGGATTTGGGTGATTGGGTTTTCTCGAATTTGAGTGTGGGGTGACGAGATTGTTGGTGGTGTTTGAAATTGGATCTTTTGGGTAGTCTTTGCTTCTCTTGAATCTTTTGATTGAATGGGTACCTTGGTGTTTCTGTTGATTAGTTTGGGTAACTTGGTGTTTCTCTAATTTTACAGTTTTTGCTTTATAATGGGTTTGGTGTGTTTTCTCCGATTTGAGTATGGGATGAAGAGATTGTTGGTGGTGTTTGAAATTGGATCTTTTTGGGTAGTATTTGTTTCTCTCGAATCTTTTGATTGAATGGGTACCTTGGTGTTTCTGTTGATTGGACCCAGATGTTCAATAATGTTGTGTTTAAAAAATTATTTTGGAGGTTTTTCAGTTGTTGGTTGTTCGAATTGCTGAAGGGATCAATCATTGCTGAAGTATATAGGCCTCGATCATTTGTATTTTCTTTCTCTGATGCTCGTTTGTATTTGTTTGAAAACTTGAGACTTAGAGATCCTGAATTCCTTATATCTAATGAAATTCAAGATGTCAGCTTATTATTTAACTAAATCCAACTTTTAAAACCGCAAGGTTGCGTCATCATGTATCCTCTTGTAATCTCTATTCCTTAGTATAAAGATTGGTATGTCGGTACCTACTGCGGGGTTTGTTCCACAACTGTTATATCATGAACAAATTTGGGGCTTGAGTCCCGACTTTGTATCGAGATGTTCTTAACTCATTATGAGTAGGTTTGAGTCTCTTAACCAACCCATTCAAGTATTCAGCATGTTTTTTATCGCATCAAAAGCTAATTTCCATTTGACTAAATCTCTAGATTTTTGTGAAGAAGACTTCAGAAATCTCACCCTTGGAATAAACATGTGAGCATAACCTCCCTTTAATCGCGTGCAAGTTGTTTACGTGATTATTCGAGTAATTGTGGGTGAACCTTTTTGGGGATTTTTTTAATGTGGACCTATGGAAATGCCCTTCCCGTTTTGATCTTATTTTATCATATAACTGAAGGATATGGTGAAGATGTTTTGGGCTCATAGCTCATAGAAGCTTGTATACTTGGGCTGGTTGACACTGCCAGGAAAGAGAACCGACAATCAGGGTATGGATCTACAAGCAAAATCCTTAGAAGGCTTCAAGTTGGGCCTACTAGAAATTTATCTGACCTAGTCACCTAGTTTGATCCAAGCGGACATGATGCTTCAGGAGGACCTAACACGATCCAAAGCCTTGTTCTCCAACGAGCATACCTTCAAGCCCTTATGCCTCGGCCTTATGCGCAAGGATGCTCTCTCGCTTGCATTGTATTGAAGCGCCCATGTCCGTCTCATGATTCTCATCAATACTTAGCTGATCAATAACAATATCCCTTGACAACCAATCCACTTTGAGTAGACACACGTGCCCTCCCATTTCCTTGTCTTACCTCTAAGGCATGCAACATTTTGACATTGATCCCACCAAGCACGATGCTAACTCCACAGCCCAACGCACAATGGATCCTCACGCGCACAACAGCACGCCCGGGGCTTGCCTGTCAAGTTAGTCCAAGCTTGTCCTGTCAAGTTAGTCCAAGCTTGTCCCGATTGCCCCCTATCGATTATTAACTCCACCACAGATATTCTTTCACAAATAGAGTAGCTCAAAGCCAACATACCAAGAAAGAGTCTCTTGGCATTTCCCACTGGACGATACCGATCAGCTCATTCAACCAACTATCGTCCCAAGTGCCTTCTTTTACAAGAGCACTCGGTGAGCATGGCGCTGCATCTCAGACACAATCACCTTGGCCGTGCTCATTTCCATGTGCGAGATATGGGGGAGTCAATGTCACTTTCCAAAGCGTCGTGCCTCTCCTCCAAATATATATATGTAGGGTCTCCCTCGCTTTGCAACTCCGGGGTACAAAGGTGTTCTTAGAGCATACAAAATTGGGATTTATGTAATGAACCCTTCTAAGCAAAGTCATTTCCCTGGTGCGGGTGCAGAGCCGATGAAATATCTGGCCCTGACAAGTGGCTCCCATGTCCCATTGTGAACAACTGAAAGAAGGATGCAACAAAGTTTTCATACGCGAAGGCGTGACGCGAGGCGTTTTGCTGGCCAAAGCCTCGAGGCATGAGGTGTAAGCCTCAAGCGAGTGTATGTTTTAGTTAATTAAATATATAATAAATATAGAAATAAATATTAATAATTAAATAAAATATAAAAAAACAAAGAAAGATATGAAAATTAATAGTTTCATATCATAATACACGATTCAGTATGTAAAGTGTATCATTATACCTAAATTGAACAATACTTGAGAGTTGATACAATATTTATAAAACTCTAAGTTCCAAGTCAAATGAACCAAATCCACAATTCCATATAATGCCACCATAAAATTCTAATTAAATCCATAATTTCCAACCAAAAGTTTCAATCATCCGAAATAAAAAGCACATTTAGAAATTATAAAATGTCACTTTAACAAAAAAAAGAAAAAGTCGAAGATTTGCTTAGTCAAATTGGAGCTCTTCATCTTCTATAGTATTAAAAGCAACTTCGGGGCCCATAAACAATTTTTTTTTTAAAAAAAAACACTCACTTCATTAAAAATAATTACCAAAATCAAGCACAGCTGAGGCTTACGCCTCGCCTTGAGGCGTACGCCTTAGTTGCGTCTCAGCTGTTTGCACGCCTCATACAACGCCTTTGGGGCGTTTTTACTGCACCTCGTCCTGAGGCGTGCCTTGAGGTGTAAGCCTCAAGCGCCTTTGTAAACATTGGGATGCAGTGACAACATAGTTCAACAAAATTTTGAATTTAATGATTTTAAAAAATTCAGGTGCCTCAATCTCTAGGTACTCTCCTAGGTGCCCAACATCCGCCTTGTCCCCTGGAACTCCCCCATCGCCTTATGTTTGCCTAACGCTATTTAATACATTGATTCCTAGACATATTATCACTCAGGCATGGTATAGCCCTTTAAATATCGAAAAGTTTATATTATTATATTTTACTAAAAATTTGAATAAACATAAATATTTAAAATTGAAGGAAATATGAAGGAATGGTCCCTCAAGCATGCATTTTTTGACAATGTCTTACAAGGAACTACGAAGGAATAGTCAAATTCTGAAGTCTTGTGTGAAATGATGCAGGGAGGATTTGATAACAACTTGGATACTCCACGACTTCTACTGCTTAGGTTCATGATCAATTCCTTCCTTTGCTCTGAAGCCAGACTTGCCTCGTTTTCTCTTACAGAAAACAAAGATTTCTATAGATCCATCTGATTCACTCAAACGTAATCTTTGCAATTGACATGCTTGTTCTATTTTTCCAAAAGCTGACTGTCGGCAGCCTTGATCTATACACAACTCTCCTCCAAGAAGGAAAGTTTCTTACGTGGTCGTTATCAGTATCCTGAAGAACAAGATTGGTTGTACCAATTCTAAAAATCTGCCAGCGGATCCGCTCTCTATACCTAGAGCACATCCTTTATTCCCCCTTATGATTGCCTGACTTGCTTGAACAGAGCCATGGAAATCATCATAAGCAAGGTTAAGCGTATAGGTTAAATATAAACCTTAAGGTACTTATGGTTGAAGGAGTATGCCAGAAAGTAGATTATCTATATTTATATAATTATAAAATTCTTTAGGGCTCTTTTACTTCTATTTAGATGTCGTACAGGAGGATTTGATTCTATGGCTATCATGGCTCCACATGTCGTACGTATAATTAAGGAAAAATGATCATAACTAAAAGGTTATAGGATTTGCCTAGATTTTAGTTTTCTTCTTAATTGTGAACCAATGGTTCAAGACCAAGGAGAATGTTAAGAGTGTGTAGATACATTCTTAATCCTTGTATAGGCCTTTTTAGTCTCTTTTGGGTATGCTCATCTTTTTGGTGACCCCATCATTTGTATAGTGATATATAGGGCATTTGCCCCAATAAGTAAACTAAGGCTTAATGTGAAGCTCCATCCCACTGATGACGAGCCACTTTTGAATCCCACGTGCTACCGCCAGCTTGTTGGTGCTCTTGTATATCTGACGATCACTCGCTCGGACATTGCACATGCCGTTTGAGTTTTTAGTTAGTTTGTCAGCGCTCTTCACTCAACTCACTATACCACACTACTGAGGATTATTCGCTATCCTCGAAGCACGGTGACTCACTCCTTGTTGTTTTTGTCATCTTCTTCATTGGAGCTTCGCACATTTTCCGATGAAGACTGGGCGGGCGATCCCACTGATCGGCAATCCACCACTGGCTTTTGTATTTTCCTAGGTGATTCGCTCATCTCATGAAAAAGCAAGAAGTAGGAGATTGTTTCGCTATCTAGTACTGAGGTTGAGTATCGTGCTTTGGCACACACTTCCTGTGAGGTCGTTTGGCTACGTCGCCTAGTCGAGGATATGGGTGTTCATTTGACCTCGTCGACTCCCCTCCACTGTGATAATCGGAGTACTATTCAAATTGCTAGCAATCCGGTATTTCACGAGCGCATGAAGCACATTGAGCTGGATTGTCATTATGTTCGACATCGCTATAAGGACGGCACGCTCTCACTTCCACATCTGTCTTTACAGAGCAACTGAGCAACTTGCAGACTTCTTTACGACGACACACTATTTAGCGTTTTCGATATCTCCTTAGCAAACTCTTGGTGTATGACCCACCTTGAGTTTGAGGGGTGGGTGTTAGAGAGTGTAGATACATTCTTAATCCTTGTATAGGCATTTTTAGTGTCTTTGGGGTATGCTCACCCTTTTGGTAACCTCATCCTTTGTATAGTGATATATAGGGTATTTGCCCCAATGAGTAAAATAAGGCTTTTGCTTCCAAATCTAGTTTTTCCTTTTTCTTCTTTTGGTTTAACAGAAACAAATGATTAAAAGCTATAACATTATGGCTATGAAAACAGGACTTGGTGGAGTAGATTTTGGTGTGGAATTGAACTCCAAAAAAATTGGATATAGGTGCACATAACAAAAATGGCTACATTGTACATACATTTTAGTATTTGTTTTTTGACAGCAACATATTAGTTTACTGAGCAACTGTAATTCTTGATGGAATACAGTAGTATTGAAAGTTCTTATTCCAAAAGAGGAATACACATGTAGAGTTAATATAGACCTGAAAAGGGGTTTATCTTTTGGCCATTTTTAGAGTGAATTCGTTTTATTTTCATAGACATGGTCATGGACATAGGGGAGGAGTAACTCATACTATATGTTCTCCTTTCAAATTACTATAAGAGTTTCTCGGATTTTACAGTTTTACTCCAGATTTAAGATGATTACTGGTTTAACTTGTTTCTATATAAAATTCTGATTTTTAAAACTCCTCTAGTGGATTTACATTGGTGTTGAGAAGTGTAAAGAATGTAGGGAGAGACCAAGCAAACATTGTTAATTTGTGAAAAGGGATGAAAAATTGATTATTCATTCCTCCAAAGGAACAAATATCAAATGTAGGATTCACAAGTGATAAGCCGTATTTGTTAGGGCGATAATGAGACTAAACTATTTCTAATAACCCAATTGGTTAGTGAGAGAACAATTATCAAATGTAGGATTCAGAAGTGATATGCAATTGGTTAGTGAGAGAATAATTTGGAAGAAACTTCCATCAGAAGCAATAATGACCAACTTTCAGAATCTCTTGAAAGCTCTCGGCATGGCAGCTCAAGCTGTCTAGCAGTCTGCTAACACGAATGACGTGTGGACTATCCAGCTTGAGGGATAAGGGAATGCTTACTTTTGAGTAGTAGTAAATATCCATCAAACAGTGTAGTTATAAGTGCTCAAATGGTATTCACGAGAGAGGCCTATACATGAGCATTATTGCTGCTTGCCCTTATATTTTTTTCAACTAATTTTATATGAGAAAGTTCATTCAAATCAAATTCAGTGTTAGAACTAATGATCATGATGGCTTTGAGTCAATGTCCAAAGGTTTTGCCTTAAATGCTGCTGCGTATTTTTTAATTTTTATGTGACTTTCTGTTCTAGGTTACAAGATTACTTAGACAAATGGGGTTATCAAATTTTTACCTTATTTTAATCACTGCAATGAGGCTTCAAAGTTTTCCAAATTTCTTGAAATTTCACCAAATATTTCCCTTTTCTAGCCCTTGAAATGAATTGTGGGGGTCAGAAATATTCTGAAATTTCCCTCAACCTTCCTATATTTTTTACCCTATCCTATAAACCTTAAAGCCTTAAACTATCTAAGCAGCCTGTTTGACTTCTCCAACATGATTTTCTTCAAAAATTTGTTTTTGGATGTTAGATTAAATCAACGAAACCCCCATCCAATCGTTTGTTCAATCAGATCGACGCGCTCTTCTAAAAAAAATTCGAAAACAATAGTTTTCTTAAAATTCTTTCAATTAATTCATTCTAGTTGTTTAATTTCTGGTAAGTGGTGTAAAAACATCCACTCTATCAAGATTTGACATTCTTATATCAGATTTGTGGATCAACGCTGAATTTCACAGATTTATCTTTAAAAATTTTAGAGATTTTTGGTAAAAAAAGAAGAAAACCAGATCTTATTATTGTTACAATCACTTAAAATTTTGATATGTCGTAGATCTTAGACTGTTATGCATCTGTATAGAATGCATTGAAGTACATGCTATGCGGAGCCCCACTCCCCTAGATAGTGTAAAAATATGATTTAAGTATTCGAAAGTATGTTTATATGCTTAATTTATGATTGTCCAAAGATTCGTTAAACTATTCCATCATTTAATTGATATTTCTATCATATATGTAAAATTGCAATATTTCTACAGTGTCGAAAATTTTCGATGAAATATCTCTATATCCTGTAGTGTCGAAATGTTGGTCGTAATCGATATTTTCAAACCTTGCCTCCAATATCATATAGAAAAGTTATGTTTAAGGTGTTTTTACGCTTGTGTACCATCCATCTGGCTAGATAGCATTAAGGTTTTGAATGTCGTTTTCGGTGTCCATGTTGGTAGGCCAAAAAAAGGAAATTTTTTTGTTTTTCGGTAATTTGTTGGTGGAAAAATTGTAAAATGGAAAGTCAAATTTCGGTGTTTTTCGATGGAAATTTATCGTTTTCGGTCAGATTTCGATTTTGTTCGTTTGATATGAAAAAGATGAAATATTTCAGCAATTGTCAGATTTCGGTCAAATGTCGGTCATTTTGGTCAATTTCGGTCAAATGTCGGTCATTTTGGTCAAATGTCAGTCGAGAAAATGTAATGTCAACATTTCCTGCTTTTTTTATGTCGGATCCTCCAAAAACCGACATATGTCGGTGATTTCGGCCGACATATGTCAACATTTGATTCCATGGATAGGATTACTATTGTAATAATCACAACTGAGCTCTTCTTATATTTGTAGAATGGTAATAAAGGTCCATACACGGGAGATGGGTCTGTTGATGTTCATGGTAATCCTGTCTTGAAGTTCAACACGGGAAACTGGAGAGCATGCCCTTTTATTCTAGGTATTGACACTACTTGATCACTGTCTAGCTCAGTTTTTTATATCTGCATGAGGTTACCATACCACTCATAATGCAATACCACATTACAGGGAACGAATGCTGTGAACGTTTAGCCTACTATGGAATATCCACAAATCTTGTCACGTACCTCACCAAAAAGCTGCACGAAGGAAATGTCTCTGCTGCCAGAAATGTTACGACATGGCAAGGAACCTGCTATCTCGCCCCCCTTATTGGAGCTGTTTTAGCTGATGCATATTGGGGAAGGTACTGGACGATTGCAATTTTCTCAACTATATACGTCATTGTGAGTATAAATGCCCTTTGTCCAACATTTTTCTCTGTTGAACAATTACCATCTTGCTGCAATCAAGTATAACAAATATAAACCAAAATTATTTTTGGTAAATTATTCATGACCTGTCGTTTAATGGTGGATCCAGTTAAGTACTTCTAATATGCTATACATGCTATTATTCCTCTATTTTTTTTTTGTTAATTGTAGGGAATGAGTACATTGACCCTTTCAGCATCAGTTCCTGCATTTAAGCCTCCAGAGTGTGTAGGATCTGTTTGCCCGGAAGCAAGTGGAGCTCAATATGCCATATTCTTTCTTGGTCTTTATCTGATTGCATTAGGAACTGGTGGAATTAAACCTTGTGTTTCATCCTTTGGGGCCGACCAATTTGATGATAGCGATCCCACAGAGAGAGTGAAGAAAGGATCCTTCTTTAATTGGTTTTATTTCTCTATCAACATCGGCGCTCTTATATCAAGCAGTCTACTTGTGTGGGTGCAAGATAACTGCGGGTGGGGCTTGGGCTTCGGTATTCCTACTTTATTTATGGGCCTCGCGATTGGAAGTTTTTTCTTGGGCACCCCTCTTTACCGATTTCAAAAACCAGGAGGAAGCCCTCTTACAAGAGTGTGCCAGGTGCTTGTTGCCTCTTTTCGGAAGTGGAAAATAGATGTCCCTGATGACAGTTCTCTGCTTTTTGAACTCCCTGACAAAACCTCAGCAATTGAAGGGAGTCGAAAATTGGAGCACAGCGATGAACTTAGGTACATCTCTCAACTTCTCTACACTAATTGATGATGTGTTCAATCACTATATACTCACTTATATACATGGCAGTTTGCAAGGATGTCGAGCCCCTTCCATGTTGAATCTCAAGTCAATTCTGAGATTCTTTTTGGGCCTCAGGGTAGATATGCATCTCTAGATTCATAAAAACTGAGGGTGATAGAGATCCCAACATAAAAAGGATTTGGCCTACAAGCATGCATGAAGATGTTCTCTTGATGATGCACTTATTTCATATAGGGCCCCTTTGGTTGTACCAAAAAAAAAGATAGTTTATTTGCATATTTTGGAAGAAACTACAATTATAATGATACAATTTGAATGTGAAGAAAAACAGTTAAAGGTGGTGGTACCATGGTTTAAAACCCGGTGAGTCGACTCGAAATTTGGCTAATTCGACTTAGCTGGGTTGCTAAGGTAGGCCTGATCTGCATCATGAATCTTTACTTATCAAAAAAACATTAGGATTAGTTTTTATATTATTAAAATCAGTTTTAGGATGTTTATTCATGTTTTTGGTCATTTCTACTTTATTTAACATTTGTAATAAATGCCTTGTTGTATGGACATGTCTGTGACCTCATCCGGGAGCTTTTTAGATCATTCCGGGCTCGTTTGGATGGGTTTCCAGTGTTTAGTAAGAATTAGTATTCTTGCAAGTATATGCAGGGCACCTGACGGTCGAGATTAGGTCTCGAATCCGACGGTCGGATCATCTCGACTTAAACATTAAATGATGCAACATTACTATAGGCTTCAAAGAAAAACCTATTGGCCTTTTATGAAAAGCCCAACAAGGGCTTCCTCTCATCCCCCTGTCTCACGTTGACCTCGCCTCCCTCCCTTTTTCCCGTGAAAAGACCCATACCCACGCGTCCCTTCTATTTTTCGTCTCCTTTCTCACTTTTTTTCTTTCTATATCTTTCCTTATTTGCTACCTCATCTAGGCCATTAGATCTTATTCCCTTTAGATCCCCATCATCCATCATTCTCTTGTTGCGATTTATTTTTATTGTGCTGGAAATTAAGTTTGATTGTTGGAATCATCTTTGATTTGTTTAATTTAGACTTCCACTGAGTATTGTATGCATGCGCCTCTTAGATTACATATATTAGTCTTATTTGTGCTGAAATTTGTGTTGATACTATGCTAATCTTATAAGAATCGTCTAGTTAATTGAAATTGACTCACCAAAAGGCTTAGGATCCCTTCCATGTCCTATCATAGCATCTGTTTCCCTTCTTCACTTGATCCTCTAGATACCCGAGCCTATAAATTTTTTTTGAACTATCTAAACCTTTTGGGCCAGTTCATACCCTTTACCCAAGATTTCCGAAAGAACATAGCTATTTAGTATTCATCTTTGATTAGAGATCGAGACCATGACTTTGATCTATCTTCCAAAGTTTTGTTTAGTGGATTTTATAGAGTCCTTTATTACCATCTTTGAAGGCCATATATAATGAACCCAACTCTTTTTGACGATATTGAGGATGAGTTGGGATAGCGAGAATGACAGAACAAAGAGGCTTGCCAGGCGTAGTAGGCCACCACATTCTGTAGAGCCTCCACCCCTTGTAGTGCCTTTGACTCCACCACTAGTGGTATCGCTTGAGGAGTTGCCACCTCTAGTGGATCTTTCTCCTCCATTCCCTATAAAGGAGCCACCTCCTTTTGTAGTGACTCCTCCACCTTCAGCAATGCTTACAGAGGAGTCACCTCCTCCTGCAGTGACTCCCCCACCTTTAGTAGTGTCTATAGAGGAGCCACCTCCGCTTGCAGTAACTCCAGAAGAGTTCTCTCCAACTTCATCAGTAACTATAGAGGAGCCACCTCCTCCTGTAGTTATTCCTATGGTAGACATTTGTGGAATCTCCGTCTTCCGTGGAGCTTCCACCACCACCGCAATCAGAGCCAGATGTGGAGTTTCAGCCAGCTGAGCCTCTTGAGCACTTCGACTTCGTTGGGACAGACCAATTACCTACATCTCACGTGCTCCTGCATTAGTTCTTCAATGGCTTTTGGCCCTCTCTTGATGTCAGTCATTCCTTCGCGAGGAATCCAAAGGACTCCTATTGCATTCCATGATGCCATCTACTCGAGATTCATCATCAGCTTCTTCCTTGGCGACGATCATGTAGTGGTGGTTGAAGTGGTTCCCTTTCTGCCCTTTCAATCTCTTTGCTGCATGCAACGTCTTCCGGCATAAACTAGAGTACATGTTTTTTGCAGTAGAAGCGATTGGTGCACGCCTGATTTGCATCAGGAATCTTTATTTATCAAAGAAACATTAGTATATCAGTTTTATATTATAATAATCAATTTTAGGTTGTTTATTCATGTTTTTGGCTATTTTTTACTTTCTTTATCATTTGTAATAAATGCCTTGTCGTGTGGGGATTTCCGTGACCTCATCTAAGTGCTTTTCGGATCATTCCGGGCTCTTTTGGGTGTGTTTCCAGCTTTTTTTTTTAAAAAATAGGCTAACTAGTATCTGTAGGGCGCCCGATGGTCAAGATTAGATCTCGAATTCGACAGTCGGATCATCTCGAATTAAACATTAAATGATAATATATGCTTCAAATAAAAACTTATTGTGCTTTTATGATAGGCCAACAAGGGATTCCTCCCATCCCATAGTTAAGCCCAACAAGGGATTCCTCTCATCCCACAGTTCCCATCTCTTCTCTTTTACCGTACTACCGTGCGGACCCCACCTCCCTCATCTCTTTTTCTCGTGAAAACACCCATAACCGCGCATCCCTTCGTTCTCTTTCTTTTCCATCTCTTTTCTCTTTTTTCTTTCTCTCTTTCCTTATTTGATACCTAGTCTAGGCCATTAGATCTCATTCTCTTTTTTATCCCCATCATCTATTATAAAACCCTAATTCTATAAAGGGGTTGTGGAAAGATAAGGAATTCAGATTTTGATGAAAGTTTGCCTCTTTGTGAGAGCTTCCGGAAGACTCGAGTCCTCGATCTTTGCTGACGCATCGACTTCGCCTTGAGGTCTCATATTGTTTTCCGGAGGATCCGGCCTCTGGACCACGTTCGGCCTTGCACCATGAACGGGATCACTGATGCATTTTTGCATCGACCCACAACGGAATCATCCAGGCATTATCTATCCTCACTTTTATCCTATTTCTTTGCTTCCGTATTGTTTTATCTTTATTTTCTTCGCCTCTACTTTGCATTGTATCCATTAAACTTTTCAATTCTTCTATTTTGAATCACATTAATGGCCATAATCGTCATTATAATTAATCGGATCATCATGGCCCTTGCAGAGTTTGTTTACCTTTCTTTTTTATATAAAAACTGCTTGCTAATTTTGTAAAATCTGCACACAGTTTTATTTATAACTTCACATTCCACGATCCGATTGATCCTAAATTTTGACCAGTCCTTCCTAGCATTGATACCCACATCCCCACAATTTTTTGTCAAAATTGAAAAAATTGATCCTAAAAAGACGAAATACCCTCAGGCTGTCATGTGTTCAAGATTTTTTAAAATCGTTCTAAAACCTAGTATAGGTTCGTCCTCGTCTACACGAATTGCGGACCTAATCACCCTTAAACGCATATATGCCAGCCTGAACAGATTAATCTGATTAATTCGACTGAGTCGAGTCGAGTACCTCATGTGGTTTTGTCTCGTGGGGTCTTCGGAATCCTTCTCCCGAGCAATAGAAACCTACCCGAATCATTCAACACTGCCACTTGCCTCAGCCATAAATGATCGTTGTTATTTATCTCAGTCATTATTGTCGCTCGCCTTAAAAGTCGCAACTGCCTCCAGAAAAAGAGAAGGTTGACAACCCTCTCTTTAAAACCCTAACCGAAAGAATTTCCCAAGCCAATAGATGTCCTCTTCCTTCCCTTGTCCGCTACATTCCCATTCTCTCTCTTCCCTCTCTTGGGGTGAGGAAGGAGTCGAAGGACTAGGCTTTCAGATAGGTGAGGAAGAACTAGGCTTTTCAGATTGGGTAATAAGAGAATATGACTGATAGTTACTCATCTTGAGTAAGATAGGGAAAAACCACCCTCCCTCTAGAATCGTAATCGATAACCCTTCTCCAGCACTTCAGAGTAATCGCCTTTCCCTCCGTCTGGCACTCCATCGCAACTGCCTCCCTTATCTTGATCTTTTCCTCGTCCGATCTTTCTAGAGTTATTCTTCACCGCCACCATCGATTTGAGATTGCCGAATAAAATCTGAGAGAGAAAGTAACTCAAATCCCTCAAGCACTTGCAACCACAATCACTCGCTAATTCGTTTGAAACTATTTTCTATTGTGATAATGCGAACTAATATTTATAGGAATGGGTTATACGAGTGCGATTAGGAACGTGTAGTATGTGATGGGTTTATTGAACAGAGGAGTTTTTCACGTCGTTTCTATGGAAAATGCCCTCCCACCAAGCTTGCACGTGGGGACGGGAGGTGATCAGATTCGCCTTGGGCATCTTCGTGAGGAAATACGCATACGGGAGTCGGGAGGTGGTGCAGGTCCACGAGGGTGACCTTAACCCCTCGCCAGGTGACAGCCACCTCTTGTAGACGTCCAGCATCCCACCCAGCTTCGTTGCCTCCATCGGATCGGTGGCGCCTCCCAGAAGCGACTTGATCAATGACTTGAACACCAGGGCAGAGATTGGAGGGGCTGAACTGCTACGACTCGACTTCTAGCCACACCTCCATCGTCGCCGACTCGGTCGGGCTACCCGACCCTAGCAGCTGTTGCCCGCTCCTCGGATCCTTCTTCATCATCTACTTGGTGATGGCTCGGGACTCTTGTGGTGGTGGTGGTGGTATTCAAGAAGACCACCATTACAACAATTCATCTATACTAAGATATTAAGCAAGGAAGAGAGAGAAACTATAGAATTTTTATTTAAAATTTTTATAATATTTATAAAAATTATGTGAGGCTTTACTGCGACTAGGTGAGGAGAGAGAGAAAGAGAGAGAAGTGAGCACGTGGGTATACATGGCAAAGAGAACTTAACGTTTTGAAGTTGAAATCCCATTTCTTTGTTCTGATTTCTATGATTTTGTGGGAAGTTGCTCTCAGGCACTTTTGCTGGAATTTGATTTTGCCATAAAGAACCGAGTCTAGTTTATGCGGAAATTAGCTTCTCGCACTGCATCCAAACAAGTTTTTTGTGGGAATTTTATTCCTATAGAATCAAGAATTAAAACCTGGGGGGTTGAAACTCAAATTCAAACACAGTTTCAGTTTCTCGTTCTTTTATGGTTTGGATATGGGAATCTTGTTTAACGTTAGCTCTTTGGCTTAAAATTTGTGCAACAAAGATGAATGCAATTCCACCTAGTGATCTGCCATGGCTCTTTGGCTATTGTTTTTGGGCTATGTTTATGTTCTGGTCAGTTTTTTTATGATGATCTGTGCCCCTACATATGTGCCCCTTTTGTTTATGAGTATATACATGCTTTGTAACCCTTATATTATATAGATATTTCTAATCCACAGGTTAGGATCTTCCTAACCCCCTCCCATATAGGGATGTGATTCACTCTTTAAAAAAAAATCCCTATATCAAATTGTATCTTCTGTCCTTTTCATTTAGACTCTTTTTTAGTCTAAAGGAACCATGGAGGTTTGCTCCCTGGTTGCCGACACCGGAGTTGCCATCTTGTTCTCCATTTCTGGCATTAGTTGCATGAGTTAAACTGTGTAACCAACAACTTTGCTCTCCCTACCCCACCAGTTTCTTGGTAGACCAAGTCTTCGGCAAGGTTCGAAATTTCCATTTCGGTCAATATTTCGACCCCTCTGGATATGGAAATATTTCGTGGAAATATTTCGACAGTGTGGAAATATTGTGATTTTATAGAAATGGTGGAAATATTGATTTTTTAACGGAATTTTTCAGTGAATCTCTGCATAGTCATAAACCAAGTATATATACACAATTTGGAACACTCAGATAATAATTATACCCAATCTACAGGTGTAGAGCATCACAAAGCATTTATTCTACATTTGAGTCTGTGAGTCTTTTGCAGTCTTGTTTGGTCCTGTTTTGATCAATGTATTTAAAATAGTTTTTAATTTTTTTTGTGGATAAAAATATTTCCAAAATAAAGATTAGTTGATTGTTAAAATAATGCTTCAAACGATTTTGAAAACGGACTTAAAACAAGAAAGTTGTGCAAGTTTGAAATCGTGCAAAAATTATGCTGAAATGCAAAACACTGTTTTTTTTACTAAGTCTGAAAAAATGAGTTTTTATAAAGAAAAGTTTTTATACATTCAAAATTTTCTTTGACGGACCATGGTTTTCTAGATGTACTTGTAGTTCTACATCTTGTGGAATTTTTTGAGCTAAAAATGAGTGGATTTAACCACTTTTCTCAACATACAAATTTTATGAAAAACCGAAAAAACTGTTTTCTCCTACTAAAACTGAAAACCTACTTTTTGATTCACTTGGTTTTTGATTTTTTTGATATTTTTTTTGAAATCAAATGGGGGGGTATTTGCTTATTTACATATAATAACTTAAAGTAAATGGACGACATTTACTTAAATGTTATTATATGTAAATAGGCTGCTGAGAACGAAACCCCCAGTCCTCTTTTATAACCAGTCAGTCCCAACATTTTGGTGCCAAAATCCCGAGATTTCTCGAAATTTTCACGAAATATCGCGATATTTTGTGCTGACAAATATATCGTGCGAAATATCGCGATATTATCGTGATTCCTATTTCGTTCGATATCACAATAGGAATTTCGTGCCGAGGTTTGAGAAAACCGAAATATTTTGCGCTATTTCGCGAAATATCTCGATATTTTGTACCTTGGTCTTCGGAAACGATCTTAGAGCATTGCCTTCAGATTGTTGGCTGTACGGAACATTTTTGACTATCTTTTGTGGACCCTTTTTAATTAGAATTGCGGTACCCCATCTTGATGTGTTATGGTTTTTGATGATGATGATTCTTGTATGGGTCTTAAATAAGATTTTACAGCTCATATGTTTAACAGTACAATATCCCCAATCATCTGCTGCAGGTTTCTTGACAAGGCTGCAACTGTCTCAGAACTTGAGGTGAAGACCGAGGACTTTTCCAATGCGTGGAAGCTCTGCACGATCACCCAGGTGGAAGAGCTAAAGATACTGGTCCGAATGTTTCCCATCTGGGCTACGGGTATAGTGTTCTCTGCCGTTTATGCTCAGATCTCTACCATGTTTGTGGAACAAGGAATGGTTCTCGACACAACCATAGGCTCCTTCACAATCCCTCCAGCTTCCCTCTCGACCTTTGACGTGATCAGCGTCATCGTGTGGGTTCCCATCTATGACAGGATCCTGGTTCCAATAGCAAGGAGGTTCACAGGCAAGGAACGAGGCTTCTCCGAACTGCAAAGGATGGGGATCGGACTGTTCATCTCGATACTAGCGATGACGGCGGCGGCTTTGGTGGAGATCAAGCGTCTGGATATCGCCAGGGCTGATGGTTTAGTGCACCAGAAGGTTGCAGTTTCGATGAGCATAATCTGGCAGATACCGCAGTACTTCTTGGTAGGGGCGGCGGAGATATTCACATTCATCGGCCAGCTCGAGTTTTTCTACGACCAGTCTCCTGATGCGATGAGGAGCCTATGCAGTGCGTTTTCGCTTCTCACGACCGCACTCGGGAACTATTTGAGCTCGTTCATTCTGACTGTCGTGACGTCCTTGACGACCAGGGGAGGGAAGCCTGGGTGGATCCCGGATAACTTGAATGAAGGGCATCTGGACTACTTCTTCTGGCTCTTAGCCGGGCTCAGTTTCCTCAACCTTCTTCTATATGTTAGCTGTGCCATGAGGTACAAATGCAAGAAGGCTTCTTGAGTCTCAGCCGGGTTTGGTGTTTGCAAAACTATACAGAAGGTTATTTAGCACCAACTGTATGGACAAATTAATGTGTATTTGCAATTTCAACTCTCGATGATCCCGATTGTTAGTGTATCATAATTTGGGATTCAAGTGCACCGACCGATGTTTCCTTTGTCACCATTGGGACAATGATTTGTGTTGTAAAAGATAGTTCATCCATTCTCTTCAAAATTTCTCGTAATTTGACGACATCGAGATGCTCCATTCATTTTGGAATCATTGATATATCACCCATAAATAGCTGTTCTTACTATAATTTCAGTGGATTCAGTTGGTTTTTGGGTATGAAGTGGTCTATTTCATTCATATTTACCTTGAGGGAGACTTTTTAATGTTTTTTTAATTATTGTTTTTGAGAATTTTCATGGAGATGCCATGGGGACTTCGAATTTGGATTGTTGGATTTTATTGTGGGGATATTCATCATCTGTATGTGTTTTTGACACAGGGATGGGCGGAGAATGCGTCGTTAGGGATCCGTTCCTTTGACGAGACATGAATGGGATGAAAAATTTATTTCTTTGAGACATTCATGGGCAAGAATAATAATGTATTGGGAAATTAAATATATCATGTTCTTTTCAGTTGGGCAAATCTATCTAAATTTTCGGTGGATCAAATAGATCTCGGCAAATAATGTCTTTGTCCGTAGTGGGCAATCAAACTGTGACGACTCTAATGTGCCACCAAACTAGAAAAAAAAAAAATCTTAAAAAACTATTTACCCAGAACAACGGACAAAAGAATGGAGGCTTTGTTGGGTTTAGGGGTGAGAGGGTATCTAACAGACTTTTCGACATCAATTTTAGTGATCAGTGCTTCCACTATTTTCCCAAGCCATGTAAACCTTATTCTCTTTTTTCTTTTCCTCTGGGACATGTCTGTCCTGTTAGGGCTGCGTCTGTCAGGCTCCGTTTGGTTCGAAGTATCCTGTGAGGCATTAGAGTTATGAGGTATTCTAGATACGAGTATTTGTCTTACTGTTTATTTTGAGGTATTGAATTGCCTCATTTATAAGGCATCCGATAGACACCAAATCGACTTACTATATCGGATACCGCAAAACAAATGAGGCAAGTCATACACGATATCCTGAATACATACCTCAAAGGCTAAAAACGACTTACTGCACCATATACTTTGAACCAAACGGTGTAGAGAGACTATGGTTCGACTTTGAACCCTGCAACAAGCACATGAGAGCATATATTTGCATAAGATCAACCTTGAATTCACCCACAGAATCACCACACTATGATACGCTGCTGCGGTGAAGGACATCGTTGGTATTTGACCCTGCAACCTTCCAAGGGGGAAATCGCGGGTGTACCGCTGGGATGCAACCACTCTTGAGCCTGTTGTAGCATGTACACCTTGCTGATTGGTGTATAAAAGGAGTTCGATTCTCCTCCAGTCGATCGGTCTCAGTCGGTGGGCCCGACGTGCATCACAACCGCACAATGACAGAAAGTGAATCGTACTTCAGCTGACAACGTGCAGCAGTGATGTAGGTTGGGCCCACCGACCGAGGCATACCAACTGGAGGAGATCTGAACTCGTATCAGTGGGGCCCATCTAGGCATCCAATGCTAGTATGATTCACATGACGATTAACAACTGCAATTGAAAAATCTTTCATATTCTGATAGTCATGATTTTATTTTATTTTTCTTTTATCTTTACGGTATTCTTCCTGGGGATCAATACCCCCACACAAAAAAGGAGCCGTCTCATATAGGCCTCTTGAGGGTCCACACTTTAAAATGTTGTGGGACCCGCAGACAGTGATTGATTTCTAAATATTTGATATGCATCTATGAAGTGTGGACCCCATCCTTATTAACCAATCAAAGTTTGCCACATAAGCGGGTGCAGCATGATGCCGACACCTCAGAGGTCCGTCCTTCCCTTGGTTCATTCGGTCAGGCCCGGTGCGCATCACAGTCGTGTGATAACAGTCACCCGACAAGTGTAAAGCGTATCGTAACTGATTGAACCAAGGGAAAGGACAGTCCCCACATTCAATACCTATCACCCCACTCAAACTCGAGTATATACAGACCATTACCTATCCGGCCTAACTTGTGCCACACGGTGTGTAAAGATGGAATTGTGAACATCGAACCGACCATTACCTTGCATCAAGAATTGAGGCGTAGATTATAAAAAGAAGGGGGGTTCTTACGAATTCCCACACAAAATGAGGAATTTGTCGAGAGCACCCCCTATCCTGCTTGCAATGCAGACTGCAGAGGCCCGTTATAGATCCACTCCCTCACCACAAGAATCTAACAGTATCTAATCTAAAATGTATATACTAAAACGAAGCTCTAGCTCCTGTGTTATGACACATGGTCTCTTTCGAAGAGCCAGAATCCTTTTCTTGTGTTTGAACGCGACTCTCTCTCATAATCCTATCAGAAAGTTGCTATAAAGATTATAAATACTCATTCAATGATATTTAACAGTTATATTATGTTACTTAGGAAGATGGTTAGTACACACTCTCTCTCTCATAAGTAAATCACACTCACTGTTGATAGCCTATTTTTTCGGACGGCTGTGATATTGCTTAGGGATGGCAACGGGACGGGCTAAATGAAAAACCTAACTCGACCCAATCCGTTTATATATATATATATTATTTCTCTTGCCGTTTGATAATTTACTCGGATAGTATATCGCACACCTCAAAGTAAAATTTTAAATAAAAAAATCACATCGGCGAAACTAAACGATATGCTGTGAGGGTTTAAAATTTAGGGTTTTATGTTTTAAGAATTTAGAAGTTAAGGTTCAAAATTTTAAAGAATTTTAAAATTTTTGATAAATTTTAGAATATTTCTATTTTGAGAGTAGTAAAATAAAAAAAATTAAAAAATTTAGAATCATAATTTAATAATTATTTAATATTAATTAAAAAATCAATTAGTGAATCACACTCTCCATCTTGCTTGACGACACCATAGGGTACGCTCCACTTGCTTACAGTCCAATCGGGATGGGCCAGGCTGATCATTAAGGGAAATATCGAGAGAATGCAGGACCCACCCAGCACGTGACGTGCCGAAATCTTTCCCGCTAACAGGGGACAACACCGCCCGCGGACACGTCGCATCATCCCGTCCGTCGTCCGTCGGCGACTCCCCCACACCACCGCGGGTTGTCCGCGAGATTGTCCCGCAGTACGTTCAATAGTGTCACTTCGTCGGCACCCATTCATCCCGTCAACGATCGCAACGGCGTACGTGTCGTCGCGTCACAGGTCACAACTAGATATTTTGTTTTTGGCCCTCGCCTTTATAAACGTTCTTCACACCGGAACCTCACTCCCCGGTAACCTTCCGTCTTCTACCGATCCGCTCGTCCGCCGGTAGAGAAAACCATGGTGTTGTCGACGACGGCGGAGTCGGACGCCGACGCGTCGCTGCACTGCACCTTCGCCTCTAGATACGTGCGCACCGCCCTCCCAAGGTACGCACAACCTCGCCGTGGATCGACCCCTCCAGGTGACCAAAGATGGGAAATTTCTTGGGGGAGTTGTAGATCACTAAGATCTGGACTAGTTCTTGTAAATTAAAAGAAGTTTTTTTAATTTATTTTGTGGTTTTTGATCTCTGGATGATGATGACGGCCGTTAGGTTCAAGATGCCGGAGAAGTCGATACCGAAGGATGCGGCGTACCAGATCATCAACGACGAGCTGATGCTGGACGGGAACCCGAGGCTGAACCTGGCGTCGTTCGTGACGACGTGGATGGAGCCGGAGTGCGACCGCCTCATAATGGACTCGGTCAGCAAGAACTACGTCGACATGGATGAGTACCCGGTCACCACCGAGCTCCAGGTGAGCCTTCGCTTCAAAATTCAAAAAAAACCCCTGTGTTCCCTACTAATTTATTATAGGTAAATTCTGGTGCCAAAGTCTTTTCTCTTTGCTCATGCCTTCGTTGCTCGTGAATATCCTCGTAATTAATCCTCTCCAGTCAAATTGACCATGGCAACAACCTTTCGTTGTGGGCCCAATCCAAACCTTAATTCTCAAACATTTGAAAATTCACAGCACGTCCAAACAACTAAATAATAACCTGTAAATTCAAGATAGCATAAGGTATTGTTTGGATACCCTACAAATAGGGGTGTGTTTCTATTTGTACAGGTACAAATTTTATGTTTGGTTGTTGTTTTTTTAGATGTGCAATCGGTTGTACACGTTCAAATATGTGCTGCTAGGTGTAGAAACCCACCACTTATTTACACATATTGATATTGGAGCATCTGGGTTGTCCGTATGTTTCAGCACACCGATGGACCGACGACGTGACCTAATTTGGCAAGCAATTAATAAGTTAATAATTTTGGGATTAATAAATACTAAAATTTTTATTTTTAAAATAAAATCTTAATTTCGGAATAAAATATTATTTTTATTCCAAAGTTATTATTTTAATCCGAAAATATTTGATTTTCGGATTTATTAATTATGAAATTTAATTATAGGATTTCAGGTAAGATTTGATGATATTTTGGTAAGATTTGATGGTATTTAAGTATGAGATTTCAGGCAAGATTTGATTTGATTCACTGAGATTTTCGTCGTTTTCGTCACCAGTTTCTGTTCTATTAAGCGATCCACCTAGATCTTAGTCGTCTTCGTCACCAGTTGACATCACCGTCTCACCCGTATTCATCTCCGTATCTCGCTGGTACTTCGCCTTCCTTACACCCCACCCCACCCATTGCACCACAAAAAAAAAGAAAGAGTCCATTGCCGCCTCACCACCAGATTCGCCCCATTTCCGATCCGGCATCTTCATTGGGCCATATCTATTGATTCGTATACCGGAATTTGTTAGTCTAAATACTAAACTTGCATGATTTTTCAAGCCCGATCCACTCATGCCTTCTGTGCCTCCGTCCAGTCATCCCAGCACTGCAGAATTACGACTCTACCCCTAGTCACCATGTACCATCGTACCGTCCTCTGTGCAAACCTCCTGAAGTGGGAGGGCACAGTTCAGATTATGTATCATTCCACCCGCTTTGAGCATACATCTATTGCACGAATCAAGTGTCGAGCCAATGAACTATAATTACCCGCTGGCCCATTTATCCAGTGATTTCTATATCAAAATGGGGCTGAGCAAGAGAAACTTGATGATGTCATGCAACTAATAGATGAGATCATACAAGAGGCGAAGTACAAGAGGCGAAGCAAAAGAAAAGTTCGTCCCACTTTGAAGCATCAGCCACCTACAACGCCTTCGTTAGTTAATTCTCCACCGCTTGTGCCACTACCTGTGGTGTCTGCATTGTCGGTCCTACCTTCATCTTCAGTGGAACCACTCCCTACTGTCGCGTCTTCAGTGGGGTCTTTATCAGAGCCTACTCTTGAGCGCCCGACGTCACCCGCAACCCCAGTGGACTCGTCACCAGTGTTTACACTTCCAATAGATCCATCACATCCAATGATTGATTTCTGTGGGCGCATAGCCCATTGATTTTCTTGGAGTAGATCGACCATCAGAGGATTTGCCAATTCCCCAGCAGTACTTGGGCATCGCCTCTTCTGGGCATCCCTGTCAGCTTGCCATAGTAGTCATCTTTTTCAGCATGCGCCAACTCTTCTTCGACTCTTGGTTCCTGATCGATGACAGTCACATTTTCTTGTGAGACGCAGGAGGTGGCTACGGTGTGACTCGATCATATCTTTTGGGATTACATCATCAGCTGCAAACTCAGGTGACTTGACGACTTTACAGAACTCGAGGTCGAGTTCTTTTTAAGTTTAGAATAATGATGCGGGAGCATCTGGGTCGTCCGTACGTTTCAGCACCTAGATGGACCAACTACGTGACCTGATTTGACAAACAATTAATAAGTTAATAATTTTGGTGTTAATAAATACCAAAATTTATATTTTTGAAATAAAATCTTAATTTCATAATAAAATACTATTTTTTTTCCGAAGGTATTATTTTAATCCAAAAATATTTGATTTTTGGATTTAATAATTATGAAATTTAATTATAGGATTTCGGGTAAGATTTGATGATATTTTGGTAAGATTAGATGATATTTAATTATGAGATTTCAGGCAAGATTTGATTTGATTCAAATCTTCTAAAATTAAGGGTGGTTATTATGGTAAGATTTGATTTGAATCAAATCTATCATTATGAGGTGATTATTGTTTTTGTTTTTTTTGAATTTGGTTGTAAGTCTATTTAAAGGCCCAAGTATGATGAATAAAAGGAATCGAATGATGATGAAAAAAATGACAATCTTTTGCTTTTGATTCTTGTGAGAGATTTCATACTGTGTTCCTGATAGAGGACCAAAGAGTGAGAGGTTCGCCAGCGTGAGTTCGGAGTATCGTCCGTGTGAGACTGAAAACCCCCTTCGCCCTTCCATCCCCTCCCCTACGTTGTTGCCCGATCGTGCTGCATCACATATGGCCCCCACTTTAGATGCAAACACATGAACAAATATGTATGACATAAACAGACAAACACGTTCAACTATGAACATACATTTTTTTACATATATATTACAAGAATGCATATGCAAAGAAACATACATCATATATACGCAACATCCAAACAAGCCCTAAAAGATCAATAACAACACTTCCCAAGTTGGATGCTGCAAGAAGATTGTTATAAATATTAGGAATGCGTATGATTGGTTGTATACCTTCTGAAATAGAAGGAAAAAATGATGATTTCGGTGACTCAAGTTCCAATTAAGTTGACGTCAGAACCATAGTTACTAAGTTGGAAGTCGAGAAAAAATTGGATATGGGAGAAGTAGGATAAATTTGGAAAAAGGTCGAGAAATAATCAGAAAACAAACGATATAACTTTAAAATATATTTATATATAGATGTTGCAATAGGTTTTGTAAGCAGTATATGATAGGATTAGAACGCGATTGATTGGTATTAAGACGAATAAATTGGGATTAAAACATGAAAATTATGAATTTCTAATAAAATTATGATTTTTTTTAAAAAAAATAGGAAAGAGTTATGTAGCGAACGTTTATTGAATAAGTCGTGTTTTTAATCAAAACTTATTAAAAAATCGGAGTTTTTGGTAACATGGACTTGGATCGGGAGAAAGATGAGGGAACACAAGTGGAAAAAGGGGGTCAATTGATTGGCCACCACATGGAAGGCACAAAAGGGATAAGACCAGATACAAGAAGCCCTAAATTCTTCTCAAAAGCCTATGGTTGAAATTGTCTTCCAAAACTCACAATCTTGTCTTTACATAAGGACTTAAATAGGCAAGACATGGAGAAACTTACGGCCTTGGGTGAAGTTCCATAGTAACTCTATAAATGCTAGAAATTACAGATTCTAAGCAAGAAGACAAAATGATTTCCAGTTGTAATTCAAATACCATTATTAAAGATGCTCATGAGGAATAAGGTAATTCAATGGACTCTTGATGGTGTGGCACTCCTGAAAGGGCTATGCTCTGTCATCACCACATACACACACACACACACAAAAGCCAACCCAACCTCAATCATTTTCATAAACCATTGTGCTGATTTACCAATATATGGGCATAAAGTACATGGTATATCTTGATGAGAACATCGTCTTGAATTGAATATTATTTTGTGAAATTTTGATTTTTTTTTTTTATAATTATGGATTTATGATTCATTCCTGTTATTCATTGAGATCAATCCTTGTAATTTCATTAGAGAACTTTATTATATAAAAAATCCATGGTACACACTTGCCCCTTGATTGATCTCTGAAAAGTTTGTTATTGATTAGGGTGATTGTATTGAACAAGGGATAAGTTGATCTATAGGTGAACTATGAAGATACAAGTCCTTTTGGTTTCCATGTCGGTGGTTTTGGTTCGTTGATTTATATTTTTTAATGAGATGTATATATACAATAGAATGGCGTATCATGACATGATTACAACAATTAATGGATACTATTCCTATGCATTCCAAAATAAAAAATTTAAACCACGAAAGTGAAAAGAGAACAAGTATGCTACTATGCTCTAGTGATTATTGAAGCCTCGTGTGATGTACCAATATATTGATAGACAATGCATATTTTGTTAACCTGAATATTATTTTGTAATCCAATAATTATTGCCCCATCCTGATACATGCGACCTAATCGTTATGGTTTCATTATAGAACATTTTTGTATGAACACTACATGGTGTACTTGTCTTTTAAGGGTTTGCAATTTTGATGTTACGAGAAGATTGTTATATATTAGGTTAGTTGTATTGAACAAAGGATAAAGGGAAGTATAGGGGATCTAGGAAGGTCTAAATCCTTTTGGTTTCCATATTAATGCTTAAGGTTTGTATGTTTCACTCAGACATAGATATATTATAGAATGATATATCTTGACAGCATTATGATATTATTTATAAGATATTGTTCCTTTTAGTTCCACAATAAAAAATGTTTAAAATTGTATTCGTTATTTTATTAAGAATTGAAAAGAGAGTAGTTATTATCTAGTTACTATAATACAAATAGCATGTGAGGGATATTCCCTCTTATAGTATGCCATCATAATTCATAAGTCCCGGCCCAGAGTGGTGGCACATCTGGATGGAGATATGCAGTAGACTGATATATCTTGACAAGATAATTGTTCCTTTTAGTTTCACAATAAAAAAATTTAAATTGTTTTAATTATTTTTTTGAGAATTCAAGAGAGAATTTATGATCTAGTTACCACCAAAATGCAAATTGCATGCACGGCGCTGTCGGAGTTTACATGGTCTGATTTTTCTTGTTGTATGTTCTCTTTTTCTCTTTTTGGGGACTTCTCTTTTGAACCAAGTTTTGCATGGCACTTGTGTTCTTATTTTTGTTGTTGTTGAATACCATTTGAATTACCTTCTAAAAATAAAATATAATCTATCTGAACCTATCATCTGTTCTCTTTTTTTCGTTCTCAGAACCGGTGTGTGAATATGATTGCCAACCTTTTTAACGCTCCTATTGGGGATGGAGAAACAGCAGTAGGAGTCGGGACAGTAGGATCATCAGAAGCAATCATGCTGGCAGGATTGGCATTTAAGAGGAAGTGGCAGAACAAAAGAAAAGCAGAGGGAAAGCCCTATGACAACCCCAACATTGTCACTGGTGCGAATGTTCAGGTACTCTAGCGCCTAAGCATGTTACAACTAACATCTTCAGAGTTTTTGAAATTTTGTAATTAAATTATTTTACCCTTACATATATTTATGTAGGTTTGCTGGGAGAAATTTGCAAGGTACTTTGAAGTTGAATTGAAGGAAGTGAAGCTGAAGGAGGGTTATTATATCATGGATCCTGTAAAGGCTGTGGAAATGGTGGATGAGAATACGATATGTGTCGCTGCCATCTTGGGTTCAACCCTAACCGGAGAGTTTGAAGATGTTAAACTACTGAATGAGCTTCTCACAGAAAAGAACAAGGAAAAAGGGTTGGGAGTCTTGCACACTGATCGACTACCCCATTATTCCTGCTGACATGCTTTGTGAACTGGGATCACTTGTTCATGAGACTTTTTGTTTCACATGTGCAGGTGGAGTACACCCATTCATGTTGATGCTGCGAGTGGTGGATTTATAGCTCCTTTCCTATATCCAGAGTTGGAGTGGGATTTTCGATTACCGCTGGTAAAGAGCATCAATGTCAGTGGCCACAAGTACGGGCTCGTTTATGCCGGTGTGGGTTGGGTTGTTTGGAGGAGCAAAGAGGATCTGCCTGAAGAGCTCATTTTCCATATAAACTATCTTGGGGCAGATCAACCTACTTTCACCCTCAATTTCTCTAAAGGTAAATTAACTTTGTTGGCAGTGTTTCTTTCTTGTTTCCATCTGGAATTGGATGTCAGGCTGTATCATTAACTTGTAAAAACAACAAAATTTGCCTTGAATCTTGCAGGTTCAAGTCAGATAATTGCACAGTACTACCAGTTGATACGCTTGGGCATTGAGGTACAACGTAAACTGTGTGTTACCATTTCTAGAAGTAATTATGTTTTTCTTTCTTTCTTTTTTCTCTCCATTGATTTGAGAATCAGTGTCTGTATTAAGCTTGGATAATAGTAACTCTTCAATTTGTTCCTTAGGAAAGTTTGAATCAGAGTTCCATTACCGCAAGCCTATCTTTGTTGAGTCAATGTTTACTAACGGTAACTCTTATCAGATGAGCTCAAGCCACTAGTATATGAAGACCTTTTCTTTGGCCTCGTATCTTAATTTGTCGAAAGTTTGTTAGTCTCTCATGTTGATGTGGGTCAGTGTGAAATTGAAGTTTTTGTCACAGAGAATGATTTTGGATGTCAAACTGAAATTTTTAATGTACAGTAGACTAATAACTAATAATAATGGTGGGAGGAAAAATATTAGTTGTATATTAGAGCCATATAATCAGTTGGATAAAAAGAAAAACCATTTTCATGATACGTTAAAGTCGATAAGTAATTGAATCATTTTAATAAGTGGAAACAAATTTACTACAATCTTTACATAATAGTTGGGCAAAAATCTTCATATAACCTAAAAAAGATTTACAAATTAATTTCGTAATATTGACATTATTACATAAGTTTCTTAACTCTTATTATGTGATATATAAAAATTATCAAATGAGTTGGCTTGTCACACAGAAGCTCCTTTTTCCTAGACCTTATAGTTATCGTCAGCACATTAAATTTTAGAACAATCCAATTTCTTTACAATCCTCTTTTGCGCTCTCTAAAACAACAAAACCTATTTGTTTATTCAATGTCTTCATCTTAATTCTTTCAACGGCTCATGCCAAAATAATTTCAATTTGAATGAAAAGGAGAATAGGTGAGTGTTCAATAGGAGTGCCACAATTTCATGTTCCCAAGAGCATTGACTAGCATAAAGTTGTCAATATATATGTACTCGCATGCACATTCGTGCACACACAAACCTCCAAACACATGCGCACACACACACACACAAATTAGCATTTACAATTGTTCTTTGTCTAAACAAGTTAGCAAGGTACCTACAGGCTATTGGCCTGGTGGTACTACCTCTCTCCCATGTGAAATCACTGCAGTTATCACTCTATATGCTACAGTGAAATCACTCTAACAAAGATTAATAATTTGCGAAGTATTGTAGTTAAAGAGTGACAATTGCATATTGTTACTCTTTCTATAGTACTTTGCAGATTGTTACTCTTTGCTACAGTGAAATCACTATAGTAATTGTATCTGTTACAATGAAATTGATGAAAATACTGTAGCTAAAGATTAACAATTGCAGATTGTTACTCTTCTATGTGATTGTTACTCGTCAATGTGATTTTAGGATTAGGGGCAATTGTCATTTAAAGGGGAAAAACTTCAAAAAGTCAACGTGGGACTTGTTGTAAGTGCATCTTTTCGGGAGGGACCTGGTGCAAAACTATCTGTCTATCATTTTCACCAGTCGGATCTGTTGTTGTCAGGGACCCAACACTAAGCCCTCTTGTTTTTTTTCAACCATGGAACCAATTTGATCTCTGAAAAAATTATATTGTCAAGGGTCTAGTGGACCGTGCATTATTTTCACCTTCTCATGTTTGGGCAGTGATTAGGCAGTAGCTCAGACCCACCATATTTTGATTTCATTCGAGTTTGTTGGATCATAATTGGTTCATGGGAAATTTTATTTTAAATTTTTTTTTCTGTAACTGTTGTGCACGGGATGTTGCCAGGGATACAAGGACATAATCGAAAACTGTGTGGAGAATACAAGAGCACTGAGGGAAGGCTTATTGGAGACGGGGAGGTTTGAGATACTCTCCAAGGATGTCGGCGTGCCCCTCGTTGCGTTCGCTCTGAAGGACAGCAGCAAGTTCACTGTCTTCAGCATAGCCGAAAGTCTGAGGAGGTTCGGATGGATCGTTCCGGCGTATACTATGCCGGCTGATGCCGAGCACGTGGCTGTCCTCCGAGTGGTGATCAGGGAGGACTTCAGCCGGAGCCTTGCCGAGCGCCTCATCCTGAACATCAATAAGGTCCTGGAGGATCTCGACGTGATTCCGAGCCAGACCACGACGATCTCCCATGATACGGTAGCCGCAACGGATGACGGTGGCGGCGCACCTGCGGTGAAGAAGAGCGTTGCGGAGACGCCGCAGGGGATCACGTCGCATTGGAGGAACCTCTTGGATCGCAAGAAGACTAAAGGAATTTGTTAATAGAAGTCCATGGTTCTTGATCTTTATTGTAATCTTTCCTGTGTGTATATGTTTGAGCCATGATTTTTTTTTCCCTTTTTTTATTTTGTTATGAGGATTGTAGTTGCCTACTAAAATAATCCCCAGAGGAGTTGGTTGGTTTGGATGGAGACTTATGCTTGCTGTTTGCTTCATGGTAGACTGGTAGTCTCAGTTTTAGTTGGAACGTTCACTTTTTATTTTGGGGTAATGTGTGATAAGTCCCTCTTAACAGATCGTTTTTAGTGATAGAGACGGATCAAATGTGAATTTAGCATTAGGTCCTCACACTTGGCAAATGTTTGTCCACACGTAGCTGTACTTGGAAGCACCAATATCTCATTCACTGTAGCAAAAAGAACTTGACAAGTCTGATTAAATTGTTACTTTTTTACTACAGTGAAATTACTGTAGCAATATTTTTTTGTTGAGAAATCGGATTGTTTTATTATAGTGAAATAACTATAGCAAAAGAGTAACAATCTTTTGCATATTAAGTAACAATATATGTAGAGCAAGTAACAAACAATGTGAGTAGATTGGTACTCTTTTGCTACAGTAAAATCACTGTTGCAATTTGTTTTCCTGTGAAATCGCATCCCAAAATCTTTTTTACTAAGGGCATGCTTTAAGGGCCGTTCGGTCATTTAAACGGAATAAAAGTCATGTGTAAAACTTGTTCTAGCTGTATTCTTTTTGGGAGGGATATGATGCAACACCATCTTGTTGGATGTCATTTCCTTTAAATCGATCTTTTGTTAATGACCGTTCACTAAGTTTTTTTTTTTTTTGGGTACATTGCACGTGGTCTAGCGACCGGTGTATTACAATAGTCGCCACACGGAGTGTAGGAATGATCAATTGGGCCTACAGAAAGCCGCTATACCAGCAGAAGAGCGCCACACGAGAAGGAGGAAGGGGCCATCACGGGCATCCGCAACACTGAGTGGAATAGCCAGAGTGGGAGTCGAAACTATGAATACCCAGAGTGGGAGTTGGGACCGTGATCATAGTTGGAACATTCATGATTGTTTGTCTAAACAAGATAGCAAGGTACCAACAGGCTATTGACCTGGCGGCACTTCTTCTCTCCCATGTTGGATAGATTCCCTGTTCCTTTCTCTCAAGGCTATTGTTCCTTGTTTTAGGTGTGGGAATCCTGATTGATGATGTCATGTTCGTTGGGTTATGGAGTTAATAAATAGCAGTTGTTGCCTCCCCTATTTTGATCTTCGGGCCTCTTTGAGCCCTTACTCTAACGCTCTATCCTATGACCGCTTGGCCGGTCGAAAAAAAAAGGGTGGGGGGGGGGGGGGGGGGGGGGGAACTTAGTGAGAGGTCCCTACCAAGAGATCGGTTTAAAGGGAAGGACACCTAACAAGATAGTGTTGCACCAAGTCTTTTTCAAAAAGGATGCAGCTGGAGCAAGTCCCACACATGACTTTTATCCTCTTATAATGACCAAACTACCTCTTAATGCGGCCCCTCCGTCCTTGCCACTACAGGACTCTACCCGTGGATTTGCTATAGTGATTTTACTGTTTCAAATTTTTTTGTGACTTGATTTTATGAAAAAATAAATTGCTATGGTAATTTCACTATAGCAAAAGTATAAATCTGCATAGATTGTTACTCTACAAAGATTGTTACTCTTTTACTATAGTGATTTCATTGTAGCAAAAAAAAATCCGATGATATATATATATATATATATATATATATATATATATATATATATATATATATATATATATATATATATATATATTTGGTACAGTGATTTCATTGTAGTAAGCAAATTGTTACTCAATTTGTATTAGACTGTTACTCAATTCGTACATATTGTTACTCAATTTTATTTTTCTGATGAGATTTTTTTAAAATAAAAGCTACAGTGATTTTACTGTAGCATAAGAGTAACAATTTTTGAAGATTGTTACTCTTCTTGCTACAATGCTTATGTTAAACTCGGAACCCACATGTACAACTTCACGTATTGGTCAAAGTCGGACTGGTGCTCACATGTACATGTAAACATAGGAGTAAGTTGGCCATTTGCAAATCATGAGAACCTATCACCAATAACCCATGTTGACTTTATCTTTAAATACTATATGTTAGGAGGACCTATCACCAATAACCCAAAAAAAAAAAAAAAATTATATCGCTGAGTTCTCATAAAACTTACTCCCATATTACAACTTGCACCCTGAGCGTGTGGCTGCTGGACCCACCAATGGTCATTAACAGAGTTTTCTGACCGAGCTGGTCATCCTTTATGTCAGATTGCAGGGTGCAACGGGCAATCGTCTCCGATGTGTTCTCAGTGAAGACATGGGAGGCGCAGCACTCGTCTCCGATGTGACTCAGCACTAAATACAGACGCGAGTCGCACAACTTCCGCCTGGCCCAATATTGGTCTGCCACGTTGTCTAAAAGAAAGAGCCAAGTAGCATGGCAGGCCACGATTAGTCCGTAAGCAAGTGTAGCAAATCAATCGGGTAGCAAAAATACTATCCACACAACTCGTCTCCGATGTGACTCCTTAGCACTAAATGCAGACATATACGTTCGATTCGTCAGTGAACTTCTGGAGGAGCATGGCATGTTGAAGATGTGGCTCCAAACAAGCCACATACAAGTTCATGGTTTGTGCGTGAAGAAACGGTGGAAGACGGAGTATAGGATGAAGGAGAATCGGACTGTCAGGAACATCGAGCGTATGATCTACCCATGTCGTGCGCACGATCTGCATCGACAAAAAAGTCTGACGAGCAACCGACAAGTTGATCGTGCACACAATCCGTTCAAGTCGTGCGTACGATAGACTCTGGAAGCACAGGATTGAGACGATTCGGTCTACGGTTTCACATGGGATTCCTCCTACAAGTTGGATACGGACATGTGCTTATATAAATATAAGGTCCTAGGTTGAACCTAGGGCTATTACAAGGCTTTTCTAGGGTTTAGAGTGGCTATTGTTGGAGAGGAATACATGGAGGCTGGAGGGGCTTCGGGGATGGCTTCTTCTTTGCTCTTCCGAGCGAGAGGGTTGCAGATCTTGTTCTCCTTGGATCACTCTTTGAGGGTATGTGAGGAATTGTAAGAGACAAGTAAACGTGTACTCAGGTTTTTCAATATTAGTGAATCTATTGGTTGTCGTTGTCGGAATGTAGTGTGTGATTGTTTGTGCTCGTTTCTTTGTTTGATCTTCTCCGGGTGACCTTCCTCTTCTCGGAGTTGGTTCTTCGCACGTCGTCGCATTCTCCTTCTGCTGCGATGGGTCCTCGGATCACAACACTACAGAGCTCATCTATCACGAAGAGTATGTTGATACAATTTTTGTCTTGTGCATAATGTCCGCTAATGGTGTGGCGCCCAACGTAGTGAGGTCACTTGGGCACCTTCGCCTTAGGTCTCAGTGAGCGTTGGCCATGTGGTGTAATATCCGGTACGTTTGATTTCAGGGCAGCCCAGTTTTATTATTATTTTATTGTTGCTAAATTGATTGATTTGTTTTCTCATTTATGGTTGTCGATGGTATGTGCTTGAACATGAGTTGGACCGGGCAGTGGGCCCCGGGTCCGGATCGCTAGGCGACACTGGAGGCATGGTGATCGTTACACGAGCATGCGATCACGTGTAACAAGGCATGGCATGAATGTTATTGATAATAATATAAATTAATTAAAATAACAGGTTTTAAGGCGAGTCTGTCGGACTCGTAAGGTTTGCGCACCGGCTCGTCCCGGTGCGATGCGAGCTCGAGTGTGACCTTGCTTGATTTGCGAGCAATGCTTGTTGGTAAGAAATAATAAAAAAATAAAAAATAAATAAAAAATAAAATATTTAAAAACCCAAACCCAATCTCACACCCACCCAACCCAACCGTTTCTCTCTCTATCTCTCTTTCTCTCTCTTTATCTCAAACCCAACCCAACCCAACCGACCCTTTCTCTCTATCTCTCTTTCCTCAAATCCTAAACCCAAATCCCATTCCCCTTATCATCAGCCGTTTCCCCCATCCAACCGATCTCTCTCTCTCTCCTCAAATCCCACTCTCCATCCCCAACCGATCTCTCTCTTCCCTCTATCTCTCAATCCCTGTGATCCCTTCCCTCTCATCTCTATCTCCCTGTTAGCCTCGATCCGATCCCCTCCGAGATACCCGCAGCCCCCTCCCCTATTTAACAAACCCTAGACCCAGCCCGATCCCATCCCCCTCTGATCTCTCCCTCTCTCCCCGACCACTCTCTTTCAATCTCTCTCCCTCTTCCTGCTGTGTTTGGTGCGCGATAGCCGGAGCGTAGCCGGTCAGGTAGGAGCAGCCGGCGCTAGGGAGGAACAACCGGAGGAGGAGCAGCAGCCAATGACCCCCTACACCAGGTCGGCCACCTCCCCTCCTTCCCATGTTTTTCTTTTTTTTCTTTTATACTGTTGAGAGCCCGACGAATCCCTGCCTTTCCTTTTTCTGTGTGGATCTGACCAACCCTGGACCCTTGTGTCCCATGCCCTTGAAGCAGCCATAGTTGCCGGCGGCGGTACAACCGACAAAGCCGAACCGGTGCTGACTGCCCCAACCACCAAGGCAGCAGTCCCTTTCTCCCCTTTCTTTTTGCTGTGACTCATCGCAGCCTCGTCACCTCTGTGTAGCATTGTCATTGACCCAGTGCCGGCAATCACCGACTGTTGGCCAACCACCAGTTGACCCCTCTGTTTATCCTCAAACCTAGCAACACCTCCCCCATTTGGGGCGACGACGTTGTCGACAGCTCGACGAAAAGTTAGAGGCAAATCAACAGGAATCGGCCGACGCGGCTCTTGACCGCCGAGGATTCCCTTTCTGTTTCTCCGGTTAGATCCGGAGGAAGACGGGGGTAAAATAATTGATTGTAGTATTCTAGCTCACCCGATCGTTTAAGCCCTATATTAATTTAGTGGTGACACCATTGTACTCTCGGATAAGCCTTCATTGGGCTGCTAAACGGGTTGTGTCAGTTGCATGACCATGAACCCACGATATCGATTTCTACGCGTATGCAATCCCGAGAGTCCATCGGGTGGGGCACAATGCTTGTTGCCAACTCGAGCATGGGCTCGGTAAGGCTTGTCAGATTTTCACTTCTTTAAACCGACCAAATCAGTAGACGTGTAATTTAGACTTATTCAACTTACCAGTTCGTACCGGGACAATCCAGCTGTAGACGGAGCAGAAGCCAGAGACGGGAGTTCGGGCACATCGACCAGGTGACACAGCATGCTTTCTTTAATAATTAATAATGTTGATATCGAAACTAAGGGTAGGTGTCCATAGCGCTGCATGCGGGTCCCGCTGGATGTCGTCGCATGTGGTCGAGTGGACCCCGCCTTGCATGCGGAGTCGCGAGTCCAGCGACGCATGTATAAAAAGTTAATAATTTAATAATAAATATTCTATTGTTTGCATAGACACCATAGATAGGTATTCCCTTAAAATAAATAAATAAATAATTAAAGAATTATCGGGACCCACCCTCCTGAGGGGAGCGTGGTAACCCTAGTGAATGGATTTTGGGCAAGAGTGCTTTGTTATATTTAATTATGATGCTGGGTTGTGAGTGGGTGCGAATCTTGGGATAATCCATTGAATATGATTAAACACTATTTAGTTCCTTCAATGCCATGTGGTATGTTAATTGTGGTTAATCTACCTGGTTAGAGGGTAGGGACCCTATGCGCGCAAGGGCCATGAACCACCTTGCGCGTACAGCCGAAGTTAAGTAGGTTAGGGGTCACGGGCAAGGATTGTAGTAAAGCCAATAGGAGGTGCCCTCGAGTAGGGATTGGCCTAGCAACCCTGTCCCGGGGAGTTGAAGTCCCCATAGTAAAGCAAGTTGGGCGGTAGAGCTCCACCGTGAAAGACGGGAAACCCCTTATGATCATCTGGGTGAATTGTGCATGGAGTTGGTGGATGCACGGCGAGAGAGTTGGCCCTCTATATCGAAATAAAAGGCCCGATAGTAATGCCCGACCGGGGGCAGGTTGAACAAAATATCCGGGGTTCATGTTTGAATGTGTAATTGTTTGATTATGAATTTTGAATTGAATGACTGTTCACACGATGACCTAGTGACAGTAGGATTTGCATGTTAATGTAGAAATTGCATGGACACATAGGACGTGATTGAGAACCTAGCTTGACAATTAGGTTAATCAATAAATTGTCTTAAAAATTTGAGCGTTGTTAATTATTAAAATTGTTTAGCTTGTCACTAGCCATTTATTTGGCTAATCTCCCAATTGTATTTTTGGGGGCTACTCATTCCCACGAGTAGACTCTTCTGCAGGAGCGGAGGCATCGGAGCAGCAGTAGGAGTCCAGGAACGAGTTTAGAGTTGCAGCCTTTTCCTTTTAATTCTAGTATGTCGATTTTAACAGTAGTCTCTTTCATTCGATGTAATCTATTGGATTGAATTAAGATTTTATTAGTTAGTTAGTTTGATAAGTGGTAATGTGCCAGCTGAATTCTTTGGGTAGGGGTGTGCATCGGTTCGAAACCGACCTATTTAGGCAAAACCCAAACCGATCCAACCTAGGTCGGTTTTGAGAATTTGCAATCCGATCCAAACCGATTGAGACTGGAATCCAATCCAATTAAAGTTGGTTTGGATTGGATTGGATGGTCGGTTTGGGCTTTGGCCCATATGCTTACTAGTTTTTTTTATTTTATTTATTTGGACATAGTTTCAACTTTAAAATAATTATTTCAAAAATTATAAAATAATACTACATTACTTACCAAAATACCAAGTTATCAACAACAATACCATTATGTCCACAATATTTATATCCATTAAATATTAAAAACTACAAAATACAGTTTTAACAATTAAACAAAAGTTCACAACAGTTACCACTAAATTAGTAAATTATAAACCGGAGTCCGGTTCGGTTCGGTTCGGTTTAGATCGGTTTTTAATTGATAAATCCGATAACCGATCCAATCATTTCGGTTTTGAGAAATCCTGATCCAATCCGATCCGCTGAGTGTGTCGAAACCGATCAAATTCAGTCGGTTTGGTTTGGTTCGGTCGGTTTGGTCGGTTTGGTTTGGATCCTGCACACCCCTATCTTTGGGTAGGCCTCTCCTTAAGGCCCCAAGCCTAGGTTAGATCACCACAAAAATATAAGACGAATAATTGACCTAATTTGACAAGTTCAGCAGATAGGACCTCCAAACAGATGCACCGAGTGTTAGGGAGCGGGTGAGATACTTGACTCGCCGTCGGAGGCTTGAGCCTCGTGCTCCTTTAGAGGATATTCTGTCAGTATGTTATGACACCGTTGGGTCGCATGTACTGAAAGGATATCCCTTTTAAAGGTCTAGCCTGGTCTAATGTTTCTCCCTGTTGATAAATTTTAGTTCTAAAAGGAATAAAAATATCTTCAAGTTTCAAACTATCCTCTTTTGTTTCTCCCCCTTCTTTCATTGCTTGTGTGTGAGCGTAGAAAGAGCCCAGTGAGAATCCTAAATTGGCATAGTTAAGTAATCATACCCAGAACCCTCTTCCTTTTCTCACCTCACACCCCAGGAATCGGTCTTCAGATTTCTGGGGCGTGACAGCTGGTATCAGAGCTTAGGGATATGTTCCTAGGGGTTAGTTTCTATGATTAGGAGTCTAATTCTAGAGTCTAAATAGTTGGTTAGTAGATGGTTGATGTTAGGACTATCTTTTCATTTCAGATGGTGGGTAATAGGAGTGGAAATGGTGCGAGCAACGGAGCAGGATCGTCCTCTGCGTCTGATAGCACGGCAAGGATGATGGAAATACTCCAGGGGATGTTCACCATGGTCCAGCAGCAGCAGGCTGCTATTGCGCAGCAGCAGATGGGTGCTCAGCAGCAAGCCGAGCTAGCACAGGCTGCTCTTGCCCAGGCCCAGGCTCGTCAGCAGGCTGAGGGCGAGTGGCAAGGGAAATTGCTGAAAGACTTCAAGGCGATGGGACCACCGATCTTCAAGGGCGAGCCAGACCCCTTAGAGGCCGATCGATGGTTCCAGCAGACTGAGAAGATACTGAACGCGTTGGGCATCACCGACGATAGGAGAGTGAATTTCGCCTCGTACCAGTTTGAGGCTGAGGCAGACTTCTGGTGGCAGACAGTCCAGCGCACCAGAGCAGCAGATCGAGGAGCGATTACATGGCAGGAGTTCGAGGAACTCTTTCGAAAGAAGTTCTTTCCAGTTACCGTGCAGAACCGGATGAGATGGAGTTTTTGGCGCTCTATCAGGGATCTCGCACTGTGACACAGTATGAGGCCAAGTTCTCGGAGCTTGCGAGGTATGCTCCACACCAGGTGGCGACCGACGGCAGGAGAGCCTTGCGCTTTGAACATGGCTTGAGTTGAAGGAGTCCCGCGCTATCATGGAGAAGCAGAGTGGCAGCAGTCGCAACGGTCCACCGACTCAGAAGAGCTTTAGGCCTATGGAGGCTCGACCTCTGCCGCGTCAGCCTCAGTACTTTCGTGGTCCTCCAGCTCTTAGACCCCCGCGGCATGGATGTTTCCAGTGTGGTTCATTTGAGCATCTGAAGTGGAACTGTCCACAGCTTCGTCGGTAGCCACTCCTACCAGCTCCACCCCAAAGGCCTGCTCTGCCACCACCACCTGTGCAGTAGCAGAGGCCACCACAGAGAGCTCAGCAGCAGCAACGTCCTCCCCAGACACAGCAGCAGAGGTCTTTCCCCCGTCAGGGCGGAGGAGGCAACCAGGCTCAGGGAAGGACGTACATGCTAGTTGGTCAAGACCCAAACACTTTTGGGGGAGCGATCGAAGGTAACCCTGAACTTAGAATTTCGATTCGTAGACGTAATGGTGTAGTTGTCTTTGCTATTAGTTTTGACTCGTTAGAACCTGTAGCAACCGGTAGCTAGATTAGTTCTTACATGTTTTCGATAATGCTAGGTACCCTTCCTGTCTTTTTGACCCTTGCTTTCGTTCACTTCGATAGCGGGTCTACTCACTCCTATATCGTCCCTAGTTTTGTGAAGACTTTGGGACTGGAGTCGGCTCCATTGGGTCATACTTTGTCAGTGTTTTCACCGCTCGGGGTAAGCACCGATGTGGATCGGATCTGCCGGGATTGCATCATTCATATTGGAGACAGAGAGCTCTCAGCAGACCTCATTATCATGGACTTAGGAGGAGTGGACGTACTACTTGGGTTGGATTGGATGTCAGCCTATCATGTTACCCTTGATTGCTTCACTAAGAAGGTTACATTCTCACCTCCGGGAAGCGAGGCGTTCTACTTCTTGGGAGACAAGCAAAAGATCTTATGCCCGATACCGCTGCAACAGATCACCCTTAGCTTACTAGCGCAGCTACCGAGTAGAGATAAAGATGGAAACCCAGTGGTGCTACCGCCGATGGTTCGTGAGTTTCCGGATGTCTTCCCAGATGAGCTTCCAGGCTTGCCTCCACCTCGAGAGGTTGAGTTTGCTATAGATTTGGCACCGGGAGCAGCACCGATCTCGGTTGCTCCGTATAGGATGGCTCCCGCGAAGCTAAAGGAGCTGAAGACCCAGTTGGAGGAGTTACTCGATAGAGGCTTTATTCGTCCCAGCACATCTCCTTGGGGAGCCCCAGTCCTGTTTGCTCAGAAGAAGGATGGGACGAAGAGGCTTTGTATCGACTATCGTAAGCTGAATAGCATAACGATCAAGAACAAGTACCCTTTACCTCGAATTGAGGACCTATTTGATCAGTTGAAGGTGGCTTGTTATTTCTCGAAGATTGACTTGAGGACCAAATACCACCAGTTGGCTGTGAGAGCAGAGGATATTCCGAAAACGGCGTTCCGGATGCGATATGGGCACTATGAGTTCTTGGTCATGCCCTTCGGTCTAACGAACGCCCCTGCAGCATTTATGAATATGATGAACCGTGTCTTCAACATGTTCCTAGACATATTCGTTGTGGTATTTATGGACGATATCCTCATTTACTCCAAGACGGAGGGAGATTATCGGGAGCACCTGAGTGCTGTGTTGCAGACCCTCAGAGACCACCAACTGTATGCCATGCTCAGTAAGTGTGAGTTTTGGATGCAGGAGGTGAAATTTCTCGGACACGTTGTCTCGCAGGAAGGCATCTCCGTGGATCCATCAAAGATAGAGGCCGTGATGGACTGGGAGCAGCCGAAGAACGTATTTGAGATCAGGAGTTTCTTGGGGCTAGCAGGCTATTATAGACGATTTGTGGAGGGATTTTCTCGTTTAGTAGCACCTCTCACCCATCTGACAAAGAAGGGTGTCTGGTTTGAGTGGTCGGAAGATTGTAAGAAGTTCTTCCGGGAGTTGAAGAGGCGTCTTACTTCGGCCCCGGTGCTTACGATTCCGGCCAGTGGCAAAGGTTATGTTGTCTTCACCGATGCCTCACTGATGGGGCTTGGAGCTGTACTGATGCAGGATGGTAGGGTGGTAGCCTATGCCTCTAGGCAATTGAAGACTCACGAGAGGAACTATCCCACCCATGACTTGGAGTTGGCTGCAGTGGTTTTCGCCCTGAAGATATAGAGGCACTACTTGTACGGTGAGGAGTTCGACATGTATTGCGACCATAAGAGTCTGCGATACATCGGGAGTCAGAAGGATCTGAATATGCGTCAGAGGAGATGGATCGAGGTCCTGAAGGATTTCAATTATTCGTTCTTTTACCATCCTGGTAAGGCAAATGTTGTTGCAGATTCCTTGAGCTGAAAGTCCCACAGCCAGCTTGCTAGATTGGTGACTGATCGACAGGACTTTCTGGCCACGATAGAAGGCTTTGATTTGTGGGTTCAGTGGGAGTCCTCTCATACCGTGTTGTGCACCATGCGAGTGCAGCCTAGCCTACTTCAGAAGGTGATTGCAGCACAAAGGTTGGATTCTGAGTTGGAGGTGATTAGAGTGCGGTGCGACAGTGGGGAGTCTGTCCCGGATTGGTCGATCGATGTTGATGGAGGTCTGAGGTTTCGGAGGAGGTTGTGCCTCCCTGCTGATGAGGAGGTTCGAGAGGCGGTGTTGTCAGAGGTGCATGGATCCAAATTCTCGATGCACCCTGGTGGCACCAAGATGTATCTTGATTTGAGAAGACAGTTCTGGTGGAAGGGCATGAAGCGTGACGTGGCTGCCTTTGTGTCTAGATGTTTGACTTGTCAGCAAGTCAAGGCTGAGCACCAGAGACCGGCTGGATTGCTACAGCCGCTTCCAGTAGCTGAGTGGAAATAGGAGCACATCACGATAAATTTTGTTTCGGGGTTGCCTCTGACCCGGAACAAACATGACTCAGTTTGGGTGATCGTGGACCGACTGACGAAGTCGGCGCACTTTCTTCCGGTGCGGACGACGATGACATCCATCGACCGAGCGAAGTTATATATGAGGGAAATTATCAAGCTGCATGGAGTTCCAGTTTCCATCGTCTCAGACCGAGATTCTTAGTTTGTTTTTCGCTTTTGGGAGAGCCTGAAGACAGCTTTGGATTATTCAGATTTTGGAGGATATATTGCGGGCTTGCACAGTAGATTTTGGAGGCAGTTGGGAGGAGCACCTACCTCTTGTAGAGTTCGCCTACAACAATAGTCACCAAGCTAGCATCGGTATGGCCCCCTATGAAGCTTTGTACGGGAGGCCATGTCGGTCACCTCTATGTTGGGCAGAGGTAGGAGAGCGGAGTCTCTTGGGGCCAGAGCTTGTCCAGAAGATGACTGAGAAGATCCAGCTGATTAGAGAGCGACTTTGAGCGGCGCAGAGTCGACAGAAGAGCTACGCAGATGTGCGTCGACGCCCGCTCGAGTTTACTATCGGAGACCATGTCTTCCTGAAGGTTTCCCCTCGGTGAGGCATCACCAGATTTGGAAAGAAAGGGAAGTTGGCTCCGAGGTTCATAGGTCATTTCGAGATCTTGAAGAGAGTTGGCGAGGTGGCATATCGTCTGGCACTGCCCCCGCAGCTCTATAGCGTCCACGGTGTCTTTCACGTGTCAATGCTTCGGAGGTATGAGCCAGACCCGTCGCACGTGTTAGATTGGCAGGACCTGACCCTCAGTTCAGACGCGTCCTATGAGGAGCGACCGGTCAGGATCTTGGCTAGTGAAGATCGAATGCTTCGTACAAAGACCATCCCCATGGTGAAGGTGCAGTGGCAGCACTGTAGTGAGGAGGAGGCTACGTGGGAGCTCGAGTCAGCGATGCGGTCCCAGTACTCTTCCTTGTTTGATGATTAGTGTTAGTTAATTTTCGGGACGAAAATTTTAATAAGGTGGGTAGGATGTAATACCCGGTACGTTTGATTTCAGGACAGCCCAGTTTTATTATTATTTTATTATTGCTAAATTGATTGATTTATTTTCTCATTTATGGTTGTCGATGGTATGTGCTTGAATATGAGTTGGACCGGGCAGTGGACCTCGAGTCCGGGTCGCTAGGCGACACTGGAGGCATGGTGATCGTTACACGAGTATGCGAGCACGTGTAACAAGGCATGGCATGAATGTTATTGATCATAATATAAATTAATTAAAATAACAGGTTTTAAGGCGAGTTTGTCAGACTCGTAAGGTTTGCGCATCGGCTCGTCCCGGTGTGACGCGAGCTCTAGTGTGACCTTGCTTGATTTGCGAGCTATGCTTGTTGGTAAGAAATAAAATAAAAAAAAATAAAAAAAAATAAAATATTTAGAAACCCAAACCCAATCTCACACTCACCCAACCCAACCGTTTCTCTCTCTATCTCTCTTTCTCTCTCTTTATCTCAAACCCAACCCAACCGACCCTTTCTCTCTTTCTCTCTCTTTCCTCAAATCCTAAACCCAAATCCCATTCCCCTTATCATCAGCCGTTTCCCCCATTCAACCGATCTCTCTCTCTCCTCAAATCCCACTCTCCATCCCCAACCGATCTCTCTCTTCCCTCTATCTCTCAATCCCCGTGATCCCTTCCCTCTCATCTCTATCTCCCCGTTAGCCTCGATCCGATCCCCTCCGAGATACCCGCAACCCCCTCCCCTATTTAACAAACCCTAGACCCAGCCCGATCCCATCCCCCTCTAATCTCTCCCTCTCTCCCCGACCTCTCTCTTTCAATCTCTCTCCCTCTTCCTGCTGTGTTTGGTGCGCGATAGCCGGAGCGTAGCCGATCGGGTAGGAGCAGCCGGCGCTAGGGAGGAACAACCGGAGGAGGAGCAGCAGCCGACGACCCTTTGCACCAGGTTGGCCACCTCCCGTCCTTCCCATGTTTTTCTTTTTTTTCTTTTGTACTGTTGAGAGCCCGACGAATCCCTGCCTTTCCTTTTTCTGTGTGGATCTGACCAACCCTGGACCCTTGTGTCCCATGCCCTTGAAGCAGCCATAGTTGCCGGCGGTGGTTCAACCGACAAAGCCGAACCGGTGCTGACTGCTCCAACCACTAAGGCAACAGTCCCTTTCTCCCCTTTCTTTTTGCTGTGACTCATCGCAGCCTCGTCACCTCCGTGTAGCATTGTCATTGACCCAGGGCCGGCAATCACTGATTGTTGGCCAACCACCAGTTGACCCCTCTGTTTATCCTCAAACCTAGCAACACCTCCCCCATTTGGGGCGACGACGTTGTCGACAGCTCGACGGGAAGTTAGAGGCAAATCAACAGGAATCGGTCGACGCGGCTCTTGACCGCCGAGGATTCCCTTTCTGTTTCTCCGGTTAGATCCGGAGGAAGACGGGGGTAAAATAATTGATTGTAGTATTCTAGCTCACCCGATCGTTTAAGCCCTGTATTAATTTAGTGGTGACACCATTGTACTCTCGCATAAGCTTTCATTGGGCCGCTAAACGGGTTATGTCAGTTGCATGACCATGAACCCACGATATCGATTTCTACTCGTATGCAATCCCGAGAGTCCATCGGGTGGGGCACAATGCTTGTTGCCAACCCGAGCATGGGCTCGGTAAGGCTTGTCAGATTTTCACTTCTTTAAACCGACCAAATCAGTAGACGTGTAATTTAGACTTATTCAACTTACCAGTTCGTACCGGGACAATCCAGTTGTGGACAGAGCAGAAGCCAGAGACTGGAGTTCGGGCACGTCGACCAGGTGACACAACACGCTTTCTTTAATAATTAATAATGTTGATATAGAAACTAAGGGTAGGTGTCCATAACGCTGCATGCAGGTCCCGCCGGACATCGTCGCATGTGGTCGAGTGGACCCCGCCTTGCATGCGGAGTCGCGAGTCCGACGACGCATGCATAAAAAGTTAATAATTTAATAATATAATAATAAATATTCTATTGTTTGCATGGACACCATAGTTAGGTATTCCCTTAAAATGAATAAATAAATAATTAAAGAATTATCGGGACCCACCCTCCTGAGGGGAGCGTGGTAACCCTAGTGAATGGATTTTGGGCGAGAGTGCTTTGTTATATTTAATTATGATGCTGAGTTGTGAGTGGGTGCGAATCCTGGGGTAATCCATCGAATATGATTAGACACTATTTAGTTCCTTCAATGCCATGTGGTATGTTAATTGTGGTTAATCTACCTGGTTAAAGGGTAGGGACCCCGTGCGCGCAAGGGCCGTGAACCACCTTACGCGTACAGTCGAAGTTAAGTAGGTTAGGTGTCACGGGCAAGGATTTCGGTAAAACCAATAGGAGGTGCCCTCGAGTAGGGATTGGATTAGCAACCCTGTCCCGGGGAGTTGAAGTCCCTATAGTAAAGCAAGTTGGGCGGTAGAGCTCCACCGTGAAAGACAGGAAACCCCTTATGATCATCTGGGTGAATTGTGCATGTAGTTGGTGGATGCACGGCGAGAGAGTTGACCCTCTATATAAAAAAAAAAGGCCCGATAGTAATGCCCGACCGGGGGTAGGTTGAACAAAATATCCGGGGTTCATGTTTGAATGTGTAATTGTTTGATTATGAATTTTGAATTGAATGACTGTTCACACGATAACCTAGTGACAGTAGGATTTGCATGTTAATGTAGAAATTGCATGGACACCTAGGACGTGATTGAGAACCTAGCTTGACAATTTGGTTAATCAATAAATTGTCATAAAAATTTTAGCGTTGTTAACTATTAAAATTGTTTAGCTTGTCACTAGCCATTTATTTGGCTAATCTCCCAAATGTATTTTTGGGGGCTACTCATTCCCACGAGTAGATTCTTCTGCAGGAGCGGAGGCATTGGAGCAGCAGTAGGAGTCCAGGAACGAGTTTAGAGTTGCAGCATTTTTCTTTTAATTCTAGTATGTCGATTTTAACAGTAGTCTCTTTCATTCGATGTAATCTATTGGATTTAATAAGATTTTATTAGTTAGTTAGTTTGATAAGTGGTAATGTACCAGCTGAATTCTTTGGGTAGGCCTCTCCTTAAGGCCCCAAGCCTAGGTTAGATCACCACAAAAATATAAGACGAATAATTGACCTAATTTGACAAGTTCAGTAGATAGGACTTCCAGACAGATGCACCGAGTGTTAGGGAGCGGGTGAGATATTTGGCTCGCCGTCGGAGGCTTGAGCCTCGTGCTCCTTTAGAGGATATTCTGTCAGTATGTTGTGACACCGTTGGGTCGCATGTACTGAAAGGATATCCCTTTTAAAGGTCGAGCCTGGTCTAATGTTTCTCCCTGTTGATAAATTTTAGTTCTAAAAGGAATAAAAATATCTTCAAGTTTCAAACTATCCTCTTTTGTTTCTCCCCCTTCTTTCATTGCTTGTGTGTGAGCGTAGAAAGAGCCCAGTGAGAATCCTAAATTGGCATAGTTAAGTAATCATACCCAGAACCCTCTTTCTTTTCTCACCTCACACCCTAGGAATCGATCTTCAGATTTCTGGGGTATTACAGCTGGTATCAGAGCTTAGGGATATGTTCCTAGGGGTTAGTTTCTAGGATTAGGAATCTAAGCCTAGAGTCTAAACAGTTGGTTAGTAGATGGTTGATGTTAGGACTATCTTTTCATTTCAGATGGCGGGTACTAGGAGATGGTGCGAGCAACGGAGCAGGATCATCCTCTACGTCTGATAGCACGGCAAGGGTAATGGAAATGCTCCAGGGGATGGCCACCATGGTCCAGTAGCAGCAGGCTGCTATTGCGCAGCAGCAGATGGCTGCTCAGCAGCAGGCCGAGCTAGCACAGGCTGCTCTTGCCCAGGCCTAGGCTCGTCAGTAGGCTGACGGCGAGCGGCAAGGGAAATTGCTGAAAGACTTCAAGGCGATGGGACCACCGAGCTTCAAGGGCGAGCTAGACCCCTTAGAGGCCGATCGATGGTTCCAGCAGACTGAGAAGATATTGAACGAGTTGGGCATCACCGACGATAGGAGAGTGACCTTCACCTCGTACCAGTTTGAGGCTGAGGCTGACTTCTGGTGGCAGACAGTCCAGCGCACGAAAGCAGCATATCGAGGAGCGATTACATGGCAGGAGTTTGAGGAACTCTTTCGAAAGAAGTTCTTTCTGGTTACCGTGCAGAACCGGATGAAGATGGAGTTTCTGGCGCTCTATCAGGGATCTCGCACTGTGACACAGTATGAGGCCAAGTTCTCGGAGCTTGCGAGGTATGCTCCACACCAGGTGGCGACCGACGGCAGGAGAGCCTTGTGCTTTGAGCATGGCTTGAATCCAGCAATCAGCGGTAGGGTTACCCCTTTCTTGGGGCAATCTTATAAGGAGTTGGTCAACCGGTCCCTGGCAGTGGAGCAGGAGTAGAAGGAGTCCCGCGCTATCATGGAGAAGCGGAGTGGCAGCAGTCGCAACAGTCCACCGACTCAGAAGAGGTTTAGGCCCATGGAGGCTCGACCCCCGCCGCGTCAGCCTCAGTACTTTCGTGGTCCTCCATCTCTTGGACCCCCGCGGCGTGGATGTTTCCAGTGTGGTTCATTTGAGCATCTGAAGTGGAACTGTCCATAGCTTCGTTGGCAGCCACTCCTACCAGCTCCACGCCAGAGGCCTGCTCTGCCGCCACCACCTTTGCAGCAGCAGAGGCCTCCACAGAGAGCTCAGCAGTAGCATCGTCCTCCCCAGACACAGCAGCAGAGGTCTTTCCCCCGTCAGGGTGGAGGAGGCAACCAGGCTCAGGGAAGGACGTACATGCTAGTTGGTCAAGACCCAGAGGCTTCTGGCGGAGCGATCGAAGGTAACCCTGAACTTAGAATTTTGATTCGTAGACGTAATGGTGTAGTTGTCTTTGCTATTAGTTTCGACTCATTAGAACCTGTAGCAACCGGTAGCTAGATTTGTTCTTACATGTTTCTGATAATGCTAGGTACCCTTCCTGTCTTTTCGACCCTTGCTTTCGTTCACTTCGATAGCGGGTCTACTCACTCCTATATCGTTCCTAGTTTTGTGAAGACTTTGGGACTGGAGTCGATTCCATTGGGTCATACTTTGTCGGTGTTTTCACCGCTCGGGGTAAGCACCGATGTGGATCGGATTTGCCGGGATTGCATCATTCATATTGGAGATAGAGAGCTTTCGGCAGACCTCATTATCCTGGACTTAGGAGGAGTGGACGTACTACTTGGGATGGATTGGATGTCAGCCTATCATGTTACCCTTGATTGCTTCACTAAGAAGGTTACATTCTCACCTCCGGGAAGCGAGGCGTTCTACTTCTTGGGAGACAAGCAAAAGATCTTATGCCCGGTATCGCTGCAACAGATCACCCTTAGCTTACTAGCGCAGCTACCGAGTAGAGATAAAGATGGGAACCCAGTGGTGCTACCGCCGATGGTTCGTGAGTTTCCGGATGTCTTCCCAGATGAGCTTCCAGGCTTGCCTCCACCTCGAGAGGTTGAGTTTGCTATAGATTTGGCACCGGGAGCAGCATCGATCTTGGTTGCTCCGTATAGGATGGCTCCCGCGGAGCTAAAGGAGCTAAATACCCAGTTGGAGGAGTTACTCGATAGAGGCTTTATTCGTCCCAGCACATCTCCTTGGGGAGCCCCAGTCCTGTTTGCTCAGAAGAAGGATGGGACAAAGAGGCTTTGTATCGACTATCGTAAGCTGAGTAGCATAACGATCAAGAACAAGTACCCTTTACCTCGAATTAAGGACCTATTTGATCAGTTGAAGGGGGCCTGTTATTTCTCGAAGATTGACTTGAGGATCGGATACCACCAGTTGGCTGTGAGAGCAGAGGATATTCCGAAAATGGCATTCCGGACACGATATGGGCACTATGAGTTCTTGGTTATGCCCTTTGGTCTAACGAATGCCCCTGCAGCATTTATGGATCTGATAAACCGAGTCTTCAGTATATTCCTGGACAGATTTGTTGTGGTATTTGTGGACGATGTCCTCATTTACTCCAAGACGGAGGGAGATCATCGGGAGCACCTGAGTGCTGTGTTGCAGACCCTCAGAGACCACCAACTATATGCCAAGCTCAGTAAGTGTGAGTTTTGGATGCAGGAGGTGAAATTTCTTGGACACGTTGTCTCGCAGGAAGGCATCTCCGTGGATCCATCGAAGATAGAGGCCGTGATGGACTGGGAGCAGCCGAAGAACATATTTGAGGTCAGGAGTTTCTTGGGGCTAGCAGGCTATTATAGACGATTTGTGGAGGGATTTTCTCGTTTAGTAGCACCTCTCACCCGTCTGACAAAGAAGGGTGTCAGGTTTGAGTGGTCGGAAGATTGTGAGAAGTCCTTCCGGGAGTTGAAGAGGCGTCTTACTTCGGCCCCGGTGCTTACGATTTCGGCCAGTGGCAAAGGTTATATTGTCTTCACTGATGCCTCACTGATGGGGCTTGGTGCTGTACTGATGCAGGATGGTAGGGTGGTAACCTATGCCTCTAGGCAATTGAAGACTCACGAGAGGAACTATCCCACCCATGACTTGGAGTTGGCTGCAGTGGTTTTCGCCCTGAAGATATGGAGGCACTACTTGTACGGTGAGGAGTTCGACATGTATTGCGACCATAAGAGTCTGCGATACATCGGGAGTCAGAAGGATCTGAATATGCGTCAGAGGAGATGGATCGAGGTCCTGAAGGATTTCAGTTATTCGTTCTTTTACCATCCTGGTAAGACGAATGTTGTTGCAGATGCCTTGAGCCGAAAGTCCCACAGCCAGCTTGCTTGATTGGTGACTGATCGACATGACTTTTTGGCCATGATAGAAGGCTTTGATTTGTGGGTTCAGTGGGAGTCCTCTCATACCGTGTTGTGCACCATGCGAGTGCAGTCTAGCCTACTTTAGAAGGTGATTGCAGCACAGAGGTTGGATTCTGAGTTAGAGGAGATTAGAGTACGGTGCGACAGTGGGGAGTCTGTCCCAGATTGGTCGATCGATGCTGATGGAGGTCTGAGGTTTCGGAGGAGGTTGTGCCTCCCTGCTGATGAGGAGGTTCGAGAGGAGGTGTTGTCAGAGGCGCATCGATCCAAATTCTCGGTGCACCCTGGTGGCACCAAGATGTATCTTGATTTGAGAAGACAGTTCTGGTGGAAGGGCATGAAGCGTGACGTGGCCGCCTTTGTGTCTAGATGTTTGACTTGTCAGCAAGTCAAGGCTGAGCACCAGAGACCGGCTGGATTGCTACAGCCGCTTCCAGTAGCTGAGTGGAAATGGGAGCACATCACGATGGATTTTGTTTCGGGGTTGCCTCTGACCCAGAACAAACATGACTCAGTTTGGGTGATCGTGGACCGACTGACGAAGTCGGCGCACTTTCTTCCGGGGCAGACGACGATGACATCCATCGACTGAGAGAAGTTATATGTAAGGGAAATTGTCAAGCTGCATGGAGTTCCAGTTTCCATCGTCTCGGACCGAGATCCTTAGTTTGTTTCTCGCTTTTGGGAGAGCCTGCAGACAGCTTTGGGGACGGAGTTCAGTTTTAGCACTGTGTTTCATCCGCAGATGGATGGCCAGTCAGAGAGGACGATTCAGATTTTGGAGGATATGTTGCGGGCTTGCACAGTAGATTTTAGAGGCAGTTGGGAGGAGCACCTACCTCTTGTAGAGTTCGCCTACAATAATAGTCACCAAGCTAGCATCGGCATGGCCCCCTATGAAGCTTTGTACGGGAGGCCATGTCGGTCACCTCTATGTTGGGCAGAGGTAGGAGAGCGGAGTTTCTTGGGGCCAGAGCTTGTCCAGGAGACGACTGAGAAGATCCAGCTGATTAGAGAGCGACTTAGAGCGGCATAGAGTCGACAGAAGAGCTACGCAGATGTGCGTCGATGCCCGCTCGAGTTTACTGTCGGAGGCCATGTCTTCTTGAAGTATTCCCCTCGGTGAGGCATCACCAGATTTGGGAAGAAAGGGAAGTTGGATCCGAGGTTCATAGGTCCTTTCGAGATCTTGGAGAGAGTTGGCGAGGTGGCATATTGTCTGGCACTGCCCCCGCAGCTCTCTAGCATCCACGATGTCTTTCACGTGTCAATGCTTCGGAGGTATGAGCCAGACCCGTCGCACGTGTTAGATTGGCAGGACCTGACCCTCAGTTCAGACGCGTCCTATGAGGAGCGACCGGTCAGGATCTTGGCTAGTGAAGATCGAGTGCTTCGTACAAAGACCATCCCCATGGTGAAGGTGCAGTGGCAGCACTGTAGTGAGGAGGAGGCTACGTGGGAGCTCGAGTCAGCGATGCGGTCCCAATACTCTTCCTTGTTTGATGATTAGTGTTAGTTAATTTTCGAGACGAAAATTTTAATAAGGTGGGTAGGATGTAATAACCGGTACGTCTGATTTCAGGGCAGCCCAGTTTTATTATTATTTTATTGTTGCTAAATTGATTGATTTGTTTTCTCATTTATGGTTGTCGATGGTATGTGCTTGAACATGAGTTGGACCGAGCAGTGGGCCCCGGGTCCGGGCCGCTAAGCGACACTGGAGGCATGGTGATCGTCACACAAGCATGCAAGCACGTGTAACAAGGCATGGCATGAATGTTATTGATAATAATATAAATTAATTAAAATAACAGGTTTTAAGGCGAGTCTGTCGGACTCGTAAGGTTTGCGCATCGGCTCGTCCCGGTGCGATGTGAACTCGAGTGTGATCTTGCTTGATTTGCGAGCAATGCTTGTTGGTAAGAAATAATAAAAAAATAAAAAATAAAATATTTAAAAACCCAAACCCAATCTCACACCCACCCAACCCAACCGTTTCTCTCTCTATCTCTCTTTCTCTCTCTTTATCTCAAACCCAACCCAACCCAACTGACCCTTTCTCTCTCTATCTCTCTTTCTCTCTCTTTCCTCAAATCCTAAACCCAAATCCCATTCCCCTTATCATCAGCCGTTTCCCCCATCCAACCGATCTCTCTCTCTCTCTCCTCAAATCCCACTCTCCATCCCCAACCTATCTCTCTCTTCCCTCTATCTCTCAATCCCCGTGATCCCTTCCCTCTCATCTCTATCTCCCCATTAGCCTCGATCCGATCCCCTTCGAGATACCCATAGCTCCCTCCCCTATTTAACAAACCCTAGACCCAGCCCGATCCCATCCCCCTCTGATCTCTTCCTCTCTCCCCGACCTCTCTCTTTCAATCACTCTCCCTCTTCCTGCTGTGTTTGGTGCGCGATAGCCGGAGCGTAGCCGGCCGGGTAGTAGCAGCCGGCGCTAGGGAGGAACAACCGGAGGAGGAGCAACAGCCGACGACCCCCTGCACCAGGTCGGCCACCTCCCCTCCTTCCCATGTTTTTCTTTTTTTTCTTTTGTACTGTTGACCAACCCTGGACCCTTGTGTCCCATGCGCTTGAAGCAGCCATAGTTGCCGGCGGCGGTACAACAGGCAAAGCCGAACCGGTGCTGACTGCCCCAACCACCAAGGCAGCAGTCCCTTTCTCCCCTTTCTTTTTGCTGTGACTCATCGCAGCCTCGTCACCTCCGTGTAGCATTGTCATTGACCCAGGGCCGGCAATCACCGACTGTTGGCCAACCACCAGTTGACCCCTATGTTTATCCTCAAACCTAGCAACACCTCCCCCATTTGGGGAGACGATGTTGTCGACAGCTCAACGGGAAGTTAGAGGCAAATCAACAGGAATCGGCCGATGCGGCTCTTGACCGCCGAGGATTCCCTTTCTGTTTCTCCAGTTAGATCCGGAGGAAGACGGGGGTAAAATAATTGATTGTAGTATTCTAGCACACCCGATCGTTTAAGCCCTGTATTAATTTAGTGGTGACACCATTGTACTCTCGCATAAGCTTTCATTGGGCCGCTAAACCGGTTGTGTCAGTTGCATGACCATGAACCCACGATATCGATTTCTACTCGTATGCAATCCCGAGAGTCCATCGGGAGGGGCACAATGCTTGTTGCCAACCCGAGCATGGGCTCGGTAAGGCTTGTCAGATTTTCACTTCTTTAAACCGACCAAATCAGTACACATGTAATTTAGACTTATTCAACTTACCAGTTCGTACCGGGACAATCCAGCTGTAGACGGAGCAGAAGCCAGAGACGGGAGTTCGGGCACGTCGACCAGGTGACACAACATGCTTTCTTTAATAATTAATAATGTTGATATCGAACCTAAGGGTAGGTGTCCATAGCGCTGCATGCGGGTCCCGCTGGATGTCGTCGCATGTGGTCGAGTGGACCCCGCCTTGCATGCGGAGTCGCGAGTCCGGCGACGCATGTATAAAAAGTTAATAATTTAATAATAAATATTCTATTGTTTGCATGGACACTATAGATAGGTATTCCCTTAAAATAAATAAATAAATAATTAAAGAATTATCGGGACCCACCCTCCTGAGAGGAGCGTGGTAACCCTAGTGAATGGATTTTGGGCGAGAGTGCTTTGTTATATTTAATTATGATGCTGGGTTGTGAGTGGGTGCGAATCTTGGGATAATCCATTGAATATGATTAAACACTATTTAGTTCCTTCAATGCCATGTGGTATGTTAATTGTGGTTAATCTACCTGGTTAGAGGGTAGGGACCCCATGCGCGCAAGGGCCGTGAACCACCTTGCGCGTACAGCCGAAGTTAAGTAGGTTAGGGGTCACGGGCAAGGACTGTGGTAAAGCCAATAGGAGGTGCCCTCGAGTTGGGATTGGCCTAGCAACCCTGTCCCGGGGAGTTGAAGTCCCCATAGTAAAGCAAGTTGGGTGGTAGAGCTCCACCGTGAAAGACGGAAAACCCCTTATGATCATCTGGGTGAATTGTGCATGGAGTTGGTGGATGCACGGCGAGAGAGTTGGCCCTCTATATCGAAATAAAAGGCCCGATAGTAATGCCCGACCGGGGGCAGGTTGAACAAAATATCCGGGGTTCATGTTTGAATGTGTAATTGTTTGATTATGAATTTTGAATTGAATGACTGTTCACACGATGACCTAGTGACAGTAGGATTTGCATGTTAATGTAGAAATTGCATGGACACATAGGACGTGACTGAGAACCTAGCTTGACAATTAGGTTAATCAATAAATTGTCTTAAAAATTTGAGCGTTGTTAATTATTAAAATTGTTTAACTTGTCACTAGCCATTTATTTGGCTAATATCCCAAATGTATTTTCGGGGGCTACTCATTCCCACGAGTAGACTCTTCTGCAGGAGCGGAGGCATCGGAGCAGCAGTAGGAGTCCAGGAACGAGTTTAGAGTTGCAATATTTTCCTTTTAATTCTAGTATGTTGATTTTAACTATAGTCTCTTTCATTCGATGTAATCTATTGGATTGGAATAAGATTTTATTAGTTAGTTAGTTTGATAAGTGGTAATATGCCAGCTGAATTGTTTGGGTAGGCCTCTCCTTAAGGCCCCAAGCCTAGGTTAGATCACGACAAAAATATAAGACGAATAATTGACCTAATTTGACAAGTTCAGTAGATAGGACCTCCAGACTGATGCACCGAGTGTTAGGGAGCGGGTGAGATACTTGGCTCGTCGTCGGAGGCTTGAGCCTCGTGCTCCTTTAGAGGATATTCTGTCAGTATGTTGTGACACTGTTGGGTCGCATGTACTGAAAGGATATCCCTTTTAAAGGTCGAGCTTGGTCTAATGTTTCTCACTGTTGATAAATTTTAGTTCTAAAAGAAATTAAAATATCTTCAAGTTTCAAACTATCCTCTTTTGTTTCTCCCCCTTCTTTCATTGCTTGTGTGTGACCGTAGAAAGAGCCCAGTGAGAATCCTAAATTGGCATAGTTAAGTAATCATACCCAGAACACTCTTCCTTTTCTCACCTCACACCCCAGGAATCGGTCTTCAGATTTCTGGGGCGTGACATGTGGCCAACCTTCTCCTAACTTTTAAGAGGGTGCCAGACCATGGAGAATCGTGTTGTTGGTCTCGCAAGAGCGTTTGGATCGCCGGGGGGGGGGCCTGCCCGTAGGGCCTATTGAGGAGAGGGTCGCTTGCCTTCTAGGCAGCCGTCAAATCCAAGTTGGTTTAACCTCATGGGCATTGGTCGTTTAGGGAGGTAGAGAGGGCGACTAAGGTGGAGTCCCTGCTATGGCGTCCTATGTGAGGGGTCAGTGGATAAAGGTCGTTGTAGTCTACACATTAGTCTTCTAGTCTGGCACCACAGCTAGGTGAAGGGACTGTGGAGGTATATTGGGTTATGACACGTGTCCTCCATTGATTTATGATTAAAAGAATCTTTATACCAGACTTATCTCTAACTTTTATGGCATGTTTATTTGTGCTCCTGTGTGGTGAAATTTAGACAAAGGTATGGTTTGAACCTTGGTGTTTTTGTGCTATAAGCACTAACTGATCTTGAGGACCCTCAATAAAATCGTAGGCATGAAAGCTATTAGTCTCGTGAGCGATCACATAGTCTTCTTTAGGTGTGCATATATGCTTGTGTCTAACCAATATTATGGGATTTTATTGTCCATTATATATGTGTAGAAACAATTATCTTTGGGAGACATTGATCTCTCCATATTTTATTGAGAATAAGCCTCCCTTGACAATTGATTCTTATCTAGAGCTCCCTTGATTCATCATTTGGGTCTGGGTGCAACGGACGATTTTGGTCAGGTGCCACCTCAGGATGGCCCGATTCGGGTGGAAGTTACGATGGTTGAATTACATTTTTCTATTTTAATGGAAAGATCATTTATACGGTGGTTGAGTTTTTTTTAAGCAATCATTAATTTGTTATATACATTAGGACTTCTGGTTTTGTATTTTTTTTTTTATCATTGCCCATCAGATCTTGGCCAAAGGGAGGAACATGTTTCACATATGCCTTGGAAGCCTTTGCTTCCATCTTGAATAAATGAAATGTCTGATGGTGCCCTAACAGCCGAGCTTCAATTCCTTGTTAAGAGGCATAAGGTTTTGCCTTCGATGATTGTTCGTCATATTCTAATCCATTAGTAGAGCTACGACTCCCTTTAGTGGCATGTGTTTGGCTCACATCTTGGAAGGTTACTTGCTCTTTAATAGAGTGATCATCTGATGATGGAGCTTCTCTAAGTACTAACAGGCGACGTAAAACTAAAATTTAGGTTATGTTTATATAGAATTATTGCAAATACTAGTATCTATTGAGATATATTGGCTGTTATAATATTCAGATACTGCAGCATCTGAATACCATATATTGTTTGTTTCAAACAAAACATGAAGTATCATGGTAACTCATGGTGTTTGTTTTACAGTATTCTCTTCAGTAAGTATGAGGTTAAGTATTTATGATTATCGTTGCATTATCAGAGAACGATTCGGCGATTGTTAAGATACATGTAACAAATAACTGAACTATTAAAGGGAAAAAAACGACAGAATAATAGTGACATTGTCTCAAGCAAGATGCTACACACTTGCAAATGTTCAATGCAATATAGAGAGAGAGAGAGAGAGAGAGAGAGAGAGAGAGAGAGAGAGAGAGAGAGAGAAGATATTAAGGAAATTATTATAGACCCAAGAAAATAATGCAAATGTTCCAAAACCTCCAATGCAAATGTGTTTACTTATTAGAAACAAATAATTCAAAATTCGTCACCAAGGAGCATTTGAGCATATTCGATCCGGTCAGCTTTGTCTTCTGCCAAGAAATTCAATAGGATATCGTTGATATCTTTCATCATTTGATATAGAAGATATTTTTGTTCACGAAGAAAATTTAAAAATTTTATAATCTCTTTACACATTTTCACTTTTGGATTTACTGGTCGCGTAATCTTCACAAGTTCATGCATTAAACCCATGGCATCAATATTTTCACTTGATCGCCTTTTCTTAGAAAAAGAAGAAGTATCTCCCTTATGAGACCTCGGTGCTGACACACATGATGGGGTCCCGTTCTTATTGTATGGAAGCAAAGAGAATTGTGTAGAATCTTTAAAATGGATATCGGGGGACATTCCAAAACCATCTCCATAGTCTGTCTTGTTTGGAAACTAATAGAACAAGTCATAGTCAATCGATTGCTACTGAGCAGGCACCTTTTGATCAAATCTAGAAACATATCACGCATTTGGTCGTTGCAAACAATGATCATCATCTCCTCAAATAATTCAATAGGCTTGTCTTGAAATGTACTAGCATCAAAAAACTATAATAGAAATATACTCAAATTAAACAAGTATAACAATGTGATGCAATAGAATGTAATAGTGAAAGATATTTACCTCACAGTATGAGTCCCACACTCCAGGATCCGCTGTTATAATCTTTATTTCCGGATCCAAACCAAAATCACAAATATTTAGCTGACCTTTGATAGTTGCATATATCCTTCTTACATGTCTTAGGTGATTTTGAATATTCACCATCTTTACTTTGACTTTATATTTATCTGAAAATTTATGGGCAATCGTGTTGATTGCTTTCTCTTTAAAATCTTTGTCAATTTTAAGGTCTTTTGCAGCTTCCTTTGCCATCAAGATAATCATTTTCCTTTCCATTTGCTCACTCCACTTCAAAATAGATCTTTTTGTTTTGATGAATGACATATGTGTTGGAGTAGATGTTGAATCCATTCTTGATGACAAAATAATATTCTACATGTATAAAAAGCTACTAAAAAATATTCAATATATTAAAATAGTAAACTACATTGAAAATACATCAAGGTTCAAAGACAATGATCGATATTACAAAGCAATCTACCATTCAAATCCATCATCAATTCTTTCTTCATACTTCATACCGTACATAATCAAGATGCATGCATATGAGACGCTATATTATTCCTAAAATTAGCCCAAGTATTTTTTTTTCCGACTTTCTCAATCAGTCATTTCAGATTCGTTATTCTTCCATCTTGCTTGACTCTTTTCTAACGATCAAAGAGCCATCATAGATATGTTATCAGTATGATCAATTCTCATAATATAATTATGAAGCACACAACATGCTATTATAATGTTAACTTGTGTATCTATACGATATGAAACTTCTTCCTTCAACATTGAAAAATATTTCTTTTATATTCTAAAACACCTTTCAATTGCATTCCTAAGGGAGGAGTGTCAATTGCACCGACATGGTAGTTCAGGCACAAGTAATCGATTGTCTTGGTTTAGCGCATCCCGTAATATGAGTGTATCATAGGTAGAACCCTCCCAGTCCGCTGAAATGAATGTGAACTTAAGGTCAAAACTATATGTAGCGAGAATATGTTGTGTTGTTTGTTGTCCTCCACTGATACATGAATCATATCTCGCATGTCTCGATGCCCCCTAAGGAGTTCACATAACTGCGCAAAGCATGAATGACTGATTCTTATTTGTTTGATAATTGCTTAATCAAATCCATTGATTATCCGACTCATGTGCATATATATCCCTTTCAATCTCTTGATTATGTCTACTTGGCCTTATAATAATTCTGATATTTTAGATAATACATGAGAAGAACCACTATAACTATAACTATGACACCCATCACTATTTGAGGATTTAAATATTATTGAGGAGATCTCATCTACAATGATTAAAAAATATATTAGTAGATCCATATGTTGGAAATAAATCCATGGCAGAGGCCCGCAGCGGAAGCAAAGTGGAGGTCCGAGGACCGTGAGCGGTGTGCGTTATATATCAAAATTTTCATCGAAACGATCTACATATGCGTGTATGAATCTAGCATGGCAACTACGCGAACCCCTAACGACGATCTAACGCGAAAGAACAATCTAGCATGTATGCATGTTCTAATTATGTTATATCTACATGTTAGAGATCATACCTGTGTACGAACTCTTTCACCGCGACAAATTTCTTCTTTGTCGATAGAGACGGGCTCGGATCTACTCAATATAGCTTCGGTGAGACGGCCATAACTTTCTGCTCCGAACTCGGATTGGGCTGAAATTTGGACTGCAGGTAGCCAACTTTGAGACGGAACTTTTGCAATAAGTTTCACATCGTTTGGACTTCTGTAGCTCCCGGAATCATAGAAACAACGCTGATTTTCTGTGCAGATTTTGGACAGCAAAAGGTTGCGGGAGACGCCTTCTAGTTCACCCGATCTCACACGATGCACGGCACCTCGTCGATGGATCTCTGAGTGCCTCCATACGACGAGCCTTCTCCTTCTACAAAACACCACACGAGGAAGACGAGTCGTAATCCAATGGCGCAAGCGAGGGAGAGAGAGACGAGAGAGGAGATAAGAAGAGAGAAGAGGGGGGTTGCTAGGGTTTCCCCATGCCATGGCCGGCCCTATGATTTGCATGGATTCATTATTTCATCCCCCCCTCTCTCCCTATGCCTTATATAGGGTCGGCCTTATCCTTACGGATAAGCCTAGCGGATAGGACTGACTGATTCAAACCTCTCCCTATATATCTCTTCTTTTATCTCTATCTTTTCCTTGTTGTCGAAAACGGTCAAAACCAGCCCGTTTTCTGTGCCTCATGACCGACCCTTTTATCGGAGGCAACAACCTCCTGAAACTAATAGGGCCGGCCTTGATCAGTCTCTCAACACTTAGGGCCGGCCCCCTTAGTACATAGTGACGCATGGTATGACCAAAACGCCCTTATGTCACTAGTTGGCCGTTCCTCGTGTATGAGACTTTGCAAGGCACACACAAGTGAAGTGCACCAGTGATTTCACTATTCTCTGAGGTTCCCGTAGGGTGCCCCTAGTGAAGTCAACTAGTCAACTCGCAACATGTCCCGGTGCATCGCACCCATGTGGCAAAGTCCACTTATGGCAAGGAATTACTACATGCGTCTCTGCACTAAACTAGGATTTCCCCTTAGTGCACACACGTAGCTACGCATCTACCGTGCACTAGTGCGAAGCACTCACGGAGCGTATACTTGGACTTCTCGCTTCCTCTAACTACATTCTGTGTTTCGATAAGATGGTATAAGAACCGTACATAATGTCGATAAGGTGGAACCTTCAGGGACCAGGGTTCATGGCTTCCAACTTAGACTCGATCGACACACTACCCGAGTGTACCATCGATCCTCTGAGTCCGAGTTAACCTGCGTAGCCACCCAGAGTGCGACGCAGGCTGCACTCCAATTCCCCCGGACTTACTATGTTCTCCCTTATACCCCTGCTCTCCGCTTAGTATGGTAAACCCGCTGTCCCTCCAACTGGTGCCATGATGCAACTCGAGCGGTGGAGAATACCGTCAGACTCGAGTGCTCATATGACTCGGTTCCTTCCAGGTTGACCACATACATCGTACCTCCAATTACTCTTCCGAGCAACCGGATCCGTCAACAGTCCAACTGATGACCACCTGACCAGGGTTTAATACGACGTAGGTCAGACCAAGGAACGCACCTCCCGTTAGGGGTGTGGATAGCCTGCAGGAGTGACATGCTGATGCAACGCCAGCCGGGTAACTCAGTACACCGTGGTTTTGGATCACTGCATCCGGATCCTCACACATTGGTGCGCCAAAGCACCACACAACTGGTTAGTCCACCAGACATGGTTCCTCAGGGTTTAGGACCGTTTTACCCTAAGCAAAAACACGGTTTAGTGCACCGGTGTCTGCTCACCGATCTGTGCACCGTATTGGTTCCGTTCGGCCACAGACACTGTTCCTGGTAATGACCGTGGTGGAGACACCCACGCTCTGTCATCCCAACAGCTTATCCTGATAGGGCGAACAACCCTTATCAGAGCTGTGAACGTATTTAGGTTACATGGGACCAATCCCTTGAGTCTCCTACTCAAGTGGATCACCATGTAGCCATGGCTCTCTGTTCTATAATCAGAACACGTACTAAGGTACGTACCAAGATGCAATCTTATACTATCAACCATACAAAGCTGAACACTAGGTTTTTACGAGCTATAGACCTCACCAATTCTAACACCATATGCATAAGAGATGCATACCCATAAGCATAACATATCCAATGCATTAGCATTTAAAAAAAATCAATGCATGAACAATCATTGGATATGCATACAACGTTTCCATATATATTAAGAGGTAAGATCCAATGCATCAACAAATTCATAAATACATTATCCGATGCATATGCATAGGAGATGCATACCCATAGCATAACACATCCAATGCATTAACCTCTAAAAAAATCAATGCATGAACGATCTTTAGAAGATAACATGCATGAACATATTCATGTCTTTAACACATACAATGTATTAATCTTTCAAACAAAAAACCCAAAGTATATCATTCTTTGGATATGAACAGATTCATATCCATGCGAAAAAAAAAACAGATCTGAAAGGAAGTCCTGCAAGAGAAGAATTGGAGGATTTCTGGTGAAGTAGCTGATTATTTTCAGATTCCATCGTGGAGGTAGATGATCAACGGATCTTGACGGGGGATGAAGCATCTCGCTAGTTTTCCTCAATGGTCAAACGTCGTTGGCAAATGTCCCATGGCGTCTGTTATTCGCCATATGCTGAAATTTCACATATTGGGATACCGCGATTATTAGGTACGTATATCAAATACAATATCATATGTCACTATAACTTACCGCCAACCAAATAGAGTAAGTGAGGTGCGGTATTCTGGATACTTACCTCAAACCAACTTACCGCGGTCCAAATGGAGCCTTAGAGAATTTGTCCTTCTATTTTCTTGGTGGATTCTAATAATCATGGTGGATTCAAAGTGCATCTTCTTGGAGGATTCCAAGTAGGGATGTAAATGGAACGGGTCGGATCAGGCAAGCCATGCCGAGTTTTTGGCAGATTTTAATTTTTTTTTCTTTGATTCTTACAAATTGACTCCTCAAATTTATCATATTTAAACTAATATTTACATATAACCACTTTCAAATATCATAACCTTGCTGATGAACCCTTGTAGTTAATTGGAAACAAGATGAGGAAATATTCTTTCATTTAGATGATATTTTTGAATGGTTATTTTTTATTTTTCTTTTTACACTTTTTAATTCCCTAAATATCCCTTCAAAATGTTAGCACTTCGGGTCTACATAAATACCCATGGTCGATTCTAGTATTTATCATGCTATGTTCTTTTTCTAGGAATTGAAGGGGGTGTTTGACATGACGAATTGCTGTTCCGCTTAAACCTCATTCAGAAGAGGATATTTTTGTCAATCACTATTTCTAATGTAATTGGATGATTTAGCATTCCGGTTAGTATAGAAACAGACGGTGTGATAATTATCGTTCCCAAGTCATTCATTCCACCGGAACAAATAGTATCCATTGATTTTAAAATTTGGAACTGAGAATAGAAACGGACGGTTCTGGAATGATGCCAAACGCTAGATTTCTAAATATCTCATAATATGATTGGATCCATTTTCTAAGAATTCCAATTCTCAAAAAAAGAACAACCACAATGAAAATGTACACTTCTTTCTCGCATGTTCGAAATTCTATATTGATATTTCCTTCTATTCAATTCCGTCTCACCCCAAAACCCAGATCATAATAAAAGGCCCATAGAGGGTATATACACCACTGCCTAGTCCCCTATCCGATGTAGGACTAACCCAACACCTTCTACTTTCGCCTACGGCCAAGTGCGATACACCGTTCAAGGCTGGGTGTAACGGACGACTATGAACCTTAGAGGATCCGGAGGATGCAGGAAACTAAAGATCAATCAATGAGCGATGAGAAGAAATAAGATGCTCTTCTTGTAAGCTTAGGAAAAAGGCATGATGGTGTCAAACAATGTTGTCAATTGCCACCATCTGTATGGGTGTAAATCTGTAGGCGTACAGCCTGTTATCATGCTAATTTCATGCTAATATATATAGAGAGAGAAATGTTATTCAGCTCGAAGCGTTTGTCTTGAATGGTCAGCTTGATCGACGTAGCATGCGATCACGTCACTTAATTTGCTTGTCAGTCTCAGTTGAATTCGATTCACTAGACAGGGGTGAGTGCAACGGACGACTGTGATCGGGGCGCATCAATTGGGTTAACCAAAAAAGATCGAGCACTTCAGTTTTCCATCTTGAACTAGCCATTCTGATGTGGCACTTGATCGTGCCGCCCTTTTACCCGTCAGTCGAGCTGAGTGTTATGGCCGTGATCAGATAGATACCAAGTCAGGATTGGGACAAACTTTTGCTCCAGCACCATATGTTTAGTGATGCATCTGGACTGTTCCCTAATGTGAAAGGAGAAAAGGAGCAGCCTATGTTGTGTGAAAAATATATTAGTCAGATACATGGATCCCTACTCTTCAGTGAACGGTCCAGATGCATCACTGAACATCTGGATCTATAGTCCTCTGGATCAAAAAAAATTCTGCAAGGATGGCCCAAGTTGGATGGAAAACATAATTTCTTATTAAAAATAAAAAGAGACACCACTCACGGAATCCGAATGTGGGGGATGCCAAATCCCTCGGCTGTGTCCGTTGAAACCTTGGAGACGAGCATGTCGTACTCCCCACCACTGGGACCCATCTCCCAAAGAGACCCCTCCAAACGAATAGCCCCATAATAAATCAAATAATATATTAAAAAAATACCATTCACATATAAATATAGGCAACACAACCCCCCCCCCCTCTCTCTCTCTCTCTCTCTCTCTCTCTCTCTCTCTCTCTCTCTCTCTCTCTCTCTCTCTCTCTCTCTCTCTCTCTCTCTCTCTCTCTCTCTCTCTCTCTCTCTCTCTCTCTCTCTCTCTCTCTCTCTCTCAACCCCCATTTCATCTACCCGGCCGTCTTCTCCTCCCACCGTAGATTTTTTTTTTCAAAAATATTTTTATTAAAAATTAATTTTGGAAAGAAGAATTCATGCATACACGTCCGTGTATGCATACTGTTGCACCCGCGCTGCAAAAGCCGCACGATGGTTGTGATTCAATAGGATGATGTCATACTGATGTCATGATTTTGCACTTAGATATTGTGCACAAGAGCTGACTCACGAAAACGCTAAATAAATATAGTTATTATTAATAATTTGTTACATAGTAGGAAAAAATTATTTTAATTGGGATCTTAAATTTTTTATTTTATATAAAATTTTAGGTTATTTAAGTGGGTTTAGAGTCTTTCTGTTTATATGGGTCTTAGGCTATTTATATGGTTTTGCGGCTCGAGCCGGCCCTATCGAGCTCCGTACATATCATGTGGCGGTCATGGCGAGGCTACGGTATTTGTGTGCATGATGTGTACATATGTATACCATTCCTATTTTGGAAATACTATTCCTAGGAAACTATTTGTACATGTTTGTTTTTCTAACCAGAGAAAAAGATGATGTCAGTTGTAAGCATTAACGGTTTTATGTCCTCTCTTTTTCTCGAGAAATGCTATTCAGCCCGAAGGTTTTTCGATTTCGCCGGCTCAATTGACATAGCAGAGTGCAATTGGTGGCTGAAACCCACTAGCGACATTTAAATCTTACACCACCATTTGCATGCTGCCACGTCAATCAGACTGGGTGGAATCGAAAAAAACCTTCCGCCTGAATAACATTTCTCCTTTTTCTCATCTATGCAATAATTCAATGAAGGAAGAAGCTGTTAATCATGACAGGCTAAGGCTCTTAATATAATGAAGCCGCTGGTTTATATAGAGACTTCCTTGAATGCTTATTGTTCGATGAAGTGATAAAACCGATTGAGCATTGATTGTGGTCACACCTAGATGACGAAGCACTTCTCACACCATATGAGAGGTCGTACGTTCAATGCTCGCTCCAACTGTGGATTGTTGTTAAAATCTTGACAGACTCATGATGGTGAAATACTATTTACCCTGAAGCTTTAATCGAGTCATTCATTCAAAATGAAGTGTCGTGATGACATCTGTTTGTTTCATCCAGATTTGACCAGTGAATCGCACTAAGCAAAGTGCGGCAGGCAAAGAGACTGTTATTGGATGCCAATGTAAACGAATTGGTAAAAGCTATCGGTATGAATAACATTTCTTCCGATAATCGGCAGCTTTTGACAAGCTTTGAGCCCTGGCCGCTTAGTCGATAGTTTGTAAGAATTTCCAAAATTAATTTTTAATAATATTATTTCGAAAAAAAGTCCTTTTCGTACAAGCCCACGGTCGCCAGCCGGTTTCCCGGTGAGACGAGGGCATCTACACACCGACTGCACGTGCCCCGCGCCAGGCTCCTCCCCAGCTCCTGTGCGTGCTTAGTGCGGCAACTGAACCCTCTTTTATAATCCACACATTTGTACACTAGTACACACGCCTCACAGCACACCCACTCTTTGACTCCGTCACTGTAATCCGGGGCCCAATATGGTGGGGGTCCGCATGTCACTATTGGGTGAACTGTTGGGTGAGTTTCAGTTTGGTTTATCAAATGTTTTGCAAAAGGAAAAGGAATAAAAAAATGAATGAAAACCCAAGCAAGCCCCTCTTTTATTATCTGGGGCCTTGAGGAGGGTTTTGTTGCACTCTCCCAAATCCACATCTCTTCTCCTCTCTCTCTTCTCTCTCTCTCCTTCTGTTCTCTCATCCATCCATCTCTTCTCTCTCCTCTCTCTATCTCTCTCTCTCTCTCTCTAGCTCTCAATCCCATCCATGAGGATCCGGAAGAGACCACCAGTGCAAATCCCAGCAGATCCATCGCCCCCGTCCCGCGCGTCGAATGGCAGAGAGGCGGCAAAGGAGGAGAGAGGAGGAGGGTCGTCGTTGCACCCTGATGGGGATCTGCCGGTCGACCCGAATGGGTGGTGGAGTCGGAGGGCTCCCACCCTCACCCGGGTCGTGGAGGATCCGCCCCCCTCCGACCCGCATCCAACGATTCCGGTCACATCCCCTCCTCTCTCCCGTCTCAACGGATGCTGCATTCCATCCCCCCATGCCACCAATCTGCAGGTACTCATCTCCTCATTAATCTTTTTTTTTTTTTGATTTCTTGAAACTGCACCTCCCTTCTATTTGCCTTCGTCCCTCAGTTGGTAGATCGATCCCTTTCTAGCCTCTGGGCTCCCCAGTGGGTGCAATGTGGTGATGTCCTCACCCCCCATAAATCAAAGGAGGGAGCTTGGTGGGTGGTGATCTCATGGGTCATAATGGGTCCTTTCTGCAGGTTCTGAAGGAGGATGAGGAGGTAGGGGTGGATTTACACCAGACATGGAGTGCCCATATTGATATTGACATGAGGTAAGTAAAAAGGAAAAAAAAAAAAAAAAACCCCTCTTTTCCTTTTTAGAAAGAAAAATTTTCATCTCGAGCTATCATCCGATAGGTTAAAAAACAAAAGGAGGGCATATTCAATTTTTTTTCTTCTTCTAGTATGATGATGATGATGATGCATGCCAGCTCCACCCATCATGACATCCTATCTGTCCATGCACCCATTCACACACATACAGATACGTCCATCTGTGCCTCTTTCTGCTGCAACCTTTGTAGTCGTTTCATCGTACACCATAACAGTAGGATGGGCTAGCTAGCTGGTTTAGCTGTTGCACAATGAGCCATGGAGAGATGGGTTGTGATCAATTTCCCATGTTGGGCATCTGTTTCTCTCTCTAGGAATGGCGGCAGCGCAGGTGCACAAGTTTCAGGAGGTAGTACTGTGGTCGGAGAAGCAGCGACGACGAGGAGGGGAGGGTATGGGATTGACGATGGGAAGCCAGTCGGGAAGTCGAAGGGGAGGGCGAAGGTTAATGATGTGGGGGCGCAGGTGGAGACGGGAGGTGAGGCGGAGGGGAGCGGGAAGAAGCGGCGGAGCCCGGGGACGCTGATGGAGGGGTCGAGGTGCAGCCGGGTGAACGGGCGAGGCTGGCGGTGCTGCCAGCAGACGCTCGTCGGCTACTCCCTCTGCGAGCACCATCTGGGGAAGGGGAGGCTGCGGAGCGTGAGTGGCATGAGAGGCCATGCGAGCGGCCGCAAGGCCAACAACGGTTCGATGGCGTCGTTGCGGCCGCCGCCGCCGGAGCCGGAGAAGAAGCAAGAGCTGGAGGGGTACTCGACGGTTGATAATGGGGAAGCAGAACAGGAGGAGGAGGAGGAGAAGAAGCCGGTGAAGATGAGGAGGAAGAAGATCGGGATGGTGAAGGCTCGATCGATGACCAGCTTGCTCAATGAATCCAACCAGTACTAGCTAGCTAGCTAGCTCCCCGATCATGGAGAGTAAGTGCAACTCTCCATGGTTGCTCTTGATGGGCGGTGCTTCACTGATGAGACATGGACTACTGTAGTGTGGCTTGTGAGATCGAGTGAGTTTGCTAGTTTGATTTTTTTTTTTTTTGGCAACTCTTTTGGTTTAGTCTGTTGCTCTAAATATTATTTTGGTCACATACAAGCTTGTGAATACTGGCTAGCTAGCTAGCTAGCGTTGATCTCTTCCATGCTGGTTGCATTAGGTTAATTGGTGCAAGTCTGATTAGTAATTACCACACCTGATTAATTGTCTATTATCATATCTAATTAGACTTGGTAGCACTGTAAATCTCATGTTAATCTTGTAAGAAGGGTTCGAAGGATGAGAATCATATCTTTGATAGCTACCTGGGATTGGTGCAATCCCCTTTTGGATGGAAAGTTTGAATAATTGGATGTTTTGTCTGTGTGTGTCTGTGTCCCCATGTTGGAGAGGAAATTTTTTTTTAATTTTTAGCTAGGGATAGATAAGAAGTTGTGTTTATATACTTTCTTTTTTTGGTAATATTGTGTTTATATTTTTATTCTTGCTATGTATGCACCATATACTAACATGGATTTTCCAAATGTCCCTTTTTTTCCAATTTTTTTTTTTAAAATTATATGAAGATTTTTTTTTTTTTGAATTTGACCCCATTATTGTCCACAGCTAACACTTATGGTGTAAGGGTAGAGGAGTGAAGAGCATAGACCACAAATGGTACACCCCAATTATTGCAATAATATCATAAGCCAAACCACAATTGATGTACATCCCATGGCAAAGAATTTGTTCCGATTCGGCAGGTCAATGTATCGGATCATGTGGGTTCTTCGTTTGTCGGCAGGTTTATCTGTGCTCCTGAGTGGCAATATCACTGGCAGTGTAGATCGATTCGAACCCGTCTATCTGGTACTCTAAGCACTAATAGGTAATGTACTAAGCGCGAGGCCGGCTTCCAACATGGATACTTCTAGGTGGTGAAGATCAATCTTCTCTCTACTGGCATGGCTCCTAGGAACAAGATCTTTATCAAGGTGAATATGTTGAAGCGTAGAAACCCTGGGGTTTCCGACCCTTTGTGTACTATGGCCGGAGAGGAAACAACATATATGATTCTGAATGTGAAGGAATCTTCTGTGGAAGAGTTGATTAGGAGTGCTTTTTATCTGTCATCAGGATTTGGTTCTCTTCCCTTTGACCTAATTAGCTTGTTTGGAGAGGCTAGAGTTTTCTATAACCGAATTGAATTGTAATCTTTGACATAGTAATGATATATGCATGGTCGGGGGTCTCCTTTGAGAGTCGCATGGTAAGGGATATGAACAAAGGTAAAATAGAAATTCTACAGCGTGAAAAGATCGATTGAAGTTTATAACTAGCCGGAGATACGAAACACAGATTCTCAAAAGAGCAATAACACAAATTAAGTGTGATGCAAAAGGCCATGTGTAAGACAAAGGGTATAAATATATAAGGCTAGCTCTATCCTAAATCTATAAGTAATGCACACACGAAATTTTTAGGTAGTTCGGAAAATCTCAAACATCCACCTCAAACAAGCTCGGACACGTCAAAAATCCACAAAGAGCAAAAGGGTTATTACAAACATAAGACAGAGCGTTAATTACCCTTGAAGTGATAGATACTTCAACAACGTACCCCACACGAGCGTGGCAACGACATATTAAGCAATCACCTCGATAATTAATTCTCCTCCCAACAATCTACTTTACTTAACATCTGTCGCTCCTCCACACTCAAATTCATATATGAGCATATCTTTCATCATATTTGGTTAGGGATTCGGATCGTCGCAATGACTCCAAATACTTGACTCTCTGAAGACGATCTCGAGTCACACCTCGGACACATTCGATGATGTGTTTGTACATGTTCTCCACAAAGAACAAGATGCACATATGCAAAATAGCGAGAAAAGATCTTCAGAGAAACTTGAATCCGGATAGAAAAGCTTTTCTTGTCTAATGAGTATGCATAAAACAAAGACGATCAAAGGTCAAGACAAAAAGAAGAACGATGAAAAACATAACCCGAAACAAGTAAATTAAATAGATGATCGAGAATTCAAGAAAAAAACCAAAATAACAAATAATTCTCCATGGATACAAAGCCATGTGAAACGATGGTATTTTATACTCAAACATAAGGTAGATACACTAGGAAACCTGCAACAAAGAGTCTCATACGAATCAGAGTAAAGACCAAGTCAACAGACTCAAATTATGAGCCCACTCACAGCCAGCCCGGGCGCGGTGGTAGTGGTGCGCACCTAGCTAGGTGAGGGAAGGGGGTAATTCTAAGGTGACAGCTGTGCACCACTGCTCCTAAAACTTTATTTTTCTAGTATGGTGCATATCCGTACCTCCGTGGATCTCAATGGACATTCCTAGAGCCATTCGAAGTCACAGAAACCCGTGTGCTTAAGTTAAAACTCCAAGAAACGAAGATTTAAAATTCCAAAAATCCAAAACAAATGTTGAATAAAATCAAACATCATACGAAGATAAAACATATGATTTTTTTATATGAAAAGCTTGAAACATATTTTAGACTTTATGTGCTAGAATGAGAATACATCGGAACGATAAAAACTCAATTAAAAACATGATGCAACCTCAAAATGTTGAAAACAAACACATTCGTATATATACGAAAAAACCATCACAAATCCTGAGTTCGATAAAAACATGATGCATGCAACATATATCTCTACGAGTATTGCACTGCTCTGGCGAGATTCTAATAGACGCTTGCACACTGTATTTTTTACATCTTTAGGGGTTATGTGGAAATATGTAAACTTTCAAGAATAACTTCATGTCTAGACTCATTCATGCTTATCCAATAATGTTTTGTGTCAAAGTATAAACTAATCAAATGAAAAATCAATATTGCATTTTCATCCCTAACCCCCTTCCTAGTGAGCAATTTCTCAAAATAATAGCATTATTATTATTATTAATGCCAAAATAGACATTTGTCTTGTATTTAACAACATGAAAAGACAAAAATTCAATCTTGAAATTATCATTATCAACAAAAATGTGGTCAGACATTGAAATTGAACAATGACTTTATTGATTTATTAAAAATATTTGTATCAGACTATTGTTGAAGACTCGTAGCCAAAACTTTACATAGTTAAATATGAATATGATTTGCATATTCCTTGATAAAAAATATTATATCAAAATTATATCAAAATAGGTATTCCTCAAAACGTACAATCTTTATGTATGAACATGTATAAACATAGGATTATCATTAGAAATAAATATAATTAAATATAATAGTTGAATAGTATCGTTATTATCATAGTATACTTGAAAAGAAATGATAAGTCTTATATGAATCACATATTCCTTATACATGGCTGGAGTCAATGCCTATGTCAATGGATTTGCGATCATTACTCTTATGCTAGCTTATATGCTCGATCAATAGACAAGACATTATCTTGTATCATCTCTCTAACAACAAGATACTTTACATATCTGGATGCGTCAATCCACCGAAGCACTTATTTTTTTTAAACAATTTATCAACACGTACTATTGTGGGTGCAAAAATTATAACGGATTGGACCAGACCCATATGGGCACGTGCAACAGCTCAAATAGGCAAACCCAGGCCCAAGATCAGCACCACCTTAGTACTGTCACGTTATCATTGCCATATCAGCACAAGCTTCAGTTATAAAAGAACCCCCATGGCATTAAGAAAAAGGGTTGGTCACTTGATCAAAGTGTTAGAATTAGTGTATTCTAAGCTTGTAAAACTTTAAGTTTTGATATAATAATAAAGGTTGATAGTTATTATATGTGATGCATGTTGGTACGTAATACAGTTACGTGTTCTTTTGAAAACAGAAAGCCATGGCTATATGGAAATCCACTGAGTTGAAGACTGAGTGGATTGGTCCCATGTAATCTAAATAAGTTCGCAGCTATGATCAGGTTGGTCGCCTCATCATGATAAGCTGTTGGGGATGATAGTGCATGGGGTGTCTTCACTATGGTTATCACTAGACACAGTATCTATAGCCGAACAGAACTAGCACGGTGTACAGATCAGTGAGAAAACACTGATATACTGAGCCATGTTTTTGCTTAGGGTAAAACGGTCCTAAACCTTGAGGAACCTCGTCTGATGGACTAACTAGTTGAGTGGTGCTTCGATGCACCAATGTGTGAGGATCCAGTTATGTGATCCAAAACCACGGTATACTGGGGTACCCGGCTGTCGTTCCATCAGCGTGTCACTTCTGCAGGCCATCCACACCTCTGACGGGAGGTGTGTTCCTTGGTCTAACTTACATTGTACCAAATCCAGGCTTGGTGGTCATTAGTTGGAATGTTGACCGGGTTCGATTACTCGACAGGACAATCAGAGGTCTGATGTATAGGTCAACATGGAAGAAACCAAGTCATATGAGCATTCGAGTCTGACTGTGTTCTCTACCACTCAAATTATATCATGGCACTAAGTGGAGGGACATCGAGTTTACCATAACTAAGCGGAGAGTAGGGGTATGGGGGAGAACATAGTAAGTCCGGATGAATTGGAGTACAGCTTGCATCGCACTCTAGGTGGCTATGTAGGTTAACTCGAGCTCAGAGGATCGATGATACACTCGGGTAGTGTGTCGAATGAGATCACGTTGGAAGCCATGAACTCTGATCCCTGATGGTTCCACCTTATCCACATTATGTACGGTTCTTGAACCATCTCCTCGGAATACAGTAAGCAGTAAGAGAAAGCAAGAAGTCTATATCTACACTCCGTGTGTGCTTCGTACTGGTGCATGTTAGATGCGTAACTATATGCAAGTACTAAGGGGAAACCCTAGACTAGTACATAAGTGCATGTAGTTATCCCTTGTTATAAGTGAACTTCGCTACATAGGTGCGATGCACTGGGACATGTTGCGAGTTGACTAGTTGACCGTACTAGGGGCACCCTCTGGGAACCTCAGTGAATAGTAAAGTCACTAGTAATGTTAACTTAAGGATGAGTTGCTAAGTCTCGCACTCTAGAAATGGTCATTTAGAGGCATAAGGGCATTTTGGTAAAATCACGCACCCTCATCTTTCACTAGTGGTCGGCCCTAGGTGTGGGAGACCTAGTCAATGCCAGCTCCTAATTTTAGGAATGAGAATCCCCCAATAATAAGGCCGACCATAGGGATAAAGAGGTGGATTTGAATTAGTCAAATCAAGCCCTAAAAGTGGAGAAAAGATAAAGATAAATGAGAGATATAGGGAGATCTTCAAGGAGTCAACCCTATCCACTTTGAATCCTAATCCAAAGAGGATACGCCGGCCTTATAAAAGAGCAAACGGGGAGGGGGGGGGCGGTCACTTAAGTCAGCCATACCCGAACCCCACTCTCCTGTCTCTTCTAGAGTTCTCTCTCTCATCTCTCTTGTCTTCCTCGCTTGCGACTTCGCCTTTCTCGCGTGGAGTTTCCGAAAAGAAGAAGGGTCATTCTTTAGAGGCACTCAGATATCCGAGAGCGACGTTCCGTGTATCGTGTGAGATCGGGTGAAAAAGAAGGCATCGTCTTCCTGTATACAATCAGTTTCTTTGCAAACGATCTTCCGTCTCCATCGACAAATAAGATAATTCTCCGCGGTTAAAAGATCTACACGAAAGGTACATTTATTCTAACATATAGATCTAGCGAGTTCTATGATTTGCATGCATGCTAGATATTCATGACGCTAAATTACCGTTAGGATGTTCGAATCACGTGCAAACATATGTATACACATGTAGATTAGTTTCAATGAAAGTTTTAATCATGTAACATGCACCATGAATGATCTTTCGACCACTTAATCGCTTCCGTTGCGAGATTCTACTATAGGATTTTTCTAACAATTGATAGCAGAGCTACGCTAGTGGTGTGCGTTTCATGACTTTCCATGAAACCATCATGTGTGTGAATGATGAGCGCGGGATTTCATCGGGATTCCCACACTTTGATCATGCATATGTATATATGTTGCTTGTTCTATGAATCGTGATTGCAGGGTGCCACTAAAAAATAAATATAGATATATGTTTGCTTGCTACAGGGGGTCGAACCCCGAGTTAGCTTTTGTCTGGATGTGCTCTCTATATGTGTGGATAGGTTTTAGTACCATAGATTGGGCGAGTGATGGGGGTTGACCATCCTCGATTCCTATGACTTTCTCTAGGTGTGTTTTCTTTTCTTTCTAGGAAATTGTGTACAAGTGAGCACTTGCTCGAAGCGTACTAGAACTATTTTCGGTTACATATCGAGAAGAAGGACGTGCCAAGAAGATCCACCATCGGGAGTATAAGCGAAACCTTGGAGGACGAAGTTGATTCGGCAAGTGTTCACAAGGACGACGAAGGAGCTGGACCGAGGGACCTTGTGAATAAAGTCAAAGAGCCTGCGCTGTGCTAATCAAGTTCAGGGGTCAGACCCTAAACTTGATTCAATTATTTGGTTGCTTTCTTTATTAATTCTTTACATTTCATATCGAACCCTGATGAGATAATCTTATTATCTGTCTTTAGAGGGAGATCTTTCCCTTCCGGTCCAAGCGACCGTATTAGGATAGGATCCTGCTATATAGGGGTATCAATGGGTCGGGTCGTGTCGGGTTCATGTCGTGTCTAGTTTCGGGTCGTGTCCAAAACCCCTAGACCCGGACCCAACCCATTTAACTAATCGTGTCTAGATCCTAAACCCGTACCCGACCTGCAAATAAACGGGTAGACCCGATAAGACCCGTTTACCACAGGGGTCTATTCAGTTGACCCGATTCGACCCAATCCGACTTGACCCGACCTGACCCGATAGACCCACTGGTACTATATATAACAGTATCGGATTGCGGGTAGACCCAACCCGACCCAACTCGACATGACCCGTTGAATATTAAACGGGTCTTCTCGGGTCTACTATGTCTAGACCCGACCCGTTTATTAAACGGGTCTATTTTGTCGACCCGAACCGTTTAGCTCTGACCCAGACCCGCTAACTTTGTGTTGGGTCGTGCCGGGTCTGCTGTGTCGAGTCCGAAATTACCAACCCTACCGCTATATGACGCCTATTATTTAGTTGACTTTTGATGATAGTGGGATCCCATCACATATGGTTATGCCATCATTAGGTCAACACCTAATGAGTCGGGTGTGCCTATTTGGCCATCATCGAAACCTAAGATGAGATAAAGATCCACTAGACATCAATTATCAAATTTATAAGCGAGGCGCCATGATTAGTGGGAGTCCCTTCCTGTGTCTCTGACATTAGGCTAGGCTCCAAGGCATTAGTATGATAGCCAAGTTTGTAGAGCATCGATGTTCTCGGAATATGTAATGTGACCATTGAATGGAGAAATCCACTTGAGGGAGGGACTATGATATTCCGAGATCGATTAATGCTAGGCAAAAGGCTTGAAGCGCTAATGGAGTATGGTGTGACTAGGGTCTAGTATATAGGAGGTCGTTACCCTTGCATAAACATATACTTATACTCCTAAAATAACCCTCAGATTTAATAAGGGATGCAAGAGAGGATTATTAGAGATCCCCTGGCCCCCACGGCTAGTCGCTTTTGTGTTCGGGTGGTAATGCATAATTCCACATCCCTTAGGATAGGGGTTATGTGGTTCCATCCCAAATAACATAACGACCTCCATACGGATATGGAGATTACGAGGACAGGAGAGAAGGGTCTTTTTCCCACCCTAGTGGGGGCCGTATGAACTCCCGTGTCGTAATTGCCTAGGCTCGTAGGTACGCATCCGAAGTGCATGTGAGACTTCCGATGCTTCGCATGGGGATCACGTGGCACTGGCCAAAAGATAATCATGGTTCATCAAAGCCCTTAGTTGGTAGATTTGGATTGGGTCTAGGAAAGACCTGTGTGAGCGGATGATGCTGCATGATGTCCCCTAGCATGGGTGTATCCAATTCCGAGATCTTGCATACATGGTTAATTAATCCATAGATATGTCTTCGCTTGAGGGTAGCGCTGATATTTGGACATAATTAGCTTGTTTTAAAAAGCTATAAAATGAGTTTTTCATGCATTTTTATAATTCAATTTTTTATTTTAAGATGACCAAGTTAGACCCCCTATCCGCTATCCCAAATGACCACAAACTTACTGTCCAAACTATGAGGACTGAAAGTATAATCTATATCTGGTCTTAAGGATTGGTAAATATATGACAGTCTTAAATGACCCTGAGCCAGATTTGCCTGGACCCAATACCACAGAGGCACAGTTAAAGGTGTTTATTGACTGGAAAGAATCTAATAAAATATATAAATACTATATTATAACATCCTTGTAAACAACTCTGCAAAAGCATGTCGAGGAAATATCCGACGCTTCTGATATGATGTTGTACTTGAAGGAGATATTTGAGGGTCACAATCGCATTACGCGATACCTCACCATCAAAAAACTTATCGGCACTAAGATATCTAAAGGAACACTAGTTCGAGAACACATGCTGAAAATATTTGGATTCCAGAATAAAATAGCGTCCATGGATATTGTACAAGAAGGCGAGGTGAAGACAGACATCTTCCTCTCGTCACTGTCTGGAGTCTTTGAAGGCTTTGTCACCAACTATAATTTGAACAAGTTGACAATGACAAATACAGAGCTTTTGGGAGCTCTCCAGGCAGCTGAGGATGGCTTCAAGCAGAAGGGCGAATCACTACACGTGCAACGCAGATCTTTCAAGAAGTCTGGTAAACCTCAGAGCAAGAAACACAAGAAGAAACCTAAGTCAGCACCTGTGCAGATCTCTACGGGGGCCTCTTGATGCAAAAGAACATATGCGATGCTAATGTCGGCAGCAGACTAAGTAAACAATGCTTTTCTACTTAATTGTGAGATCCAGGCCAAGCAATTAATTCATCCTATTAACGTGGAATGATGGTTTTAACAGAACTATTAGCACGAGATTGACCCCTTTAATTCCTAAGAAATTAATAGCAATACTTAATTAGATGGCAATGGTCCCACATGCAATATCAAGACTGGTAACTCACGGGCAGGTGAAAACACACAACTCACGAGGGTAGACAGTAGTAGGCATAAATAAAACACAAGAGACTTAATTGAAGGTGTTGCCCGATGATATCTTACTGGAGAAGAGACGTACCTATTGAGGGTCATGGGACGCCTCAGGGTCCTGGGATGGTAACGGGATCGGTATCGGTGCGGGATTCTCGGGTTGGGGCGGGGCCTGAGTGAGGGCCCTTAGAACCACAACGTTAGGTACACGGGTGCGCCGGGGTGCCACCGTTGATGATCCTCAGTGATTCCTAATCGGGCTTCCGCATCCTTAGCGATAAGGTAGGTGATGTGCTCCACGTATTCCTTCACGTTCTCGTCTGTGTTGAACTGAAAGTTGAGGAATGGGAAACGGATATCGAGAAACCCTTCCTCGTCTTCGATCAATCCATGGTCGAAGTCTGGGTTGGCTATACCGACATGTCGAGAGAGGGGAGGATTGGGGGTTTGGTTGCAGGGCTGCGAGAAAGAGGGTAGCGGGGTTGTGTGTGGGCCGTGGAAAGTAAAGAAACGAGAAGCGAAGAGGGAAGTTGCAGGAGGGAGATGGGGTGATCGGTCGCGGGTTACGAGGAGGGGTGGCGGGTTGGGGTGTGAGCGTGAGGAGGGGTGTCCAGGAGGGATTTGGCTGGGGTTGGGCTGCCGGGACGAGGGGAGGAGAGGAGAGGAAGGGGAGAGGCTCGGGATAGGGGGTTCGGGTCGGGTCGAGGCTGCAGCGCAGGGAGAGGGGGCAGGGCCAGGGCCAGGGCTGCAGTGCAGGGGGTGGAGGTCGGGATTGGGCTCGGGGAGAGAAGAGGAGGGATGGGGCTCGGGATAGGGGAGGGAGGGGGTTCGATCGGGCCTAGGGGGTCGGGAAATCGCTAGAGGGAGAGAGGGTGGATTGCGATAGAGAGATAGAGGGGTTGCGGGAGGAGATAGAAGGGTGAGGGGCGGCGGTGTAGGCTGGGGAAAAAAAAAAGGCAACTAGGGTTTCACACACTAGCCTGAATCTAGGGTTTCACACGCCTAGGGTTTGGGTTTGTGGTTTACATACCTCACTCTGGTTTCTCTCAACACACATGTGGAGGAAAACATAAATTATTATTCATAGCATGATGTCAAATGACAATGGGCAAACCTATATAAAGGCTTGCAACAGCAAACAAAAGTCCTCGAAAATCGAGGTGGGACTAAACAACATAATACAGAAAGAAAAAATAAAGATAACGGTTCTGAATGCTCGATCAAAGTTATAGGCTCAGGTGGTGCCTCCTACGTTGGTACACGTGCCATGGGCGCTGCTCGATATCCCCATCATTCTCCCGGGGTGGGAGAGAACTCGACTCCGTCGATTAAGGCTCGGTACGGCTCTCGTACAGCTCCAGCAGGTCCGGGTCAAGACGTTGCAGTTCCTCTCGCTCCACCCATATATGCTCAAAAGGGGGTCTTCCTTTCCAGCGAATCAAGTACCGTCGGGTTCCACCGTCTCTACTAGAAACAATTTCGTCATCCAGAATTTTATCAATGCCTTCTGCTATATGATTTGGGACATTTTGGAAAAGTGGAGATAGGAAGGGGCTCTCAGAGGCAGGGTCCAAGGTAGGCTCATCTATCAAGGGATTACTAGGGTTGAAATTTGGGCCCTTATAAGCCACTAGATCTTCAATATTGAAAGTAGGACTAATGCCAAAACCCTCGAGTAATTCAATAACATATGCATTATCATTTATCTTCTTTAGGACTCGAAAGGGGATGGCACTGCGTGTGTGTAGTTTCTTAACAGCTCTCGAGGGAAATCGTTCCGGACGGATCCGAACCATCACATAATCTCCAATGTTAAAAGTTTGAATTCATTTCCGGTATTGGCTCGTAATTTATACTCAGCATTGCTCTGCTCAATCTTGCTACTGATTTCTTTATGTAACTCATGCATATGTGATGCAAATGCAGATGAAGACTCGAAGACTTTATGGTAATCAGCCATGGGAATGAGATCTATTGGTTGCCTAGGCCTAAAACCATGGACAATTTCATGTGGACTCATACCGGTTGTTCTATTAATAGATGAATTATATGCAAACTCGGTAAAGGACAGTTTGAGATCCCAACTCCTGATATGTTCACTTACCAAGGTTCGCAGGAGATTTTTCAGACTCCGATTGACAACTTCCATTTGACCATCAGTTTGTGGGTGGAACGCGGTTGAGAATTGAAGCTTGGTTCCCAATTTGTGCCAAAGGGTCTTCCAGAAAAAACTAATGAACTTGACATCCCTATCGGACACAATAGTCTTTGGTAACCCAAGTAGCCTTACAATGCCATCAAAAAATATCTTGGCAACTCGAGATGCATCAGAGGTTTTGGAGTATGGTAGGAAATGGACCATCTTGAAGAAACGGTCTACCACCACTAGTACTGAATCATACTTTCTGAGGGTCTTTGGGAGACCAAGCACGAAGTCCATACTGATATCTTGCCATGGGCAGCTTGGAACCGGTAGTGGGGTATACATGCCAGTATTTTGCTTTTGTTGCTTGGCCAACTGGCAGGTGTGATACCGACTCACATGTTTAGCGACATCTCGCTTCAGGCTCGGCCAGAAAAATCGATATTCAACGGCTTCAATGGTCTTCTCACTACCGAAGTGACCGGCAAAGCCACTAGCATATAGTTCCCAAATAAGAAATTCGCGGAGAGAAGTTGGGGAATACACAATCGACAACCAAGAAAGAGGTAGCCATCTTGCATAAGGTACCTATCAACTTCTCGAACGGACCCATCAGCTAACAAGGCATGTATCTTCCCAAATTCAGGGCAGGACCCGTACTCATCCTTTAGTTTTTCAAAACCCTCAACCACCATGGTTAATTTGGATAGGACAAACACATAACGACTGAGAGCATCGGCGGCCTTGTTTTCAACTCCCGCTTTATAGCGCAGGGTGAAGGTATAATCTTGGAGGAACTCAACCCAACAACCGTGTCGCGCGTTCAACTTCTTTTGGGAGTAAATGTACCGCAAGGCCTCATGATCAAAGTAGATGACAAATTCTTGAGGGAGCAGGTAATGCCGCCAATGACGAAGAGATTGAATTACCTCATAGAATTCTTTATCATAGGTAGAGTACCGTTGGCGAGTATCATTCAGCTTCTCGCTGAAGTAGGCAACGAGATGTCCTTCTTGGGAGAGGACGCCACTTATGCCAAGCCCGAATGCATCACAAGCTACTTCAAAAACTTTAGAAAAATCGGGGAGGTGCATGACCTAAACCATTCTTCTCTTGATCTCCCCAAAGGCCTTGGAGGCGATAATCGTCCATTCGAACTCGCCCTTCTTGAGGCAGTCTGTGATTGGGGCCATAATGGTGCTGAACCCCTTGATGAATCTTCTATAAAAGGTGGCCAGGCCATGGAAGCTCCTGACATCACGGATGCTCCTGGGGTCAGGCCATTCCTCGATAGCGCGGACCTTCTCAAGATCCACGGAGACCCCATGGACAGAGACGACAAACCCTAGGAAATGGACTTCAGTAGCAAGGAAAGTACACTTCTTTGGATTGGCATACAACTCGTCTTTTCTCAGTACGACACAGACTTGCCGAAGATAGTCTAGATGTTGTGCCCTGGACTGGCTATAGATGAGTATGTCATCAAAGTACACCATAAAAAATTTCCCATGAAAGGGCGGAGTACTTGTGTTATAACTCTCATGAAAGTGCTCGGCGCATTGGTCAGTGCAAACAGCATGACCATCCACTCATACAATCCATCCTTGGTTTTAAATGCAGTCTTTCACTCTTCTCCAAGGCGGATGCGAATCTGGTGGTAGCCACTCTTTAGGTCAACCTTGGAGAAGACGGTGGCTCCAAACATCATGTCTAACAGGTCATCCAAACGAGGGATAGAGGATCGGTATTTGACTATTATCTTGTTGATGGCGCGGCTATCCACGCACATACGCCAGGTTCCATCCTTATTGGGCGTAAGCAACGTGGGGACCACACAAGGGCTTATGCTCTCTTTAATAAAACCCTTTCTTAGCAGTTCATCAATCTGCCGTTTTAGCTCGGCATGCTCCGTAGGGCTCATCCTATAGTGAGGCAGGTTGGGGAGGCTCGCCCTTGGGACCAAATCAATTACGTGTTGTATGTCACGCATTGGAGGCAATTGGTCGGGAAGGTCCTCGAGGAAGACATCAGGGAAATCTTTTAGCACAGGAGCAATCTCAGGGGGAATTGCTTGGGTGGACTCTTTAGGAGTTTCCCGGGCCGTAAGGATCATAATTGGAGCTCCTTTCTCCATCTCAAGGCCCAACTCCTTGGCACTGATGTAACTGATGCTGCTAATCTTCTTGGTGGGGGTGGGGGACTTTTGTGCGGGCAGACCACTCTTGGGCTAAAAGGGCATCAATTTGATTTTCTTACCCTCATGCTCAAACAAATACATGTTAGATCGTCCATAGATGAGGACGTCATTATCAAACAGTCAAGATCACCCTAGTATGACTTGACCCACATCCATAGTCAAAAACTCACACCAGATCTTCTCCTGGTAGGCATTGAAGTTTATGGAGACCAAACATCTTTGCTTGACCTCCATTGCCGTAGTGTTGATCCAGGAGACTTGGTATGGTCGAGGATGGGGAACTGCCTTCAACCCAGTCTTGGAGATCATGGCAGAAGATACTGTATTGACGCGACTTTCGCTGTCGATGATCACTTTACAGTTCTTGTCTCTAATTCTGGTGAAGGTATAAAAGATATTGGTACGTCTCCAGTCATCTTGTTCTTTAGGCTGGGACAGTGCACACCTCACAACGACCAGCTCGGTGGGTGCTATGTACCTAAGGTAACTTAGCGTGAGGTCACCTTCCTCGTCATCGAAGTCTCCTTCATCATCGTTAGCTTAGTACACAAAACCATCCATGTCTGACTCTAGTGCTTCAACAGGTGTGCTATCAATTATGTTGATCTTGATGGGGCTAGGGCAGTTTGCAGCCACATATCCATAGCCCTGGCACTTATAGTATTTGACGAGAGGACTGACTTTGGAGAAGTCTCTCTCAGGGCCCTTGCCATGAGTGTCCTTTTTATTGCTCCGACTCATGGCATCTGTCCTTGGTTGGGATTGGGTGGGATAAGACCGACTTAGATAATTGCTCGAGGGACGAGGAGCATGACTCTAGGAATCACTCATGTGAGGGTGGCTAGATCGGAGGCTATCACGGTCTTGGACTAGGGCGTAAGCTCTTCCTAGCTCGATGACATCACGGGCAAGGAGTTCATTCCTCAGGTCTTCTCTCAAACCCGATCGAAAACGGGATAGGACCTGGATAGGGGTTTTAGTTCCAAGGACATTGCAGCGAGTTAAGAACTCATCGAATTTGGTGACATAGTCCTTGGCTGATTTGTTGCCTTGGGTGAATTGGTGCCATTGATCTAGTAGGCGGGCCTGATACGACGGAGGCACATACTTGCCCTTTAGCTCATTCTTCATTACGACCCAATTATCGATGGGGTCTTGGGTTCGGGCAACTCTTAAGGCCTCTACGTTGGTCCAGTATTGACTGGCAGGTCCACTAAGTTTCATTGTGGCGAATCGGACTTTCCTTGGTTCCGTTAAAGGGTACCAGGAAAAATATCAGTCCATAGATTGGAGTCAGTCCAAGAAAAATTGGGGATCATGCCTGCTCTCGAAAGAGGGCACTTCTAGCCTGATGCTCCGGAGATATTGTTCATCCGGATCTTGATTATTTTGCCAGGGTGGCCAAAAATCTTGAGGGTCCAGGGGTGGAGTCCGAGGTGGAGCTTGGTCCAGACGGTCAAAACAGGCGTTGGTGTCATACTGGTAGGCAGCAAAATTCTGGTTCATGGTGGCGATCCCTTGAGCTAACTACTTAGGTGTCCTAGCCAGGGTGTCAGGATCCATGTTGAAACTATCCGATTCACTAGACTCTCCTAACAAGTATGGCCTACCTCTACGGGTTGTCATGCACAATTAAAATGATGCTTAATTAGTGCTAATTGCAAGTTCAAATGTTGCATGTATCATGCCTACCTACAACCATGCTCTGATACCAAAAATGATGCAAAACAACACATGTGATGCTAATGTCAGCAGCAGATTGAGCAAACAATGCTTTACTACTTAATTATGAGATCCAGGCCAAGCAATTAATTCATCCTATTAATGTGGAATGATGGTTTTAACAGAACTATTAGCACAAGATTGACCCCTTGAATTCCCAAGAAATTAATAGCAATACTTAATTAGATGGCAATGGTCCCACATGCAATATCAAGACTGGTAACTCACGGCCAGGTGACACAACTCACGAGGGTGGACAGCAATGGGCATAAATAAAACACAGGAGACTTAATTGAAGGTGTTGCCCGATGATATCTTATTGGGAAGAGATGTACCTACTGAGGGTTACGCGATAACTCAGGGACCTCGAATGGTAGCCGGATCGGTACCGGTACGGGATTCTCGGGTTGGGCGGGGCTTGAGCGAGGGCCCGTAGAACCACAACGTTGGGGTGCACGGGTGCGCCGGGGTGCCACCATTGATGATCCTCAGTGATTCCTAACCAGACTTCTGCGTCCTTTGCGACAAGGTAGGTGATGCGCTCCATGTATTCCTTCACGTTCTAGTCTGTGTCAAACTAGAAGTCAAGAAATAGGGAACGGATATCGAGGAACCCTTCCTCGTCTTCGATCAATCCATGGTTGACGTCTAGGTCGGCCATGCCGACATGCCGAGGGAGGGGAGGAGTGGGGGTTCGGTTGCAGGGCTGCGAGAAAGAGGGCGATGGGGTTGTGTGTGGGCCGCGGGAAGGAGGGAGACGGGAGGTGGAGCGGGAAGTTGCAGGAGGGAGAGGTAGATAGGGTGGTTGGGCGCGGGTTGCGATGAAGGGTGGCGGGTCGGGGTATGAGCCGTGGGGAGGGGAGGCCGGGAGGGGATGGGGCTGGGGTCAGGCTGCCGGGATGAGGGGAGGAGAGGAGAGGAAGGGGAGAGGCTCGGGATGGGGGGTTCGGGTCGGGTCGGGGCTACAGTGCAGGGAGAGGGAGCAGGGCCAGGGCTGCAGTGCAGGGGGAGAGGGGGTGGAGGTAGGGACTGGGCTCGGGGAGAGGAGAGGAGGGATGGGGCTCGGGATATGGGAGGAAGGGGGTTCGGTCGAGCTTGGGGGGGTCGGGAAATCGCGAGAGGGAAAGAGGGTGGATCGTGATATATAGACAGAGAGAGAGAAAAGGGTCATGGGAGGAGAGAGAGAGAGGGGTGAGGGGCGGCGGTGTGGGCTTGGGAAAAGAAAAAAAAAGGCAACTAGGGTTTCACACACTAGCCTGAGCCTAGGGTTTCACACGCCTAGGGTTTGGGTTTCACACACCTCACCCTGGTTTCTCTCAACACATATGTGAAGGAAAATATAAATTTATTATTCATAGCATGATGTCAAATGACAAAGGGCAAGCCTATATAAAGGCTTGCAACAGCAAACAAAAGTCCCCGAAAATCGAGGTTGGACTAAACAACATAATGTAGAAAGAAAAAATAAAGATGACGGTTCTAAATGCCCGATCAAAGCCATAGGCTCAAGTGGCGCCTCCTTCGTTGGTACACGCGCCATGGACGCTGCTCGATGTCCCCATCACATCTGGATCCAACGACTTAAAGAAATCGGGCACCAAGTGTTTCCAGTGTGGCCAAAAGGGCCATTAGAAGAATGACTGTAAGAAGCCTCAGAATGCTGGTAAAGATAATCTACAACTCTTAGTTGTTGAATCATTTCTTTCGAGTAGCAGTTCTTTTGCTAGTTAGATTATGGATTCTGGATCCACTAACCATGCCTGTTGAAGAAGTAACCTTGGCCCTTTGGGAAAACAGAAGGTTGGTTGATGGAGAGGTGACCTTGAGCAAGAGAACTGAGGCCGTGGCTGCTGCTGAAGCTGTTGGAGATGTTACTCTTAGTTTTTCGAATAATAAAACTTTAACTCTTAGAGATATTTTTTATGTTCCGTCCTTGAGACGTAATTTGATTTCTGTTTGCTCTTTAGTTAATAAAGGTTATTCAGTTTATTTTGATGTTTCTGGTGTATCGTTTAAGCTGAATGAAACTTTTATAATAAGAGGAATGGTTCATAATAATCTCTATATTGTCAGTCCTAATTTTGAAAAATATAACATAATGACTTCAGCATTTAATGTTAATTCATCTAAGTGTAAGAAACCTTCAAAAAATTTAACCCAATTGTGGCACTTACGACTTGGGCATATTGGCTTAGACAGGATCCATAGGATGGTAAAGGCCGGGCTTCTGAAAACAGATCCTACGAAAATTCTTCCTACCTATGAATCCTGCTTGGAAGGTATGATGACCAAGAGTGCCTTTAAAGGCGAGGGAATAAGAGCCACTAAGGTATTGGAGTTAATCCATTCAAATGTATATGGACCCATGAGTGTCAAGGCGATAGGAGGACATGAGTATTTCATCAGATATGGTTACCTTTACCTGATGCATCAGAAGTCGGCTAACTTTGACATATTCAAAGAATTCAGGACTGAAGTAGAAAAGCAGACAGACAAATGTATAAAAACCCTTTGATCTGATCGAGGAGGCAAATACCTATCTGACGAGTTTTTGGGTATTTGATGTAGCATGGGATTATATCCCAGTAACTGCTCCAGGAACCCCACAATAGAATGGAGTTTCCGAGAGAAGGAATCAAACATGTTGGACATGATTCACAGCATGATGAGTTATGCTAGTTTACCAATGACCTTTTGGGGCTATGCCTTACAAACAACAGCTTATATTCTGAACCACGTTCCATCTAAGTCAGTGCCTCAGACCCCTAGAGAACTGTGGTCAAGGCGAAAGCCTATACTATATCATTTCAGAATATATGGATATCCTGCATATGTGTGAAGCGATAATAGGGAAAAGATGGAATCTAAATTCAGATTATGTCTATTTGTAGGGTATTCCAAGGAGACTAAAGGTGGACTATTTTATGATCATGAAAAAAAGAAGATAATCGTTTCTACAAATGCTATTTTTCTCTAGTAGGATTATATTATGGACCACACGCCTGCTAGTAAGGTGGTTCTGGATGAACTGTTGGGTACTAATACAGAGAGCGCATCCGAAAGCATAATGGGAGCTGATATTATAGACACTAATATACCAGACACTGCAACACCTAGTCATCCTGTAACACCACCATTTTGTCACAGTGGGAGAAGCATCAGAGCTCCTGACAGATACTATAGAGAAACCTTATTGGTTGATACATAGGGTTAGGAGGATGATCCACTGAGCTACGATGAGGCAGTGGGAGCTTTTGACGGCTCTAACTGGCAAAAAGCTATGGAGGCAGAAATTGCATCAATGTCCCATAACGCTGTCTGAACTCTTATTATACCATCATCCAATGTTAAACCTATTGGGTATAAGTGGGTGTATAAAAAGAAAAGAGGATCTGATGGTTCTGTTGAGACTTATAAAGCTAGATTAGTTGCCAAGGGTTATACCCAGAGAGAAGGAATCAACTTTGATGAGACCTTCTCGCCGGTAGCTATGATTAAGTCTATTCAGATTCTTCTATCCATTGCAGCCCATTACAACTGGGAGATCTGGCAAATGGATGTTAAGACATCATTCCTCAATGGGGATTTGGATAAAGACATTTATATGATGCAGCTATCAGGTTTTAAGTCTGAGGGTCGGGAGTATCTAGTTTGTAAGTTGCAGAAGTCTATATATTGACTAAAGCAAGTATCTAGAAGTTGGAATATTTGTTTTGATCATGCAATCCAGTCATATGGATTTACTCAAAACGAGGATAAACCGTGTGTATACAAGAGGAGTGACAAAACTATAGTGGTGTTTCTGATACTTTACGTAGACGATATTCTGCTCATTAGGAATAATGTTGGAACATTGTCAACAGTAAAGGTCTGGTTGTCAACACGATTCGATATGAAAGACCTAGGTGAAGCGAGTTATATTTTGGGGATCAAGATAACACGAGATTATCAGAACAAGATTCTCTCGCTGTCACAGGCCGCATATATAGATAAGGTTATGGCTAGGTTGTATATGTAAAACTCCAAGAAGGGTTTTGTACCATTTAGACATGGCGTAAAACTGTCCAAGGATCAAGGTTCTAAAACACCTGAGGAGAGAGCGAAAATGCAAAAGGTACCTTACGTTTCGGCAGTAGGTAGCTTAATGTATGTTATGCATTGTATAATGTGGCGCCAGATATATGTTTCGCAGTAGGCATAATGGGTCGGTTTCAGTCGAATCCGGGTCTAGATTACTGGACATCTGTGAAGTGTATTCTCAAGTACCTTCGTAGAACAAGGGACTATAAGTTGGTCTACACTGCATAGGAACTAACACCGATTGGATACACAGACTCTGACTTTATGTCAGATTTGGAATCCAGAAAATCGACATTAGGATTTATGTTCATATTAGGAGGAGCAGCGGTTAGTTGGTAGAGTGTGAAGCAAAAATGCATCGTGGACTCTACCACAGAGACTGAGTACGCTGCAGCCTGCGAGGTAGCCAAAGAGACGGTATGGCTCAAGAAATTTCTTACGGACTTCGGGTGTGTACCCGAGGCCTAGTTACCTATTGTACTTTATTGCGACATTAGTGGGCGATAGCACAAGCCAAGGAGCAAAGACACTACTAGAAAGAGAAGCACATCGATCGCAAATTCCACTTGATTCGGCAGTTTCATAAGCAAAGTAAGTAGCGATGACACAGATTGCATCTGCAGATAATGTTGTTGATCCTTTTACTAAGGTATTTGAGCGACATGTGGACGCGATGGAAGTGAAAGCTATTTTGCTACGTTTGACCAAGTGGAAGATTGTTAGAATTGATGTGTTTTAAGCTTGTAAAACTTTATGTTTTGATCTAATAATAAAGGTTGATAGTTATTATATGAGATGCATGTTGATACGTAATACAGTTACGTGTTCTTTTGATAACAAAGAGCCATGGCTACATGGTAGTCCACTGAGTTGAAGACTAAGTGGATTAGTCTCATGTAATCTAAATAAGCTCGCTTCTATGATCAGGTTGGTCGCCTCATCATGATAAACTGTTGGGGATGACAGTGCATTGAGTGTCTTCACCATGGTTATCACCATGCACAGTGTCTATGGCCGAACGAAACTAACACGATATACAGATCAATAAGCAAACACTGGTACACTAAGCCATATTTCTGCATGCTTAGGGTAAAACGATCCTAAATCTTGAGGAACCACGTCTGATGGACTAACTAGTTGAGTGGTGCATTGACACACCAATCTGTGAGGATCCAGTTACGTGATCTAAAATCACGGTATACTAGATTATCCGGCTGGCTTTGCATCAGCGTGTCACTCCTGCAGGCCATCCATACCCCTGATGGGAGGTGCGTTCCTTGGTCTGACTTACACTGTACCAAATCCAGGCCTAGTGGTCATTAGTTGGAATTTTGACCGGATTTGATTACTCAATGGAGTAATCAGAGGTACGATGTACAGGTCAACTTGGAAGGAACCAAGTCATATGAGCATTCAAGTCTAACGGTGTTCTCCACCGCTCGAATTACATTATGGCACCAAGTGGAGGGATAACGAGTTTACCACTACTAAGCGGAGAGCAGGGGTATGTGGGAGAACATAGTAAGTCTGGGTGAATTGGAGTGCAGCCTGCGTCACACTCTGAGTGGCTCAGAGGATCGATGGTACACTCGGGTAGTGTGTCGATCGAGCTCAAGTTAGAAGCCATGAACCTTGGTCCCTAATGGTTCCACCTTATCCACCTTATGTACGGTTCTTGAACCATCTCCTCGGAACACAGTAAGCAGTAAGAGAAAGCAAGAAGTCTATATGTACGCTCCGTGTGTGCTTCGCACTGGTGCACAGTAGATGCGTAACTACGTGCGAGTACTAAGGGGAAACCTTAGACTAGTACAGAAGCGCATGTAGTTATTCCTTACCATAAGTGAAATTCACTACATGGGTGCGATGCACAGAGACATGTTGCGAGTGACTAGTTGACCTTACTAGGGACACCCTCTGGGAACCTCAGTGAATAGTGAAGTCACTAGTGATATTCACTTAAGGATGAGTTGCTAAGTCTCACACTTTAGAAATGGTCATTTAGCGGCATAAGGGTGTTTTGGTAAAATCATGAGCCCTTGTGCTTCACTAGTGGCCGGCCCTAGGTGTGGGAGACCTAGTCAAGGCCGACCCTTATTTTTAGGGATGAGAATCCCTCAATAATAGGGCTGGCCATAGGGATAAAGGGGTGGATTTTAATTGGTCAAATCAAGCCCTAAAAGTGGAGAAAAGATAAAGATAAAGGAGTGATATAGGGAGATCTTCAAGGAGTCAACCCTATCCACTTTGGATCCTAATCCAAAGGGAATATGCCAGTCTTATAAAAGAGCAAAGGGGGAGGGGGGGGCGGCCACTTAAGCCAGCCATACCCGAACCCCTCCTCTCCTCTCTCCTTTCTAATTCTCTCTCTCATCTCTCTCGTCTTCCTTGCTTGCGACTTCAACTTCGACTTCGACTTCCTCACGTGGAGTTTCCGAGAAGGAGAATGGTCGTTCTTCGGAGGTACTCAGAGATCCAAGAGCAACGTTCCGTGCATCGTGTCAGATCGGGTGAACAAGAAGGCATCGTCTTCCTGCATGCAATCGGCTTCTTCGCGGACGATCTTCCGTCTCTATCGACAAAGAAGATAATTCTCCGCGGTTAAAGATCCACACGAAAGGTACATATATTCTAACATGTAGATCTAGCGAGTTCTATGATTTGCATGTACGCTAGATATTCATGACGCTAGATTGCCGGTAGGATGTTCGAATCATGTGCACATACATACATGCATATGTAGATTAGTTTCAATGAAAGTTTTCATCGTATAACGTGCATCATAAACGGTCTTTTGACTGCTTAATCGCTTCCCTTGCGAACCTCTACCATAGGATTTTTCCAACACAAAGGAGGTGAAGATTCCAGAGCCAGAGCTCACTTCTCTTCTTTTAGTTTTCTTCTAGTTGATTTGTGCAACCCATTTGTATGAAGCTAGCTTCTCTCGACCTGTCGAGAGAATGCTCTCCCCCCTCCCTTTTTGCATATGTTATAGTGCAAACTATGTGGCACCTCTCATCCATAGATGTAGGTTGCAAGACCGAACTTCGACAATAATTCTCTGTGTCATCTCTCTCTCTCTACTGCCTAATCTTTATCTTTGCAAATCATCCACATTCAATCAAAAATTGTGGGGCGAAGTTTCTATTCAAGACAGCTCAGAAATTCCCCCCACAACTATTATCCTAAAAAATACATATATTTGTTGAGAGCTCTCAGTCAAGAAAGAGCTCTCAGTCGTCTCTCTCTAGATCTAGAGCTTCTCTCTCTAGATTCCTGGGAGATCTTGGCATCCTTTTTCTCTTCCCCATTTGGGGGCGGAGATGCAGCCCCCCCAAGGCCCGGATCTCTTTAGTTCTCTAGGAGAGATGGCAGGGAAGATAGGTGAGTCGATCTGTGTTGCGAGTCTCGCATTCGGATTGGGTGGTTCTACTCTTAAATCAGCTAGATCTGGATCGGGTGATAAAGGGGAAGAAGATGGGTTTTCTTCCCATCTTGGGAGTGTTGGGAGAGGAGTACAACAGGAGACTGAGGGAGCCTTCTTCCCGCCCCAAGCGCCAACCTTGGAGGACTTCATCACTGTGGGATCTCGCAGTCGGCTGTCTAAGGGTCGTGGAGATGGAGCAAGCCCCTCTTCTTCATCTTCCGTTCGTGGCCGGAGGGGATTTTCTAGTGGATCTGTTGGATCGGGTTCTAGGGATGCTGTTAGAGGTCGACTTGGTGATAGTGGCGCTAAGCAAGGTCAGTTACGGGCTGGGGATGCTGGGGAGCTGATTGCTGATGGGCTGGATCTGGGTGTGGAGGAGTTCCCGCCCCTCCTCTATGCTCAGCACAGTCCACTTTCTGATGGAGCGGCAGTGGAGATGCTTGGTGCACCTAAGGTGTTCGAGGGTATGCATCAGGAAGCAGTAGACTGTGTCTTTGGTCAGAACTCTAACCGTGTTGGAGGTGCTGTGGAGGCTAGAGTGGCAGTAGATGGTGCTGGTCATGTGGGCTCTTATGCCCAGCATGTGTTTGCAGAAAAGCCTGACCGAGATTCAATCCTAAGGCCAGCCCCTAGAAGCTCTAAACTGAGGTATATCGCTCCTTCAGTTAGAGGTTCCAAGAAGGTAGCTGTATGCCCAGTAGAGGAGGTTGAGAAAAATCAAAAAATGTGGGAGTTGACTCTAGTGGGATATGTGCTGGGAAGACGGCCCTTTTTTCTGCATTTGAAGGCTTTGCTATTACAAAAGTGGAGGCCTAAGGGTAGCTTCGAAATTTTCTCTCGGGATAATGGTATTTTCTTATTTAAGTTTGGGTGTGAGGAAGACTATATCAAAGCCTTGGAGGGAGGACCATGGCAGATTGATGGTAGGCCTTTAGTCTTGAAGAAATGGGTGAAGGGTCTGAATTGTGAATGTGACCTTCTCATTAAGGTTCCGATATGGGTGAGGTTTCCTAACCTGTTAGTGGATCTATGGTCTGAAGAATTGCTCAGTAGAATGGGGAGCATCATCGGGGTTCCATTGTACATGGACCAAGCTACTACAGATCAGTCTAGGGTAAGCTTTGCCCGTTTTAGTGTGGAAATTAATGTGGAGGATCCGTTGCCTAAAGAGGTGGAGGCCCGTGATAGCAAGGATAATCTTTTATTCATTCAACCAGTCTTATACGACTGGATCCCCCCCAAGATGTCGTGCATGCAAATCCTTTGATCATGGTGAAGGAAATTGCAGCAAACATCCTAAAATTGGAGGTTTTTGGAAGAAGACTGGGCCGGCTTTTGCCAAAGGAGGCATGATGGGGAGAAACTTCAATTGGAAACCAGTTCCTCCAACGGAGACTAGGGGGACTTCTTCCCCTTTGCCAACTTCAACTCAGGTTCATGGGGCTCAGCCTACTGTAGATGTAGATGAGTGGACAGTAGTGGGCAAGCATGTTAGACGGAAAGTAAAAGAGCAAGTGGTGGGTGAACCAATGGGATCAGGCAACCGGTTTAGCCCTATGAGGGAGTTTGCTGAAGTGGAAAAGGGGACAGCAGGTGATGTTGGAAGGGATGATGCAGACGATGGTGTTGAGGGTGTGGTAGTTGGTGCTGGCTCTGCTGCACCTGGGGCTTTTGTTAGTGTTACGCAGTCCCGGGGTAGTGCTAGAGCTGGAGCTGTTGGGAGTGGTGAGATAGCTGCTGGAACTAAAAGTGGCTGAACAGAAGGGGCTGGTGCTGCTGATATTGCTGGAGTTGCTGAAGATGTTCAGGTAGGAGTTGATGTTACAGAGTCAAAAGAAGGGGAAGTAGAGAGTATTACAGAGACAGAATCTGGTGAAGCAGATGCTGATTCGGTGGCTAGTGCTGACCCAGGAACGCAGGGAGGGCTAGCAGAGGATGTTGAGGATGTTGCTCGTTCAGTGGATACTGTCAAATCTGATGGTGGCCCGACATTGGATGAGGCATTGGGTGTTGTAACGCACTGTGCGACTGTTGTAGTTGCTGGAGGCACTGTAGTTGATGGTGTTACACAACCTGCTGGTGTTGTTACATCAATGATTGCATATGTTACGCTAGCAACTGCAGGGGCTGCTTCTCGAACAGAGAGTACAGCCAGCGAGGGTGAGAGACCGATTGTTTTAGCTCTCGCCAGGGGGAGTGGGGTCGTAGTTGGAGGTGCATCGAGGCATCCTGGCCGGCGATTCAATCGAGAAGGAAGTCCCAGCTTATCTATTCCTTCTCTTGAGCGGGCCCATCGGAAGGCCTTGGCTAAGGGTGCAGCGGGATTATCTGGTGGGCAGACGACAGGTATCATGCAGGACTTCGGTGTTGAGGTTGGGGAGTTCCCAGTTCGAGTAGAGGAAGAAGATTCCTTTGCTCAATACAAGAAGCTACCCCCCCATCTTGCCAACCTTCCTGCTGTTCTGACTATGCCTAATCCAGCGATTGAATCGACGTCCCGAGCCAAAGAATCTTGATGTTGTTTGGGACCTGCTGCTATTGCTCCTTGGTGATTGTTGTTTTATACTTAGTTTTGAGTGGTGTGTTTATCCTCTAGTCCGGGGACTACCTTGTTGGTCTGCTCCCTGTGCGATGAGGTAGGGCTTTGTTGTTGATATGGCCTCTTTGGTCGGGTGGACTGCTTGCTCATACAGAGACAAGCCGTAATATGTATCTGTCTTTTTTCTTTTTGATTTAATATATTCATTTTTTACCTCCCAAAAAAAAAAAAATCCATATATTTGTTTAACAATAGAACCTATAAGTCAAAGTCCAATAATAACCTTCGCAACATATTTCTTGTGAAGTAGCCTCATTAAGCAACAAGCCAACTATCCATAGTAAGAGTAACCATTTACCTCTCCAAAAACAAAAAGAAGTAGCCATTGCTTGTTTCTCGATTTTGCACGAAAAGCTCCTCTGTCAAATACAATAGTATATCTTAACGTTAGATTTTCTAATATCGAGACACATAGGGATTGAATGTTCAAAAACTTCCATAGTGATCAAATTTTCTTCATATCAGCATGCAATCTTTTTTTTTCTGCAAGTACCAGAGTATCTCCTTTGCAATTTTTCAATGATTAATCCCTAAATCTAGGGCTGGCAATTTCGGACCCGACACGAAGTTTGCGGGTCTGGATCAGGTCTAAACAGGTTCGGGTCATAAACGAGTCGACACGATAGATCCGTTTAATAAATAGATCGGGTCTGGGTTTAGGGTCTGGACACGGTAGACCCGGAAAGATTCGTTTAAAATTCAACGGGTTGTGTCGGGTCGGGTCGGATCGGGTCTACCTGCAATCCGATACTGTAATATTTAGTACCAGCTGATCTATCGGGTTAGGTCGGATCGGATCCAGGTCTAGAGGTTTTGGATCCGAGACAAAACACGACACGACACGAACCCGAACCGACCCGACCCATTGCCACCCCTACCTAAATCACTCTATTACGTACTTTCCTAACATCCCATGAACATAGCAAATATCGGACCTTGTGCAAGACTGTGCACATATACATCAAGGTCCTAGCTAAACATGTACAAAAATGCTTCCACTCCATGTTTATTTATTTCTCAAACGTGCAATTTTACTCTATTAAGTATCTTTAATAACATGTGTTTGATCAGGAAAGCAAGTTTGCATATTGAATCTATCAAGAACTTTATTAGCTAAGTATTATGAGACAAACAAAAATTCCCCAATAACTTCAATATGTGAATGCAAGCTAGCTACTTCAACCGGTAAAGTCTCTTGGTTGTTATACCACAGACCTGGGATTAAATTAGGGCAGGCAATTTCGGACCCGACACGAAATAAGCGGGTCTGGATCAGAGCTAAACGGATTTGGGTCATAAATGGGTCGACACGATAAACCCGTTTAATAAACGGGTCAGGTCCGTTTTTATGGTCTGGACACGGTAGACCCGGGAAGACCCGTTTAATATTCAACGGGTCGGGTCGGGTCGGGTCTTTCCCGCAATCTGATACTATAATATATATAGTATCAGCGGGTCTATCTGGTTAGGTCGGGTCGAGTCGGATCGGGTCAACTGAATAAACCTGTGTGGTAAACGGGTATAGCGGGTCTTATCGGGTCTACCCGTTTATAAACGGGTCGGGTACGGGTTTAGGATCTAGACACGATTAGTTAAACGAGTCGGGCCCGGGTCTAGGGGTTTTGGACACGAATCCGACCCGACACGACCCATTGCCACCCCTAAATTAAATCACATCTACATCGAATAAATAACAAGTAAGCCTCCTCAAATGTGTTGATGGTTACAAAACCAAAACAAAAAAAATCATCATTATCATCCATATTGAAGTTCTTTTCAACTAACTATTTAGTGACATGCAACAAGCCTAAGCTACTACAAACAAAATATTGCTACATATGGTATAAAAAAAATCTAGATTAAGTGCTAACTTTCCTCTATAAAACCAAATGAAGCAATCACATAGTTGAATTTTAAATAATTTTATCAAGAAGCTTGTTTACTTTCATGTATGGTTTTATTATGTCTACACACCAAGTATCATCAATTTATTTGTTAATTTGTATGTTTTTTTTTAGATCGGCGGGTGTCCTTATGGACTAATGGGCCATCAATTGGGCCGAGTTGGGTCGGTCAAGGTCTACCCAAACCCGGCCTGAAAACTGGCTCTCTCAAGTCCGAACTCGGACCAAAGTTTTGCCACCATGTTCAGCCAAAATTTAGCCTATTTTTCTTCCCGGACTTCGAGCTGAGTTTAGGCCAGCCCAAATAAGAGCCATTATGAAAAAATAAATTGGTTAAAACTGTAATTTATTATACTCCTATGACATTGTAGACACACGAATTTCGCTCGGACCCAAACCCGACTTACGTGTGCCGACGCGGATGCAAACCCGACACGCGGACCCAACTCGCGCGCACCGACGTGGATGCAAACCCGACACGCGGACCCGATTCGCGCGCGCCAATGCGGACCCGGACCCCACTTCAAGAGGGGCCGGCCCCTACTAGGGTCCGAACCCCATGGGGCCGGCCCTAGTGGGGACCGAACCCCATGGAGGGGCCGGCCGGCCCTGCAAGGAAAGAAAAGAAAAGAAAGAAAAGAAAAAGGAAAGAAAAGAAAGGAAAGAAAAGAAAAGGAAAGAAAAGAAAAGGAAAGAAAAGGAAAGAAAAGAAAGAAAAGGAAGGAAATACCGCCATGCGCGGGGGGAAGTTGCGTATGACGTCTGCACACACGCGGATCTGCGCCGATCCCTCGATCCGACGCACAAGACGAAGCGCCCGATCGCTATCGATTTCGTGCGCAAAATCCAGCCATAATTGCACCCGCCAGAAAAGGAAAACAACTAAATGTTATTCCCCTCATCAATGGATGAATAAAATCCGGGTAATTATGAGAGAGATACAAAAGGGATTTAAAATTAAAAAAGTTCCCATATCTCTCTCCCCACCTCTTTGCCTATAAATAGAGGGGGTGGGGGAAGGAAAAAAAGGTCGGGAAATTGAAGACGAAACGTCAGAGCTCTGCAGAAGAGGAGACGCTTCTTCATCGACCCAAGGCTTCACGAGGCACAGTCAAGCCTGTCCCGAGGGATCGGCTTACTGAAAGTCCTCATCAACGTGAAGACCCTTGCACACAAAGATCATCCCTTCGACTCCGTGCACGAAGAAGAAAGCTCGGAGAAGAAGAACCCTTCGACTCCGAAGACGCCTGAAGCAAAGGCCGGAGAAGAAGAGGAGCGGCACTACCCCGTCGTCTCCAACAAGCTTCGACTCCGATCAAGCCCAAAAGCCCGGAGAAGAAGAGGAGCGGCACTACCCCGTCGTCTCCAACAAGCTTCGACTCCGATTAAGCCCAAAAGCCCGGAGAAGAAGAGGAGCGGCACTACCCCGTCGTCTCCAACAAGCTTCGACTCCGATTAAGCCCAAAAGCCCGGAGAAGAAGAGGAGCGGCACTACCCCGTCGTCTCCAACAAATCCTCGATCCCGATCAAGCCCCAAAGCCCGGAGGAGAGAAGCGAAGCGTCGTCACCCCGTCGTCTTCGACTAACACCTGCGCCATCCACGAAGAAGAAAGCCTGGAGCAGATCGTCTGAAGCATCGCTACCCCGTCGTCTTCATCAACAAAAGCCGACGCTACAACCGTCGCACGGAGACCGTCGCTACCCTCGTCGTCTTCATCAACAAAAGCCGACGCCACAACCGTCGCACGGAGATCGGTGCTACCCCCACCATCTTCGAAACCATTCTTCGACTCCGATCACGCCAAAGAAGCCCAGAGAAGAAGAGAAGTCCAGTCGATACGTAAACCGTCGAAGCACCGGAGAAGTAGCCTACGTCGTTCGAAGAAGAAGATCGAGTTGACGCCAAAGCTAAAGCCAACGCAAGAAGCCAAAGCAAAGCCCCAGTAAAGCCCGCGCCAAAGCAACGCAAGTGCCAAAGCCAAGCGACTACGCTGGCCACGAGCAAAAGCACCGCACGTTCTAGCTGATACGACGCGAAGTCCGGAAGAACGAAAGCATCGCAAGTCTCTCCCAGCTACGTCCAAGTGCAAGCGCCGAAGCAAAGCAAAAGCCAGAGCCACGCCGGAGCAAAGCCAAAGCCAAAGCCAAAGCCAACGCCAAAAGCTCGATCGACGCCGCGAACCGACGATCAAGGACACCGAGGTCAAGCAAGGAATGAGGAAGACGCGAAGACCGAGGAACAAAGCCGAAAACCCCCTAGCCGAGAAAGCGCGAAGCACGGAAGGGACAAAGCAACGGTGGACATTCCTTAGCCTCTCCAAAACCCTCTCCCTGTAAAACCCCTGTCCTGGGCAGCCCCTTCAGAGCTCTCGCACGAACACCACGTGGAGACGCGGATCAAAGGGATCCCCTAGAAGATCTTTCCCACAATCCCCTGATCAAAACTCGTCGCAACCCGGACTCGCTACACCCGAGCCACCCGGGTCCCGGCCACAATTGTAATCTCGTGTGATTCGCAATAAAGACGACCCGCGCTTTTTTCCGCGTCCACAGATTTCTGGCACGCCCGGTGGGACCTCTTCTCCTTTCATCCGTACGGTTGAAGAAGCTGCTTAAAGTTTGCAATGGCCGGAACAAACAACGATGCGTTTGCTCCAAGCCTCTCACCAATCGCCGAGTCTCCTCTACTCCGACACGGTGATCCAGTAAATCCAGAGGGTGATGCTCCTCCAATGGTGCGCGTCTACACTCGGCGTACACGGACTCTCGCGGACGTCTTCGTGCCAGAAGCTACTACCGAAGATGCTCGCCAAAGCGCCGACGAGGCCCTGGTGCTTGAAGAAACGAGCCTCGATCCTGGAGTCCATGTCCAGAAGTTTGGGGAGGACCAGCCCCAACCCCGAACCCGTTCGGGTTCTCCGGCAGACGTTGCACCTCCTCTGCAGGGGGCAAACGTCAATCATCAGCCAGAAGCAAGTCGGCGTAACTACATCTCTGATGATGACGGCGAGGATGCGAACATGCAACACCGAGATGTTCTCAGTCACCACCCTCCGTCCGCTCTTCAGCTACAAGTCATGCAGATGAGCGAGCATATGGCGCAAATTACTCGGCTAATGGAGGAGAAGGATCGTCACATCAACACTCTGCTCCAAAAGCTAAGCGCAAAGGATGCTTCACCAGTCGGCCAGCCCGTCGCTTCTCCAGTAGCCGCTCAAGTTCCGTCTTCAACTCCCGCTCCACAAGAGGTTGTTCCGACGATTCAAGCAGTTACTCCAGCGCTCTCCTCGGCTCCCGTCCCAGTGGAAGTCATCTCCCCGACGCCAGCCTCGGTGGCCACTCAACCTCCGGCAACGGCAACGATGAATGCTCAGCAAGTCCAAGCGTTGATAGCCGACATGATGCGTTCCCACGGCAGTAGCCTTCCTCCGATCACGACAGCATACTCGAAGCCCTACACCGCGAGGATCCAGCAGCTACGCTTCCCATCGGATTCCAGCCACCAAAGTTTCAGCACTTCGACGGAAAGGGAAATCCGAGACAGCACGTCGTCCACTTCATCGAGACCTGCAATAATGCCGGCACATATGGCGACGAGATGGTGAAGCAATTCGTTCGCACCCTCAAAGGCAACACGTTCGACTGGTACGTTGATCTTCCTGCAGGGACCATCGACAGCTGGGATCAGATGGAGAGGGAGTTCCTCAATCGCTTCTACAGCACCAGACGAACCGTCAGCATGACCGAACTCACCGCCGTCAAGCAAAGGAAAGATGAGCCAGTGATCGACTACATCGACAGGTGGAGGAACCTCGCGCTGAATTCACGAGACCGCTTGTCTGAAGACTCGGCCATCGAGATGTGTACCCAAGGCATGCACTGGGGTCTGCTCTACATCCTCAAAGGTATCAAGCCTCGGTCTTTCGAAGAACTCGCAACTCGGGCCCATGATATGGAACTCAGCCTAGCAAACCGCGGGGACTCGAAGAACAAGGACTTCTTGAAGGTAGAGAAGAAGGACAAGCCATTGGCACCGAAACCGAAACAAGTCAATGTTGCTGACGTCGCTTCAACCTCCAAACCACTCAAGATCGGTGGCAAGCCGGATCAGAAGAAGGGAGTCGCCATACCACCGCCTCCGCCGCCAAGACAAAGGATGACTCTCGAGAAGCTCGAAGCCAAGGAGTACCCCTTCCCAGACTCGGAAGTCTCCTCTATGTTTGACCAACTGCTGCAAGAGAAGATGATAGAGCTCCCTCCTTCGAAAAGGCCTGAGCAGATGCATCGTGTCGACGACCCTCTCTTCTGCAAATACCACCGGATGGTGAGTCATCCCATCGAAAGATGCTTCGTCTTCAAGGAAAGAATCATGGCGCTCGCTAAGCAAGGGAAGATAGAGATCGACTCCGGGGAGGTTGCTACGGCCAACACGACGTCCATCACCTTCGGCTCCTTCTCGCCAGTACTCGTCGTTGCTCGGCGAAGCATGCCCAAATTGCGCATCAACCGTCAAGCTCCAATCGCTAAGTCAACTTTCCAGCCGAAAGGCTCGAAGCGACGTCAATATACTCCTGCGCTCACCGAGGAGGAAACACCGCTGCCCTGGGGGCAATCATCGCTCACGCCAGCACCTCTTTCAAGCAATGCTGCATCCCAACGGGCGCTCCAAAGGAGATACGATCAAGGAGATCCGGAAGTCGGTCTGCTGGGCCAACCTTCGGGGAAGTTCGACTATTACGTCCTCTACTCAAGGCCTCCGTCCGTTTCAATCAACGAAATCAAGCCCACCGGCTGGGAATCGGAAGACGTGCCAGTAGAGCCTCAAGAAGTGCCAGCACCTCTTCCAAGCAATGCTACGTCCCAATACGCTCTCCAGAAAAGATACGAGCAAGGAGATCCAGAAGTCGGTCTGCTGGGCCAGCCTTCGGGAAAGTTCGACTATTACGTCCTCTACTCAAGGCCTCCGTCCGTTCCAATCGACGAAATCAAGCCCACCGGCTGAGAATCGGAAGACACGCCAGTAGAGCCTCGAGAAGAGCAAGTCCATTCCAGTCAAGCTATGTCCCAACGCGCTCTTCGGGAAAGATACGAGCAAGGAGATCCGAAAGTCGGTCTGCTAGGCCAGCCTTCAGGGAAGTTCGACTATTACGTCCTCTATTCAAAGCCTCCATTGGTTTCAGCTGAAGAAATCAAGCCCACCGGCTGGGGATCGGAAGACGAGTCAATAGAGCCTCCAGAAGAACAAGTACCTCCGAGGGAACCAGTTGCTGCTGTCGACCATCATCCTAGCGGAGGGGAATCCACCGACGAAGAAGCATGGGTCATGCTACCGCGGCGGCGAAAGCCATGGCAAGAAAAGAAGCTCAAGCAAGACCGTGTGATGAGGGGATTCACCAAGCGGAAGACCTACAAGAAGAAAAGCAAGACTCCGGGAAGGAAGGCGTTCAAAGTGCCGCCAGCAAGCCAAGACGATATCCTTCAGCAGAGTCTTCCAGAGCCGACAACTTTGCAAGAGTTCTTCCCAGATCACTTCCTCCCAGCGGACCAACACATCAAGGTGTCTTGTTGCATGGTCGAAGTCCATGAGGCGTCGGAAGGAAAGAACGAAAGCGAAACTTCTGGAGAAGGCGACTCCGCAGATGAGGGAGACGATTCTGACGAAGGGGGCACTGCCTCTCACGACGAAGCAATCTTGCACATGCCGCTCGTAGAGGCTTTGCATCTTCCGAAGAAGGCTCGCCTGGCAATGGCGGCGGCCTTGGCCGATCCAGATAGCTACAAAAGGAAAAGGAAGGACGATCAAAGGCGCAAAGCTGTGGCCTCGTGTGATACGACGATAACCTTTTCAGATGAGGACCTGCAACTCGGGACGCGATTGCACAACCGGCCTCTTTACGTCTCGGGATACATCAAGGAGAAGCCAGTGAACCGAATCTTGTTGGACTGTGGCTCCGCCGTCAACATCATGCCTATCCAGACGATGCGGCAACTCGGCATCACCGACGACCAGCTCTCACCAAGTCAATTGGTCATTCAAGGCTTCAACCAGGGCGGACAGTCCACCGTCGGAATCATTCGTTTGAAGCTTTCCATCGGCCCGCTGGATACAACGGTCCTCTTCCACATCATCGATTGCCAGACGTCATATCGCCTCCTGTTGGGAAGACCATGGCTGCACGAGAACGGCATCGTGGTATCCACCTGGCACCAGTGCCTCAAGTACTACGAAGAAGGCGTGGAGAGGTGCATAGTTGCGGATGACAAGCCATTCAACGAGGCCGAGGCACACCTGGCCGACGCTAAGTTCTACCAAGCAAAGGGCCTGGTCGTGGAAGTTCTGCCAGCTAAAGCTCCTCGAGCCCAAAAGATTGAAGAAGTGAAGCAGGACAAGACTCCACTTCCCGCGAATTCGGCGCCACCCTCTGCCGAGACAAGACTCAAGGTTCAAGGAACGCCGAAACCTGGGCGAAGGATGCGCATCAGCTTCAAGCCAAGAGCAATGCAACATACCCCGTTGCCAGTCCAAACGGCGCCTGTCCTACGTCTCGCGCCGCAGTGGCTCCGTAAATCCTAGCAATCGCCTTCTACTCCGACAAGGAAGCTGGCCCCGTCGTTATCTCAGGCCAATGTCATCACTCTGCAAGAAATGACGGTGCCACTACCTAGTCTGACGCAAGCTCTGAACCTGAGCAGACCTGTCGAATCAGCAGACCTCGAGCAACTCGGATTCAAACCGGAAGGGAGTTGGGGGCAAAATGCTGCCAAGTTGCTGTTCAGAGCCGGCTACAACGAGGAAAGCACCATGGGCACTCTTCCACCAGCAGCAACTCCACATGGGATGACGAGAACTCAAACTCGGCTGTTTCAAAACGGAGAGCAAATTCCCCCGAACCGCCGAGGCATCGGCTCCAGTCAAGCTCCGTTGGTCATCAGAACCGCAGCGAAGAAGACCTTCACCTCGAACTACATCGAGGCGAGGATGGCAGATGAAGCAGCCGAAGAATCGACAATCTCCAACGCACGCTCTACCTACCTCAGCCATCCGGACAGCAAGAGAAGACGACGACGGGTTCGAGGCCAAGCCTTGTTCCGGAAACAAACCAGAGGTGGTAAAGAATGGCCGAATCGAAAACGCACATCCGTCTTCGAGAGGCTTGAGCCAGTCAAACAATCAAAGAAGAAGTCAGCATTCGATCGTCTGGGGATGCCAATCGAGGACTTTGTCTCAACACCCACCCACCCACCCATGGCTGCCGTCAATCATATCTCCATTACGGCTCCCGACAACGGTGACACTTCTACTTCGGACGACGAGTTGCCCGATGCCTCGCCAGTCCTCGAAGAAGGGGGGCAGTCCACCGTTGATTACTTGAAGGAAATCAACTTGGGCACGGAAACGGAGCCTCGGCCTACATTCGTCAGCACGCTCTTGACTCCTGAGGAAGAAGCCGCATACGTTAAACTGCTTAAAGAATACAGAGACGTCTTCGCATGGTCCTACAAGGAGATGCCGGGCCTCGATCCAAAAATCGCAATTCACCAACTTAGCGTCAAACACGGAGCCAGCGCTATCAAGCAAGGGCAAAGACGCTACCGACCAGAACTGGTACCCCAAATAGAAGGCAAAGTCAACAAGTTGATCGAAGCCGGCTTCATTCGAGAGGTCAAGTACCCGACATGGATCTCTAGCGTCGTCCCAGTCAGAAAGAAGAACGGCCAAATCCGAGTGTGCATGGACTTCAGAGACTTGAACAATGCATGTCCAAAGGACGACTTCCCCTTGCCAATCACGGAGCTAATGGTCGACGCGATGACAGGTCACGAGGTGCTCACTTTCATGGACGGATCATCGGGCTACAATCAGATTCGGATGACACCCAAGGACGAGGAGCTCACGGCATTCCGCACACCGAAAGGAATCTACTGCTATAAGGTAATGCCGTTCGGCTTGAAAAATGCGGGAGCCACCTACCAGCGAGCTATGCAGAAAATCTTTGACGACATTCTTCATCAAAACGTGGAGTGTTATGTCGACGACCTCGTGGTGAAATCCAAGAAGAAATCGGCACATCTACAAGATCTCAAGCTAATCTTCAAACGACTTCGAAGGTACCAACTCCGCATGAATCCGCTCAAGTGCACGTTCGGAGTCTCCTTGGGCAAGTTCCTCGGCTTCGTCGTCCAACATCGTGGCATTGAGATAGATCAATCCAAAATTGATGCTATCGTCAATATGCCCGCACCAAAGACAGTGCGAGACCTCAGAGGCCTCTAGGGGCACTTGGCGTATATCCGAAGATTCATCGCCAACCTGGCCGGAAAGTGCCACCCTTTTAGTCGCCTCATGAAGAAAGGAGCGTCGTTCAAATGGGATGAAGCATGCTAAGAAGCGCTCCAAAACATCAAAGCATATCTACTCAAGCCGCCAGTCCTATCAGCACCGGTCCAAGGGAGGCCGCTCATCCTCTACATCGCTGCCCAAGAGCAGTCCTTGGGGGCACTCCTGGCCCAGAACAATGAACTTGGCGTGGAGACAGCTTGCTACTACTTAAGTCGCACTCTCGTCGGCGCAGAGCTGAATTACTCCCCAATCGAGAAGGTTTGCTTGGCGCTCATCTTCGCCACGAAAAAGCTGCGACACTACATGCTCGCTCACACCATCAGACTCGTCTCAAAGGCCGACCCACTCAAGTACATCATGTCGAGACCAATGCTTTCCGGACGTCTAGCCAAGTGGGCCCTGCTGCTACTTGAATTCGACATCACCTTCGTGCCACAGAAAGCGGTTAAAGGGTAGGCCCTCGCGGACTTCCTCGCAGAATACCCTCTCCCGGCAGAATGGGAGTTATCAGAAGATCTCCCAGATGAAGAAGTGTTCTCCGTCGACGTCGCCCCGTCCTGGAAAATGTTCTTCGACGGCGCAGCTAGGCAAGACGTAGCGGGAGCCGGAGTCATCTTCGTCACTCCAGACAACGAAATACTCCCCTTCTCATTCCTGCTCTCGGAATCATGTTCCAACAACGTGGCAGAATATCAAGCCCTACTCATCGGTCTCGAGCTGGCCGACGAAATGAAGCTTCAAGGACTAGAGATCTTTGGTGACTCTCAACTCGTGATCCAGCAAGTCCTGGGGGCATACGAAGTCAACAAAGAAGACCTGGTACCGTTGCATGCGCAAGCTGTGAAGCTCCTCGAAAAACTCAAGGCTGTTTCCATCCAACACGTTTCCAGAAACCTCAACCAGCAGGCTGACGCACTCGCAAATCTGGCGGCTACACTCCCGTTCCCAGATGAACGTTCGCTCGTCGTCCCCGTCTGCAGGAGATTCGTGATCACCAAAGAAGAGGGTCCGCCCGAAATACCGGTTCAAACCAACGCGGTGCATGTCCTCGAGATTAAAGAACAAGACTGGAGGCAACCGTTTGTGGAGTATCTCGTTCATGGTAAACTCCCCGAAGATCCAAAGCGCAAAAGTGACATCCGTCGAAGATCTCTGAGGTTCTACCACTTCAACGGCGAGCTGTACCGACGGAGCTATGACGGCACACTCCTGAGGTGCCTCGCAAAAGAGGAAGCAGAAGCCGCGCTCGAAGAAGTACACACTGGAATCTGTGGATCGCACCAGTCCGATCCGAAGCTTCACTTCCGCATCAGAAGGATGGGATACTACTGGCCTACCATGATCAAAGACAGCTTGGAGTACGCGAGAAGATGTCAAGCTTGCCAGATGCACGGGGACTACATCCGTCAACCTCCGGAGCCTTTACACCCAACAATCGCATCTTGGCCCTTCGACGGATGGGGTCTCGACATCGTCGGTCCTCTGCCCAAGTCATCCAAGCAACATCTCTACATCTTGGCGGCAACAGACTACTTCTCCAAGTGGGCTGAAGCGATACCGTTGAGGGAAGTTACGAAGTACTCCGTCATCAGCTTTATCCAGAACGACATCATCTTCCGCTATGGAGTCCCCCGCTACATCGTAACAGATAATGGGAAGCAGTTCAAGAATGCTGCCGTCAGCCAGCTCTGCGCATTGTACAATATTAAGCAGAATTGTTCGACAATATACAACGCTCTGGCCAACGGCCTAGCAGAAGCCTTCAATAAAACTCTGTGCAAGCTGCTGGAGAAAACCGTCTCGAAGACAAAGAAAGATTGGCACGAACGCATGGGCGAAGCACTATGGGCTTACCGAACATCCTTCCGCACGCCGACACAAGCAACGCCGTATTCCCTCGTCTATGGCGTGGAAGCCGTTCTTCCGCTCGAGCTCCAGATCCCGTCACTCAGGATAGCGGTCCAGGAAGGCCTCACCAGCGATGACAACGCCCAGCTCCGCCTAGCAGAATTGGAAGCACTGGATGAAAGACGCCTCGAAGCTCAACAGCGTCTGGAGTGTTATCAGGCCAGGCTCTCTCGCGCCTTCAACAAGAAGATTCGTCCTCGATCATTCCAGATAAGGGAACTGGTGCTGGCAGTCAAACGCACCATCATTCTCTCGCATCGAGGAGGGAAGAAATTTGATGCCAAATGGGATGGCCCGCATTCCGTCAAGGAAGTCTACTCCAACGGCGCCTATCTCCTCACCACGCCAGAAGGGCTGACACTCGGCCCTATCAACGGCAAGTACCTCAAAAGGTACTACGCCTAAAGCAAGGCCACACCCCTTGTTCAAAAAAAAAAAAAAAAAAAATGAACTACGTGCGACTTGATCCCCCTTAGGGGGGTACGTAGGCAGCCTGAGAAGTTACTTCAGGTTCAGTCCGACCAAAAGAAAAGGACAACAAAGTTCCATGGAAAGGGTGTGGCAAAATGAGGCGATATTATTAATGAAGCGAAGGTAGTACATTTCATAAGTCCTGAAAAAAAAAGCCACAATGAAACCAGGAACAACTAAAAGAAGGTGTCCAGAGCTTGGAGACGGCGCAGCAGCTCCTCCCTAGTCGCCTCCACTCTCTGAAGCTCCACGGGACGAGCAGCCAGAAGCTCACGACGGGTTGCCAAGTCCGACTGCTGCCTCAAGTGACTCGCCTTCAAAGCGCTCTCCGCGGCCTCGGCCCGCTCCAAACGAGACTCCGCCTTTCTAAGTGAGGCACGCGCAGACTCCAACTTCCTCTGTGCCTTCGACAGGCTGGACGTAGCCTCCGCAAGTTGATGCTCGGACTGACTTAGACTCGCCTCAGCGGCCTCCAGCTCGGAAAGGGAGCTCCCCTCCAGCAAAGCCCGCCGGGATCGATAAGCCTCGCTATCGGTCACAAGCAGGTTCATCTGATCGACGAAAAGAGAGCTGTCAACTTTGAACTCTGCCAGGCTCGCGCAAAACTCTGCACCGTCCGTCGACCACCAGTCTTGGAGGGCGCCAAGGCCGGCAGTTTGGAAAGGCTCCAACGTCGACTTGATATACTGCCGACAGCTCGCGAGAAGGAACTCTGAGACTCTGCTCCTCGGCCTCAAATCCGGGCGAGGCGCCTCGGAGTAGGTAGGCAAGACCTTCCCTCCCACTGCGGCCGCAACAGGAGCCGCCCGCGCCAACGAGGGTGGCGGAACCGGGGAAACCGCCGCTACCGCTGCAACAACCGTCTCCACCAAAGGACACGAGGGCACAGTCATCGGGGAACACCGCTTGTCGACGCTCGAGACTTCAGCCTCCTCGCCAAAAGACAAGGCGTCGACATCGATGTCATCCAGGTTAATGTCGCCCCTAGGGAAGTTCTCCCCGCAAAGTCCGAGGAGATCCAGATCATCCGGAGGGATATCTAGCCCACAGGGTTCGGGCACTTCCTGCGCGGCACCGGTGGACGAATGCCCAAGAGGTGCCTTTGAAGAGCTCGCTCCGCGCTCTACCACTATAACGGAATCTGGTTAAAAGAAAGAAACGGTGCTCAGCGTGATAAAACTTCCTGAACATAGAGGGCAAATAAAATGAAGAGAGCTCCATACCTGTGTGGTCAGACGAAGCGGTCCTAGACGGAGGAATCACCTCATCTTTCAGAAGTCCAGGCTCCTCGGCGTCCTCCATCAGACAAGGAACTCTCGGGACCATCCCGCGAGGAATGCACACTTTTCTTCTCTTAGGAGGGGTACCCTCAGCTTCGGCCTTCGGGAAACAAGATGCCCCAGGGGCACTAGTAAGCTCGGCATCCGGCACCGGAACGGAAGAAGGGACGCGACGAGCACTGGAAAGGCGACTACAGCTCCTCTGCGCTCTTTGAAGCCCCAGTCGGAGGCGGCGGTCCTCCACTCCCGCAGAATGATTGAAGTAGAAATTCCTGAACCCGCTACTCACCAAGACGTCGACTGGAAAACTCGCAAGTAAAGGAGAAACTCGCCCTTCAACCCACTGGCGGTATTCCGGAGTCGCGGTATCCCGAAATCCGGACTTAGCCCCAGGAAAGAAACTCCCGCCAGTCAAGCGAGCGTAGAGAGAAGCCCACAGACGGTAACCCTCCTGCGGACTGATACGTCCCTGCAACTGCTGAGGCATGCCAGAGACTTCTTACCGAAACCCCTGTTGGCGAGCAAAGCGATGGGGGGAGTACTGCTCCACCTCCACCACATCCCCCTTGCGCCAGACCAAGTAGCCAGGACGGCAGCTGACCATATTCCAGTAGAGACTGTCCGGAAGCTCCTCGTTATCGTACACAGTCGACCTCTCCAAGGGCAGCACCGAATGCTCTGACAGGAATTCAAAATCGACGCTCCCCATCCTCCTCAAAAGGGTGCGAGCATACTCTCTCGGACGCTCCCAACTGATAAAGGCGTTCAAGATCCCTCCTATCCCGGGCAAGAAAGGCAGCTCAGCTGGATGCCCTCGTCTGGCAAAGATCCCCTTCGGGAAATGCAGAGCTATCCACCCGTACAAATAATGCAAGGGTCCGAATGCAGTCGACCGGCCGAGCTCCTCCTTGGCCTTATCAGAGCCAGACAAGTCCCAGTAAGTCCCGCTGAGAGCCCGATACAAGGCGCATAGTATGGCCGGGGCTAGATTGAAGAGCTCGCCCCTCTCCATCCTAGAAGCAGCAAGGAAGGTCCCCGGACAAATAGCCTCCCCAGAACACGGAAGCACGAACCGGCAGAGGAAGATGACCAGCCCGGCAGCTCGGTAAACCGATCGCCACTCCTCGCTGTCACGTTTCAGGCCAAGGAGTTCCCAGGGGCACTGCTTCCCCTCCATTGAGTGCTTCTCTCGAGCCAAGGAGTCGATAGGCCTCACAAAGGAGCGAAGCGGAGGTCTCTGCATCTGAGCGATCTTCCACATCGGGTGAGCCGAAGGCGCTGGAGACCTATACTCGCCTCTGAACCAAAAGTCGACCCAAGAAGAAGGACGCACTCGATCTGATTGATCCCGCACCGCAATGATAGCATGTGCCTTGAATAGAAGAAGGCAAGAACTCGGAACGTAGCTGCTGTCCAGCAGATCCTTCAAGGCAGGCACCTCCTCTTGGTAGTAGTTTCGTACCTCGGGGCACCCGGAAACGATATGGACGTCACGAAGCGAGATGCCTATCTCCCCCGCCCCAGTAAGGAAGGTGTTAGTTTCCGGACACCAAAGCTCACAAAGTGCGCGGTACATCCCCTCCGGACGACTGTACTCTCGACGGGCCGGCGCCAGAAATTTGGCCAATAAGTTCATCTCAGGTTCCGCGCCAAAGACCTCGTAGAGCTCGTCCATCCACTCGCGAAAGCCGCAAAGGTACTGGACGTCTCCCCGAGGCCAAGAATCGGTGCCCCATCGGGTCAGCCTAGCGCATATCTTCGAGGCAATAACTGGCGTAGGTACGAACTCTTCATCGCCATGGTGGAACGGAAGATTCAAACTCGGCCGCAGAAGCTTCATGGAGATCCCTTCATCAGTATGAATCTTCTCGCTTAATTTCGGCATCCCACAAGTCGCATCCGCGACTCCATCTTCCGTGATGCGCTCGTGCACAAAGACACGGAGCAACGACAGAAGGTCTTCCCGCCTTGAGCTGCGGTGACGGCGCACACGAGTGTAAGGAAAGCAAAGGCATCTCCTCCCGTCGAAGAAGTCCTCGTCTATCCAGCCCGAGGAAGTCAAACTCTCGAAGACGCGAGCCCTGGAAGACCGTGAAAGGAGGCAAGTCAAGACAAGTGCATACACAAAAAAAAAAAAAAAAAACTAAGGGGGCCTGCACCCCTGTCAAGAGGATTGCCCGATTCAAGATCACTCTCCAGCCAGCCCGCACCCGTGTCGCGACCCGTGCGCCACGAGCCGACACTGTTATCATCGGCACCTTCGAAGTTCAAAAAAAAAAAAGTCAACGAGTGGGGGCCCACGGGCCCCTCTCCCCCAGTCAATGACCAACAGCCAAAGAAGGGGGGGGGACCACAACGCCCCCCTCCTCCGTTCCGGTCGGGGCCAACCTCGACCCCGTCGCCGATACAACCGGGGAAGGGGGGGGCGCCCAACTCGGGGCCGCCGCCGCCCCTTCGCCGACCCGTTCGGGGCCAAGCCCGACCCGGCCGCCGCCGCCTGCGCGCCACCGCACCGCCGCCCGCACGCGCGCCCCCCGACCCGGCCGCCGCGACCTCCGGCCCAGCACCGCCCGCGCCGCCTCCGTTCGCGCGCAGCACCGCGCCGCCCGCGCCGCCTCCGGCCCCGTACTGGCCACGCGCAGCCCCGCCGCGCCCCGCGCCGGCGCTGCTGCCACTGCTGCCCATGCAGCCCGGAACCGAAGAAGAAGAAGAAGAAAAAAAAAAAAGAAAAGAAAAAGAAAAAGGAAAAGAAAAAGAAAAGAAAAGAGGAAGAAGAAGAAGAAGAAAAAGGAGGAAGAGAGAGGCGGCGAAGGCGACCCGCACCTCAGCCGCGCTCCTTCCTCCTCCCCGCCGCGAGCCTCGTCGCATCGTCGCTTCGAACCCGCTTTCGCAACGACCGCGAAATCGCGCACCATCGCCGCCGACGAAAGAGGCGACACCGGGAAGACGGAGCAAGTCTCGTGCAACCCCAGGCAGCACAATTCCGACGACGGTCTTCAGAAGCCGGCAGAACCGTCGCGCAGAAGCACAAGGCCGACGAAAGAGGCGACACCGGGAAGACGGAGCAAGTCTCGTGCAACCCCAGGCAGCACTCTTCCGACAGCGGTCTCCAGAAGCCGGCAGAACCTTCGCAAAGGAGCACGATGGCGAATGAAGAGGGTAGGGGTCCTTAAATAGACCTCCAACCCCGCCCACAAAAGGAATCAAGGACAAGCGCTCTACGATTCCTACGTGCCCAAACCCTACACGCTCTCATCAACGCACTCGTCCTTGAGGGGGCATTTGTAGACACACGAATTTCGCTCGGACCCAAACCCGACTTACGTGTGCCGACGCGGATGCAAACCCGACACGCGGACCCAACTCGCGCGCACCGACGTGGATGCAAACCCGACACGCGGACCCGATTCGCGCGCGCCAATTCGGACCCGGACCCCACTTCAAGAGGGGCCGGCCCCTACTAGGGTCCGAACCCCATGGGGCCGGCCCTAGTGGGGACCGAACCCCGTGGAGGGGCCGGCCGGCCCTGCAAGGAAAGAAAAGAAAAGAAAGAAAAGAAAAAGGAAAGAAAAGAAAGGAAAGAAAAGAAAAGGAAAGAAAAGAAAAGGAAAGAAAAGAAAGAAAAGGAAGGAAATACCGCCATGCGCGGGGGGAAGTTGCGTATGACGTCTGCACACACGCGGATCTGCGCCGATCCCTCGATCCGACGCACAAGACGAAGCGTCCGATCGCCATCGATTTCGTGCGCAAAATCCAGCCATAATTGCACCCGCCAGAAAAGGAAAACAACTAAATGTTATTCCCCTCATCAATGGATGAATAAAATCCGGGTAATTATGAGAGAGATACAAAAGGGATTTAAAATTAAAAAAGTTCCCATATCTCTCTCCCCACCTCTTTGCCTATAAATAGAGGGGGTGGGGGAAGGAAAAAAAGGTCGGGAAATTGAAGACGAAACGTCAGAGCTCTGCAGAAGAGGAGACGCTTCTTCATCGACCCAAGGCTTCACGAGGCACAGTCAAGCCTGTCCCGAGGGATCGGCTTACTGAAAGTCCTCATCAACGTGAAGACCCTTGCACACGAAGATCATCCCTTCGACTCCGTGCACGAAGAAGAAAGCTCGGAGAAAAAGAACCCTTCGACTCCGAAGACGCCTGAAGCAAAGGCCGGAGAAGAAGAGGAGCGGCACTACCCCGTCGTCTCCAACAAGCTTCGACTCCGATCAAGCACAAAAGCCCGGAGAAGAAGAGGAGCGGCACTACCCCGTCATCTCCAACAAGCTTCGACTCCGATTAAGCCCAAAAGCCCGGAGAAGAAGAGGAGCGGCACTACCCCGTCGTCTCCAACAAGCTTCGACTCCGATTAAGCCCAAAAGTCCGGAGAAGAAGAGGAGCGGCACTACCCCGTCATCTCCAACAAATCCTCGATCCCGATCAAGCCCCAAAGCCCGGAGGAGAGAAGCGAAGCGTCGTCACCCCGTCGTCTTCGACTAACACCTGCGCCATCCACGAAGAAGAAAGCCTGGAGCAGATCGTCTGAAGCGTCGCTACCCCGTCGTCTTCATCAACAAAAGCCGACGCTACAACCGTCGCACGGAGACCGTCGCTACCCTCGTCGTCTTCATCAACAAAAGCCGACGCCACAACCATCGCACGGAGATCGGTGCTACCCCCACCATCTTCGAAACCATTCTTCGACTCCGATCACGCCAAAGAAGCCCGGAGAAGAAGAGAAGTCCAGTCGATACGTAAACCGTCGAAGCACCGGAGAAGTAGCCTACGTCGTTCGAAGAAGAAGATCAAGTTGACGCCAAAGCTAAAGCCAACGCAAGAAGCCAAAGCAAAGCCCCAGTAAAGCCCGAGCCAAAGCAACGCAAGTGCCAAAGCCAAGCGACTACGCCGGCCACGAGCAAAAGCACCGCACGTTCTAGCCGATACGACGCGAAGTCCGGAAGAACGAAAGCATCGCAAGTCTCTCCCAGCTACGTCCAAGTGCAAGCGCCGAAGCAAAGCAAAAGCCAGAGCCATGCCGGAGCAAAGCCAAAGCCAAAAAGCCAAAGCCAAAGCCAACGCCAAAAGCTCGATCGACGCCGTGAACCGACGATCAAGGACACCGAGGTCAAGCAAGGAACGAGGAAGACGCGAAGACCGAGGAACAAAGCCGAAAACCCCCTAGCCGAGAAAGCGCGAAGCACGGAAGGGACAAAGCAACGGTGGACATTCCTTAGCCTCTCCAAAACCCTCTCCCTGTAAAACCCCTGTCCTGGGCAGCCCCTTCAGAGCTCTAGCACGAACACCACGTGGAGACGCGGATCAAAGGGATCCCCCAGAAGATCTTTCCCACAATCCCCTGATCAAAACTCGCCGCAACCCGGACTCGCTACACCCGAGCCACCCGGGTCCCGGCCACAATTGTAATCTCGTGTGATTCGCAATAAAGACGACCCGCGCTTTTTTCCGCGTCCACAGACATATAAATGACAATAGACCTCACAATTTTATTAAAATCTAACAACCTTGTCAGGTGAAGTACCTAAAAATGTAGGGTGCGAATAGCAGCTTATGAGGTCCTAAACAATACCAACTCTAAGTAAAAACAATATTTGTTGTACTTTATCTCCTAATAAATTAAAGCATACATGATAAGGTTCAATAAACTAACGTTCATATGTTAGAAACATAGATATCAATTTATTTGTTAATTTGTATGTTTTTTTTTTTAGATCAGCGGGTGTCCTTAAACCTTTCAGGCAATGGGCCCACTTTAGACTTGGACTAATGGCCCATTAATTGGGTCAAGCTGGGTTGGTTAAGGTCTATCCAAACCCGGCCTGAAAGCTGGCCCTCTCAAGCAACCTTACTTTGTCGGATTCGGACATGAAATGGGGTGAGCTTAACATGGTCCGAACGTAGCCCCATAGTTTGTCGGAAAAAAAAAAAAAGAAAAAAAATGGTCCAGACTTAGTCCAAACTCAAGTTTGGTTCCTGAAATCATGTCCAAGCCCATCCCAGGCCAGCCTAAAGCTCATTCCAAAAGATTTTAAGACCATGGAAAGTTTTCTTGGGTACTCCTAAGTAACTCGGGCTACAACCTTCTCACCCAAGCATCAATTGTTTTGCCAACACCCATAGTTTGGTGAATTGGTTGTTGGAAGTCTCTAGTCTTGACTGCATACATGTGTGATCCAGATATAAACATTCGGACTTGCATGTCCTCGAGTCCCCTTGACTAGTGTCATGGAAGCTAGGGACGATCAAATCCATGTACCAACAGGTGCAGTTTGAACCTAAGCGTTGTTCTTGTTGTTAGGGCTAGGGGTTGAGTTTAGAGGATATTACAACAGGCTCATCTCATGGACGGGAGAGAGACATGGCGAATTGCATCATGTAGGCTGCTGCAGCCGGGTGTTTAAAAGAAATTCTCTCTCTCTCTCTCTCTCTCTCTCTCTCTCTCTCTCTCTCTGTGTGCGCGCGCGCGCGCACGCAAATTGCAAATGAACCAAGTTGTTGGTGAGTGACTCGCAAACAAGCTTGATTACTAGTCAAGCCAAAACCCAAGCCTAGAGTTTAGGCTCGTTTAATAAATGAGCCAAGCTCAAGCAAACCAAAGCTTGACTCAGTTGGGCTCGTGACATGATTGTTTGGGGATTAGGAGCAAGCTCATGAGTAGGGTCGTGATAGGCTTATAAATGGCTTAAATAAACCTGACATATATAGCCCATGCTTTCAACTGATTTTGGAGTTCTAGAACAAGCTCGATAAAGGATCGTTTGATCACTAACTGAGCGAAGCCTATTTCAAAGTTTAGACTCGTTTAATAAACAAGCCAAGCTTAAGTGGCTTTGCTTGATTATTAAACATACAAAGCCCAAGCAAAAGCATGAAGTTTAGACTTGTTTAATAAATGAACAAGCTCAAACAATCCAAAGCTTGGCTCAGCTCGAGCCCTACTAGTGCCACAATCAAACCTTACAAAAGGTTAAGACCTAATTATGCTCTTCAACAAGACCGACATCTCGAGTAACCTGCGGATGGATCATGGAACCCTCTTCTACATGATCGATCATGCTCTTTTACTGGCCTAGCAAATTCGTGTGGGTTTCTGAGGTTTTTTTTTCTTTTGTTTTTTTAGAAGGGACCATCATAGTGGTCAGAATATCGCATGTTAATGTGTTGGTACAAGATAGACCAAGGATTAAGCTCAACATAGATACAAGACGGAGACCCGCCAGCAACTACATAGCAAGAGGAAATACATTATAGCACTTATTCCAATGACCAAGGCCACGGTTATTAAAACTCCACCCTATTTGTCCTTTGAAGTAACATGCCTTGGATGACAAACCGGTCGATAGGACAGTTGCCCCCCCCGGTCATGTACATAGGAATGTGGTGAGAAATTCCGAGTGCGTCGGGTTTCACCCCCGGAGGGACTAGTGCAAGCCTGAAGTTGGCCATTACTTGAAAGCTTTCGATACACCTGCCAATATCAAAAATAATTATAAAACAATGTTCTTCTAGTTGAATATATTAAAAGTTTGCTTTATATAGGAAAGTTCCTGTAATGGTATCAGATGGCCTATTAGCTCAGTTGGTTAGAGCGTCGTGCTAATAACGCGAAGGTCGCAGGTTCGAAACCTGCATGGGCCATTTTTATTTTTATTTTTATTTACGTAAATGGACGGTCGGATCTAATCCATTGATGGTCTCACTCCCCCTGGTCTCTCTCCGACCTACGTTTTGCTATTGATGCAATGGCGGACCAGGCCGTCGCTGCCGTCCGCCGCCGACGGACTCCTTCACTCCTTGTTCCAATCCATGAGCTCGTCCCCTCTCGCGCTTCATGGACTACAAGGACGGTGCCTCCACCAAGCTCCTCCTCCGCCTCCAAGTATCCGTTGAACTATAGGTCCCTCTCCCTCCCTCGATCTATATCTTAACTTCTCGCAATTCACTAAGATCCGTTTGTTCTGCTTACGCTGATGCCGTTGATTGAGTTTAGGGTCAAACTAAAGGTGATAGATTGCTTGATTTTCTTGGGCATTGTCTGAACCCATTGTTCTACTATCGGAACAGATTATTTGGAAACCCTGCTTTGAGGTTTTGCATATCAGGGATTAGATTGTCGGGATGAGTTTAGGATCATATTTCCTACATGAAGATGGTATTTCCTCAATGAGAAGGTGATCCATCGATGATCGACTTCTCGTAGAAATTATTTTCCTGCTTCCATTGGATGTCAAATGCATCGAAGGTCGAGGTGGCTTCTGTTTGGGGGATTTTTCACTGGTCCACCCTCCGACGCTCAAGTCAGTCTCAGGTCCACAACGGCGAGCTGTAGTAGACAAAAGTGGTAGGGAAAAGGGTTTCGAACCTGTACTCTGGAGCCTGGGGGTGGGCATTTATAGACATTGGCGACCTACCGTTGCCCGATACGTGGAGATTCTTTCCAGAGCCTTCTAGACCCCCACGTTCTGGCTCGCGTGGGTCTCTGACAGTCCTTGGAACGCGCGCCCCTGACATTCTTTGTCGTCGAGCCTGCCAGGCGGTTTGAGTGGGGGGAGAGCATCTTTCTTGTTGCTGCCAGGTGACTATTCTGGAATGTTCAAGTCTGGGAGGTCTCGAACTGACTAGGGCGGGCTTCTGTGGACCACGTTTGTCCACGTAGCTTCTGTGGGGTTTCAACATCTGGCAGCCTTTATGCTGCTCTACTATGGGCGACCTCAGGGGGGAAGCAAAGGCGAGCTCGCCCTCCGTGGCTCCTTTCGTCCATATCTATCAAGAGTCGGATCTCGCGGGAGCAACCTCTTCGATAAACAGGGGTCTGGGCAAGCTTGGCCGAGCTCCTGAGCGAGCAGGGGCATGCTCGTGCGCGAGCTAGGGGCGTCTCTGATGCCTGTACCCTTGCATGCATGACGGTCTAACTCCCGCTGCCACTATAAACGAACTCCTGTGCGAGCTTGGCGAGCTCCTGTGCGATCTCGGCGAGCTCAGGAGGCGAGCTCCTGAGCGAGCTTAGGCGAGCTCGGCGAGCTCCTGAGCGAGCTTTAGGCGAGCTTCTGAGTGAGCTCTTAGCCTAAGGCCCCTTCAGCCCAATGTGGATCTCGCTCCCTGTCAAGATGATTTGGCGAGCACGGAGGGGGGGGGGGGGGACTCCGGGGCGGATTTCAGCTACCCCCAACATTACCCCCTCCTGAGGGAGCGACCAAGGAGACTTTGACGCTTGCTCAGGAGTCTCATTGCACATGCCAGTCAAATTGGGAGCGCCAGTCATTGGCGACCTCCGCCTTGTGGGCTGCGAGCACCTGCCGGGGGCGGTCTGCGCTGAGAGCTTTGACTGCCAGTATTTCACAAACGTCGGGCGGGTCGCGAGCATCAGCCACGAGCGATCTCCTTCCGGTGCGAGCTTGTCACACGCGGTCAGGGTCTGCTTCGGGCGAGCTCGGGCGCCTGCCGTGGGCGATCTGCGTCGAGAGTTTTGACACCCAGTATTTCACAAACGTCGGGCGGGCCGCGAACATCAGCCACGAGCGATCTCCTTTCGGTGCGAGCTTGCCACACGCGGTCAGGGTCTGCTTCGGGTGAGCTCGGGCGCCTGCCGTGGGCGATCTGCGACTGGGGTATCACTCCAAATCTCCAACGGTCGCTTCGTCTTAAATGTGGTGCGAGGCTCGATGTTGATACGACGAATCTCATCATGAGGTCCCGATCTGCGCGAGACACGTGTCTCCTTTTCATTCGCTCCTCTTTCTGTCAGTAAAGGACAGTGTCGGCGCCGGCGCAGCCTTTTCCACGCGTGGTCCACGTGGCACTTCCTGATTTGGAGAAAGACGAGCTGTCGCTTCAACCGTCGGCGTGTCGCCTCGTTGGGCGCGCTCGAGTATTAATTGCGGCCCGATTCACCTGCCTTTCACTTGCCTATAAATAGGGGACGGGGGGCGATTTTTACCGCTGCGTGAAAACAGCTCTCCCTTTCTCCTTTGCTTTCAGCTCGCAGCTCGCTAGCGCCCTCTCGCTCCCATGGCTTCCTCTGCTGCCGCTTCTTCTTCAGCTGCTGCTGCTGCTGCGTCCTCCCGAGAGGGGCCTCTCAACGTCGCCCCTATCTCGGTGCGAGCTCCGGGCTCAGGGGGAGAGGCGGCTCCGAAGGAGCCCGCCGTCGTTTGGTTCAATGACATTGGGGGTGCGCCCATCCCCGATAGTCTGCGAACCGTGGTGGGCATTCCCCAAGAGCTCGCCATTCTTCCTCTTCCGAGCTCTGGGAGGCCGCTCTCGGGGACCGCGGTCTCCGTGGGGCAGATATGGTCAGGGCTCCGGCTGCCCTTGAACCATCTGGCCAGCGAGCTCCTGGAACTGGCGGGCTTATGCCCCGCCCAGCTTCCGGGAAACTCGTGGGGGATCCTCTATGGGCTTGCTCGCATCGAGGAAGCCCTCAACGTGAGGATCCCCTTAGCCTACCTCCTGAAGAAGTGGTTCCTCAAATCGGGACCCGTCTTCAGCGAGGTAGACTGTGGCCTGTTCTACCTCACGGGCCGCTCCGGCGAGGTGCTTCCGTTCACCGCCGTCGAGAACAAGGACCGGTACTGGAAGGCGTACCCGTTCGTGATCGACGGCGAATGGCGAGGTCCTCGAGCCGGCGTCCCCTCTCTTCCCGGCAGACCGCCTCTCCCTGTCTTCAAGGAGATCGCGGAATACCGGGCAAAGGGAAAGAAGTGCATCTCCGCGGCCCGAGAGAGATCGCTTGACGAGGCGATTCTGTACTTCCTCGGGGGTCGAACCCTCGAGAAGGTCCTCCCGCCGGACTTCTCCTTCCTCTGGAAGGATCTCCGGACTGGAACCATCACCACCCGCCAGAAGGTGATGCGGAAGAAGGTCGCCGTCTCCCGGCACGCTGCCGCGACCTCCACGGCGGCCCCCGCGACCTCCGGGGCGGGGACCTCGGCGAAGAAGGGGAAGAAGCGGGCTTCCCCTATCCAGATCGTCGACAAGGACACCCTCGAGATGCTCCACGAGGAGGACGTCGCCCCGCCTCCGCCACCAGCCCGCGAAGCAGCCCCAGGTCAGGCGACCTCCCTCTCTATTCTTCCTCCGAGGATCCCAATCCCGGAGCCTCTACGTCGTCGTATCTCTTTCGTCGAGCCCGAGGATTCGCGCGTCGAGCTTCTTTTCAGCATGGCGGAAGTGGAGTCCCCTATGGCTGAAGTGTTGATGCGCGGATTCCCAGGTGACCCTGCTAAGACTTTGTTTGTTGCGGTGATGACCCCAGAGATGGAGGGCGCCTCGCAGAAGAAGACGAAGAAGAAGAAGACTCCTTCAGCCCGCCCGTCGGGAGAGGACATCGTCGTTCGGGAGGCTCGCGAAGCCTTCCGACGAGTCCTCGAGGAGCGGAGGAAGGCCGCCCTCGCGGAGGCGGGCTTGGGATTAGCCGACGATCTCAGCACGACCTCCAGCTCCGACGACGAGGAGCGAGCTTCGGGAGACGAGCCCGCGCCTGCAACTGCGGGGCCTCCCCCGCCCTTCGAGGGACCAGCTCCGCCGAGCTCGACCCCTCTTGCGCCTGCTTCGAGCAAGACCCCAGCACCTGCTGCGCTTGCTCCCAGCGCGCCCGCGATCGCGCCCGCGCCCGCCGATTCCAGCGCGCCCGCGCCCGCCCCTGCGCCCGCGCCCGCTGCTTCCAGCGTGCCTGCGCCCATACCCGCGCCCGCTGCTTCCAGCGTGCCTACGCCCATACCCGCGCCCGCGCCTGCTGCTTTCAGCGCGCCTGCGCCCATTGCTCCCAGCGCGCCCGCGTCCTCTGTGCCGGCTGCGCCTGCCCTCAGCGCGCCCGTGCCCGCTGCTGCCAGCGCGCCCGCGCCCTCTGTGCCGGCTGCGCCTGTGCCCGCGCCCGCGCCCATGGCTCCCAGCGCGCCCGTGCCCACGCCCGCGCCCGCTGATGCCAGTGCGCCCGCGCCCGCGCCCATGGCTCCCAGCGCGCCCGTGCCCACGCCCGCGCCTGCTGATGCCAGTGCGCCCGCGCCCATCGCTCTCGCGGCTCCTATCCTCCCGGAGGATCTGGGCGGGCTGGTCTACTGGTCTCCGGACCTGGGGGCCATCCTGGACGATCTTCCGAGCTCAAGCTCAGAAGCCTCGGACCCAGACTTGCCCGGGCAAGGGGGAGCCGCCGCGCCTCCCCCTATCAATGAAGGGGTTGCCGGCGCTCCAGGGGCCGAGCCCGCCGCTACTGCCGTCGTTGCGCCCCCTCCAGCTGCTCCCACCGAGGCGAGCCAGGCGGGCTCCTCCTCTGGCGACCCCGAGCGCGCCCCTTACTTCACGCGGGAGATCCTGGGGCGTAACATTTTCGCCCGGACTCCCTACATCACCCTCATCAACCGGCTCATTGAGGTAAAACTACATTCACGCTTCCTTGCCTTAAATCCCTTTCTGTTCTAAATTTCTTCTGAGACTTTCTCTTTACTGTTTCACCTTGGCGTAGGTAGAGCGGGTCAGCCGGGCCCTCGCCGATGAGGTCGCTGGCGTTGCGGGGGACACGGTTGCTCTCTATGATGACAGTCTCCACGGCTCGGAGAGGAGAGTAGACGAGCACATCCACCGTCTTCGTCAGACGGACCGATCCGGCGAGCTCCGGGCTGAGGTGGACCGGCTGCGCCAGCAGGCCGCCTCTGTTGATACGGAGGTTGCCCAGCTGCGCCAGCGGGCCGCCACTCTCACCACGGCGCTAGCCTCGGTGGAGGATGACCGTGCCCGCGTCCTTGCGGATCTGCAAGAGGCGATCAAAGCCAAGGAGGCCGCTCAGAAAGAAATCCTCGAGCTTCGCAGCCAAGCGGCGGCCTCCAGGGATGAGATCGCGGCGCTGAAGGAGGCACATCTCCGCGACCTCAACACCCAGCGAGAGCGCCTCCAGTCGCAGCTGGGCGAGCTCCTCCAGAAGGGCGCGCTGGACGCCATCGAGAAGTATAAGGCCGAAAGGTCAAAGAAGAGGAAGCGCGGCGATGACGACGGCGCGGGTGCTGGCCCTGCTTAGGCTCCATCCTTTTGTAACCCCTTCGATGTACCTTTAAACAATGAATGAAATGAATGATACTTTTCGAGCTCGCCTCTGCTTCTTATTCTCTGTGTTTCTTTTCTTTCTTTGTGTCGCTCATGAGTCCGCTTTAGGAGTTTTGCAGCGATCTCGAGAGTGATACCCCGGGCGAGGCAACTAATTCGATTCAACCATTTTATTTTAAAGTATATGCAAACGAAAAACTCGGCATGCTCGCTAAAACTGAATATAGTCTCTGAGCCCGGAAAACGATAAGCGAACCAAATGACTTCAAAAACTTCCCTACACTCAGAGACTTAAAACCATTTTTATTTTTGAAGGAAACTAATAAGTGCTAGCTGCCCCCTGCCCGGTTAATTTCCCTCGATGATCCTGTTCAGCGGACTTGCCCTTTGAGGGGTATGCCCGCGCCAGGAAGCTTCCGTTCATTGCAGGTGAACGCGAAGGATCCCGGTTAGGTTTAGAGTCCACTAGGCAGCGGACTTCCCCAGGAATCTCACGGTCGCCCACTGGCTGCCTCTGAGGATCCCGGTCTTGCTTTAAGTCCGCACAACGACGGACTGCCCCGGGAAGCTCAAGGTCGCCCACTGGCTGCCTCTGAGGATCCCGGTCTTGCTTGGCGGACTGCCCCGGGAAGCTCAAGGTCGCCCACTGGCTGCCTCTGAGGATCCCGGTCTTGCTTTAAGTCCGCACAACGGCGGACTACACTTTATAGATCATGCGGGCTCTTGCTGCGCCGAGCTTCCGAGTTAAATTCTTTGTTGAAACCTCCATCGTTCATTCATAACTTCAGAAGATGATTTACAAAATTCCCTGGTTTTATGCATAAAACTTGCGAAGGTGCAAAGCATTCCAATGTCGCTCTAACAGGTCGCCTTCAGCGGTCATCAACCGGTAAGCCCCCGAGCTTCCTGCTTCGTGTACTATGTAGGGGCCTTCCCAGTTCGCCGCGAGCTTTCCTGCATTAGGCTCTTGCGTGTTTGCGAACACCTTTCTCATCACCATGTCCCCAGCCTTGAATGCCCGATGGCGGACTCTTTTGTCATATGCGCGCTTCATTTCCTGTCTATATCCGGCGAGGTGTAGATTGGCGCGCTCTCGTCTTTCTTCGAGTTGATCGAGGGAGTCGGCGAGCAGTTTATCGTTGTCGACCTCCTCCGACGCCAGCCTTCTTTCAGTGGGCAGCTCGGCTTCTACGGGTAGCACGGCTTCGCAATCAAAAGTGAGACTGAAAGGGGACTCGTTAGTTGAGCGACGTGGAGTAGTGCGATAGGCCCACAAGACTCCATCGAGCTCCTGCTCCCACAATCCTTTTTTCTCTTCCAGCCTTTTCTTGAGGTTGTCTAGGATTACACGATTCGTAGCTTCGGCCTGCCCGTTGCTTTGAGGGTACCTTGGGGACGAGAACCTTAGGTCGACTCCATATTCAACGCAAAAGCTTCTGATCAAGCGATTGTCGAACTGGCGATCATTGTCGGTGATGAGTACTCGGGGCAGCCCGAAACGACAGAAGATATTCTTCCAAAGGAAGTCTCTCACTTGCTTTTCGCCTATCTTAGCTAGCGGGACCGCTTCCACCCATTTGGTGAAGTAGTCCGTTGCCACTAAGATGAATTTCTTTTGCCGGGCTGACACGGGGAAAGGTCCCACAATGTCCAGTCCCCATTGCTGGAAAGGCCAGGGGCTCGCCAGAGGATGCAGTTCTTCTGCGGGCATATGATTTGTCGTGGCGTGCTTCTGGCATTGAATGCAGCTTTGTGCGACCCTCAAGGCATCTTGCTCCAGAGTGGGCCACCAGTATCCTTGCCTCCGTGCTTTCGCAGCTAGAGACCACCCACCAGCGTGGTTTCCCAGCTCGCCAGAGTGAATGCAATTCAAAACTTCTTCGGTCTCCAGGCTCTCGATACAACGAAGATTTGGCCCGCCAAAAGATCTTCGAAAAAGGCGATCCCAGCGAATGAGATAGCGACCTGCGCATTTCTCCACTCGCCGGGCTTCCTCTCTACCTTCTGGAAGCTCGCCCTTCTGGAGAAAACGAAGAATGGGGGCGGTCCATCCGCCGGGTGATACGTCGGCAGAGACTTGGTTAACAGCGGGCTCTATCAGTCGGAGCCGAGACTGATTTTGGATCTCGATGAGAATCTGGCGAGCTTCTGATGTTCCCAGTAGGGAGGCGGCGTTTGCCAAAGCATCAGCTCGCCTATTATCGGCTCGAGGTATTTGCTCGAAGGAGATCTTTTCGAACTCTGCGGCCTTTCCTTTTACCAGATCCACGTAGCCCGCCATTCGCGTATCCCGGGAGGCATAATCCCCGTTGATTTGACAAATGATCAGCTGGGAATCGCTGAAAACCTTTAACCGTTTGACGCCTACTTCTTGAGCGAGCTCTAGACCAGCCAGCAGCACCTCATACTCTGCCTCGTTGTTGGTAGCAGCGAAATCCAGCCGGACTGATTTCTCAAGAATTACCGACTGAGCGATCAGTGCAACCCCGATCCCGACCCCCAAAGCGTTGGAGGATCCATCGACGAATAATTCCCAGCCCGCCATCTCTGAATGCTGAGTTGGAGGAAGCTCGCCTTGGTTGTCCAAGAACCTCGCCTTCCCAGGGTGTGCCTCAGTTGGCTCATCCTCCTGGTACTGGACCGGTTCTTCTATGGGGAAGTTCGCCAAGAAATCGGCGAGAGCCTGCCCTTTGACAGCAACTCGAGGGACATACTCCAAACCATAGGCGGCGAGCTCGGCGGACCATCGATAGAGCCTGCCGGCTACCGAGGGTCTGGAGAGCGCGCTCTTCAGAGGGTGCTCCGTGATGACTTTGACAGTGTGCGCCGAGAAGTAGGGGTGAAGCTTTCTCGCGGTAAGGACCAAGGCCAATGCGACCTTCTCGATTGGTCGATACCGGAGCTCGGCGGGAAGCATTGTGTGGCTTACAAAGTAGACAGGCCGCTCCACCTTTGCTTCTTCTACAACAAGGACCCCGTTTACCGCATTCTCTGTGACCGCGAGATATACGCCAAGCTCGGCGCCATCTTTGGGTGCCGCTAGAATTGGCGGGCTCGCCAGATAGTCCTTGATATTTTGAAAGGCGCGCTCGCACTTTTCATCCCAACAAATGCTCGCTCCTTTTCGAAGTAGCTCGAAAAGAGGTCGGCAATTATCTGAAAATTTGGAGATGAACCGATTTAGTGCGGCGATTCGCCCGCTCAATCTCTGGACTTCCTGCCGGGTTCTTGGTGCGGGCATCTCGACAAGTGCTCGGATTTGCCCAGGGTCGGCCTCGATCCCCCTGTGGGTGACCAGGTACCCTAGGAATTTTCCGGAAGTCACCCCGAATGCGCACTTCGCCGGGTTTAGCCTCATTTGGTACTTTCTCAACACTTCGAAGGTTTCGCGGAGATCGGCGACATGCCCCTCTCGCTTTCGACTTTTCACCAGGAGGTCGTCTACATAAACTTCGACATTCCTGCCGATCTGACCCTTAAACATCTGAGTGACTAACCTTTGGTAGGTCGCTCCAGTGTTCTTAAGTCCAAAAGGCATCATTCGATAGCAGAATAGCTTCTGGTAGCCCGCCCCAGAATAGAAAGCGGTCTTCTCTTGATCGTCGACGTGGAGAGGTATCTTGTTATACCCAGAATATCCATCCATGAAGGACAGGGCCTGGAACCCGACAGCTGCGTCGACCAGCGCGCCTATCCGTGGAAGAGGAAAACCGTCCTTCGGGCATGCTTTATTGAGGTCGGAGAAGTTAATGCACACTCTGATCGCCCCGCTCTTCTTGGGCACCGCCACAATATTGGAGATCCACTCGGGGAAGTGCGCCTCGCGTATAAAGCCAGCTCGCTCTAGCTTGTCTATCTCCGCCGCCACTGCAATGGACTTCGCAGCAGGTATGTGCCGAGCTTTTTGCTTGACCGGCGGGAATTCTTTCATGGTGTGCAGACGATGACAGGCGACCTCCGGGTCAATCCCTGGCATGTCCTTGAAGCTCCAGGCGAATACGTCACGGTATTCCCTGAGTATGTTGGTTAGGGCCAGGACCTCGCCCTTAGCTAGCGAGGTCCCGAGGCTAACAATCAACGGGCTGTACGGCAGGAGCTGCGGGTGGTCCGGGAAAAGGTACCGCCGGTGGTACCTCCCGCCTCTCCACAGCTTTAACGACGAGAGGTCGCAGAGCCGGAGGAGGTCGCTGCTCGACTGCCTTACCCTTCCGGTCTAACACCGCATCTTCGAGCTTGATGTGTTGCTGGACAAGGGCGAAGAGCTCGACCATCGTGCGGGGATCCTTGATTACCAGCGCGTCATGAAGTTTGCTTCCCTCGGGGAGGGCGATCCGGAAAGCGCTCACCGTTGTGCGATCTTGGCCGACAGCGTCCTCCAGAGCGAGGTAGGCGCTTCGAAAGCGCGTCGCGAAGCTTCGAAGGGTTTCGCGGGCTCCCATGGCCTAGGTGAAGAGAGACTCAATCCCCTTTGGGGGCTGCCTGTTGCAGCGGTACTGCTCCAGAAATAGTCTGGAGAGAGTAGGGAAGTCTGGAATGGTGCCCGATGGCAGTTTGTGAAACCAGTTTAGCGCCGAGCCCGTCAAACTGCTCAGGAAAGCCCGGCACAAGACATGGTCTTGGTCACGGAAAAATAACAGCTTCCGGTAAGCCAATAGATGGTCGACTGGATCTTGCGATCCATCGAACAGTACAAACTTAGGCGGGGTCCAATGGTGAGGGAAACCTCCTTGGTGCACCTCGCTCGTGAAGGGCGAGCTACCCCCGTGGGCGGCGAGGTCCTCCAGCAGGTCTACCGTCGCGTTAAGTCAATGCCAGTGCCCGGGGAGAACTCCCAGAGGCTGCTGCGCAGGTCCTAGGCGGCCGTGCATGCTCCCTCGAGGGAGGTTCGGATCCACCCCGCGGCGACCCTCGGGGGCTACCGCTCGGCGGCCTCCTCGCTGTTCGCCCGCGGATTCCTTCAGCGTGGCGGTTGGTCTGTGGGAGGCCGTTGCCTCTCAAGCTTCGGAAGGTATAGCCACCGCGGGCTCTTTCCCTCGTCGCCGATGGTGCGGGTCGCGATCCCGCTCTAGAGACCTTGCCTCTGACTCGTCAGAATCGGCGCTCCGGCTACGGCGGCGAGGGATGGTCGCCCGCGAGGTCGCCTGGTTGCTAGACCGCTGGGTTACTAGCTTCTGCAACCTCGTAAGCGGGGTTTCCGGCACCCCGCGCACGGCCGCTCTCTCGAGCGGGGGTTCCGAATGGGAAACCTGCCGAGCCGGAATGGTCGTGGGCGGGCACGATGTTGAAGCTGGTGGTCGCACCGGAGATGTCGTCTTCGCCGGCCCGGACCGTCGGCTGGCCGCCGGAACCTGACGTAGTCGCGTCAGTTCCTCCATCATGGCCCGCTGGGTGGCCAACATCTCCAACAGGAGCTGGTCACTGAGCGGGACATGGGGCTGGGTGTCTCAACAGGGGGTTCGCTGCGCGCAGACCTCGCACGGGTCCTCGGTCGCCTGCGTCCCCTTGTCGCCGGAGCCATCTTTGGGTTACGAGAGCCCCCGGCGTTCAACCGCGTGGCCGTGGGCGTTCTCGCAGGAACCAGTCGAGAGATCCCACAGACGGCGCCAAATGTTTGGGGGATTTTTCACTGGTCCGTGCTGGCTGCATGCAAGGCAAAGAAAAAGCGTAAGAACGGCTGGCTCCCTTAGGAGCGCAGACCCTCCAACGCTCAAGTCAGTCTCAGGTGCACAACGGCGAGCTGTAGTAGACAAAAGTGGTAGGGAAAAGGGTTTCGAACCTGTACTCTGGAGCCTGGGGGTGGGCATTTATAGACATTGGCGACCTACCGTTGCCCGATACGTGGAGATTCTTTCCAGAGCCTTCTAGACCCCCACGTTCTGGCTCGCGTGGGTCTCTGACAGTCCTTGGAACACGCGCCCCTGACATTCTTTGTCGTCGAGCCTGCCAGGCGGTTTGAGTGGGGGGAGAGCATCTTTCTTGTTGCTGCCAGGTGGCTATTCTGGAATGTTCAAGTCTGGGAGGTCTCGAACTGACTAGGGCGGGCTTCCGTGGACCACGTTTGTCCACGTAGCTTCTGTGGGGTTTCGACATTTGGCAGCCTTTATGCTGCTCTACTATGGGCGACCTCAGGGGGGAAGCAAAGGCGAGCTTGCCCTCCGTGGCTCCTTTCGTCCATATCTATCAAGAGTCGGACCTCGCGGGAGCAACCTCTTCGATAAACAGGGGTCTGGGCAAGCTTGGCCGAGCTCCTGAGCGAGCAGGGGCATGCTCGTGCGCGAGCTAGGGGCGTCTCTGATGCCTGTACCCTTGCATGCATGACGGTCTAACTCCCGCTGCCACTATAAACGAACTCCTGTGCGAGCTTGGCGAGCTCCTGTGCGATCTCGGCGAGCTCCTGAGCGAGCTTTAGGCGAGCTTCTGAGTGAGCTCTTAGCCTAAGGCCCCTTCGGCCCAATGTGGATCTCGCTCCCTGTCAAGATGATTTGGCGAGCACGGAGGGGGGGGGGGGGGGGGGGGAACTCCGGGGCGGATTTCTGCTACCCCCAACAGCTTCCACTAAACAACTGGTCGGAGATTTCCATGTTGGGACTTGGGAGCTCAAGCTATTTGTAATCTTGGCATTTGGAAAACAAAGAAGCCTATAGATTCGACGCAAAAGTAGATTAAATTTTTACTCTTTTAGGTCATACATAACTAAGCCGAACTAGATTGGTCAAACTGCGTAACTAACTAGGTAGGTCTCTCCCTACCCGCAAATTGTCCTCTTAAATTTCTTGCCAATGCCCATCTCTCGCCAAGATGTTTTCGTCAAGTTTTTGATACCAATCTTAGAGGGTTGACGTCATGTTGACAGTTGGTCTGAAAATTCTTGTAAATCGTCTCCATTGTCAAACCCTTCCTATGGGATAAAACTTGGATGATTATAATTTAATCCGAGCATCCATCTATAATATAAGTCGGGGGTCCTAACGTGGCACCCCCCACTGAGCAGAAAAAACCCCTTTCTTTCATCCCTCTCTAGATGCCACGTGGCATCCTCAAGAGTCGGAACGCTTGCTCTCTTTCTCCAAAATTGTTCACCTCTCTTTTCTCTCAATGTTTTCCGATTTGTCTGTGTGTGGGGGTTGGGGGGGTCCTAATACCTTCTCATTCAAGGGAAAACATAATTCTTATCTTTTTCGTTGGATGATTTGCCAAATATGGGCATGTTTGACAATGTGGCCCAAGCCTTAAAAGGATGGTAAGTCTAAAACAAACATGCGGGCAAGGTGGTGTCTAGCTTAATTTAAGTCGATCTCTTCCCCGTTTGGATAAAACTCCATCAAATTACTCTCCTAAATGGATGAAACTTTTCCAATAGAGTTTTCTTTACTTTTTCAGTTAAGTCTACTGTAGTAGGTTTGCTAAAGGATATTCTTGAATTTTGGCTCTAAAATACTACCATGCTCTTTGACAATAAAAAAAAAAAATGCATTGCCTAAGTTATTTGATTAGGATAAACTAAGTTTTGGAGGGTCATTCTCAATAGTGGTCTTTTTGTAACAATCCCTTTTTGTACAGAGGGAGGTTTTGGCCCAAGCCATAGCCAAAATTTTACTATGATCATTATTTTTTTTCCCCCAAGGGAGTTAGAACTCGTACTCACTCGCTCTGCTTACTATGGTTGTCTATAACGTTATCTTTGTCTATTATGATATCAGAGGCTTTAAAAAAGCCACTAAACTTGATTGCTTGTAGTGTAAATCATTGAGGAGTTGTTAATTGGCATGTGTTGCACCCAACATTCCCTATCCCAACATTGTTATTGATTGCATTCCTAAGAAGAGGTTTCAAAATGGAAGAGTCAACAGTTTTGAAGCAATGTATTCAACAAAATATGATTTATTTCAAAGGGGACTACAAGTACTTAAAAATAAACTTCAGAAAAGTTGGAAAACAAGGAATGAAGAAGAAGAAATATATATATATATATATATATATATATATATATATATATATATAGAGAGAGAGAGAGAGAGAGAGAGAGAGAGAGATAGAGAGAGAGAGAGAGAGAGAAAGAGAGAGAGAGAGAGAGAGAGAGAGAGATTTTAGGTGGTAGATCCTCTTCTTTTCGCTCCTTCAGTTACATCCAACTCCCTTATCTGCATTAGAGAATCCTTAATGGAGGATGACGTCAACACCTTTTTACGGGTGGGGATATCTCGTTTTTCGAGAACAGTCAATCATGTTCCTCTCTTGACGGAAAAAAACGTGAAAATATCGGAAAAAACAAAAAAATCTTAAAAATTATACCAAGTATGTATATATGTCATTTTCCAACATTAAGTAATCAAAAGTTCAAAACATATAGCATATGCATTTATTAAACACGAACAAAATAAAATCCAAACCCAATTTAAATCCGAACCAAACCCGACGTGTTTTATACACGTTTTTCTCGTTTTAAACGCATGTAAAACGCGTACGGACGTTTTTTTTCAAAAAACCAAAATTTTTTCCTATTTGCTACGACTTCGGATCGATACGCGTTTTATACGCGTTTTTTTCAAAAAAACGCTCGATTTGGTAACTATGGGTGGTGTTGCGTATTCGTAAAAGGAAGTCCCATCTCAACCCCACCAATGTCCCGATTTAGAGCCATTGTTCATTGGAGGCGCCTCAAGTTCCTCAACAGGCAGTCCATTGTCCTTATAAGTTCAGAGTGGGGGCTTATTTCTGGTTTGGTAAAGTGGGCATCTGATCTTTGGTTGCCGCAACACCATGGTTTACTTCATCTGCAAAAGCATCGGTCAACGGGCCATCCATTAAGTTGAGGTTGGTTACCCCCCCTTTATGGCGAACCAATTAGCCTTCAACCCTTCTTCTCCTCCTACTTATGTCCCTTACTCCTTTACCTCCATTTCTTCTTCCTTTTTCTCTAAGACTATCAAATAAGCTTAGTTCTTGTCCTGTGGAGAAGATCTCGGGAGGCAATTCTACCCCTCTGGAGCTTTCTCTAGCCCTTCAACAATTTTGGGATCCTGGCTGGGATTGGCATTCGTGGATCCTTGCTCATTGGGAATTCTTGATGGAGTTCCCCTCACGATGTTGGGTCCTTCTTCTATACATCTTGAAAGTGATGTTTATTTGCTTCTAACTTTACAAGCTTGGTATCAATATATCATGTGGTTGATGAGTTTCAACAATCTTCAAGTCCTTCGGACTCCCCTTCCCAACATTGTCGATCCTCTCAGCCTACTTCTCCACCTTGCCATCAACCAACCAATGGAGCATCTTTGTCCCACATGGATCAACCAGACCGAGCATCTCCAGGGGATTCACCGAGCCTGAGGCTGAACCCGGCTCAGTTCGAAGGTAATGAATGCTTGAATAAAGATGTTGTTTTCTCGATTATAGACGATGATTGCAGTTACAAGTGTAAAGTTTGAATTTCATAATTCAAATTTGAATGAAAGGATGGTTAATAAGTAATTTTTTGCCTATTAATAATTCTGAGAGAGTGATTCATCATTCATGATGATGATATGGCTAATAATGATGCTAGGATTAATTCTCCGGTTGCGGAGAATTCTCAGGATTCCACTGGATTAGGGATCTCGAGTTCTTTGGCTTTTGGTGGCTGGTCGCTCAAACTATGATTTTGTTTTAGGTATGTGCGGCTCACCAACTAATATCGCATTGGTTTCTGATAGACATGTAGCTGACACTATTGTTCGAGCTCGATAGCTGGTGGCCTCAACATTTGTCTCTGCGTTTGGGGCGGGATGGAGTTTTGTGCAACCGATCAAGACCTACGTGAGGAGGAACCCATAGCAGAACAAAACCTCTTTTTATGAAGAAAACCAGAAGCTTTATCGTGATGAGAGTTGAGGACTTCTGTCTGTTGTTGAACCTATTGGATAGAGACAATCCTAGAGTGTTCAACAATCATAGAGCGTGCAATGGAGTGTGCTTTTTCTTTTTCTAATGATGTTGAAGCAGTAAAAGCGTTTTTGGTGTCTTCTATAGATCTCGAGAGGAAAAGAGTTCTCCCTCGTACTTGTTGATGTCAATTTGTGCTAATGAAAATTTTATCTTGGAATATTCATGGATTTTGAGATATGGAGAAACGTAAAGAGTAGCTATGTTTTGTTTGTTATACAATCTGGACATCGTGTCTCCAGGAGACTATAGTTCAATCACATAACTCTTCCTTCCTTAAGAGTGTAGGAGGACCTAGAGGAACACATTGGGAATCTGGAGATATGACTGGGAGGAATTCTTATTGGTGAAATGAGAACAGTTTTGCTTTAGTGCATAAGAAGGTTGGAATGCTTTTTTCTTTCAATGGTTCTTGAAAATAAAAGCGATAAGGCTAGGTGGATTGTTGCTTCTATCTATGGTCCTAATGAATTGAACCTTAGGGAAGTTGTTTGTGAGGAACTGTCAGACTTACGTCACAGTAATATGGGGCCTTGGATTCTAGGTTGCGACTGTCACTAGATTCTCTTTTGAACGTACAGGAGGGTTGAGTCGTAGGCAGGTGATGGGTGATTTTGCAACTTATGTAAGACAGTTTGATCTTGTTGACTTGCCTCTTGGGGGTAGAAAGTCTACTTAGAGTAACAAGACAGATAACCGTACCTCTGCTCGATTAGATTCTGTTAAAATGCTGTCAAGTTTCTTAAACCTTTAGTGAGAGTGGCTGAAGTTCTTCTCTTCGTTTTTATTTTGCTGTTTTGTTTTATCTTTTTTTTTTATTGTTGGGGATGGGGATAAATGTTTTGGTCTTCAATAATTTGCGGAGTAAATTGGGTTAAATTCTGTTAAACTTTACCAATGGTGATCGCCTTTTAAGCTGATTCTTGGTCTCAGTTATCACTGTTATAAAAAGAAAAGAAAGGGAAAGAGTGATGATAGCATACTACATTGTTTATTTTTATTTGCTAGAACTGGCTTGGACATTTAGCTCTTTAGTCATACTTTTGGTGGAAGAGAGGTGTATTATAAGATATTGATGTGGTTGATGTGGAGAGGGGTGAAGGGAATCTCTGTAGTCAGAAGAACTTCTAACAAAACATTGAAGGAAGTTGTATTTTGGGCTTGGATTAATGTTGAGGTGTGGGTGCTGTTAGTTGTGACAATCATTAAAGGAACTGGGAGAGTTTTGAGAAAATATGGGCATTGCAATGTGGTTGATGGATGGATTTTGTCTGAGCTATGATGAAGGTTTGCTTTGATGATTAATTAACACTCAGATCCTCTTGTTGTAGGAAGATTTATCTACAACGCATCATTAGAAGTATAGTCTGTTCTATATCAATTGGTTAAAAGATCGCCAATGTAGTTCACTTTCTTGAAGGTTTCCAAATGCTGAACCTTCTTTTGGATCTGAAACTATTGTGGGGCACTGTTGAAGGAGATATGGACTATCATTTCTAAGCACCCGAATGTCACTGTTGTTATTAATTGTGATTATTGTATATTGGTGACAATTTGCTGTTATATTGATAGTTATTTAAATTGGGAGGCTCATTGAAGAAGGGATTTATTCTGGTTTGTAATAAAAATGAGCATGCTATTTATGAGAAAAAATACCTTATTGAAGGAAGCTTGTCCCTGTCAATTATGACTGCTAACAATGTTTTAGAACTCAGCAAAACTCGGCCAAGAAGGACCAATTTGACTCAACTAGGCGAGTTATTGAGCCAAGTTATTCAGCTGAGTCAGATTGAGTCGACTAAGACTAGGTGAAATATCAAGTCGAGTCGTTCAACCGAGTCGGACCGATTTCGGATAAAACTTGGTCGAGTCACTCCGAGTTTACTCGACTCGGTTGACTTTAGTCAAGTCGAAGTTTCAAGGTTTGGAACACTGCTTGCTAAATTTATGTTATGGCTATTGGAGTGCATAAGTTGCAAATTAGGAGTAACGTTTACACAGGAGGGCTTAAAGGGTGCATAGTGACATGTAGAGATGGTGAGATTTTATTGGTAAAAGAGGACTTTGAAGGATCATTAGATGTTTTAAGTAAGTACAATTTTCCACCATGCATATTGGAGCAGTTGAACATTTTAGATGGTAGTGTTATGTGTTTTGTACTATGATGCCACATCTTGCCGAGTTTGCACAAGTGGATGCTATGTTTGCCACATCTCTTAGAGTTTGCCAAAAAAGGATACTGTTGTTATATATATATATATATATATATATATATATATATATATATATATATATATATATATATATATATATATATATATATATATATATATATATATATATATATATAAAGAGAGAGAGAGAGAGAGAGAGAGAGAGAGGAATGTTATAGTGAGCAATGAGCTACGGAGGGAGAAAATGAGCTACGATCATTTTGACCACCCTAGAAGTATTGGAATTTCGTGAAAATTGGTGGGTGTGTTGTCTAGGGTAACATGATTATCCTCACCAATTTTCAAGGAATTCCAAAACTTCTAGGGTCATCGAATGGTAGAAGAAAAATTAACGGTTACTACGGACGGTAGATAAAGCTTCTACCGTTTGATGACCCTAGAAGTTTTGGAATTCCTTAAAAATTGGTGAGGATGATCATGTTACCCTAGACAACACACCCACCAATTTTCACAAAATTCCAATACTTCTAGGGTGGTCAAAATGATCATAGCTCATTTTCTCCTTCCGTAGCTCATAGCTCACTGTAACATTCCGAGAGAGAGAGAGAGAGAGGACGACTAGGGTGCGATCCACTAAAAACGCACCTCTTGTTAACTTGGTGTAATACATATGTTATCAAATTTGCTACATATACGGTATACTTATTTCATTCAAATGTTATAGTTAAATTTTTTAGATTTTTGTATTGTTAAAACATATACAGAAATATGTAAAATTAAATGGAACATTTGAATATGATATGATAACATTTGTAATGCATATGATAACATATATTTTACATTATGTTAACATTTGTACAGAAACAATTGGTTAAAACATGTACAGAAATCTATAAAATAACAAAATTAAACATTTGAATGGAATGAGATGTAACATATATAATAAATATGATAATATATGTATTAAACTATGTTAACATTAAAAATGTGCGTTTTTAGTGGATCGCATACTCTCTCTCTCTCTCTCTCTCTATATATATATATATATATATATATATATATATATATATATATATATATATATATATATATATATATATATATATATATATATATAGGGGCATGCTTCACTGCGGTCTGTGTGGTCCGCATCCGCAGCCGTCCGATGCACGCGGCGTGGTGCGGTGCACCGCATCGTACGGGTGCGGACCGCACGTACCCCAGGACCGCATTTAAGCATTTCTCTCTCTCTATATATATATATATAGAGAGAGAGAGAGAGAGAAAGAAAGAGAGAGAGAGAGAGGAGAGAGAAACAAGATGCTATCTTTGAAAGCAGCATTCTTCGCTGCTTTGATAAGTTGTTGGTGGCTATCAAAGCCATGAACGATGACAAAGGTCATCCAAACTCACAATCGGGAGGTGCTAGAAGTCACCGGAGGTGGTCGCCGGCTGCAGATGTCGTCGGAGGTCGCCGGATGAGATAAGGTGATGACTGGACGACTCATAATGGAAGTAGTCACCGGAGTCCTCTATCGGTGGACGTCGACAGGTGGTGTCAGTGGAGATCACCGGTGGTGGTGATTGGAGATTGTTGATGTTGATTCTGACCGGAGATTACATATGGTGCGACCGTGGTGGGTTGTCAAAGTAGCAAAAACATTGCTTTAATTATTATCCGTACAAAAAATCAATAAATTTTGAAACCACTATCTAACGATTTGGATGATGTGTGTCTAGCATTGTGGCAAAGTAGCATGTCCCTGGATCCCGACCCACTTTGTTGGTTTTTGGTGACGGTGATAACCTTGCCTTAGCACATCAGCAAAAAATCAACACATTCTAAAACCTATAGACTGACAAATGTTCACTTCAATATAACGGTTAAAATGAATGGTTGGTAATGCCTTTTAGATTTGATGCACCTGTAGGGTTTAGAATGTGCTGATTTTTTATGGATATGATATCTAAGGGCAAATGATAATCCTTACAAAAAATCAATAAATTTTGAAACCTCTTTCTAACGATTTAGATGATGTGTATCTAGCTCTGTGGCAAAATAGCATCCCCCTGGATCCCGACCCATATATATATATATATATATATATATATATATATATATATATATATATATATATATATATATATATATATATATATATATATATATATATATATATATATATATATATATATATATATATAGAGAGAGAGAGAGAGAGAGAGAGAATACGGGGTATGAGCTGATAGCTCATTTGCTTAAATGGGCTGTCGCCGGCAGCCGTTCGATCGCGGAGATCAGACCGTCCAAAACATTTAAAATAAAAAACAAAAAAACACCACAGCTATTCTCTCTCTCTCGATCGATCGATCGATCGATCGATCGATCTCGAGCAGCGCCCGCCCGACCTCCGGCACGGCTCCCTCCCTCCGGTTATCGGCTCCCCCTTCGGTGTCACCCCGCTCCGACAGCAGCCTTCGGTGTCACCTCCCCCGATTGGAGTTAGTGCAACGGTGCCGGAGGAGGGGGGGGACTGCGATCGCCGGAGGCGGTGCTGTCGGAGGGGGGAGTCGGAGCCGGAGTGTGGACGCCGGAGGGGGCTCGAGATCAATCGAGAGAGAGAGAGAGAGAGAGAGAGAGAGAGAGAGAGAGAGAGAGAGAGAGAGAGAGAACAGCTGTGGTGTTTTTTTGTTTTTTATTTTAAATGTTTTGGACGGTCTGATCTCCGCGATCGGACGGTTGCCGGCGACATCCCATTTGAACAAATGGGCTGTCAGCTCATACCCTATATTATATATATATATATATATATATATATATATATATATATATATATATATATATATATTTGCTTTATATATATATATATATATATATATATATATATATATATATATATATTTGCTTGTTTTGTATTGTTTCTGTCATTACATTTGTCTTGTCGTTAAATCAGCAAACAATAAACCATAAATTCTTTCTTTGAATTTTTTTTCATTGTGATATATTTAGTATTTTGTCATAGTTGATCATACATTCTGTTGTATTGACCTATTATGCCCTGTGACCCTCGAGAGAATGCCCAGCACCCATTTTCTCTTCTAAAGTAGTGGATCGTATTATTGTATATGATCATTTATTAACCAACACCAAATTTGTTATCATCATCGTTGCCATCCAAGTATTGTCTCGTAACCCGTTAAGGTGGGGTCAACTATGGAGCTCACCTCTAAGATGGCTAATGCGACAATGAGATTTCTTCTATGCACTTTAGTAACTGGTATCTAATGTATTTGACAACAACAAATCCATAGAAGACTGGTTTCCTTTCTACATCTTCAAAGTTATTCATTTCATCCATTCTTTATATGCTCTTGAAGTTTCAATTCTACTAATGCCCTTTATAAATGCAATTAGAACATTGAAGGCTATGAAAATGGAGGTAAATGACCCATGCAATGTTTTGGAAAGTTGGGAATTAACTTGGTAGATCCATGTAGGATGAGGATGGTTACTTGCTCTGTTGATGGATATGTTTCTACACTGTAAGCAGGATTTCGTTCTCTATTTTTACTGCCCTCATCATTCGTATTGGAAAAGCAGAATCTCTCATCATATTACTCGTTTTCTAATCTAGTAATCATTTTGTAATATGGTGTTAATCGTGTGATATGTTACTTCTTTTTAATATTTCTGGTGGGCTACTAGGCCAAAGCTTGTCCAGTACTTAATCGGGATTAGAAATCTCATGAATCTACTATCTATGCAAGGAAATACCACCTAATCTGAACATTGAATTTTAAGTTGAATAACTTAGACATTTTCATATGGATTCAAAGCTTATAAGAAATTCAGCATGATGCAATTTAGTCATAGAACAATGGGCAGGGGAAAAATGTGTAGGCTTTTCATTTGCGGAAGTCTGCAACTTTATGATATTACACTGAAAAAACATTATTATAATTAAATCATAGATTTATATGGTGGAAAAGGGTGGTTTTTGTTCCTATAGGCTGTTACGGAACAGTGCAATCTCTAGAGCAATTCCTGCTGATTCCAGGCATTATACCTTTCGAACAATCAGTTTAGTGGAATACCCAGTTTCCTAGGGATCTGAAGAACCTAAACAATCTGCAACATTTGAGGATTTCAATTGCATATTTGATCCCTTTATTCCTAGATTAAGGAAAACTATTTACCGTAGATATTTTTGCCAAAACAAATGAGCTGCTTAGATAGTGTCATGATATTTATGTTTTTTTCGCTGTTAAGTTGGTTGGCACTGAAGCTTACCCAATTTTTTGCAGGTAACCATCGGGGATCTATTCATGGTGCCCCAACCCAAAAAACCACGTCAAATATTACATTTATGGTTCAGATGGTTAACAATAGTAGATGAAAAAAAATTCACATTCTCATCCACGACATGATCCTCAGCCGAAAGTTCTGTCAGCCACGGGGTTGGCTACAATGTCTTTGCGACGCAGAATATAAGCAAGGCGATTGAACTACAACAGACTATCTGGACCATGCCTTGATTCATTGTTTGAACATCAAAGGTCTCACACTCATTATGCTCCTCTAGCCTGTACTCTTCTTCCTGTTGCCATAGCCTGGATGGAACTTGTGAAACCATTTCTAATCTGCTACATCACGCAGGTCTCTTCCTTTGAATAATTTGAGTGGCTCCATACCAAATGTATCTCTAAGAACTCTCAATGTACTTCATTTAATTTTTTGTTTAAATTTTTGGGCAATATATTGTTACTAATTTTAATATGTTCCTCGAATTTTCTGCCAGCTTGTTAGAAATCTTATGATCTCTGGACCATTCTTGAGGAACAACCACCCCTCCTTGTCTCAGGATCCACTTTTATTTCCACCAGATGATTGAAAGAGTAAGTCATGACTTAAATTCTTTGGTTGTTGGTGAACTTTTGTTCTCAACAACACTTCGATGAATTCCTTTGATGATAATTCTAATCGATGGGCATCTTGGGTTTCATGGATTTCAACCTGCAGTGACTAGGGAGCTTCGTGCAGCCTTTGTGTTTGGTGCAAGTATTGGTTCTTTTATATTAATAATCCCTGGAATTGGCTTGCTTCTTTGGTAGCAGCACAGCACAATATATATATATATATATATATATATATATATATATATATATATATATATATATATATATATATATATATATATATATATATAGATATGGGGTATGCTAAAATGCGGCATGCGGTGCGTGCGGCATCGCACCGCAGCCGTCTGATGCACGCGCTGCGTGCATGCGATGCACGCAGCAGTGCATCAGACGGCTGCGGTGCGATGCCGCACGCACCGCACGCCGCATTCTAGCACTTCCCTATATATATATATATATATATATATATATATATATATATATATATATATATATATATATATATATATATATATATATGCGTGTTACGTTGCGCTGTGCGCTGCCCCGACTGGAAAATGCGCTGCGCGATTTTCGGCCGTCCGATCACGCGGATCGGCTGGGAAATCCGTGTGAAACACACCGTCCGTCTGATCCCGTGCAGCGCACCCCGCCCAGCCGTCCGATCGCGCGGATCGACTGCAAACCGACGCGTACTCCCCCGCTCGTCTGATCCCTTGGACCCGGCCGTATAATCCCGTGCAGCGCACCCTCGCCCGGCCGTCCGATCGTTCGGTTCGATTCCCATCTGTCGAAACGATGGGAATCAAACAGATTACTACAGTAACAGCGAAAAACATTTTCGTCCGTTCGATTTTCATCGATCCGACGGATGGAAATCGAACCGAATGATTATATGCCAGGCGGGGGTGTGCTGCATGGGATTAGACGGCCGGGTCCAGAGGATCAGACGGGCGGGAGACTTCGTGCCGGTTCGCAGCCGATCTGCGGGATCGGACGGTCGGGGAGGGTGCGCTGCACGGGATCAGACGGCGGGCTGTTTCGCGCGGGTTTCACAGCCGATCCGCAGATCGGATGGCCGGAAATCGGACAGTGCATTTCCCAGCCGGGGCGACACACAGCGCAACGTAACACGCCTCTCTCTCTCTCTCTCTCTCTCTCTATATATATATATATATATATATATATATATATATATATATATATATATATATATATATATATATATATATATACTAGTAAAAACCCCGTGCCCAAGGTCACGGAAAAGATTTCTAGGACGACGAAAATATTTCGAGGGCGGGGATAATTTTTAGAGGGTGGCGGCAACATTTTGGGGGCGGCAAAAGATTTTGAGGGCGTGAAAAATTTTTAAGGGAGGGGTCAATATTTTAAGGAGGGTAACAATAATTTAAAAGTGGTAATAATTTAAAAGAGATGATAATATTTCCATAAAAGCATTTTGGCAAGGACACATACATTAGTTGGGGGCGACAAAATTCAATAATAACATAACTGCACTAATATTTTGTGTGAATGGACTCACGGACTACGTCGTATGCTCACAATATTTTGATGTAGGTGGGCCCCACTGATGAATCGGGAAACATTTTGAGGGCGGTGATAATATTTAGAGAATGACAACAATATTTCAAGGGAGGCAATGATAGTTCATGGGCAATGGTTAGGCACCATATGTCATTCCGATGGTTAGGCACCATATATGGGTGCATGCATGCGTAACCATCTCTACCCGAAACTTGTTTTTTTTTTTCTTTCTTCTTTACATCCTATCATCATTTGCTTACTCAAGACTTAGAAAATAGATAGGCAATCCATTTGACCAGAAAGTGAAGTATTGTTCAAAATGATAGGGGTGTGCAGTATCCAAACTAAACAGATCGATTTTGATCGGTTTTGACACTCAACGGATTGGATTGGATTAGGTTTTTTAAAAACCAACAATTGGATTGGTTGACAGATTTGTAAATTTAAAACTGGCCTAAATCATACACCACAATCTGAAAGACACCCCAATCTGAAAGACACACCACAGATTCATTAAGTGAGAGAGAAACCCGATCAGAGAAGCGAAAGAAAGGGGATAGAAACGGTGGAATCCGATCATAAAGTGAGAGAGAATCCTGATCAAAAAGTGAGAGAGAAAGGGGGGAGAAACCGTGGAATCCGAACAGAGAAGCGAAAGAAAGAAAAACGGGAAGAAAAAAGAAAAATCGTTGAGAAATTCACCTTCTCTTGCAGCATCGATGGGACCTGTAATCGAACAGACAGAGAAAAAAGAGAGAGAGAAAGGATGGAGAAATGGTGGAAACCGATCAGAGAAGCGAAAGGAAAGAAAGAAGGGAAAAAAAGAGAAAAATCGTTGAAAAATTCACCTCTAAGGGTTCGCGTTAGACACGATTCTGATTTTCTAGGGTTATCAATTAATGGGGTGTTTGGCATCATTCCTCAGGATAATTCCGTTGTTCCTGCCTATACATTTTTTTTTCCCGAAAAATGCATAGGCAGGGACAACGGAATGATCCCGATGAACGTACCAAACACCCCCTAAGGGTTCACGTTAGACACGATTCCGATATTCTAGGGTTATAGCCTTTATTCCTTGACTAATGCTAATACTTAGATTGAATAAGTTGCTCAAGTTTAAAATGGGACATGTGCCGTTATTAGGTACTATAGGCCCCTGATTCAAACATTGGCTACAATAGTTAGACCATCTTCTTATTGCTTACAACAACCAAAATGTATTTGTTTAGATCAATGCTGGATTTGGACTTGTACTCTTGGCTTATCATCTTATACATATTGCAGTGGCTTGTCGAATACAATGCAGCATTAGCATCAGTCTACTTCATGACACTGCTTGGATTTGTTGATGATGTTCTCGACGTTCCATGGAGAGTGTATGTTTTTTTATCATCATTACCTTTATAAGTAATCTGTATCTACTTTAGTAGCCCTTCTTTTTTCATATCAAGTTGGTTATAGTTGCAATCTTCAAGATTATTTGACTTAAGACTGATTAGAATTTAGTTGTGAAGAACAGAAAATTGGTGTTGCTCTCATTTGCTGCACTTCCCTTGTTGATGGCATATGCTGGGCATACTACCATCATCATACCAAAGCCTCTTGTTCAGCATGTTGGGGGAGCAGTTTTGGATCTGGGTAAGGTCATAATTTCTGAAATTTAGTTTCCCATCCTAGTGAAAAGAGTTAATAAATGACAGCATTGACCATAAGGTGTTTGATTTACACTTTGTTGATTGTAGTTGTGAAGAACAGAAAATTGGTATTGCGCTCATTTGTTGCACTTCCCTTGTTTTCACTATTTGCATTTTGTGTACTCCCATTATCCTATACATCACTTGGTTAGCAATTAGGGTCTATATGTCAGCATGGAAAAAACCGAAGATTGATATATTGACATTAGTTCAATGGTTTACATGCATGGACTAAATGTCAGCATGAAAAGAAATCATCACTTGGTTAGCAATCAGGGTCTATATGTCAGCTTGGGAAAAAGCATTGACAGCATTGACCATCATAGTGAAAAGAGTTAATAAATGACAGCATTGAACATAGTTTCCCATCCTAGTGAAAAGAGTTAATAAATGACAGCATTGACCATAAGGTGTTTGATTTACACTTTGTTATAGGCTTTATTCCTTCGTTTCATGCTGACATTTAGTTGACATTAGTTCAATGGTTTACATGCATGGACTAAATGTCAGCATGAAAAGAAATCATCACTTGGTTAGCAATCAGGGTCTATATGTCAACTTGGAAAAAACCATTGACAGCATTGACCATCCTAGTGAAAAGAGTTAATAAATCATCAAAATCTAGTTATAACACTTAACAAAAATATAAAACTCTACCCTTCACAACCCATATTCTGGTTAATTGGTATTTTAAACAAAGATCGATATATTGGCAAATTTCTGATAGCTAATTTCTGATAGCTAATTGGTATTTTAACCAAAGATTGATATATTGCTGATACATTTGCCAATATATTGGCTCATGCTGATACATTTTAACCAAAATTTCTGATACATTTGCCAATATACCAATCTTTGGTTAAAATACCAATTAGATATCAGAAATTAGCTAATTTCTGATTGCTAATTTCTGATAGCTCAAGCCAATATATGGAGCAACTTACAATCTCCTGGTATACATATGAAAGATGAGAAGCATTGGAGAGAGGGAGAGAAAACTGATTAGAAATCCCAACAGGAAATAAAAAGGATAAAGAGTGCAGGGATATAGGAGGGTTCAGTGCTATAGTATGATGGATGCTTAAAGAATGCCACATCCCAAGATCAGCTCAACCGATGTACAAAGACATCATAACATTGATATTTTCGTTCTGAAGACTATAGAAAAGAAAATACAAATCGAGAAATGGGTAGTAAGCTTGGCTCGCATTGTGTGAGGAAGAGGATAATTGTTGCATCAAAAACTCAAAGTTGAGATTATGTAGGTGGCAAAAGCTGAAAGAATTAGAGAATGAGTCACCTTAGAATGTGAAGTTGCTTGCACGTAACAATTCCATTTTTTTATGGGCATGCATACAGGAAAGCTGAGGCAAGTACCTTGAGAAAGCAAAAATGCTCAGAAATCATGTTATTTAGTTTGGTGTTATTATTATCATTGTGCTTGCAGCAGGGTATATTTCTGTCAAGTGCTTGCTTAGGGTAATTAAATGAAGTTTTAGAAATTTAGAGAAGTTTAGCATGAAGCCCCTTATTTAGCATGTGTTTCAACCTCCACCTATTGTCTTCTTTCTATCTGAACCGACTGTTTGAGCTGCTGAAAAACACTTCAAATTGCGTAGTGTCTATAATGTATATCATTTTTGGTATGCTCTAGTATATCTTTTATGATATGCGCAAATGCTTGAGAGACTTCCTATACAACCATTAGGGAGACATACCTGCGTCTCTTTTCTAATTTTTCCTCCCATTCCCACTAATTACATGTGAACACGTATCAAAGGCCTTGTTTCCTCCAGACTCTACCTGCTTTTGGTAGTGCATAAACTACGTCAATTCATGTTTTATGCATATATTTATATGAATTTGTGCATGTATACAATACACGTGTACACACAAAAAGGTTGTGTCGGTTAATTTGTGTGTATTTCTGATGCTTGTATTTTGTACGTGTTGGCATAATATACCTTTGTCTGTCTTAGCTGCAAATTCGATTTTTCTATAGTCTGAAAGTGGGACCTTCCTGATTGTCAAAATTATACTTATCCAAATTATATAATTTCAGACGGTACCTGATTATTTCTTTGTTTTTCTTTGCAAGGATAGGGTTATCTCTATTCTCTTTTCATGTGAACTCATTTGCTGTATGATTATATTGGTTGGTTTTGCTGCATCATTGGTGACATGTGCCTTCTCTTTTATTATTGTGATATCATTCTTTTGGGTATTCAAAATGGAAAGAGAGAAAACGGGGTATGAGCTGACATGTTATTTGCAAAAGGGCTGTCAGCCAAGGAAGGAACATGCAATCAGGGTCAGTCTCAGGGTCGATGCCTAACATGTTTATCATCCATTTCAATTTTTTTTTTAGGAAATCCGATGAGAGAGGCAGGTAAAGAAATCATCACCTCCATGAGATCCTCTCTCTCTTGCAGACTCGATGGGACATCGATCTCCTGTAATCGAACAGACAGAGAAAAAAGAGAGAGAGAAAGGGTGGAGAAATGGTGGAAACCGATCAGAGAAGCGAAAGGAAAGAAAGAAGGGAAGGGAAATTTTTTTTTTTTAGGAAATCCGATGAGAGAGGCAGGTAAAGAAATCATCACCTCCATGAGATCCTGTCGATCCTCTCTCTCTTGCAGACTCGATGGGACCTGTAATCGAACAGACAGAGAAAAAAGAGAGAGAAATTAGCTATCAGAAATAGCTTTCTGATTGCTAATTTCTGATTGCTAATTTCTGATAGCTCAAGCCAATATACCAATCTTTGGTTAAAATATACCAATTTTTGATAGCTCAAGCCAAGGAAGGAACATGCAATCAGGGTGGTAAAATAGCTAATTTCTGATAGCTCAAGCCAAGGAAGGAACATGCAATCAGGGTGGAGAAATGGTGGAAACCGATCAGAGAAGCGAAAGGAAAGAAAGAAGGGAAAAAAAAGGGAAAAATCGTTGAAAAGATGAAAAATAGTACAAAGGACAGGATCATCGAAAAATAAGTCATCAACACTTACATATGGAGTATTTTCATAATACAGAATAATTAGCACTTTCTATACGACTCTATGTCCAGAGAATTTGGCATATTGAATAATATTAACAGGAAATTGGTGTGATAAATGCTTACGTGGTCAACAGGAACCCCATTAGGCACACTCTTTTCCAGCAGCCCATCTGTGTTTGAACATGACGCCAGGATCGCTCAATGTTGACTTGCCCAGGTTATATTTTCTCTTCTCCTTTTAGTCCAAATTGAACCTGCAATTGAGATTGCATTCAAGTCCTATAGAGAGAGGATGGGGGTTAGACATGGTGGGTATAAAAGGAGGCTTACCTCTCCACTTATCTAAATAATATTTTTGAAATAAAATCCTTTATTTTGCTGCAATTTTTCACTGTAACTCATAGTATGGATGTCATGGAAAACGAAAATATTGATATCTTAACAAAATCCTTAGGTTTAACCATCCCCTTATATCTCTTAATAAGGACACTCACTCCCTTATTATATAAATGACATTATTATACAAATGACAAATCGTGTAGCTCACCACCAGGGCACATACTCGGCACTGTACTCCACGTCCCATCCCCCCACCGGTATGTACCGCGTAATGGTGGCTCCACTCTATAAAAATCCACCCACCATCGTATATACAGATCATCATTTTTTTTCCCCCTAATAAATCATTTTTTAAAGGAAAAAAATAAGAAATTAATTACCTCGATCCCGTCGGCTCAGGCAATATGTTAAAGCAGCATGCTGCATCATTTCGAGATTCACCTTTCTCTCCGCCCTTGATGATGAACTCGAAAGCCGATTTGGGAGGGCTGCCGCTTTGCAAATCTCTCAGCCGACTCAGGCCACCGTACTGGACCGGCACGAACTCCGGCCTAATAAACCTGAAAGATCAGAGCAATCACATGGTACATGAATGAGCATTGAAATGAACATGTCACGGCATTAATGTCATACTAAAAATGATGTTGAATTCATCCCCCGGGGAAGAAGATCCATCACCGATCAGAAGTTGTTCAGGGGGGAAGGAAGAAGATATACCATGACACATTGATGAACACCTGCAACCCAACAACCCATCCAAGATTATCATATTTGATCCAACAGAAAAAAAAAAAAAGGAAAAGAATACGATCCAAAATCCAGTTCATGGATTTTCAGGGATCTAAACAAAAGAACCCATTAATGGTTTCATGGCTTTGTAGAGAGGATCTAGTAGGAGGCCACACGGAGCTTGGATGATGGAGTTGACACCGCCGGGGCGGAGTTCGAAGAGGTGGACGCCACGCTCCATCACCTGGACGTGCCACCGGAGGAAACGGCAGATAATTAACCCTAACAATTAGATTGTATTATGAGATTTCTTTCATACCAAGGAGCTAATGCTAGATCTAATAATGCTAATGCATTACAGGATAGACTGTTTGCAGGGCAAAAGAAATATTGTATCTCGGCAGCATTGGCAGCAAGCAAATGGTCGGCATGGAGGGAGACCCGAAAAAAAAACAATTTTTTTATTGTTATCATCAAGATGAACTTAACGTTTTCATTTAATCAAATCTTAGATCAACCATGATCATGTAAAAAAAACATAGTGTACCTTGAAGGCATCGACAGTGGGCGAAAGGGTCAGTGTGGAGGACGGCCTGAGAAAAAAATAGATATGAAACGGGAAAAATTAGACATCGTAAACAGAAACCTAAAGATATTGTGCTTCCAGCAAAAACAAACTCACCAAGATGAACTCAAAATTTCAAAGAATCCATTGTAGCATGGAAATTACAGAATATTAGAGAGAGAGATTTGAGAATATTCAAAAAAAATGCAGACCCATTGATATGTGTGTGTGTGTGTGTGTGTGTGTGTGTGTGAGAGAGAGAGAGAGAGAGAGAGAGATCTGACCTGACCTGGGAAAGCACTCAATTGAAAACTTAATAGATCTGAGTCAATTGAGCAAAAAAAAATCCAGATCTAATTCAAAAGAAAAAATATTAGAGAGAGAGATCTAACACAATTAAAAGAAAAAATATTAGAGAGAGAGATCTAACACCTTCTTTCAGCTCTGATTTAATCAGGATCCAGATGCGATTTGATCCATTCCAACAAAACCTGAAAAAAAAAAATATTAAGAGAAAGAAATTGTTAAAGAGAGAGATCTGGCTCGGCGAAGCTCTCAATCGGGAAAAAAAAAAAACTTCCTAAAAAACCCGAAACAAAACAAAAAATTCCTCCTTTGCGCGGGTCACCACCTGACGGAGAGGCCGGAGAGGAAGGGGAGGGGTCGGATGTGTGCCTTGATCCGGCTCCTCCTTCGCGTCGTTGCTCCTCGTTGTCAAGATCCCAACATGGCTGGCACGATCAAGACAAAGAAAGAGATCATAGAAGATGAGAGAGAGAGAGAGAGAGAGAGAGAGAGAGAGAGAGAGAGAGCAGAGGAGATGAGAGAAAAGGGGCTGAGAGGGGGGATCAAGAGGGGGGAAAGAAATCTGTTAAAGAGTGAGAGATCTGGCTCGGCGAAGCTCTCAATCGGAAAAAAAAAAAAACTTCCTAAAAAACCCTGAAACAAAACAAAAAATTCCTCCTCTGCGCGGGTGACCACCTGACGGAGAGGCCGGAGAGGAAGGGGAGGGGTCGGATGTGTGCTTGATGCGGCTCCTCCTCCGCGTCGTTGCTCCTCGTGGGGCTGAGAGGAGATGAGATGAGAGCAGAGGAGATGAGAGAGAGAGAGAGCAGAGGAGATGAGAGAAAAGGGGCTGAGAGGGGGGATCAAGAGGGGGGATGGAGTGGAATGGGTTAGGAGATCGAGGGCGGCGAAGGCGCCTGGCTCACCGGGTACCGAGGGGGGCTCGCGGCTAACGGAGAGGCCGGAGAGGAAGGGGAGGGGTCGGATGTGTGCTTGATCCGGCTCCTCCTCTGTGTCGTTGCTCCTCGTGGGGCTGAGAGGAGATGAGATGAGAGCAGAGGAGATGAGAGAGAGAGAGAGAGAGAGCAGAGGAGATGAGAGAAAAGGGGCTGAGAGGGGGGATCAAGAGGGGGGATGGAGCGGAATGGGTTAGGAGATCGAGGGCAGCGAAGGCGCCTGGCTCGTCGGGTACCAAGGGGGGCTCGCGGCTGACGGAGAGGCCGGAGAGGAAGGGGAGGGGTCGGATGTGTGCTTGATCCGGCTCCTCCTCCGCGTCGTTGCTTCTCGTGGGGCTGAGAGGAGATAAGATGAGAGCAGAGGAGATGAGAGAGAGAGAGAGCAGAGGAGATGAGAGAAAAGGGGCTGAGAGGGGGGATCGAGAGGGGGGATGGAGCGGAATGGGTTAGGAGATCGAGGGCGACGAAGGCGCTTGGCTCGCCGGGTACCGAGGGTGCTCGCGGAGTACCGAGAGCTCGGGTGAAGCGGACGACTGTGATTCAAAGGAGGCGGGGGCAGGGCTGCGATCACTGATGGCTCGGGTGGGACTTAAAAATCGGATGGGTCAGATCGGATGGGATTTGGATCGGACGGGCTTGGAAAGACTCGGGATGGGTTAGAGTGATTTAAGAGGGAGATTTATTAGGCTGAGTGGGATTCTTGGTTGGGGCTAGGAAACGGACGGCTATGATTTATTCTCCCTGTTTATCCCCCTCCTCTAGATAAATCTGAGCCGCTCCTTTGTCTCAGTTCATTTGTCCCCCCCACAACCGTCGTCCCTTATTATATATATATATATATATATATATATATATATATAGATGGGCATGCTATAATGCGGCATGCGATAAGTGAGGCATTGTACCGCAGCCGTCTGATGCACGCAGATTGCTGCGGTACAGTACCGCACGTACCGCATGCCGCATTATAGCATGCTCCTATATATATATATATATATATATATATATATATATATATATATATATATAGTTTATTAAAACTAATAGAAGTACGCAAACCCGAATCGGTTCGGGTTCGGATGAACCCTCAAACCACATGAAAAAACGCTAGGAGTGAAGAAACGAGCTGAGCGCGATCCTTTAGGGACCAGCTAAGCTACACTTTCCGGGATTATCCATAGGCTTCTTTGTGCTTTCCTTTCCTTGCTTCTCCTTTTCATCTTCTCCAAACACCCAAGCAAACATGAAAATTTTCAGCACATTCTGTGCTGGGGGCCACTACCCCCATGTGCTGGTGCCCGCCATCCCATGTCTCTTGAATTGCAGTGAGCCCTACAGTTGTATGGTAGGCATGATGTGCTGAAATTTTTTCCCAAGCAAACATAGGGAACACCCATCACTCCAACATGCAAATTTTCATGAATGGGGTCCCTCACCATTTAAACTTCCAGCTTCCATGCATCATCCTTGTCAACTCAAGCACTCCATTTCAAACAGCTAGCTTCAAAATCGAATAATTAATAGTAATGTTCGGCCCCGGGCATGGGTCTGGCTTGTCAAAGTTTTTGTCGATGGAGATTGTTCAAGTAGCATTACTTATCAATAATTAAATAATGATAAATTATACTTTTCTCCTGAAGTTTAACTTAAAAACACTTAACCCCCCTATACCCCCTATAGTTTTAAACTACATTCTGCCCCCCTTTGATTCAGTTTTGACAAAATAAAAGTTACCAAATGAGAAAATAAAGTAGTTTACAAAAGGGGGTATTGTGCTAACATTTCAAGATTTAGAACAAAATAAGCTAAAAGGGGTTAAGTGCTTTCTTGATAAACTTCAGGGGGCAAAATGTACTTTACGCTTAAATAGATAGAAATATTTTTAGAACGAAACATAAACAATTAAGCACACTGACTTGTGAGTGTGAGTCGTGTGACGTTGTGGGTTTGAAAACTGAGCCACCTATGACCTAACCCCATCTTCGAGTCAATTCTCAATCACCTAAATCTATGACTCGATTTCAAACTCAATATGATCTAATTCAAAAAGGCCTCAGGACCAGTTCATGACTTTGTAGCCAAAGGGGTACGGTTCCAACCCTTCACCACTACGCTTAGTCTTTCTTTAGTTCACCATAAAGCCAAGTTAGAGAGAGAGAGAGAAGAGAGAGAGAGAGAGAGAGAGAGAGAGAGAGAGAGAGAGAGAGAGAGAGAGAAGCAAAGAGGTTGTCAGCTTGGATCCTTCGGGCGGATCATCTCGGGTGAGAGTGTCGGCTCCGGCAACGGAGAGAGACTAGACGATGAAAGGAGAGGCCCAGAATAAAGGGCCCAACAAAATACCAAAAAATAAAAAATAAAGAGCACAATACTTTTCGTATGCTCCACGTCAGCTCGCAACGCTGGTCGCTGTTAGGTCCGAGACACCGGATGCCTGCACTAAACACAGTCGAATATAGAGTAGTGATCGCATAAGGCGAACCGCACGTAAGGCGACCAATCACAGCCATTGACTGTCATTCACGTTTTGGATTGCCTGCCATCGGACGGTTGTGATGGGTCATTTCATATCCATGCAAGCGATGCGATTGGACGGAGCTGACTCGCACCGATTAGTCGACAGCCAGTGGTCCCCACATTGAGCCAGCGGCCACTGTAGATTCACGATCCGGCGGTGGACAGTAGCCGCCGCACGCCACGACAGGCGTGCACCCGTGGAGAGACAGGAGAGCCTGGACACTCCATTTTGTCTTCGGAGAAGGGGCCCACCCTACCAAGCGCTACTGTATGGTAGGTATGGTGTGCACGTACGGGCCATCCGATCGAGATCAGATGGCTTGTGTGACGGTTCATCAGTTGCCACGTCAGCCGCTGGGTGGCACTACGATGCAAAGAAATTAAGCTCAACTAATCTTGCACTCGTACAGCTGTAGCTGTTTCAACAGCAACAGTGCTATGGGTCTCTATGGTGGCGTGAATTGTACGTCCCTTGCAGCGAAGAAACGGCAAATAAAGTTGGAAACTGCAATCCTTGGCTTTCAGCTATGGGGACCACCGGATGGATGGAAGGAAGGGACCACCGTACTCGAGAAGAGGACCACCGGATGGATGGACCACAGCTCCCGGTTGACAGCAGCCGGCAGAGTAGCATGATTAAAACCGTCTGATGAGCGGACATTCTGATGAGCCGTCGCCGTCGGACGGCCTGACCAGAACGGCACGCTGGGCCCGACGTCCTACCGGTACTGCAACGTCGACATGACGTCACGAATGGATTACACGTGGATAATTCTGATAAGTTGCGCTCTGTGGGTGGTGGGTATGTGTGTTATAGGCCCTCGCACCCGAACTGCGCGTGGTTTGCAATGCTGGGCCCGCGTAGCGGCGTAGGGTTAGCTTTTTTTTTTTTACCCGGGGTGGCTATAGGGTTAACTGCGCCGCTGGAAAACAAAGAAGGCTATAGATTCGACGTACAAGTCTACGGAAGTGGGCGAAAGGAAGTGGACTAGTGGAAGTGGAGTTTAAATTTGTTTAATGGTTAAGAAAAAGCCAAATGGGTGTGGTTAGCAGCAACAAGTTAAACAATAAAACAAAAAGAAATTGGTGCCCAAGATTTGAATTACAAATGGTATGCCTAATGGGGTTTGAAACCCTATATATCACCAATGATGGAGGATATATATGAGGTCATAACTGACTTTTTCAAGCACCACCTCATTCCTCTGTCGACACCATCCAATCCTCTTTCTTTTTCGTCTGAAACCTAGTTGGAGGAAAGAGGATCCCAAACCAACAAAACCTTCAAGCTCGTTGAAACCCTAGCCGAGGTGAGCTGCAAATCGCCATCGCTAAATGACTGAGCACTAGAGCTTGGGCTCAAAGGAGTCCAAAGATCAAAACGGGGGTAGTCAACATCTGTTATTTATTAATTCTATAATCCTGTGAACATGACATCAATGGTTGGGATTCGCACGAGCTAACAAGGCTCCACAACGAAAAAGTTCACCAACTGGCTCTTGGCCTGATGGTGCTTCTTCTCTCTCATGTTAGAGAGGTTCCCTACTCAACTCCCGATATGGACATTGTAGTGCAAACTTTGTTTTTTTTTTTTTGAGAACCCCTACAGAAGGAGGGAGAGTTAGGCAGCCCCCGACCAGTTATATTAAGCTAGGGAATCAGGTTACAATAAGATTACAAAAGTTTTGTGCTTTCTCACTGATGGATCCAATAACCCATGGAATGATCCAAAGCTTGAAGATCGAGACCATTGGTCTTCGAAGTACTTCAACCCCTGATGTTTTTCCGTTGAAGATCCGATTGTTCCTCTCTATTTAGATAACCCAAAGTATGGTCATCCCTAAAATGTCTCAAGGGCCACGTTGCTCCTTTTTCACCCTCCTCCTCCTCCATGTAGACCAAAGTGCCTTTAGGTTCCTCGGATGTGATGGGATCTCGCATCTGCTCTCAAAGTGATCCTAGACCCGTCGAGCGAGGGTGCAAGCTATAAAGGAGTAGATGTAATGCACTCTCTTCCTCTGATAGACAAAAGGTGCAAGAGTTTGTGGTATTCGGGTACCTCCTCTTGACCATGTTCGCCTTGGCTAGGATCTTATTCCTCGCCGCCAAAAGGAGAAGAAAAATTGATCTTCGTTGGGACCTTCGCTCTCCAGATAGCTCTCGAAGGACTGAAGCTCTCATTTTGAGGCAACAAATATGCATGTAGAAAGATCTTACCGAGAAGGTCCCTGAAGAGTGCCAACGCCACTTGACACTATCTGGTCCCGTGTAAAAGCTAGCTGCCTTAAGTAGCTGCAACATATCCTCCCAGTCTTGCTCTCTCTCTGACGGCAATGGAACTATGAGACGCGGACTCCAACGCCAGATGTTTTCCCGAAAACCGTGCCTGAGAGCGCACCGAGGCCCCACGAACCTGGGTCAAGGCATAGAGGTGCGGGAACAAATGGCTCAACGGCATGTCACCCAACCATGCATCCTCCCAGAAATTGATGTTGCGGTCGTCGCCCAAAGATAAAATGTTGCCCTGCTTGTAGACGTCACGCACCTTTAGAATCCCTTTACCTAGCTAGCATGATATCTTTCCACGAACCACCGTCATCTTGTTGAAGCCTCCACCATGCCCAACATCAAAATATTGAATCAACTAATATCTAGCACTCCAAGGCCTCCAAGCTTCTTTGGGAGGCTAGCAAACGTGATGCCACCTCAACAAGTTGTTGGACCCTCCTAAACCGTTAATACCTCACCAGAAGAAGGATCTACGGCTCTTGTCGATACGTTCTATCACCCACGTCGGAAAGTAAAAGTGGGACAGGTAGTAAGATGTGATTGGCGACAAGACTGCATTCAACAAGACCAGACACCCACTTATAGAGAGGAACTGCCCTTGCCAACTCTCCGACCTAACCTCGATCTTCTGAATCAGTTTCTCCCACTCCTCCCTCTTCAAAGCTCTCTAACTGACCGGGATCCCCAGGTACTTTATAGGAAGGTTCGCTTCTCTACCGTTGAGCTTGTCTTGTTTGTGTGTGCGAATTCTGATCGTTGATGTCTTATTCACGAGATTAAGGAATTAATAAATAGCAGTTGTTGTCTCTTCGTTTCGATCTCTAGAATTTTTGAGCCCTTGCTCTAGCGCCATGTCCTTTGACCGCCTAGGCAGTCCATGAAAATAAAAATAGCAAAAAAGCTTACTCCACGTTGTCCATACCGGATGCCGAATAAGAAATTAAACCTCTCCAACATAGGAGCAAGGATGTGTGAGATTTTCTCAATCTCAAAACCCAAGTGTTGATTGAGATGAGATCCCATCATACATATAAGAATCGTTTCCGTCCTCTATTTTACCGAGGTGGGATTAATCCTCTAAGGGGATTTATGTCATCAAGAGTATAAGTACGTTCCTCTTCACGGTCACTCGTTCTGTGCCATTAGCCCCAATAAATTCAAATATTGTGAGTGGAACCCACACTCCCGCAATCCTTTTACTCGTTCACTGCTTATACTACACATCATAACCATGTAATAATTCAGTTCCCCACCCCCCTGGAAAAAAAAAATGCTTCGTAGCACGTTTAAAGAAAGAACAGATCTATACGAATTAATAAAAAAGAAAGAAGAAAAAAGGATCGGCATACCGCATCACGAGAAAGAACCAAACCACCACCTTTCCCTTTAGTTGGTCCCTTTGAAAATCTCTCCTCTTCTCTCTCTCTCTCTCTCTCTCTCTCTCTCTCTCTCTCTCTCTCTCTCTGACCCAATGTTTATAATCAGCCAACTCAGCCAACCCTTTTCTCCAAAAGCCTCCTATTTAAGCACACCCCACCATGGAGACAGCATATGGGGGAGTGTAGAGAGGGAGAGCAGCAGGCTTGGTCTGGAGACATGATGGCCCTTGATAACTGTTTTCTATTCTCCCACCAACCCTCCCCCTTTGATTGGGATCCACACTCCTTTGGAGGTGGAGATCTCCATTGACCCCCCCTACAAACCCTCTCCATTCTAATTATGTGCATGCATATATGTCTCGTTTAATTACTTGCTTGCTTATTCTTCAGCTAGCCCACTTCTCTGATGATGAGGTTCCATCTCACCTGTCTTGGTGGCAGATATGGAGTCTCCGGTGTCGTCCGAGGCCTCGACAGGGTACCTGCAGGACGCGGTGGCCGGGTGCAAGAGACGTCGACTCGCGCCGTGCCCTCATGATCCGGTCACGGCCACCGCGGCCGAAGACCTCCATGATCTTCTTCAAGTAATTCTGAATTATTATAATTCTTTTCATTATTAGATTTCAAGTACTATTGCCCAATTTGTTGGTTATATCTCATTGCCTTCTTCTTCTTTTTTTTCTTTTTTCTTTCTTGTTATTGTTGCAGGGTTTCTGGGACTCAGACAGCCATGGAGACCCCATGGATAATTTGAGCTACATTGTTCAGGATGATCAGAATGGTTTAATCTCAGGTGACGAGCATTAATGTAATTAATTACCCCTGCTTAGAAATGAAAATCAGCCACGTGTCCATTGCTATGTGGGGCCCACTACTTATTCCCAGGCCTTTGTGGGGCAGTGATTATTAGGGCATAATTGCAGCGCTGATTAGACTAATTAATTATCTATGATTAGACCATATGATATGATGTAATTCTGTGGTTCCAGATGACCCTTTGTGCTCCCAGCTCATGCCCTGGATGTGGAACAGCACACCGGAGGGGACTGCACCGCAGACCCAGCAGGAGATCCTCTCCTCTCCCTCCTCCTCCCAAGGGAAAGATTATACCCTTGAGACAAGAGATTCCAAAGATTCTCCTCACTGCACTACTCTTTCCATGGCTCCTGCTCTCAGAGGTAAAGATTCCGAAGAGCATGCATGCTTCATCTCTCTCTCTCTCTCTCTCTCTCTTCATTTCCGAGTCCCTCACTGGTGTTTCCTACTGCTAGAGAGGGAGAGGGAGAGGGAGCGGCGGGAGAGGAAGAAGAAGAAGGCGATGGGGGTGGTGTACCCGTTCGTGGTGGTGAAGCCTGGTGGGTGGGAGGGGGATGTGACGCTGGCCGACATCAACGAGAGGATCCTCATGCGCCCGACCAGGCCGGTCCGCCACCCGGTGGGGGAGTTCGCCTGCGGCCCGTGCGCCACGGCCGACGGCCCGGGCCTCTCGGGGAAGATGGTTGTGGGCCTCACGAGGATCCACACTAAGGGGAGGGGCACCATCACAATTGTAAGAACAAGGGGATGATGAGGCTTTGGGCTCTTGGTGTCACATAAGTCTACTTTCCTAATGTATATTGTGTAATATTTCAACTAATAAAGAGAGGATTAGCATATCTGTTGATCTCACCGTAAGTTTTTTTTTTAGTAGATTACACTTTGCCCCCCTGAAGTTTAGTTCAAAAACTCTTAATCCCCCTATAGTTAAAAAACTACATTTTACCCCCTTCAATTAATTCAGTTTTGATCAGATAAAAATTATCAAATGAGAAAAGTAAGTAGTTGACAAAAGGGGGTATTGTACTAATATTTCAAACTTTAGGGAGCGATTTGTAACAAAATAAACTATACGGGTCTTAAGTGCTTTTGAGCGAAACTGAACTTCACGGGGGCAAAGTATAATTTACCCATTTGTTTTGTTCGGGTTCTGGTCATGTCTGTCAGAGGACAGGGCGCTAGAGCTAGGGCTCAAAGGGGTCCGAAGATCGAAACGTGTGACAGGCAACATAATTGTTATTTATTAAATTTTGTAATCCTGTAGACATTAATTATTAGATTCCACTAGTAAGAGCATCGAGTTATACGGTCCTAAATCCTAATTACAAATTTTGATGAATCTTATTGCCATGCATTGTCGATCTTATCTTAACCAAGTGGTCAGTACATCACATGTTAGTGCACTGGCACAAGATACTAAGGAGCAAAGCTCGTCACAAGTGCGAGAGAAATACCTCGATTTTAATAACCCAACAGGCGGGAAGACTCGCTAGCTAGTAAGGGGAGAGGGTGACCTACCACTACAGAGTTGGAGGAAAAATGTGTAATATTTATTTTAATCCTTGAGCAAGGCCATGAAACTTTATTGTCTTTATCTTATTTAATGTTAGCTTTATTAATCTTTATGGCCAGTACATCATTTCAATTACAGATTATCTCTACATTCCAGATATAAGCCATTATTACATCATCATCACCATCCAATTATTATCCCATTTGTTAAGATGTGGTTGATTATTGTGGACGTCAATTAATCTTTTAAGATTAGTGTTGAAAGCTTAACAATGTTATTTAGTAAAAGAGAGGCCCGCCAAAAAAACTAAAAGATAAAGATTCATGGAGCCATGGAGTAAAGACGAACCCAGTTGGAAAAAGAAAAAGAAATGAAATGAAAGACAACCAATTATAATAAAAGGGAGTGCACTCCACTCCGAACAAGAGTGGAGGCAATCACATTGAGACGAAAGGTTCACATATGTGCTTCACTGATCGAGCCATGTTTTAGGTTATGTGGAGATGGATGGTGTAACGTAGTAGGTTAGGAATGCAGCTCCTCAACAGGTCGAAGGCCTTTCGACTGTTCAAGGGACGAGATGTTCCTTGGTGTGCGACGTACCACGTGAATATGATTTCTTGGTCATTCTCAATGATCATTTATCAGTTTTTTGTAAGCCCTAATTATGGTTATATAATATAGGCTGGACTGGACATGTTTTATTGTGTTTTGGACCTGTGTAGCACTCAACTATTTTGAGTTCAGTATTATGCTAAGAAGCACTAACACTGGTACGGGGACACGGGTACGACACGACACGGGTTCGCTGACAAGGCAAATTCTAAAAAAGGAAGACACGGGTACGACGGGGACACGGCAAAATAAATTTATATTTTTAAATTTATATTTTATGTGTGTTTGCAATTATATATATTTCAATAACCGAAAAAACCTCATAGAAAACAACTAAAATAAAAATTTAATGCATACTGAATCGCTATCGTTAGTTACATCCAGCCCGATCAGTTAATCGCAGACAACTCTAAATGGTATGGAAAATAACGGTTGTGTTTCAGTTTTGACTTCAACATATCTGAAACCTTAGAGGATAAGATAAGTTAAAACCAAACCTGAATCGTAACTGTCCATCATAACCATCCTGACAAGTGAATCACACTCAGACCCAAATGGCATGCAAAAGAACGACTGCGATTAAGTTTTGGCTTCAACCTATCTGATTCTCTGAGGTTATAATCTCAGAGGATCAGATAGGTTATAACCTCAGAGAATCAGATAGGTTGAATCCAAAACTGAATCACCACAGCTTGTAACCCGACCCTATATCGAACAGTCCGTCAACTCGCAGTGTCTCGAGTGTCTGAGGAGTGTCCGGCGAGTGTCCGACCATGTCCGGCTCCCAGAAGCACGTAGGACACGTCACATGCATGTCCGATGCGTGTCCGGCGAGTGTCCATGAGTGTCGGTGTCCGACACGGGTACGGGAGGCCTGGGGAAGTGTCCATGCATCCTAGGTATTATGTAATATGTATACTACTTATTTTTATAATAGACAGATTGGGATCTGCCTAACCCCCTCCCATATAGGGATGTCACTTTCTCTCAAAAAAAAATTATGGATATATAGTGTAACATCTGCCCCAAACACACAAGATATTGTCTGCTTTGTCCGTGCCCGCACAAGAACTTCCCAGGGTGGTCACCCATCCTAGTACTGCTCTCGCCCGAGCACGCTTAACTATGGATTTCTTACGAAATCTGTAACGGCGCACGGTTTTAAAACACGTCTTCTATATTTGGGAGGAAAAATTATATAAGTAGTTCAGGATCTCCTTCTCTCCAAGCGATGTGGGGCTAACTCATGGCCTTGTACACCTCACCTTACCTCATCTCACCTCATCCATCTTGGCATCCCAGCCTAAGGAGTCTTGGCTCTTGGCCTATTGGATCTTGGTCGTCACAATCCACCCCCCTCAAGGCTACACGTCCTCGTGTAGGGTTAGACTCCCCATCTCGAGGAGAACCGGCTCTGATACCATTTTGTAACATCCGCCCTAAGCACACAAAATATTGTCTGCTTTTGTCCGTGCCCGCACAAGAACTTCCAAGGGTGGTCACCCATCCAAGTACTACTCTCGCCCGAGCACGCTTAACTACGGATTACGAAATCCGTAGCGGCGCACAGTTTTAAAACGCATCTTCTATGTTTGGGAGGGAAAATTATATAAGTAGCTCAGGATCTCCTTCGACTCCAAGCGATGTAGGGCTAACTCATGGCCTTGTACACCTCACCTTACCTCACCTCACCTCATCCATCTTGACATCCTAGCCTCAGGAGTCTTGGCTCTTGGCTATTTGCATATTGGATCTTGGTCGTCACATATAGGCTTCCAGGAGACCAAAATGTTGAGACTTTTTTTCTCTTTTTTGCCTTCAAGAATTATGGAGTCGGCACGAAGGGAAGTCGTACCTCAAAACTGAGGGACCACGATAAATCTTTGTGTTGTGTTTTGTTTCTTTTTTTTTTTTCTTTTTCTTTCTGATTTGTCGATGCATGTGGGTGTATGGTAAAGAAGATCAGACTTCTATCCAATAATATAAAGATATATTATACATAGTTCAATCATTAGCATCCATGTTATAATAGTTGATATTGATGAAGTTTTAGGATGTAACAAAATCTACCAACTAATAAGCTATGGGAGTAGGCAAGTATATCCTAATAATAATAGCATAAGAAAGAGCTGTATTCCTAGTGGTCTCCAAGAGCCTTAGTACTAACAGTATTGATATTGGTAGCAACACTAATTAGGAGGATGAAAATGATAAAGTAATGAAAAATTATAGTGAAATGATTCGTGTCTCACCTTCTATTGGTCCCCCTGTTGGCCCTATGACATGACAGTCCAAGTCAACCTGCTTAATGACCCTTCTACCCTTGTTGATAGGGCCCTTTGATGTGGCAGTCCCACTTACTCTTTTTTCGGGGGAAGTGGGCTACCCACTTAAAAAAATCTACAACTTTTTTATACATATTGAAATTTTATTTTATCTTTATATTTTTTGAATCTACTCATCGAGTTCTACAAATTAAACTAGACCCATGATGATTATTAAGTTCCGAGAAAAAAAAAATTACTGGACTGACCTATAATTAAGTGATATTTACCGAATTAAGTGATATTTAATAAAATTTTAAATAATTCAAATATGTCACTTTCAAAACAAAACTATCATGTCAAATGACTAAATATCACTTTTCAAAACCAAATGTCGCAAAAATTGACAGTTGCATGTAAAACAAAGACACTTTTATCAACAGTTCGCGTCTGATAAAGTATCTCTTGATTTTATAATTGTCAGTTTTACGTGATATTTTCTTTTAAATTTGATATTTAGTCAATTTATGTAAAATCTTGGTTTTGAAAGTGACATATTTGGGTTATTTATAGATCACCTAGTTCGGTAAATGTCAGTTAATTATAGGTCAGTCATATATTTGATTTTTTTCCTCAGATTTTCATAGTCACCATGAGTTTAGTTTTGTAGAGCTCGATGAGTAAATTCCAAAAATATAATTTTTAAAAAATTTTGATATGTATAAAAAACAAGTTGTGATTTTTTTAAAAGGAAAAACTCAACTCCCAAAAAATATGATTTAAAGAATCTGACAGATGTGGGAGCTAGCCCGCCAGATATTTACCACGTATAGAAGTCTATTGCTAGAGGCATTTTAGACATTTAAACTTCGCCATCTTTTTCATATATGGTTGTTGATCCGTTGGATATCTGTTACGTACTGGGGCCTGCTGTTGGGGTCTATATATATACTGTGGTCTGCCTATCATTACTCAAAGATGTGATTCGTAAGTCCCATGCAAAGATGTGATTCGTAAGTCCCATGCAAAGATGTGCCAACTAATAACCTATGGGAGTAGGCAAGTATATCCTCACAACAATTACATAAGAAAGAGTTATATTCTTAGCTGTCTCCAAGAGTCATTGAGTACTAACAATAATGATAGTGATATTGGTAGCAACACTAGGGAGGAAGAAAATGATGAAGTAATGAAATATTATAGAGAAATAATTCGTATCTCACCTTCTATTGCCCCACCCCTTGGCAGACCGCATGACGTGGCAATCCAAATCATCCCACATAAAAACCCTTCTACCCTTGTTAATGGGGCCCTTCGATGAGGCAATCCCACTTAGTCTTTTTTTTGGGGAATTGGGTTATCCATTTTAAAAAATCTATAACTCTTTTTACACATATTAAAATTAATTTTTTTTTAAATATACTCATCGAGTTCTACAAAACTAGACCCTTGATGATTATGAAATTCAGAGGAAAAAAATCGGATATTGGACTGACCTAGAATTAAGTGATATTTATTGAATTAAGTGATATTTAATTAAATTTATAAATAATCCAAATATGTCACTTTCAAAACCAAATTGTCATGCACATAAAACAAATAAATATCACTTTTCAAAACCAAATATCACGTAAATTGATAGTTGTAAATTATCAACAGTTTGCGTCCGATAAAGTACTGTCCCTTGATTTTATAATTGTTAGTTTTACATGATATATGCTTTTGAAATTGATATTTAGTTAGTTTACGTGAAATCTTGGTTTTGAATGTGACATAATTGGGTTATTTATAACTATCGATCAGTAAATATCGATCACCTAGTTCGGTAAATGTCAGTTAATTATATGTCAGTCATGTATCTGATTTTTTTTCCTCAGATTTTCATAGTCACCATGAGTTTACTTTTATAGAGCTTGATGAGTAAATTCCAAAAATATAAATTTTTAAAAATTTTGATATGTATAAATAATAAGTTGTGGTTTTTTTAAAAGGAAAAACTCAACTCCCCAAAAAATAAGATTTAAAGAATCTTACAGATGTGGGGGCTGGCCCGTTAGATGTTTGCCACGTATAGAAGTCTATTGCTGGAGGCATTTTAGACATTTAAAAGTTGCCATCTTTTTCATATGTGGTTGTTGGTCCGTCGGATATCTGTCACGTACTGGGGCCTGCTGTTGGGGTCTACATACTATGGTTTGTCTATTGTTACTTAAGATTATATTAGCACATATTATTCTTTAGTGGCATTTATTTTTGTCAAAGGTCGAATTTAACGAATGACCACTAAAAAAATAGGAGATTGGACATCTTCGGGGATAACCGGAGTTTGGTTTTCTTCGGAAGTCGATTCCTAGCCTCTCGAGATAGTACATTCTTCAAGTCTCACGATCGAGGCCTCGGATGTGCGGCGTGTATGCTTCAACGGCACTGATTGATCCCCGAACAAATGTAATTGAATCAGATGACCTATCAGGTGCCATTGCAACACGGGAGCCACGCATCCAAGGTGTAGGCCTAGCTCGTAATACTCAAAGAAAGTACTGAATTAAGGGGAGTAGCTATTCTCAGAGACAAAGAAGAGAAACAGAGCAACACATTGCACCACCCATCACTTCATAATGAAGAGATGGAATAAGGACACCATGCCCAAACTTTTTTCATCAAAAGGGTAAGACCGTACGTTGGAGGGTGGGTGAGACCATCCAATTGAGAAGCCAGTAATGCCTCCCCCACCCACATCTAGAGCTCCTCTGGCTGGAACTCAATTGGGTGGGGCCTTGGGCTGGTCATGTAGCCCCACTCAAAAGTCGAGCCCGTTTGAACCAAAAGGGTGGAAGGCTGGGCCCGGGCCCACTACCAATCGATGCGGTTCTGCGCCACAAACATGGACTTGACATGGGCTCGTCCACATGTCCCCCCCGCTTCGAGTCGATGGTGTGTGAAAGCTGTCGGTCGTTTTTAATGGGCATGATGGCACCCGGGCCGGGCCCCACTCATCGCTGCATGCGCCCCTCCCTCATGCATGAGCCAGGCTCGATCGAGGAAGGCTGGGCCCAGTGGGGGTCCCATATGGATCACGTCGGGCCTGACCGTCCGATCCTGTTGGCACTGGCGGAGGCATTGCCAGTCACTTTATCCTGGTGTGACTTACGAATCACCTACGGATTGGCGGAGGCGTGCTTCCCAGCTTTGATAATGAATAATAGAGGTCGGAAGATCAACGGCCGGAGAAGGTAGGTCCTGTTTGGATAGGATTCTGATTCTAGGATTCTAAGACCTTGTAATTCCAAAATCTAAAAAAAAAAGGCTCTGGAGTCCGGAACCTCGATTTTGGGTTTCAGAAAAATGGCTCTCATAAGTACAGTTTGGGCTCTCCGCAGAAACACTTTTTGGGATCCGGTTGTATCCAAACAGGCTCTTCGTCTTTTTAAGGGATTCTGGCTTCCAGAATCCCAGAATCCAAACAGCTGTTGCAGCAAAAACATTTGGAAGACAGTGTTAAGAAACCCAAGACCATAGAGTTTTGATATACAACAAATTATGTTTTTGCTACCAAAAACTCTGTCTATTTCATTCTTTCTTTGTGTTTCGATCTTTGTTATTTGTTGGGTTCTTGAAAACTACGTTCGGGTTCGCCGTACACCCTCTTGAAGTCTTGCCGACGGGAGGGAGAGCCTACCGGCTGGCAGGGGCGGACCTATGTTGGGGCGAGGGGGGGCTCAAGCCCCCCCTGACTTCAAAAAAAAAAAAAAAAATCGGATTTAATTCGGCTGAAATCCCGTATCCTGATATACCCCGACCCGGCAACCCCGAGAGTCCCGCTCTCGTATAAATAGAACCCCGCGGCCCCGCCCCGTCAGCCCCTCACGGTTTCACCCTCCCTGCGAGTCCTGCGGCTGCGACGTCCTCTGTTCGTTTGAAAAACCTAGCGCCCTAGCGGTCTGCGGGCCGGCGCGGCGGTGAGTCGGCGTCGGCGGCAAGTCTGCGGGCCGGCGCGGCGGCGAGTCGGCGACGGAAGCCTAGCGGTCTGCGAGACTGCGACTCTGCGGGCCGGCGTGGCGGCGAGTCGGCGACGGAAGCCTCTTTGCCGGTCGGCCCTCTCCCTCTCCCGATCTCGGCGGCCGGCGGCGGCCGCGGCGGGCTCTCCTCTTCTCCCTCCGTGGCTTCCAGGCGGTGGTCGCCCACCTCACCATTGTCGGTCAGAGACTCGGACGGTCGGACCCTTCAACTCCTTCAAGCTTCAATCCTTCATTGCCTTCAAGGCTTCAAGCCTTCAACAGTTCAACGGTTCAAAAGTCTTGAACGGTTCAAGACTTCAAGTGTTCAACACTTCAACCTCACCACTCACCACTCACCACTCACCACTCACCAGGTCGGTTCTCAGCCTCTCTCCAGTCACCACCCTTCGGTCCCTTCGGACCCTTCCTTAATGGCTTAATTCCTTTGTTTTTTACTGTTTGTGTGGAGGGGGGATTCGGACCTTTCAGGGGATTCTTGAACTGACCTGATCTTTTCAAAGAAAAGATCTCAATTCCCAATTTCATTGAAATTAGAAATTGAAATAAATTCTTTGATCTGTTCATTCCGTTGTTAATATAAACTGATATCACAATACAAATCGATACAAAAAAGAGGGAATGAGCGCAACTGCGCAAGAATTTTCTTTTCGTTCGGTACAAGTAGAACCCGGTATTTGATTATCGGGTTTAAACTCGGTATTCTGGATACCGGGTTTATCCGAAAATCCAACAAGAAAATGGCAAATTACAAGTATAGGACCTTGGTATCCATAAAACGGCTAACTGGCTAAGTGTGGTTAACCTCGGTATCCAGAATACCGGGTTTTAACCCGATAATCCAAATATTGGGTTATACTTGAAACGAAAAAAAAAAAAAATCCCGGACTCGCTTTACAGCTCTGACATGCCACGTGGCTGTCAGAGCGCTAACTTGGTAAATAGTTTTGATCAATCGCTATTTAGTTAAATATTTATTTTTTTAATAATAATATTTTGAAAAGAACCCTTCTTTTCATATCACAATACAAATTGATACAAAAAAAGTCTACATATATATATATATATATATATATATATATATATATATATATATATATATATATATATATATATATATATATATATATATATATATATATATATATATATATATATATATAGGGGGATGCTTAGGTGCGGTCCGTGCAGTCCACGTCCGCAGCCGTACTCCGATGCACGCGGCGGGTGCATCGAATGCACAGGGCGATGCATCAGATGGCTGCAGACGCGGACCGTACAGACCGCTGGACCGCACCTAAGCATATATATATATATATATATATATATATATATATATATATATATATATATATATATATATATATATATATATATATATATATATATATATATATATATTATAAAGGAAATTTGAGATCCTTTGGGGAAAAAAAAAGAAAAAAAAAGTAAGTTTTTTCTCATGTCCTATTATGATAGTTAGTTAGTTGCTCATATCTCTTTTGAATTGAAATTTGGGATCATTTGGGGTAGGGCAACGATCACCATTTAATTTATTTTAAATGGCATTTAATTGATTTAAAATTATAGAACCTACATGTTTGTTATTCTATGTAATATTAATTTGAATAAATCTTTAAAAAATTAAACCAGGTATTGATATGTTTCTGAAGAGAAAATCAGACCTTCTAAGTTCCAGTTTGGGACCTGATGACCGTAGAGTTGAAGTTTAACCTAATGTGAAGCGAAGTCATGTCACTGGAGTTAACTTGAAAGAGCTTCCAGCAGATCCCGGATTACGTACTAGAATATCTGATTATCATCCTAATGACCAAGATATGATTCGAAGAGAATACCTGCTAAGGGGTCCTTGTCAGCCTAATCATGATTTTCCCTTCAAACAATTTGGAAAACAGTCTCGACGATTCAATTATGCTTGGTTTAATGAGTATGGCAGTTGGTTAGAATATAGCATATCAAAGGATGCTGCATTCTGTTTATACTGTTATCTTTTCAAAGAAAGCCATGGAGAGCAAGGGGGTAGTGATGTTTTTGTGACAAAAGGATTTTCTAATTGGAAGAAAAAAGAAAAATTTCAGGAACATATTGGATGGTCTAATAGTGCTCATAATCACGCCTCTTTGAAGTGTCAAAATTTATTAAACCAGAAGCAACATATTGAGACAGTTGTTTGTAAGCATACAGAAAAGGCACGCGTAGAATATAGAACTCGTTTAGAGGCTTCAATAAAAGTAATTCGATTACTTTTGAAACAAGGGTTACCTTTTCGTGGCCATGATGAATCAGATGGTTCAATAAATCAAGGAAATTTTCTTACAGTTTTGCAGTTTCTTGCTGAGAATAATGAAGATGCTAATAATGTTGTGTTAAACAATGCTTCGGATAATCTAAAGATGATCGCACCTAAAATTTAAAAAGATATTGTGAGCGTGTGTGCTATGGAAACTGTAAATCTGATTATAAATGATCTTGGAAATGCATTTTTTGCTATTTTGGTTGATGAGTCTCGGGATATATCTATCAAAGAACAGTTGGTTGTTGTTGTACGTTACGTGGATAAAGGAGGTTGTGTAGTGGAGCGTGTTATCGGATTTGTACATGTTGCTGAAACAACATCTGCGTCACTTAAAAAAGCGATTGATGAATTATTCTCCAAGCACGGATTGAGCATATCAAGATTACGTGGTCAAGGCTACTATGGTGCTAGTAATATGCAATGCGAATTTAAGGGCCTCAAGTCTCTTATTCTCAATGAAAATAAGTATGCATTTTTTATACATTGCTTTGCTCACCAACTTCAGCTAACACTTGTTGCAGTTGCAAAGAATTACAGGCCAATATGCAATTTCTTCAACTTGTTCTCTGATATTATTACACTTGTTAGTGCCTCATGCAAACGCAAAGATGCGCTTCGGGAGAAACATCTTGGTAAACTTACCGAAGCAATTAACACAGGTGAATTACCTACAGGTCAAGGCCTTAATCAGGAGACTAGTCTGAAAAGGCCTGGTGACACACGTTGGGGATCGCACTATGAGACATTAATAAGTTTTATTGGTATATTTGCTGCTGTGATTAAAGTACTGAAACTTGTTGATGAAGATGAGTGGTTTCGTGAACAAAGGGCCAAAGCGATGAGTTTAAGGGATTTCATGGAAACTTTTGATTTTATATTCAAGCTGCATATGATGAGAAATATTTTGGGGATCATAAATAGTTTGTCAAAGGCATTGCAAAGAAAAGAACAAGACATTGTGAATGCTATGCATTTACTTAAATTATGTAAAGGAAGGTTTCAAGAGTTGAGAAATAATGGATGGGATACTCTTCTTTCAGAAGTTTCATTATTTTGCACAAAACATGATATCGTTGTTCCTAATATGGATGATGTATTTGCAATACATGGATAGGCACGACGGGGAAAGTAAATCACAAATTTATATCACTATCGTGTTGAGTTATTTTATGCGGTTATTGATATGCAATTCAAAGAGCTTGAAAGCCGTTTTTCTGAAGCGAGTACAGAATTGCTTCTTTGTATGGCATGCTTGAATCCATTAAATTCATTTTCAGCCTTTGACAAGAGAAGGTTACTTTGTCTTGGTCAGTTTTATGAAGCATAATTTTCTAATATTGATATTTTAGCCCTTGACGACCAGCTTGACATTTATATCATGGATGTGCGTTCAGATAGTGAGTTTTCTGGATTAAAGGGGATTGGTGAGCTTGCGAAGAAGATGGTTGACACAAAAAAGAATATTTTATATCTATTAGTTTATTTGCTTATAACACTGATGCTAATCCTTTCAGTTGCCACTGCTACCGTTGAGAGGGCATTTTCTACAATGCAAATTGTGAAGAACAGACTTCGTAATCGAATGGGGGATGAATGGATGAGTGATTCTTTGATCACATATATTGAAAGAGATATTTTCAATAGCATCGATATGGAGACGATTGTTCAACGCTTCCAGAGTATGAAAACTCGTAGAGGACAGTTGCCATAAAAGACTTTGTCAATGATCTAGAAATACTATTTTTGCAATTGTAAGTGCCACATTTTGTTATGAAATTTTACTAAGCAAATGTTATTTAAGTTTATATTATTTTTTAATATTTATGCCCCCCCTGAGGAAAAATTCTGGGTCCGCCACTGTCGGCTGGGTCGTTGTATCTCTACTAGTCATTGCAGGAAGACCTGCACGTAGGGGGCAATCGACTTTTAGGACAGCACTTGTGCGCTTCGACCAAACATGCTCCATCCAAACTCTATATTTTTGATCTCTCTATTTTACAAATTAGAAATCCTAGATCATAGTTAACTAGTAACTACATATCTAATATTCAATCTTTTTATTCTAGCAAGATAAACATACAAATATTCATTAGAGCGTAATCCTATCTTTATTAGTCATTACATGATTAGCATATCATTTTTCGAGTCTTACTGGGTTCCTGAAAATTGCTTGAGGTTCGCAAAGCCTTCTTGAAGCCGTGCCGACAAGAAGGAGGTTGCCTGACCAGAGTCGTCGTATCTCCGAGATCCGTTGCCACGAGACCCGCACGAGGGGGGCAATAAGATTCTTGGGACAACACTTAGCGCAATTCGACCATCAGGCCAGAGTTTCTAACTCTCATCTTTTCATATTCTTAGATCTAATCAAATCGATCTGTATCTAATATAAAACTCTAAATAATTAGAAATAATTTAGATATGATCTTTTTCTCTTTTAGAAAAGTTCAGTAATGTGAATGACGATTCCATAGAACCCGCTCTGCCTTAGTAAACCATTTTTTTTAAAAAAAATTATAACTTATCTTTGCTTACCAAAATAATATTTGCTAAACAAAATAACATTTGCCTATTAACAATTTGATTAAGTCCTAAATTGTAAGTTTAGAATGGTTAGATTTTCAACAAGTGCAACCAAAAGCATCATGCCACCGATCGAAGAACGAGAAGCCCATGAAGTTCACACCTAATAACCAGTACAGAGAAGTTGTTATTGGATTTGGATTGGGTCATATCCAAATTCCCCATTAAACTTACTGGGTTCAAACTTGGTAAAGCTACTGATATTGATTTGTAATGTTGAACATTGTTTATACATCAAAGTACGTCCAAAGTTTAAGATTTGTATATAGAAGTGGCTAACCATTTGTACCAACCATCTGTTATCGGTGATGAATTACTAGTTGTGGAATCTATGGGCAAGAAAGGGGCTTGCCATGATCTTGGAGGATAACGTGGCTGAAAGAAAAACTTTTCTCATTGGCCACATAGTATCAGGATGATACAACAAAGGGGTAACAACCCATTTTTAGACACAGAGGAGTTTAGACGAAGAGGAAAAAGATCAAAGGGTATATTTGAATAGGAATTCACATTCATCTCAAGACAATGGCTGAACCAAGAATCTTAAAATTAGATGTTTGACTCAGTGTTGTTAAAGGCACGTCTAGACCTGGGCGCAACCAGGCTCACCCCCCTGCGCTTCAGATAAAGTAAGGTGAGTCGCTATAAATTAGACGTGCACCTTATCATTGGGCTTCGGGAGCACCAAACGTACACCTTTCAGAAACCATACGGCATTTCATTAGCTCATATCTCGTGTTTAGTGTTATGTAAAACAAAGAAATAAGATCGTTTGATTGATTTGACATATCGATTGTAAATGATTCTATTCAAAGTTGTTTGCTATCGTTCACCGTAAGACGGCAAGAGCGGTTGTGTGTTGGATTTGATAGTGAACTTAATATTATTTTAAGTTAAGTTTCATTCACTTTCTGGATTTTCTACGTCATAATTGATAATTGAACTAAATATATTTGAAGATGCCATCTGTATTAAATAGCCTATGAATTCAAACCTATAATGCTACAACATTTGTGTTGTTACAACAATGATCTATCTAATTTAACCAATAAGTTTAAATATTTATTTTCTTAATCTATATATATATATATATATATATATATATATATATATATATATATATATATATATATATATATATATATAACCTCTATATATAGAAGACGGATCACCTGCGGGACGTCCCGCAGCGGTATCCTGCGGGACAAAATGTGAGCCGTCCGATTGCGATCGGTGTTAACACGTGGATTCTGTGCGGTGGGTCGGGGGGTTGTACGGGCCGTCCGATCATCCGATCAAACGATCGGAATTCACCCAAACCACCGACCATCGCTGTTACAGTGGCGGGCACAGTAACAGCATTTCGGTGGTTTGGGTGAATCTCGGCCGTCCGATCGTCGTGAATCGAACGGTAAAAATCCTTTCCGCCCCGGTTAATTTTTATAGCTGTTCGATCAAATGATCGAACGGATGAGATCCATGTGTAAACAAATGAATAGGACAAAAAATAATGATGATTTTTTGTCCTATTCATTTGTTTACATATGGATCTCATCCGTTCGATCATTCGATCGAACGGCTATAAAAATTAACCGGGGCGGAAAGGATTTTTACCGTTCGATTCACGACGATCGGACGGCCGGGATTCAACCCCTCCACCGAAATGCTGTTACTGTGCCCGCCACAGTAACAGCGATGGTCGGTGGTTTGGGTGAATTCCGATCGTTTGATCGGATGATCGGACGGCCCGTACAACCCCCCGGCCCACCGCACAGAATCCACGCGTTAACACCGATCGCAATCGGACAGCTCACATTTTGTCCCGCAGGATACCGCTGCGGGACATCCCGCAGGTGATCCGTCCTCTCTCTCTCTCTCTCTCTCTCTCTCTCTCTCTCTCTATATATATATATATATATATATATATATATATATATATATATATATATATATATATATATATATATATATATATATATATATATATATATATATATATATATATATATATATATATATATATATAGAGAGAGAGAGAGAGAGAGTAGTGATACATTGCGGCCGGTAACGTGCGGCACCCCCTTCGGGAGTATTTTCGGTATTTTTTTTTTTTGGGATTGATCACCCATCCTTGGATTGGACACATAAAAAATTTCAGCCCGATCCAAGACCTATAGGCCGTCCAAATATGTTGATCAAAATGGCGATAAAAATGAACGACCGATAAAAGATCAACACATTTGGACGGCCTACAGGTCTTGGATCGGGCTGAAATTTTGTATGTGTCCAATCTAAGGGTAGGTGATCAATCCCAAAAAAAAAGCGAAAATACCCCCGAAGGGGGTGGCCGCACGTTACCGACCACTATATATCACTACTCTATATACATATATATATATATATATATATATATATATATATATATATATATATATATATATATATATATATATATATATATATATATATATATATATATATATATATATATATATATATATATATATATATATATATATATATATATATATATATATATATATATATATATATATATATATATATATATATATAGAGAGAGAGAGAGAGAGAGAGAGAGAGAGAGAGAGAGAGAGCCGATCCAGTGAGAAACTCGTTATTTGCAAAACCTTGTGCGAAACCCCCCTAGAGGTTTCATAATTTGATGAATCTTGGTAGGCATACTACCTATGCCATGTTGATCATCCTCATAAATTTTCATCAAATTCTAAAACTTCTAGGGGCATCAAATTTGATAATCAAGTTAATGGTTTTTATGAACGGTCAGTAAATTTTCTAACATTTGATTCCCCTAGAGGTTTTAGAATTTGATGAAATTTTGTGAGAATGATCAACATGACATAGGTAGTATGCCTACCAAGTTTCATCAAATTCTGAAACCTCTAGGGGGGTTTCGCACAAGGTTTCGCAAATAAGGAGTTTCTCACTGGATCGGCCCTATATATATATATATATATATATATATATATATATATATATATATATATATATATATATATATATATATATATAGGGGCATGCTATGCTGCGGCATGCGGTGCGTGCGGTACAGTGCTGCACTTACCGCATGCCGCATTATAGCATTTATATATATATATATATATATATATATATATATATATATATATATATATATATATATATATATATATATATATATATATATATATATATATATATATATATATATATATATATATATATATATATATATATATATATGTTTGATATTTTTATAATTAACATATATTTTTTTTAATAATATATGCACATTCAATCAGGCCCACGTCTTGAGTTGCGCCTTGTGCTTAGGCACTACGAGATCTTTGCGCCTCATGTGCTCCTTGAGCATTGCAATTGCACTCTATGTTACAATGTAGGGAACATTGCAGTTACGCTCTATGTCACATGCAATTGGATACGAGGATCAGGTGCAGGTGCATGTCTAGGTGTTGGATACTTCTATAGCTCAAAAGTATGGGGAGGCGACTAAAATATGTCCAAAAATTGGTATGTGAGCTAAACACATTATACATGAAGCATTCATAAGAGAAGTTTTATAAGGAATTTATTCATATAAAATCTTGTAATTTTCAAATATAAGTATGTTATTTACAACTAGGGTATATAGACAAAAATTAAAGTTTGAACCTGCACCCGTGTATCTGTGAATAGACACGGGTCTTTGGGGTGATAGGTTAGTCCAGGTAGTATAAGTTTCACTTAACATTTACTCCCTAGTCCGTATCATTGTTAGCAAAAACTCTGGTTTTTGAAATAAGTCGCGATTAAAACGGGACTTATTTAGTATGTGTTCGCTACAGGATTATTTTTTGTTTTTTTTTTTATTTTTTTTAGAATGAATTGTGATTTTGTGAAAAATCATGATTTTTATGTTTTAATCCTGATTTACTCATTTTAATACTAATTAATCATGTTTATGGATATTCCTGATTTTATTGAATTCTTCCTAACCAATTTTTTTCCCGGACTTCTAACTCGGTAACTATGGTCCTCATGAAAAGAGGAAGTTGAAACTCTTAACCACCCATTCTTAAATCTTTGATATGCAGTCACAAATAATCTTATTGATACAATGTAACACGCTGGGGATTTTTTTTCTATGAATGAAAAAGCTAATTATGTGCCCTGAGAAATTTAATTAGGAATCTTTGATTTATTATTGGAAAAATTCAGAACTAGTGTGATGTGTTAAGATCCCTTATCAATTCTAAATTGCACAATCTTTTAATTTTTTTTGAGTCCTAGGTTTTAACAGATTTGTGGGTGGGAACAATGAAGTGTGTGCATGGCACCGTTTGCAGCCCCCCGTCTAACTTTCTCTTAAAATTTCAGCGCCCCACTGAACCAAGTCGACCTCTCGCATTGATCGCACCCCACGCAGCCCTCTTGTTGCTGCAATAGATAATTTTTTGAGGGACTTTGTGAGAAGCCCTTCTTAGAAGATGGATTTGAACTCCAACCCCGATAAGCTTTTCTTTTGAGTTCCGGTCGGCCAAAAAATGTTTCATTTAAACAACAATTCACGATGTTACAAACGTTAGGATGAAGCAACAATAAAAAAATAAACCACCAAAAATTACCAAACCTGCTAAAGGGAAAGAATAAAATCGAAGTCACTTCAAGCCTTCATAGATTCCTCGATTCTCGATAAAATTCAATGATTACAAAAGCGTTAGAATCCTTGTCTAATCCTCTACAACATCCCAAAACAAAGTCAATCATCCCAAAACATGCATATTTACTACTGCCGCTCATGTACTCAAGAAAAGAATGAAATCGAGACAACTTTAAAACTTTATAAATTTCATGATTTTTAACCAAATTTAACAATTCCAAAACTATTGGAATCCTCATCTCACCCTCTACAACATCCGTGTAGAACCTTGAGCCAAGCAATAATTAACTACACCTGAAAATAATACGGACCATGCAAAAACATTCATACTTATTGTTAACGCACATGTGCACGAGGAAAGAACGAAACCGATGCCACTTCAAACCTTTTCAAATTTCTTGATTCTTGACCAAATTCGACAATTTCAAAAGTGATGGCATGTACAATATTAGTGTAGAAACATGAGCCAAATAGTGGATCACTATACGTGAAATAGTATCGAACATGCCAAAACATCTACAATTGTTATTGTCATGCACATAAACAATAAAGAGAATATGGCTCAACCCTCCTCCTCTTGGGCACTCGGCAATGACCACTAATGACTGATGATTACCCACTGCAACCCATGGACGAGATAATGATTTCAGTATTCGTGGCGACTACATTGTGGTTTTCCTTGACCACGACCCAAAGCGCTTTGGCTGAAACGATGGTTTAAGGCTTCGGCACTCAAGGAGAGAGGAGGGCCAAGATGACGATTTCGCCAATAACCTGCTCGTACCCAAAGCTTCGACAGCCCGCTCACACCCAAAGCGTCAATGGTTTATTCAAGATCACCAACACTAATGGTCCGTTATGAATAATTGAACACCATTTATCACCAGAATACTAATTAATACTCTAAATAAGTGATTCATCACTAATGATTCTAACTTGTCTAGAACTTTTTCTAAACATAAGTAATGATAAAATATTATCTATTGTAAATAATTAAACACTATTTGCCACCAGAAAGTCAATTGATACTCTAAAAAATTGAATTGATACTCTAAACAAGTGAACCATAACAAATGATTCAAACTTACCTCGAAACCATTTAAAAAATAATTAATAATTAAATATTATCTATTATGAAAAATTAAACACCACTCGTCATGCGAATTTCAAATGATCCTCTATTTTTTAAATTGATACTTTGAACAAGGAAACCATCACAAATGGTCCCAACTTGCGTAGAAACCACTAAAAACACAAATACAAATATTATTTTTTATAAATAATTAAATATTATTTTCCAATAGAATGCCAAATTATACTTTATTTTTTAATTTATTACTATATTTTTAAAATTGATATTCTAAATAAGTAAATACATTACTAATGGTTCCAACTTATATAGAAAGAATTTAAAATGTAATTAAATACAAATATTGTATATTATGAATAATTGAGCATCATTTGCCTCCTGAATGTCAATTGATACTTTATCTTTTGAATTAATATTATATTTTTTGAATTGATATCAAAACCAGTAAACCCTCACTAATGGTTCCAACATGTCTAAATAATTGAACATAATTTGCTACCAACAAACCAATTGATACTTCGAAACTAGACATGACACGAACCCGACCCGACACGACTCATTACCACCCCTACCCTCAAGCGCCCTGCGCCTCTACTAGTTCGCCCCCCTCATATAAAAATTCCTGGGTCCGCCCCTACCAAATAGGATAAGTTCCACTAAACATTTGCTCCCTAGTCCTTATATTTTCTATAAAAAACTATGGTTTTTCGAATAAGTCGCGATTAAAACGTGACTTATTTAGTAGGCATTTGCTATATGATTTTTTTAAAATTAATTATGATTTTGTGAAAAAAATATTATTAATTTTTATGTTTTAATTCTGATTTACACATTTTAATTCTGATTGGTCATGTTTCTGGTCATTCCCGATTATTTTGAGTTCTCCCTAGCCGATTTTTTTTTCCTGACTTCTAACTTGGTAACTATGGTCCTTATACAAGGAGGAAGTTGAAACTCTTAGCCACCCATTCATAAATTCTTTGGTCTGTAGTCACAAATAATCTTATTGCTACAATGTAAAATGTTGGGATTTTTTTTTCTACGAACGGAAAAGTTAACTTTTTGCCCTGAGAAATTTAGTTAGGAATCTTTGATTTATCATTGAAAAAACTATAAACTAGTGTGATGTGTTAAGATCCTTTATCAATTCTAAATTGCACGACCTTTTAATTGTACATTAACAAGGAAATCTTAGATCATAAGTGACAGGCTAAGCAAATATCTCTCAAGACGATGGAGAGTGGGATTCGGCGTTGGATGTGTGATCTGATCGAGCGGCATTGTAACCGTCCGTTCATTGCACGAGATTAGTACAAGTCGTACTTCTATAATATGGGCCTCTTCTCCTCGCCGACACTTTTGTCATCTTGTCTGTTTGTTTAGCTATCATGAAGGTTTGAAAAAATTTAATTTTAGTTATTAGATTTAATTTCTATTTCCTAAATATTTTTGCAAAATTTAAGAAGTTATAGATGCATGCTTGTTTGGGATTTATTTTAGTGGAAATACCCTACTTGGATCTCCTAATGATCACAACTTTGAAAGGGCGTATCTCTTGTGATTCGTTTTAGGTTTATAATACATGTTTTTGGGGTGCCTCTATGAAACATCTTTTGGATGTTTTAGAGACACCGAATGAGTGTATTCTTGGCCTGACTAAGTTATCATAGCCAAAGAAGTTCTAAAACATGATTAAGGTTTCTTGAGTTTTTTTTTTTATTTCTTTAGGACACATTTTGTTTTATAGTAAGGGTTAGTTTATTTGAATCAGCGATTTTGATAAAAACTAGATTTCTCCAGTACCGAGTTGCGCAAATCAATTGTTTAAAGCACTGTAGTTTAGTTTTACGATGAATGATGAACGATGAGCGAGATCTTAGTTTGGTTTGTGGTGAATTCCACAAGTTCTCTTGTCTCACGGTCATATTCTTATTTGACCATCTCTTTTTATTTAATTGTGAAACCCCAATGACCATGATAAATGGATTTTATTTTATCTATTATATAGCAATCTTCATTCCGCATACATAGTAGCTACATGTAGTTTTCGTAGTTACATGTATCTGATCAACGTACACCCAAATCTCTGTATACAGATGTCGCAGGTCGAGACTCAATAAGGAGTTTAAATGTGATCTTGCCACGAAATTAAATCCCACGGTTGTCGTTTGTAATTCGTTATGAATACAATGCGACGCTTTAACTCTCTCTTGAGCCAAGGTCAGATTGACTTCCGCAAAATTAGCTTCGAATCATGAGTTTCGTGTAAAACATTTATAGGTTAAAACAACATTGATGTTTTGGGGGTGCCTTTGTAAACAACTTTTGATTTTGAGTTACTAAGGTTGATTGACATGCTCTGCAGATACCGTAAATAGCTTATGAACTTGAAGTCCACTTTGATTTGTGTTTAAGATTTTGATTATGGGATACTTGGAGCCCAGAATCCCATAATCTTCAAAAGGGCTCCAAAGCCCGGACCCTCAATCTGGGTTTCGGAAAAATGGTTTTCAGGACCACTTTTTGGGCTCTCCAAAGAAATACTTTGTGGGATCCAGATGTATCTAAACGTGCTCTCCGTCTTTTTATATATATATATATATATATATATATATATATATATATATATATATATATATATATATATATACTTTTGACTTTGAATTACTAGGTTATTACTCCCCCCCCCCCCTCGCACCACCACCAGTGGTGAATACACCAACAAGCTTTCTATTGTTAACATACAACCAATTGCTATGTTACGTGACATAGTACATGATATTCTCGCCTTGTGTACAAATCTCTTGCATGCTTATGGGTTCCTTTCCTTTGTCAACCCTCCCATAGATTGTGGCTAAAAATCCATGAAAAAAAATGGGGCGGGGTTATGTGCCTAAGGCCCCTGACAACAGACCAGTATAGTGATAAGGACGGACAACAAGATGGTTTTGCACCAAATCCTCCTGTTTGGAAAATATCCATGTTACCCTTCAACTATTTGGACGATAACCATTTTACACTTATATGTAGTTGTTGTACAATAAAATCACATGAAGAGTAACATTTTGGTAATATAGAATAACATTTGTTACAGTGATTGTATTGTAGCACAAAAAATTTAAAGAAGAGTAGAAACAATTAGCTACAATGAAATCACTGTAGCAATTGTTACTCTTTCTATTACCGAATAGTTACTCTTTGCTACTAATGTAGTAATTGTTAATCATTATTATCGAATTGAGTAACAATTGCTATAGTGATTTACTTTAGCAATTTTTTTAGGGGGACTTTGTGAAAAGTCCTTTTTAGTAAAATACTTTTGTGCTAGAGGCTAGGATAGACAACATTCCTGGTATTGCATTAGGTCCCTCCCCAAAATATCATAGTACAACAAGTCCCTCCAACCGTCAAGTTTGACTTTACAAAATGTTCAAAAAACAAAAATACCCCTACACATGACTGTACAGGAAAGTATATAGAATTAGGATTTACATACCCAAATCACTGTAGTAATGGATACTCTTTTCGGGCAGATTGTTACTCTTGCTATAGTAAAATCAATGTAGCAAATTATTTTAAGCGAGATTTAAAAAAAAATTTGGACAGTGATTTACTATAGCAAAAAGAGTTAACAACCTACCGTAAAAGAGTAAAAATCTACGGTACAAGAGTAACAATTTGCGGTACAACGAGTATCAATCTGCGATAAAAAAAGCAACATTTGCTACAGTGATTTCACTGTAGCAAAAAAATTTCTACGATATTCCTAAAAAAAATTACTACAGTGAATTTACTGTAGCAAAAGTAACAATATGCCCGAAAAGTGTATCCATTGCTACAGTGATTTGTGTCCATGTATCCATATTCTATACACTATCATGCACAATCACGTGTATGGTAAAGTGGGTAGTGTCCATGTGTCCAAAACAGTCACATAAAGGGGTAAAATGGGTACAATAAATACATTTGTTGCGGAGGGACCTTAGCCACAACTAAAATATGGTGTGTCCTTTGTCTAATATGATACCTCCTGCAAGGACTTTAGCCACATTACCCAATTTTTTAATCGATATTTCTCAAAAAAAATTTACTACAATGAAATCACTGTAGCAATTGTTACTTAATTATGTAATAAAGAGTAACAGCTATATATTGTTACAATGAAACACTACAAAAAAAACATTTATTACCGATGGACAATATCCGTCGGTAATATTAAACTTCCGTCGGTAATGTTCTATAGCGACGGAAGATATTTCCGTCGCTGGCTGTCGGGAAAGAAGGTGTCGGGGAAAACAATACGATGGACCAAATATTACCATCGGTAATAATAATTAATACCGACGGTAATATTAAAGCCGTCGGTAATATTTAATCAATTAAAAAGTAATATAATATAGTATTACCGACGAAACATAAGAATACGTCGGTAATATATAACCATTTTACCGACGAGTATAGTCTATACTGTCGGTAATACTATATATATTACCGACACATATATATATTACCCGTCGGTAATAATATATATATTACCGACAAAATTTATATAACCGTCGGTAATATTATATATATTACCGACGCATATATATATTACCCGTCGGTAATAATATATATATTATCGACGGATATTATATGCCGTCGGCACATTATTAATAATTTAAAAAAAATAAAAATATTATTACCGACGGAATAATTAATTTCCGTCGGTAATAAGTATGTTTTTTTTTTAATAAATATACTTAAATAATGTTATTTAATTCCTGTGATTCAATACCACAATATATTACCATAATTTATCAAATATTACCACAATTTATAAAATATTACCGCAAATTTTAAAATATTACCTAAATTGATAAAAAATTACAGCAAATTATCAAATATTACCACAGTTCCCGGCCGACAATTATAGACAAGAACAAAAAATAACCATATATTACAAAATAATATTTACACAATCCAGAACTGAGAGATGATACATGTCCTATCTCAACCATCCCCGCCCGCCACCAACGTCGGTGCTCTCATCGATCCCCTGACGCCGCCCTATCTCAACCACGCCCGCCCACCACCAACGCTGGTGCTCTCATCGATCCCCTGACGCCGCCCTGCTCCTGCAATTAACATGTATTTGTTAAAAAAATGGTTTATATCTATAACTGAGTCTAAGCGTTAAAAAATGATAAGTTAGCGTGTTTCAGTTTTGAAATAGATTTGGATTCGATCCGATCGTAGAATTATCGGCATCCGATAATTCGAACTTGGAATTATTCCGTATTTCGGACTTGCGAGCGGGTTCTAATTGGATATTTGACCAATTTACGCTCCGATTCACCGATTTAGAGTCTAAGTATTGAAAAATCATAACTTAGCGTGTTTCGGATATAAAATAGCTAGGTTTGGATTCGATCGGATCATCATCGGATCGGCATTTGATAATTCGAACTTGGAATTATTCCGTATTTCGGACTTGCGAGCGGGTTCTAATTGGATATTTGACCAATTTACGCTCCGATTCACCGATTTAGAGTCTAAGTGTTGGAAAATCATAAGTTAGCGTGTTTCGGATATGAAATAGGTTTGGATTCGATCCGATCGTCATCGGATCGGTATCCGATAATTCAAAGTTGGATTTATTCCGTATTTCGGACTTGCGAGCGGGTTCTAATTGGATATTTGACCAATTTACGCTCCGATTCACCGATTTAGAGTCTAAGTGTTGGAAAATCATAAGTTAGCGTGTTTCGGATATGAAATAGGTTTGGATTCGATCCGATCGTCATCGGATCGGCATCCGATAATTCGAACTTGGAATTATTCCGTATTTCGGACTTGCGAGCGGGTTCTAATTGGATATTTGACCAATTTACGTTCCGATTCACCGATTTAGAGTCTAAGTGTTGGAAAATCATAAGTTAGCGTGTTTCGGATATGAAATAGGTTTGGATTCGATCGGATCATCATCGGATCGGCATCCGATAATTCGAACTTGGAATTATTCTGTATTTCGGACTTGCGAGCGGGTTCTAATTTGATATTTGACCAATTTACGCTCCGATTCACCGATTTAGAGTCTAAGTGTTGGAAAATCATAAGTTAGCGTGTTTCGGATATGAAATAGGTTTGGATTCGATCCGGTCGTCATCGGATCGGCATCCGGCAATTCGAAATTGGAATTATTCTGTATTTCGGACTTGCGAGCGGGTTCTAATTGGATATTAGACCAATTTACGCTCCTATTCACCGATTTAGAGTCTAAGTGTTGGAAAATCATAAGTTAGCGTGTTTCGGATATGAAATAGGTTTGGATTCGATCCGATCGTCATCGGATCGGCATCCGATAATTCGAACTTGGAATTATTCCGTATTTCGGACTTGCGAGCGGGTTCTAATTGGATATTTGACCAATTTACGCTCCGATTCACCGATTTAGAGTCTAAGTGTTGGAAAATCATAAGTTAGCGTGTTTCGGATATGAAATAGGTTTGGATTCGATCGGATCATCATCGGATCGGCATCCGATAATTTGAACTTGGAATTATTCCGTATTTCAGACTTGCGAGCGGGTTCTAATTGGATATTTGACCAATTTACGTTCCGATTCACCGATTTAGAGCCTAAGTGTTGGAAAATCATAAGTTAGCGTGTTTCGGATATGAAATAGGTTTGGATTCGATCGGATCGTCATCGGATCGGCATCCGGTAATTCGAACTTGGAATTATTCCGTATTTCGGACTTGCGAGCGGGTTCTAATTGGTTATTTGACCAATTTACGCTCCGATTCACCGATTTAGAGTCTAAGTGTTGGAAAATCATAAGTTAGCGTGTTTCGAATAGGAAATAGGTTTGGATTCGATCGGATCGTCATCGGATCGGCATCCGATAATTCGAACTTGGAATTATTCCGTATTTCGGACTTGCGAGCGGGTTCTAATTTGATATTTGACCAATTTACGCTCCGATTCACCGATTTAGAGTCTAAGTGTTGGAAAATCATAAGTTAGCATGTTTCGAATATGAAATAGGTTTGGATTCGATCCGATCGTCATCGGATCAGCATCCAGTAATTCGAAGTTGGAATTATTCCTTATTTCGGACTTGCGAGCGGGTTCTAATTGGATATTTGACCAATTTACGCTCCGATTCACCGATTTAGAGTCTAAGTGTTGGAAAATCATAAGTTAGCGTGTTTCGGATATGAAATAGGTTTGGATTCGATCCGATCGTCATCGGATCGGCATCCGATAATTTGAACTTGGAATTATTCCGTATTTCGGACTTGCGAGCGGGTTCTAATTGGATATTTGACCAATTTACGCTCCGATTCACCGATTTAGAGTCTAAGTGTTGGAAAATCATAAGTTAGCGTGTTTCGGATATGAAATAGGTTTGGATTCGATCCGATCGTCATCGGATCGGCATCCGATAATTCGAAGTTGGATTTATTCTGTATTTCGGACTTGCGAGCGGGTTCTAATTGGATATTTGACCAATTTACGCTTCGATTCACCGATTTAGAGTCTAAGTGTTGGAAAATCATAAGTTAGCGTGTTTCGGATATGAAATAGGTTTGGATTCGATCCGATCGTCATCGGATCGGCATCCGGTAATTCGAAGTTGGAATTATTCCGTATTTCGGACTTGCGAGCGGGTTCTAATTGGATATTTGACCAATTTACGTTCCGATTCACCGATTTAGAGTCTAAGTGTTGGAAAATCATAAGTTAGCGTGTTTCGGATATGAAATAGGTTTGGATTCGATCGGATCGTCATCGGATCGGCATCCGATAATTCGAACTTGGAATTATTCCGTATTTCGGACTTGCGAGCGGGTTCTAATTGGATATTTGACCAATTTACGCTCCGATTCACCGATTTAGAGTCTAAGTGTTGGAAAATCATAAGTTAGCATGTTTCGGATATGAAATAGGTTTGGATTCGATCGGATCATCATCGGATCGGCATTCGATAATTCGAACTTGGAATTATTCCGTATTTCGAACTTGCGAGCGGGTTCTAATTTGATATTTGACCAATTTACGCTCTGATTCACCGATTTAGAGTCTAAGTATTGGAAAATCATAAGTTAGCGTGTTTCGGATATGAAATAGGTTTGGATTCGATCGGATCGTCATCGGATCGGCATCCGATAATTCGAACTTGGAATTATTCCGTTTTTCGGACTTGCGAGCGGGTTCTAATTGGATATTTGACCAATTTACGCTCCGATTCACCGATTTAGAGTCTAAGTGTTGGAAAATCATAAGTTAGCGTGTTTCGGATATGAAATAGGTTTGGATTCGATCCGATCGTCATCGGATCGGCGTCCGGTAATTCAAAGTTTGAATTATTCCGTATTTCGGACTTGCGAGCGGGTTCTAATTGGATATTTGACCAATTTACGCTCCGATTCACCGATTTAGAGTCTAAGTGTTGGAAAATAATAAGTTAGCGTGTTTCGGATATGAAATAGGTTTGGATTCGATCCGATCGTCATCAGATCGGCATCCGATAATTCAAAGTTGGATTTATTCCGTATTTCGGACTTGCGAGCGGGTTCTAATTGGATATTTGACCAATTTACGCTCCGATTCACCGATTTAGAGTCTAAGTGTTGGAAAATCATAAGTTAGTGTGTTTCGGATATGAAATAGGTTTGGATTCGATCCGATCGTCATCGGATCGGCATCCGGTAATTCAAAGTTGGAATTATTCCGTATTTCGGACTTGCGAGCGGGTTCTAATTGGATATTTGACCAATTTACGTTCCGATTCACCGATTTAGAGTCTAAGTGTTGGAAAATCATAAGTTAGTGTGTTTCGGATATGAAATAGGTTTGGATTCGATCGGATCGTCATCGGATCGGCATCCGATAATTCGAACTTGGAATTATTCCGTATTTCGGACTTGCGAGCGGGTTCTAATTGGATATTTGACCAATTTACGCTCCGATTCACCGATTTAGAGTCTAAGTGTTGGAAAATCATAAGTTAGCGTGTTTCGGATATGAAATAGGTTTGGATTCGATCCGATCGTCATCGGATCGGCATCCGATAATTCGAACTTAGAATTATTCCGTATTTCGGACTTGCGAGCGGGTTCTAATTGGATATTTGACCAATTTACGCTCCGATTCACCGATTTAGAGTCTAAGTGTTGGAAAATCATAAGTTAGCTTGTTTCGGATATGAAATAGGTTTGGATTCGATCCGAACGTCATCGGATCGGCATCCGATAATTCGAAGTTGGATTTATTCTGCATTTCGGACTTGCGAGCGGGTTCTAATTGGATATTTGACCAATTTACGCTCCGATTCACCGATTTAGAGTCTAAGTGTTGGAAAATCATAAGTTAGCGTGTTTCGGATATGAAATAGGTTTGGATTCGATCCGATCATCATCGGATCGGCATCCGGTAATTCGAAGTTGGAATTATTTCGTATTTCGGACTTGCGAGCGGGTTCTAATTGGATATTTGACCAATTTACATTCCGATTCACCGATTTAGAGTCTAAGTGTTGGAAAATCATAAGTTAGCGTGTTTCGGATATGAAATAGGTTTGGATTCGATCCGATCGGCATCGGATCGGCATCCGATAATTCGAACTTGGAATTATTCCGTATTTCGGACTTGCGAGCGGGTTCTAATTGGATATTTGACCAATTTACGCTCCGATTCACCGATTTAGAGTCTAAGTGTTGGAAAATCATAAGTTAGCGTGTTTCGGATATGAAATAGGTTTGGATTCGATCGGATCTTCATCGGATCGGCATCCGATAATTCGAACTTGGAATTATTCCGTATTTCGGACTTGCGAGCGGGTTCTAATTTGATATTTGACCAATTTACGCTCCGATTCACCGATTTAGAGTCTAAGTGTTGGAAAATCATAAGTTAGCGTGTTTCGGATATGAAATAGGTTTGGATTCGATCGGATCATCATCGGATCGGCATCCGATAATTCGAACTTGGAATTATTCCGTATTTCGGACTTGCGAGCGGGTTCTAATTGGATATTTGACCAATTTACGCTCCGATTCACCGATTTAGAGTCTAAGTGTTGGAAAATCATAAGTTAGCGTGTTTCGGATATGAAATAGGTTTGGATTCGATCGGATCATCATCGGATTGGCATCCGATAATTCGAACTTGGAATTATTTCGTATTTCGGACTTGCGAGCGGGTTCTAATTTGATATTTGACCAATTTACGCTCCGATTCACCGATTTAGAGTCTAAGTGTTGGAAAATCATAAGTTAGCGTGTTTCGGATATGAAATAGGTTTGGATTCGATCCGATCGTCATCGGATCGGCATCCGGTAATTCGAAGTTAGAATTATTCCGTATTTCAGACATGAGGGAGATATCCCTCTTCCAACGAGGCACACACCTAGCATGATTAAAAAACAAAATTCTATCATTTAAAAGAAAAACAGAGGCTACATCATTACCATGAGAGAGAGAGAGAGAGACAGAGGCTACATTCATATTTTTTACTAATATTATAAAGATTAGTAAGTACCTGATCATGAGCACCGCTAGACCGGCTTATGAAGTCATTAAGCCGACGCTCCAGTTCCCTGCGAGCTTCTCTTTCATCATCGAGGGCCTTCTTCTCCGCCTCAACCCTTTGCTCGAGAGCCTGCCTCTGCTCTCGCTCCGCCTCAATCCTCTGCTCGAGGGCCTGCCTCTGCTCTCGCTCCGCGTCTAGCACAGACTGCAGCTGAGTGATAGCACCGGTCTGGGTGTCCCGTGCCCTCGAGCGCATACCCTCTCGTCCAAAGTAGGAGGAGGGCGTGACTCCAAGGCCCGTACAGAGGACAAGGCCGTGCGTGGCAGGTCTCAGCACAGTATCCATCACTGAGTCGACAGATACTGAGCTGGAGGAGCCGGCCTCGCCCGACGGGGTCACCAGAAGTCGCATCCTCTCCTATATAAAAACAACCAATGATATTCAATGATGTTTTATGGCATATGTATAAGAATATATTAACAGTAATTTAATTACTTACCACTTACGAGGCAACCCTGTCGTCCAGAAATGCCCCATCGATACACCGCCTCCTAGAGGCCTCAAAAAGGTCAATCCTATTAGGCTCGTGGCCCAAGGACTGTGTCTGTTGGACATATAAAATAAATAGATGACTTAATATAACATGTATAGAGCTTTAAATAATAACAATGTTTGTATCATTTACCAGCTGCTGGGCAAGCTGGGGCATGGAGGTCCTCCCCTTCACTGGAGCAGGTGTCGTCGAGGCACTTCTATTCTGCTTGCCTATAGCAGATTTCCTCTGTGTCAATCAATTAAATTTTGAAACATCAATACAAATTTTTAGTATAACATTAAAACAAGTACGAATCAACAAAATTATAATTATACCTGAAAGCTAGGGGTGGCCCAGTGAGCGACCAAAAAATGTAGAATGTGTAGTGGTGACGCGTCTCTCGTCCCGGCCGCAGCCTGTACCTCCTCAGCCGGCTGGCCGACCAAGTAACCGTAGAGCTGGTAGAGCTCGTGACGGTAATCCCTGTACCGCTCACCCATCGTCTTCAACAAGTCCTCCCGATGGGTGTCGGTTTCCATGTTCTCCCATTTAAATTTCTCCTGTAAAATCAATTTAGAAACAAGTCATTTTATCAAATCAAATTATAAAGAAGTACGATATTATTCTAAAATGCTTTAATGAAACTAACGTACCAAAAACTGCTGATACATCCTCTCCTTATAGGATGCATCAATATTCTTCCACCCCCTTAACCCCACAATTGGGGCATTCCTCTCCTCCCGTACTATCATGCCGACCCACGTGGCAGCGTCAGAAGCGTGCTCGCCCACAAAGGTCCTGCCGCTCCACTGTAAGGGCAGCGGCTCGCGTAAGGCCGACAAGCGCCGGGCCGTCGTCACGCCCCGGTCGCCTACGTGCCTGGTCGACCCTGCAAATAAAATATACATCAGTACTGAAGAAGTATTTACAACATGTATAAAACTTTAGATCTAAACATTACCTGTGGGCGTAGACGCTGTAGCCGAGTGCTGAGCACTGCTCGAAGCTCCGGAGGCTGCAACCACAGCAGGAGCTGGTGTGGAGAGAGGAACAGCACTACCAGATCCGGACGGCTCAGCCTCGGACCCTGGGGTGGCAGCCGGAGCGCTCCGAGCACCCCTGCCTCTGCCTCTACGAACATATGACCGTGATGCCATCTGAAACAATTTAATTTACATATGAAACAGTAAGATTTACATATGAAACAATATGGAACAGTTTTATTTACATATGAAACAGTATGATTTACATATGAAACAATATAAACCCGCTCGCAATATGAAACAATATGAAACAATATGAAACACTTAGACTCTAAATCGGTGAATCGGATCGTAAATTGGTCAAATATCCAATTAGAACCCGCTCGCAAGTCCGAAATACGGAATAATTCCAACTTCGAATTATCGGATGCCGATCCGATAACGATCGGATCGAATCCAAACCTATTTCATATCCGAAACACGCTAACTTATGATTTTCCAATACTTAGACTCTAAATCGGTGAATCGGAGCGTAAATTGGTCAAATATCAAATTAGAACCCGCTCACAGGTCCGAAATACGGAATAATTCCAAGTTCGAATTATCGGATGCCGATCCGATGATGATCCGATCGAATCCAAACCTATTTCATATCCGAAACACACTAACTTATGATTTTCCAACACTTAGACTCTAAATCGGTGAATCGGAACATAAATTGGTCAAATATATATCCAATTAGGATCCGCTCGCAAGTCCGAAATACGGAATAATTCCAACTTCGAATTACCGGATGCCGATCCGATGACGATCGGATCGAATCCAAACCTATTTCATATCCGAAACACGCTAACTTATGATTTTCCAACACTTAGACTCTAAATCGGTGAATCGGAGCGTAAATTGGTCAAATATCCAATTAGAACCCGCTCGCAAGTCCGAAATACGGAATAATTCCAAGTTCGAATTATCGGATGCCGATCGGATCGAATCCAAACCTATTTCATATCCGAAACACGCTAACTTATGATTTCCCAACACTTAGACTCTAAATCGGTGAATCGGAACGTAAATTGGTCAAATATCCAATTAGAACCCGCTCGCAAGTCCGAAATACGGAATAATTCTAACTTCGAATTACCGGATGCCGATCCGATGACGATCGGATCGAATCCAAACATATTTCATATCCGAAACACGCTAACTTATGATTTTCCAACACTTAGACTCTAAATCGGTGAATCGGAGCGTAAATTGGTCAAATATCCAATTAGAACCCGCTCGCAAGTCCGAAATACGGAATAATTCCAAGTTCGAATTATCGGATGCCGATCGGATCGAATCCAAACCTATTTCATATCCGAAACATGCTAACTTATGATTTTCCAACACTTAGACTCTAAATCGGTGAATCGGAACGTAAATTGGTCAAATATCCAATTAGAACCCGCTCGCAAGTCCGAAATACGGAATAATTCTAACTTCGAATTAGCGGATGCCGATCCGATGACGATCAGATCGAATCCAAACCTATTTCATATCCGAAACACGCTAACTTATGATTTTCCAACACTTAGACTCTAAATCGGTGAATCGGAGCGTAAATTGGTCAAATATCCAATTAGAACCCGCTCGCAAGTTCGAAATACGGAATAAATCCAACTTTGAATTATCGGATGCCGATCCGATGACGATCGGATCGAATCCAAACCTATTTCATATCCGAAACACGCAAACTTATAATTTTCCAACACTTAGACTCTAAATCGGTGAATCGGAGCGTAAATTGGTCAAATATCCAATTAGAACCCGCTCGCAAGTTCGAAATATGGAGTAATTCCAATTTCGTATTATCGGATGCTGATCCGATGACGATAAGATCGAATCCAAACTTATTTCATATCCGAAACAGCTAACTTATTGTTTTACATATGAAACAATATGATATACATATGAAACAATTTGATTTAAATATGAAACAATTTGATTTACATACGATCTAGTCAATTTCTGTCTTATCTTTGTCACTCTCATCGCTTCCCTCTTCTATTATTTGATCTGCATTCGCTGTCCAGTTTATATTGTCGACATCTTCATTTTCGTCGTGCACTGCATCGACAATGATTATCTCATCATTCTGGTATGCATCCAAATCATCATCGACGACCCCCGCATCCTTGTCTCCCATGTCGTAAAAATCTCTGGGTGGTGACCTGACTACAATTTGCCAACCTGGAGAGGTATTATCCGGTGCATAAAATATCTATTGCGCTTGAGAGGCAATAATGAATGGATCTTCATATTGGGTATTCAATCTCTTGACAGTGTTGATGCTGATAAAACCGTATTTGTCGACATTATAACCAGTCCCGCGATTATTAACATCATACCAATCGTATTTGAATAATACGATCCGATTTTGGCCAAGGAATTTAATCTCGAGAATCTCGTTGAGGACGCCGTAGAAGTCGATATTTTCTAATTCTTCTTGCTCACCGTTGACGACAACCCCACTATTTTGGGTTCTTCGTGATTTTTCACTATCTTTCGTCCGAAATCTATAACCGTTCACGATATAACCATCGTACGATATTGCGTCTTGCAAAGGACTACAAGATAAGCGCCAGAGATCCTCATTCATCAGCGGATCGTGGTTGTCGTGCAGCTCCTGTGCCTATAATAACCACACGACATTCATGATATGAACACATAATTATTGTTCGGTAATGGATGTCAATGAAATTCAGTAATGATGTGAATACTTACGTGTTTCTCGAACCACGATGGGAATTCACGATCATGAATTTGGGGAGCATTTCGAGTACCCCGATTATTAATGATGGCTTTATGCTTCCTGTTTTACCGGTTATGAATTAGATTATAATTAGCACATATACTTAATGAATGGACTGAAAGAATGAGTAAATGATCGTAAAATGCTTACTCAATGAATGGCCACACTTCATCACATTGGCGCAACACATACATATGTGCCTGTTGAATCTCATCTACAGACAATCGACGGGTTTTGCCTCCTCCTACAGGTCTACCCATTTCGGCAAATATAGACAGACCCCCATCGAAGTCTATTGGACCACCGTCATAGTTCCGCTCAAGTTGATTGAATCGCGTGTCTATACCATGTAGGTATCTTGAGCAGAATGTTAGACATTCTTCTGCTAGGTATCCTTCAGCAATTGATCCCTCCGGACGACTTTTATTACGAACATATGATTTCAATTTTCACAAGTACCTAATTTGAGAAAAAAATATTTGGATGAATATATCAAGAACTATCAAATACATTGTGCGAATGAGACGAGACGATTACCTCTCGATAAAATACATCCACCGGTAATGAACTGGGCCACCGAGTTTGGCCTCATTTGCCAAGTGAACGGTCAAATGCACCATGACATCAAAGAAGGAAGGTGGAAATATCATCTCTAACTTGCACAATGTGAGCGCAATATCCCTCTCCATCTGTTCAAGTTGGTCCACTCTAAGTACCTTCGAGCACAACTGTCTGAAAAAAGTGCTGAGCTTAATTAACGGACCGGACACCTCTTCGGTTAAATTCCCACGTATAGCAAGAGATAACAATCGCTGCATAAGAACATGACAATCGTGGCTCTTTAATCCAGACAACTTCCGGCCGTTCTCTTGCACGCATCGTGCGATATTCGAAGAATAACCGTCTGGCATTTTCACAGACCGTAGGAATGCACATATGGCTGCCTTTTGCTGTGAGCTCATGGTGTAGCATGCAACTGGCAACACATACTTATCCCCAATCTCTTGGGGATGAAGTGATTTTCGGATGCCCAACTCCTTAAGATCGAGACGAGATTTAAGATTATCCTTCGTCTTACCGTCGAGATTCAGCAGTGTTCCTATAATGTTGTCACACACATTTTTCTCGATATGCATGACATCCAAGTTATGCCGCAAGAGTAGGCTGCTCCAGTACGGTAGTTTAAAGAAAATACTCTTCTTCTTCCAGTTATGCTCACGCGTAGAATCTTCATGCGTTCTCTTCTTTTTACCTTTTCCAAGTGCCACGGCATCAAGCTGATCCAATTCGCACAAGACTTCTACCCCCGAAAGCTGCTCCGGGGCCTTTGCAAGTTCCTTCTTGCCGTTGAAAGCTCTTTTGTTCTGCCTCCACTTATGGCCGTCAACAAGGAATCTTCAATGGCCCATATAATAGAACTTACCTCCGTTCTTCAACCGTAATGAATCTGTCTCCTTATTGCATGTAGGGCATGCCAATTTTCCTTTAGTACTCCACCCGGATAAGTTGGCATATGCAGGAAAATCGTTGATGGTCCATAGAAGTGCCGCATGCATCCGAAAATTCTGGCGCAACGAGGCATCATACGTATCGGCCCCAACTTCCCATAACTCGTTCAACTCCTCAATCAACGGCTGCAAGTAAACGTCAATATCATTACCAGGCGACCTGGGTCCGGGAATAAGCAAGGAGAGCATTGTGTATGGCTTTTTTAAGCACATCCAGTGAGGCAAATTGTATGGAACTAGGACAACTGGCCAAATGCTGTACGACACACTCATATTCCCAAAGGGATTGAAGCCATCGCTAGCAAGCCCTAACCTGACGTTGCGAACTTCACATGCGAATTCAGGATATGTATGATCAAAATCTTTCCACGTCAGAGAGTCGGCCGGATGTCTCATAATCCCGTCATCTGTACGTTCTCGTGCATGCCACCTCATGTGCTCAGCAGTCTTCGATGACATAAACAACCTCTAAAGCCTGTCCCTGAGCGGGAAGTATAGGAGAACCTTTGCAGATACATTTTTCTTCCTTCGACTGGTACTAGACTCGGTATCCGTCTCTTTATATCTCGTTGCTCCGCATATGTGGCATGATCGTGCATGTTCGTACTCTTTCCGGTACAACATACAATCGTTCACGCATGCATCAATTTTCTCATAACCCAGACCGAGATCTTTAATTGTCTTCTTCGCCTCGTAGAATGATTTTGGTACTGTCTCACCCATAGGAAAAGCCTCTTTCAGCAACTCTACCAACATATTAAATGACTTATTACTCCAACCATTGAGGCACTTCAAATAAAGAAGCTTTACAGTGAAAGAGAGTTTTGAAAACTTCTCACACCCCGGGTATAGAGGTTGTTCGGCATCGTTAAGCAATCTGTAGAACTTGTCCGCTTCGATATTGGGCTGATCACCTGACGGTGTTTCCGTGCCTATTCCACCTTGCAAATCATGTATCATACCCTGCATGTCATCGTCATCGTCTGTATTAATATTATCATCAGCGATCACTGTGTTTGAAGTTTCACCGTGAGCTGCCATGGGGACTGCATCTAGCTCCTCACCGTGCGAGAACCAACGGGTATAGGTAATGTCAATGCCACGCATTACCAGATCAACCTCACATTCCTCTCGAACCTTCCTAATCACCCTTCCGCAGTCTATACAGGGACACACAATTTTTCCATCAAGCGGTGCAAGACGCTCAAATGCAAAATCCAGAAATTTCCTGACTCCTTCTCTGTACTCTTGGCTCATACGATTCGAATTACGCATCCAACTCTTATCGATCGAAGACATCTTCGTCTATCTGGCTATACAACACCTGACATATAATTTCAAACAATGTTATAAGACTCCGCAATTTCGGTTTCGGGTGGCCAGCATTTGAACTGCTGATAGTTCGAATGCTAGGCATAGCACCAAAGTTATGCGATAGTAAGTCAACAAGTCAGGGAGCCTCATCAAGTAAACACTTGGGGTCTGACGGTTCTCTCTGTCACTCGAGTAGATTTATGGCTTTAGCATACCTCATATCACACCGAACCGACAAAAACCGACCATTTCGGTTTCGGTTTCGATTTCGGTTTTGATTTTTCGTAAACCGAAAAAAATATAACCGACAAAACTGACACCGAAATCGACCGACAAAACCGACGCTCACCCTAGTCTAAAAACTACATTTTGCCCCCCATTCCCCTATTCAATTCAGTTTTGATAGGATATAAAAAATCAATGTTTTAATTAAAACACGAAAACTCGACTCGACTCGAAACCTTAATGAGTCGAGTAGACACGACAACTCGGCTAAAACCCGACAAAACTCGAGTTGAATCGAAACTCAGCCGAGTCGGATCGAAACTCGAGTTTTGGACCGAGTCGAATCGAAACTCAGCCGAGTCGAGTCGACTCGGCCGAGTTTCGAGTGGACTCGGAGGGTGGATCAGCGAACGAAGAACACCGAATATCACATTCGAAGAACATACCATCACCCAATATACTAAATTCAACTCCAAACATAATCTATTCATGGTAGTAATAACATAATTATACAAACTGACACGACAACTCGGCTAAAACCCGACAAAACTCGAGTCGAATCGAAACTCAATCAGCCGAGTCAGATCAAAACTCGAGTTTTGGACCGAGTCGAATCGAAACTCAGCCGAGTCGAGTCGACTCGGCCGAGTTTCGAGTGGACTCGGAGGGTGGATCAGCGAACGAAGAACACCGAATATCACATTCGAAGAACATACCATCACCCAATACATTAAATTCAACTCCAAACATAATCTATTCATGGTAGCAATAACATAATTATACAAACTGCAACGACCCCGATAGAATCCGGCTCACCAACATTAAAATAAAAAAAAAATTATAGAAAACCCTAAAGGGCAAAAACGTACAATTGTCAAACAAGCAAACCCTACAATACATTTTAAGAGAGCATTTACCAATAAATATCGATTGGGTGAAAAGAAAATCCATCCACATATGCAGAGTAGCAAACCCTACATTATATGTCTGATCATCATCTAAACAAGCACTGCATATCCCATTACCAACCATTATAGAGAGAGAGAGAGAGTGAGAGAGAGAGAGAAATGGGTCGTCTCCCATACCTCGTCAGCGGCCAAGACCAGAAAGGAAGAGGCACCCAGAAGCTTTTCGATTTCTCCCTCAACCCAGCAGGACCCCCTCCTCTTTCCCTCGATTCGAGTAATACCGGGGTGGGGGACGGATTTAGAGAGAGAGCGAGAGAGAGGGGCGGGGCAGGATCGAGTAATACCGGGGTGGGGGACGGATTTAGAGAGAGCGAGAGAGAGGGGCGGGGAGCGCAGGAAAGATCGAAACAGATTGAACAGAGAAGGGGATCGCGCTGAGTTTAAATAGGTTAGGGTTTTTACCGACGGAACGTTTAAGTCCGTCGGTATAAATAATATTTATACCGACGGACACATAATAGCCGTCGGTACAAATAATCTTTATACCGACGAAAACATCATATCCGTCGGTAAACATATACGACGAAACTCAGGGTTCCATTTTTTCGAGAGGCTCGGTTTTTACCCTGAGTTTCGTCGGGACAATTTTCCCGACGGAAATTTTATTACCGTCGGTATGGTACCGACGGTCATATAATTTCCGTCGGTATAATTATTTATACCGATGGATATATAACGTCCGTCGGTAAAAACCACCGACGAAACTCAGGGTTCCATTTTTTCCTGAGGCTCGATTTTTACCCTGAGTTTCGTCGGGATAATTTTCCCGACGGACATTTTATTACCGTCGGTATCGTACCGACGGCCATATAATTTCCGTCGGTATAATTATTTATACCGACAGACATATAACCTCCGTCGGTAAAAACCGCCGACGAAACTCAGGGTTCTATTTTTTTCCAGAGGCCTGGTTTTTACCCTGAGTTTCGTCGTGACATTGTACCGACGGACTTTATGTAGCCGTCGGCATAAAGTATTTTACCGACGGTACATATATGTACTGTCGGGATAAATAATTTTACCGACGAATAATATTTGACCGTCGGTAATAAATGTGCAAAAAAAATTTAAAAAATTGAAGTTATAATACCGACGAATATTATATTCACCGTCGGTAAAAAGTGTATTATTACCGACGGTGATAATAATGTCCGTCGGTAAAGACCCTCTTTCTTGTAGTGAAATCACTGTAGCAGTAAAGAGTAACATTTGTGATTTTAGTATTATGGGCAGTTTTGTCATTTAAAGGAGCGTATGGTCAACAAAGAGACTTGTTGTAAAAGCATCTTTTTCGGGAGGGACCTGGTGTAAATCCATCTTATTGTCCGTCCTTTACACTAGATGAATCTATTGTCAGGGACCTATCGATCACTAAGCCCCTCCAAAAAAGGTTATGACTTCAGAGATTATTTGAATGTCGGCTTTCGATCATTATAATGTCTGAGGTTTATACATAAGTGAAAATGTGTTGGCCAGCTGATGACTTTTCAACAATTTCTCTTTGTTTTAATTCGATGACAATGTTTGGCAAAAATAACAAAAAGGAAATAAAATGATTTGGGTTCGGATAAACTTTTCCACCGAGTACTCCTTACTTTTAGTTAATTATTCATTCCCCCCCCCCCCCAAAAAAAAAAAAAAAAGTAATTATCTTATAAGTATTTATAGATAAAAAAAAGTGATTACCGAATTACACAATAAATTTATATTTTCTAATAACATGTCCATCACATCATAACATGTCCAAATTTTCTATAATACGTTCATCAAGGCCGGTTTTCGCTGAAGAATGCTAGATGTTTTAAAAAAATAAAGTAGCTAGCAGATAATTTTATTTTTTACAATGATTCAATAAAGATGTCAAACAATTTTGGTACGATTTTTGTTCTTGCAATTAGTTAAGAAGGTGAGGCATCATTGTGGACGAAATCTTTACTCATTTATAAAAGCAAAATTACAAGCCATAATTCATCACAATCTCCATACATTAGATACACATTTCATCTTAATTTCCACTGCAGACTTAGATACATCGATCATATTTATCACACATGCCCATAAAAGAGAGTACATCAAATATATTTTAAGGGTGCAACCATCTAATATACTAAAATTCTAACCTGGGTACACTGAGTCCTTCGGGATGGAAGCATGATCCACAATTGAATTAATATCGGTTTTTCATCTTGGCCATACGTATTGCTAGAACAACATAAGCCTTATCAGTCATGCGGTCGACGAATCGGGCATGTGCGATCCTCCACTTCTTGTTGAGAAGTAAAATGATGTAAACTGTCCAGAGGCCAACTGCAAATCCGGATCCAATGCTTAGATAAAGGCCTTCCATTTCGGAGTCACTTTCATCACTCTTAACCGGCTGTAGAGGCTGAGCTGCTCCATCATGATGACACTTAATGTTGAGTGGAAATCCGCGAAGGCCAAGGTTGCCAATGTAAATTGATGGATCTGTGAGGGCTTGTAATTGACCGCCAGAGGGGATTTCTCCAGAGAAGTTGTTGAACGACATGTTCAATACACTTAGTGAATACATAGAAGCCATGGTTTTAGGAATTGGGCCTGAGAGGTCGTTGAGTGACAAATCAAGAGATTCCAACCATTGTAACCCACCAATCTTCTCGGTGATCTTTCCCGTGAGATGATTTCCAGACAAATTCAAGTTATTCAATCCAGAAAGAGTTGTCAGTTCCTCGGGGATCCCTCCGGTTAAGTTATTGTATGCGAGGTCTACGCTTATGACCAAATCAAGCAATGTCTCATAGTACTCGTCTTCCCTTCCTTTCATGTTCACGTTGAGGTTATACGTAGGACCCCAATGTATTGATCTGTATGACCCCAATGTACCCGTACGATCCCAATGAGTCATTCTGTAATCAACATCCTTCATGGCAGTTAAATTTCCAAAGCTGTGAGGTATGGTTCCTGATATATTGTTATGAGCAAGGTCGATGATCCGAAGGTTTTGAATATTTCCTAGTTGTGGAGGAATATTTCCAATGAACAGATTAGATCGAAGGCGGAGTGCTTGTAAGGACGGTAATCTCTCTCCTATCCAGATTGGTATGATCCCACTAAGCTTATTATGACCAAGATCAAGAATTCTCATTTCTGTCCAATTTCCGAAGGTTGGAGGGAGTTCCCCCGACAAATCATTGCCACTCAAATGTAACGTGCTGAGGTAAGGTATAAAAAATAGGGAGGTTGGAATTCCCCCGGATAGTTTGTTGTTGGACAGATCCATAGAGATTATGGATTGGTGATGATCCCAACAGTTAGGTATCTCTCCTGATAAGTGGTTTGTGGAGAGATCTAGGATATTCAATTGCTTTAGCTTACATATTGAAAGGGGTATGTTTCCACTTATATTGTTTGCAGAAACAGAGAGAATCAACAAATTAGGCACCAACTCATTAATATTAGGGTAAATAGTTCCCGATAATGAATTATTTGATAGATCCAAGAATTGCAACCATGATGATGAGAAAATTGGACCCTCGAAGCGATTGTTGCTCAAATTAACATTGGTGAGATCCATGAGATGCGTAAGTGATCCCGGGAGCGTTCCTCTAATCTCATTGTGGGATAGCTCGACGGTATTGATCGTAGAAGAGAAGTTCCAAAACCAGTCTGGCATCACATCCGAAATCCCTGCATTGGAAATGTCTATGTACGAAAGATTCTGTAGCGCTCGGAGCCATGCAGGAAATGGAGGCCCCAGTTTACAAGATCTACACCATAGAGTGGTTAGGCGAAGAGGTGGAACCCAATCTGATCCCACATTCAGGGCCAGCTGCGAGTTGTTAGACAAGTCGAGATATTTTAACCTTGTGAGATTAGAGAAATGTGGCTCAGAAAAAACACCCTCCAAATAATTAGATCTGAGATCCAATACCACGAGTTCCGAGAGCTGCCCCAGAGTTTCAGCTGGAATGGTCCCATTCAGCTCATTACGATTAAGAGAGAGATAGCTCAGATTCTTTATGCCCCCTAACCAATCTGGCAACGTCCCAGCAAGATCTCCGTCGTCCCAAAACAACGTCTTCAAGCTCTCCTTGATGCACCCAGCTGAGAGAGCTGCTCCCACCTCATTGAACTTGCCACCAAACTTATTCCCTGAAAGATACAATTCGGACAACGCGCAGAGGTTTCCTAGGGCCGTCGGTATTCCTCCGATGATTCTTTCGTTGTATGAGAGGTCGAGGACCGTGAGCGAAGTTAAATTTCCAATAGAAGCTGGAACAAGGCTCTGAAAGCTATTAACTTGGAGATGAAGGTACCTGAGTCCAGTTATCTTAAACAGCCAGGGTGGTAATGTAGAGTTGATTCCGTTGTCAGAAAGTTCAAGCACACGGAGAGATCTGAAGTTAACATGAGGAAGGTGAGGCGGAATATGAAGGAGGTGACAGCCTGAGATGTGGATCTCAGATAGTGATGGAAGCCCATTTAGCGACTCTAACCAGCCTGAAGCTCTGCTAAGGTCCACACCATCCAGGTTAAGGTATTTCAGAGACGAAAGATGGGAGAGCCACCGACCGGTGTCCATGTACGTAAGATATGGGAACATATCGAACGTCGAAAGGTCGAGATAGTGCAAGGTAGATAGGTTCCCGAGCTGATGAGGAACCCATCCATTAAACCCAGCAAAAGAGAGGTCCAGGTATCTCAAACTCCTCAACGAACCGATGAAACTCGGGATGGGAATACCTTGGAAATCGTTCCAGCTGAGGTCCAGGTGCTCCAGATGCTTCAGTCCGAGCAACGAAGGATTGATGTCGCCTCCCAATCCTCCATTTTTCCGGACCAGATCGATAATTACCATTAATGTCGTAACTCTGGAAGGTGTTCCGAAGGTGGAGGGTGAGGACGTGTCCGGTCCGGTTGCTGCACTTGACTCCCCTCCATCCGCAACTGGCATGGCCCACCCACGAGGAGAGGACGCCGGAGGGGTCCACAAGGCCCGCTTTGAACTCGAGGAGGGACTCCCTCGATGTGGTTGGATGCAGCCCATCATCATTGTGGGGAGAAGAAGAAGAAGGGAGAGACAAAGCAATAGCAATAGGTGGGGGGGCGAAGTGGGGCGACTGCAGGTCGTAGGAGCACCCATTGCCATTGGTAAGAGGCACTGCAGCAACTTATTTGTGGTGGGTGGAGTGATTCCCTGGCCTCCATCATACAAGCGCGAGAATACATAGTCGAAGTCGGCCAACGTAGAAGTCGGCCTGTGGTGGGTGGAATGATTGGGCATGTGCCGGTCCACACACAGGCTGACGACGTGTCCGGTCCGGTTGCTGCACTTCACTCCCCTCCATCCGCAGCAGGCATGGCCCACCCACGAGGAGAGGACGCCGGAGGGGTCCACAAGGCCCGCTTTGAACTCGAGGAGGGACTCCCTCTCTGGTTGGATGCAGCCCATCATCATTGTGGGGAGAAGAAGAAGAAGAAGGGAGAGACAAAGCAATAGCAATAGCAATAGCAATAGGTGGGGGGGGGGAAGCGAAGGGGGGTAGTAGGAGCACCCATTGCCATTGGTCGATCATAGAAGCTCAAGAATGTATATATCTGCAATGAAAAGGGAGGTCATGGCAGATTATGATTGGGCCGTAAGCATGACGAGGCATAAATGGGTACAATAAATATATTTGTTGCGGAGGGACCTTAGCCACAACTAAAATATGCTGTGTCCTTTGTCTAATATGATACCTCCTGCAAGGACTTTAGCCACATTACCCAATTTTTTAATCGAGATTTCTCAAAAAAAATTTACTACAATGAAATCACTGTAGCAATTGTTACTTAATTATGTAATAAAGAGTAACAGCTATATATTGTTACAATGAAATCACTGTAGCAGTGAAGAGTAACATTTGTGATTTTAGTATTATGGGCAGTTTTGTCATTTAAAGGAGCATATGGTCAACAAAGAGACTTGTTGTAAAAGCATCTTTTTCGGGAGGGACCTGGTGTAAAGCCATCTTATTGTCCGTCCTTTACACTAGATGAATCTATTGTCAGGGACCTATCGATCACTAAGCCCCTCCAAAAAAGGTTATGACTTCAGAGATTATTTGAATGTCGGCTTTAGATCATTATAATGTCTGAGGTTTATACATAAGTGAAAATGTGTTGGCCAGCTGATGACTTTTCAACAATTTCTCTTTGTTTTAATTCGATGACAATGTTTGGCAAAAATAACAAGAAGGAAATAAAATGATTTGGGTTCGGATAAACTTTTCCACCGAGTACTCCTTACTTTTAGTTAATTATTCATTCCCCCCCCCCCCCCCAAAAAAAAAAAAAAAGTAATTATCTTATAAGTATTTATAGATAAAAAAAAGTGATTACCGAATTACACAATAAATTTATATTTTCTAATAACATGTCCATCACATCATAACATGTCCAAATTTTCTATAATACGTTCATCAAGGCCGGTTTTCGCTGAAGAATGCTAGATGTTTTAAAAAAATAAAGTAGCTAGCAGATAATTTTATTTTTTACAATGATTCAATAAAGATGTCAAACAATTTTGGTACGATTTTTGTTCTTGCAATTAGTTAAGAAGGTGAGGCATCATTGTGGACGAAATCTTTACTCATTTATAAAAGCAAAATTACAAGCCATAATTCATCACAATCTCCATACATTAGATACACATTTCATCTTAATTTCCACTGCAGACTTAGATACATCGATCATATTTATCACACATGCCCATAAAAGAGAGTACATCAAATATATTTTAAGGGTGCAACCATCTAATATACTAAAATTCTAACCTGGGTACACTGAGTCCTTCGGGATGGAAGCATGATCCACAATTGAATTAATATCGGTTTTTCATCTTGGCCATACGTATTGCTAGAACAACATAAGCCTTATCAGTCATGCGGTCGACGAATCGGGCATGTGCGATCCTCCACTTCTTGTTGAGAAGTAAAATGATGTAAACTGTCCAGAGGCCAACTGCAAATCCGGATCCAATGCTTAGATAAAGGCCTTCCATTTCGGAGTCACTTTCATCACTCTTAACCGGCTGTAGAGGCTGAGCTGCTCCATCATGATGACACTTAATGTTGAGTGGAAATCCGCGAAGGCCAAGGTTGCCAATGTAAATTGATGGATCTGTGAGGGCTTGTAATTGACCGCCAGAGGGGATTTCTCCAGAGAAGTTGTTGAACGACATGTTCAATACACTTAGTGAATACATAGAAGCCATGGTTTTAGGAATTGGGCCTGAGAGGTCGTTGAGTGACAAATCAAGAGATTCCAACCATTGTAACCCACCAATCTTCTCGGTGATCTTTCCCGTGAGATGATTTCCAGACAAATTCAAGTTATTCAATCCAGAAAGAGTTGTCAGTTCCTCGGGGATCCCTCCGGTTAAGTTATTGTATGCGAGGTCTACGCTTATGACCAAATCAAGCAATGTCTCATAGTACTCGTCTTCCCTTCCTTTCATGTTCACGTTGAGGTTATACGTAGGACCCCAATGTATTGATCTGTATGACCCCAATGTACCCGTACGATCCCAATGAGTCATTCTGTAATCAACATCCTTCATGGCAGTTAAATTTCCAAAGCTGTGAGGTATGGTTCCTGATATATTGTTATGAGCAAGGTCGATGATCCGAAGGTTTTGAATATTTCCTAGTTGTGGAGGAATATTTCCAATGAACAGATTAGATCGAAGGCGGAGTGCTTGTAAGGACGGTAATCTCTCTCCTATCCAGATTGGTATGATCCCACTAAGCTTATTATGACCAAGATCAAGAATTCTCATTTCTGTCCAATTTCCGAAGGTTGGAGGGAGTTCCCCCGACAAATCATTGCCACTCAAATGTAACGTGCTGAGGTAAGGTATAAAAAATAGGGAGGTTGGAATTCCCCCGGATAGTTTGTTGTTGGACAGATCCATAGAGATTATGGATTGGTGATGATCCCAACAGTTAGGTATCTCTCCTGATAAGTGGTTTGTGGAGAGATCTAGGATATTCAATTGCTTTAGCTTACATATTGAAAGGGGTATGTTTCCACTTATATTGTTTGCAGAAACAGAGAGAATCAACAAATTAGGCACCAACTCATTAATATTAGGGTAAATAGTTCCCGATAATGAATTATTTGATAGATCCAAGAATTGCAACCATGATGATGAGAAAATTGGACCCTCGAAGCGATTGTTGCTCAAATTAACATTGGTGAGATCCATGAGATGCGTAAGTGATCCCGGGAGCGTTCCTCTAATCTCATTGTGGGATAGCTCGACGGTATTGATCGTAGAAGAGAAGTTCCAAAACCAGTCTGGCATCACATCCGAAATCCCTGCATTGGAAATGTCTATGTACGAAAGATTCTGTAGCGCTCGGAGCCATGCAGGAAATGGAGGCCCCAGTTTACAAGATCTACACCATAGAGTGGTTAGGCGAAGAGGTGGAACCCAATCTGATCCCACATTCAGGGCCAGCTGCGAGTTGTTAGACAAGTCGAGATATTTTAACCTTGTGAGATTAGAGAAATGTGGCTCAGAAAAAACACCCTCCAAATAATTAGATCTGAGATCCAATACCACGAGTTCCGAGAGCTGCCCCAGAGTTTCAGCTGGAATGGTCCCATTCAGCTCATTACGATTAAGAGAGAGATAGCTCAGATTCTTTATGCCCCCTAACCAATCTGGCAACGTCCCAGCAAGATCTCCGTCGTCCCAAAACAACGTCTTCAAGCTCTCCTTGATGCACCCAGCTGAGAGAGCTGCTCCCACCTCATTGAACTTGCCACCAAACTTATTCCCTGAAAGATACAATTCGGACAACGCGCAGAGGTTTCCTAGGGCCGTCGGTATTCCTCCGATGATTCTTTCGTTGTATGAGAGGTCGAGGACCGTGAGCGAAGTTAAATTTCCAATAGAAGCTGGAACAAGGCTCTGAAAGCTATTAACTTGGAGATGAAGGTACCTGAGTCCAGTTATCTTAAACAGCCAGGGTGGTAATGTAGAGTTGATTCCGTTGTCAGAAAGTTCAAGCACACGGAGAGATCTGAAGTTAACATGAGGAAGGTGAGGCGGAATATGAAGGAGGTGACAGCCTGAGATGTGGATCTCAGATAGTGATGGAAGCCCATTTAGCGACTCTAACCAGCCTGAAGCTCTGCTAAGGTCCACACCATCCAGGTTAAGGTATTTCAGAGACGAAAGATGGGAGAGCCACCGACCGGTGTCCATGTACGTAAGATATGGGAACATATCGAACGTCGAAAGGTCGAGATAGTGCAAGGTAGATAGGTTCCCGAGCTGATGAGGAACCCATCCATTAAACCCAGCAAAAGAGAGGTCCAGGTATCTCAAACTCCTCAACGAACCGATGAAACTCGGGATGGGAATACCTTGGAAATCGTTCCAGCTGAGGTCCAGGTGCTCCAGATGCTTCAGTCCGAGCAACGAAGGATTGATGTCGCCTCCCAATCCTCCATTTTTCCGGACCAGATCGATAATTACCATTAATGTCGTAACTCTGGAAGGTGTTCCGAAGGTGGAGGGTGAGGACGTGTCCGGTCCGGTTGCTGCACTTGACTCCCCTCCATCCGCAACTGGCATGGCCCACCCACGAGGAGAGGACGCCGGAGGGGTCCACAAGGCCCGCTTTGAACTCGAGGAGGGACTCCCTCGATGTGGTTGGATGCAGCCCATCATCATTGTGGGGAGAAGAAGAAGAAGGGAGAGACAAAGCAATAGCAATAGGTGGGGGGGCGAAGTGGGGCGACTGCAGGTCGTAGGAGCACCCATTGCCATTGGTAAGAGGCACTGCAGCAACTTATTTGTGGTGGGTGGAGTGATTCCCTGGCCTCCATCATACAAGCGCGAGAATACATAGTCGAAGTCGGCCAACGTAGAAGTCGGCCTGTGGTGGGTGGAATGATTGGGCATGTGCCGGTCCACACACAGGCTGACGACGTGTCCGGTCCGGTTGCTGCACTTCACTCCCCTCCATCCGCAGCAGGCATGGCCCACCCACGAGGAGAGGACGCCGGAGGGGTCCACAAGGCCCGCTTTGAACTCGAGGAGGGACTCCCTCTCTGGTTGGATGCAGCCCATCATCATTGTGGGGAGAAGAAGAAGAAGAAGGGAGAGACAAAGCAATAGCAATAGCAATAGCAATAGGTGGGGGGGGGGAAGCGAAGGGGGGTAGTAGGAGCACCCATTGCCATTGGTCGATCATAGAAGCTCAAGAATGTATATATCTGCAATGAAAAGGGAGGTCATGGCAGATTATGATTGGGCCGTAAGCATGACGAGGCATAAATGGGTACAATAAATATATTTGTTGCGGAGGGACCTTAGCCACAACTAAAATATGCTGTGTCCTTTGTCTAATATGATACCTCCTGCAAGGACTTTAGCCACATTACCCAATTTTTTAATCGAGATTTCTCAAAAAAAATTTACTACAATGAAATCACTGTAGCAATTGTTACTTAATTATGTAATAAAGAGTAACAGCTATATATTGTTACAATGAAATCACTGTAGCAGTGAAGAGTAACATTTGTGATTTTAGTATTATGGGCAGTTTTGTCATTTAAAGGAGCATATGGTCAACAAAGAGACTTGTTGTAAAAGCATCTTTTTCGGGAGGGACCTGGTGTAAAGCCATCTTATTGTCCGTCCTTTACACTAGATGAATCTATTGTCAGGGACCTATCGATCACTAAGCCCCTCCAAAAAAGGTTATGACTTCAGAGATTATTTGAATGTCGGCTTTAGATCATTATAATGTCTGAGGTTTATACATAAGTGAAAATGTGTTGGCCAGCTGATGACTTTTCAACAATTTCTCTTTGTTTTAATTCGATGACAATGTTTGGCAAAAATAACAAGAAGGAAATAAAATGATTTGGGTTCGGATAAACTTTTCCACCGAGTACTCCTTACTTTTAGTTAATTATTCATTCCCCCCCCCCCCCCAAAAAAAAAAAAAAAGTAATTATCTTATAAGTATTTATAGATAAAAAAAAGTGATTACCGAATTACACAATAAATTTATATTTTCTAATAACATGTCCATCACATCATAACATGTCCAAATTTTCTATAATACGTTCATCAAGGCCGGTTTTCGCTGAAGAATGCTAGATGTTTTAAAAAAATAAAGTAGCTAGCAGATAATTTTATTTTTTACAATGATTCAATAAAGATGTCAAACAATTTTGGTACGATTTTTGTTCTTGCAATTAGTTAAGAAGGTGAGGCATCATTGTGGACGAAATCTTTACTCATTTATAAAAGCAAAATTACAAGCCATAATTCATCACAATCTCCATACATTAGATACACATTTCATCTTAATTTCCACTGCAGACTTAGATACATCGATCATATTTATCACACATGCCCATAAAAGAGAGTACATCAAATATATTTTAAGGGTGCAACCATCTAATATACTAAAATTCTAACCTGGGTACACTGAGTCCTTCGGGATGGAAGCATGATCCACAATTGAATTAATATCGGTTTTTCATCTTGGCCATACGTATTGCTAGAACAACATAAGCCTTATCAGTCATGCGGTCGACGAATCGGGCATGTGCGATCCTCCACTTCTTGTTGAGAAGTAAAATGATGTAAACTGTCCAGAGGCCAACTGCAAATCCGGATCCAATGCTTAGATAAAGGCCTTCCATTTCGGAGTCACTTTCATCACTCTTAACCGGCTGTAGAGGCTGAGCTGCTCCATCATGATGACACTTAATGTTGAGTGGAAATCCGCGAAGGCCAAGGTTGCCAATGTAAATTGATGGATCTGTGAGGGCTTGTAATTGACCGCCAGAGGGGATTTCTCCAGAGAAGTTGTTGAACGACATGTTCAATACACTTAGTGAATACATAGAAGCCATGGTTTTAGGAATTGGGCCTGAGAGGTCGTTGAGTGACAAATCAAGAGATTCCAACCATTGTAACCCACCAATCTTCTCGGTGATCTTTCCCGTGAGATGATTTCCAGACAAATTCAAGTTATTCAATCCAGAAAGAGTTGTCAGTTCCTCGGGGATCCCTCCGGTTAAGTTATTGTATGCGAGGTCTACGCTTATGACCAAATCAAGCAATGTCTCATAGTACTCGTCTTCCCTTCCTTTCATGTTCACGTTGAGGTTATACGTAGGACCCCAATGTATTGATCTGTATGACCCCAATGTACCCGTACGATCCCAATGAGTCATTCTGTAATCAACATCCTTCATGGCAGTTAAATTTCCAAAGCTGTGAGGTATGGTTCCTGATATATTGTTATGAGCAAGGTCGATGATCCGAAGGTTTTGAATATTTCCTAGTTGTGGAGGAATATTTCCAATGAACAGATTAGATCGAAGGCGGAGTGCTTGTAAGGACGGTAATCTCTCTCCTATCCAGATTGGTATGATCCCACTAAGCTTATTATGACCAAGATCAAGAATTCTCATTTCTGTCCAATTTCCGAAGGTTGGAGGGAGTTCCCCCGACAAATCATTGCCACTCAAATGTAACGTGCTGAGGTAAGGTATAAAAAATAGGGAGGTTGGAATTCCCCCGGATAGTTTGTTGTTGGACAGATCCATAGAGATTATGGATTGGTGATGATCCCAACAGTTAGGTATCTCTCCTGATAAGTGGTTTGTGGAGAGATCTAGGATATTCAATTGCTTTAGCTTACATATTGAAAGGGGTATGTTTCCACTTATATTGTTTGCAGAAACAGAGAGAATCAACAAATTAGGCACCAACTCATTAATATTAGGGTAAATAGTTCCCGATAATGAATTATTTGATAGATCCAAGAATTGCAACCATGATGATGAGAAAATTGGACCCTCGAAGCGATTGTTGCTCAAATTAACATTGGTGAGATCCATGAGATGCGTAAGTGATCCCGGGAGCGTTCCTCTAATCTCATTGTGGGATAGCTCGACGGTATTGATCGTAGAAGAGAAGTTCCAAAACCAGTCTGGCATCACATCCGAAATCCCTGCATTGGAAATGTCTATGTACGAAAGATTCTGTAGCGCTCGGAGCCATGCAGGAAATGGAGGCCCCAGTTTACAAGATCTACACCATAGAGTGGTTAGGCGAAGAGGTGGAACCCAATCTGATCCCACATTCAGGGCCAGCTGCGAGTTGTTAGACAAGTCGAGATATTTTAACCTTGTGAGATTAGAGAAATGTGGCTCAGAAAAAACACCCTCCAAATAATTAGATCTGAGATCCAATACCACGAGTTCCGAGAGCTGCCCCAGAGTTTCAGCTGGAATGGTCCCATTCAGCTCATTACGATTAAGAGAGAGATAGCTCAGATTCTTTATGCCCCCTAACCAATCTGGCAACGTCCCAGCAAGATCTCCGTCGTCCCAAAACAACGTCTTCAAGCTCTCCTTGATGCACCCAGCTGAGAGAGCTGCTCCCACCTCATTGAACTTGCCACCAAACTTATTCCCTGAAAGATACAATTCGGACAACGCGCAGAGGTTTCCTAGGGCCGTCGGTATTCCTCCGATGATTCTTTCGTTGTATGAGAGGTCGAGGACCGTGAGCGAAGTTAAATTTCCAATAGAAGCTGGAACAAGGCTCTGAAAGCTATTAACTTGGAGATGAAGGTACCTGAGTCCAGTTATCTTAAACAGCCAGGGTGGTAATGTAGAGTTGATTCCGTTGTCAGAAAGTTCAAGCACACGGAGAGATCTGAAGTTAACATGAGGAAGGTGAGGCGGAATATGAAGGAGGTGACAGCCTGAGATGTGGATCTCAGATAGTGATGGAAGCCCATTTAGCGACTCTAACCAGCCTGAAGCTCTGCTAAGGTCCACACCATCCAGGTTAAGGTATTTCAGAGACGAAAGATGGGAGAGCCACCGACCGGTGTCCATGTACGTAAGATATGGGAACATATCGAACGTCGAAAGGTCGAGATAGTGCAAGGTAGATAGGTTCCCGAGCTGATGAGGAACCCATCCATTAAACCCAGCAAAAGAGAGGTCCAGGTATCTCAAACTCCTCAACGAACCGATGAAACTCGGGATGGGAATACCTTGGAAATCGTTCCAGCTGAGGTCCAGGTGCTCCAGATGCTTCAGTCCGAGCAACGAAGGATTGATGTCGCCTCCCAATCCTCCATTTTTCCGGACCAGATCGATAATTACCATTAATGTCGTAACTCTGGAAGGTGTTCCGAAGGTGGAGGGTGAGGACGTGTCCGGTCCGGTTGCTGCACTTGACTCCCCTCCATCCGCAACTGGCATGGCCCACCCACGAGGAGAGGACGCCGGAGGGGTCCACAAGGCCCGCTTTGAACTCGAGGAGGGACTCCCTCGATGTGGTTGGATGCAGCCCATCATCATTGTGGGGAGAAGAAGAAGAAGGGAGAGACAAAGCAATAGCAATAGGTGGGGGGGCGAAGTGGGGCGACTGCAGGTCGTAGGAGCACCCATTGCCATTGGTAAGAGGCACTGCAGCAACTTATTTGTGGTGGGTGGAGTGATTCCCTGGCCTCCATCATACAAGCGCGAGAATACATAGTCGAAGTCGGCCAACGTAGAAGTCGGCCTGTGGTGGGTGGAATGATTGGGCATGTGCCGGTCCACACACAGGCTGACGACGTGTCCGGTCCGGTTGCTGCACTTCACTCCCCTCCATCCGCAGCAGGCATGGCCCACCCACGAGGAGAGGACGCCGGAGGGGTCCACAAGGCCCGCTTTGAACTCGAGGAGGGACTCCCTCTCTGGTTGGATGCAGCCCATCATCATTGTGGGGAGAAGAAGAAGAAGAAGGGAGAGACAAAGCAATAGCAATAGCAATAGCAATAGGTGGGGGGGGGGAAGCGAAGGGGGGTAGTAGGAGCACCCATTGCCATTGGTCGATCATAGAAGCTCAAGAATGTATATATCTGCAATGAAAAGGGAGGTCATGGCAGATTATGATTGGGCCGTAAGCATGACGAGGCATAAATGGGTACAATAAATATATTTGTTGCGGAGGGACCTTAGCCACAACTAAAATATGCTGTGTCCTTTGTCTAATATGATACCTCCTGCAAGGACTTTAGCCACATTACCCAATTTTTTAATCGAGATTTCTCAAAAAAAATTTACTACAATGAAATCACTGTAGCAATTGTTACTTAATTATGTAATAAAGAGTAACAGCTATATATTGTTACAATGAAATCACTGTAGCAGTGAAGAGTAACATTTGTGATTTTAGTATTATGGGCAGTTTTGTCATTTAAAGGAGCATATGGTCAACAAAGAGACTTGTTGTAAAAGCATCTTTTTCGGGAGGGACCTGGTGTAAAGCCATCTTATTGTCCGTCCTTTACACTAGATGAATCTATTGTCAGGGACCTATCGATCACTAAGCCCCTCCAAAAAAGGTTATGACTTCAGAGATTATTTGAATGTCGGCTTTAGATCATTATAATGTCTGAGGTTTATACATAAGTGAAAATGTGTTGGCCAGCTGATGACTTTTCAACAATTTCTCTTTGTTTTAATTCGATGACAATGTTTGGCAAAAATAACAAGAAGGAAATAAAATGATTTGGGTTCGGATAAACTTTTCCACCGAGTACTCCTTACTTTTAGTTAATTATTCATTCCCCCCCCCCCCCCCAAAAAAAAAAAAAAAGTAATTATCTTATAAGTATTTATAGATAAAAAAAAGTGATTACCGAATTACACAATAAATTTATATTTTCTAATAACATGTCCATCACATCATAACATGTCCAAATTTTCTATAATACGTTCATCAAGGCCGGTTTTCGCTGAAGAATGCTAGATGTTTTAAAAAAATAAAGTAGCTAGCAGATAATTTTATTTTTTACAATGATTCAATAAAGATGTCAAACAATTTTGGTACGATTTTTGTTCTTGCAATTAGTTAAGAAGGTGAGGCATCATTGTGGACGAAATCTTTACTCATTTATAAAAGCAAAATTACAAGCCATAATTCATCACAATCTCCATACATTAGATACACATTTCATCTTAATTTCCACTGCAGACTTAGATACATCGATCATATTTATCACACATGCCCATAAAAGAGAGTACATCAAATATATTTTAAGGGTGCAACCATCTAATATACTAAAATTCTAACCTGGATACACTGAGTCCTTCGGGATGGAAGCATGATCCACAATTGAATTAATATCGGTTTTTCATCTTGGCCATACGTATTGCTAGAACAACATAAGCCTTATCAGTCATGCGGTCGACGAATCGGGCATGTGCGATCCTCCACTTCTTGTTGAGAAGTAAAATGATGTAAACTGTCCAGAGGCCAACTGCAAATCCGGATCCAATGCTTAGATAAAGGCCTTCCATTTCGGAGTCACTTTCATCACTCTTAACCGGCTGTAGAGGCTGAGCTGCTCCATCATGATGACACTTAATGTTGAGTGGAAATCCGCAAAGGCCAAGGTTGCCAATGTAAATTGATGGATCTGTGAGGGCTTGTAATTGACCGCTAGAGGGGATTTCTCCAGAGAAGTTGTTGAACGACATGTTCAATACACTTAGTGAATACATAGAAGCCATGGTTTTAGGAATTGGGCCTGAGAGGTCGTTGAGTGACAAATCAAGAGATTCCAACCATTGTAACCCACCAATCTTCTCGGTGATCTTTCCCGTGAGATGATTTCCAGACAAATTCAAGTTATTCAATCCAGAAAGAGTTGTCAGTTCCTCGGGGATCCCTCCGGTTAAGTTATTGTATGCGAGGTCTACGCTTATGACCAAATCAAGCAATGTCTCATAGTACTCGTCTTCCCTTCCTTTCATGTTCACGTTGAGGTTATACGTAGGACCCCAATGTATTGATCTGTATGACCCCAATGTACCCGTACGATCCCAATGAGTCATTCTGTAATCAACATCCTTCATGGCAGTTAAATTTCCAAAGCTGTGAGGTATGGTTCCTGATATATTGTTATGAGCAAGGTCGATGATCCGAAGGTTTTGAATATTTCCTAGTTGTGGAGGAATATTTCCAATGAACAGATTAGATCGAAGGCGGAGTGCTTGTAAGGACGGTAATCTCTCTCCTATCCAGATTGGTATGATCCCACTAAGCTTATTATGACCAAGATCAAGAATTCTCATTTCTGTCCAATTTCCGAAGGTTGGAGGGAGTTCCCCCGACAAATCATTGCCACTCAAATGTAACGTGCTGAGGTAAGGTATAAAAAATAGGGAGGTTGGAATTCCCCCGGATAGTTTGTTGTTGGACAGATCCATAGAGATTATGGATTGGTGATGATCCCAACAGTTAGGTATCTCTCCTGATAAGTGGTTTGTGGAGAGATCTAGGATATTCAATTGCTTTAGCTTACATATTGAAAGGGGTATGTTTCCACTTATATTGTTTGCAGAAACAGAGAGAATCAACAGATTAGGCACCAACTCATTAATATTAGGGTAAATAGTTCCCGATAATGAATTATTTGATAGGTCCAAGAATTGCAACCATGATGATGAGAATTGTGGAATTGGACCCTCGAAGCGATTGTTGCTCAAATCAACATTGACGAGATTCATGAGATGCGTAAGTGAGCCAGGCAGCGTTCCACTAATGTCATTGTGGGAAAGAACGATGGCATTGATCGTAGAAGAGAAGTTCCCAAACCAGTCTGGCATCACATCCGAAATCCCTGCATTGGAAATGTCTATGTACGAAAGATTCTGTAGCACTCGGAGCCATGCAGGAAATAATGGAGACCCCAGTTTACAAGATCTACATCTTAGAGTGGTTAGGCGAAGAGGTGGAACCCAATCTGATCCCACATTCAGGGCCAGCTGCGAGTTGTTAGACAAGTCGAGATATTTTAACCTTGTGAGATTAGAGAAATGTGCCGCAGAAAGAACACCCTCCAAATAATTAGATTCGAGATCCAATTCCACGAGCTCTGAGAGCTGCCCCAGAGTTTCAGCTGGAATGGTCCCATTCAGCTCATTACGATAAAGAGAGAGAAACCTCAGATTCTTTATGCCCCCTAACCAATCTGGCAACGTCCCAGCAAGATCACCGTCGTGCCAAACCAACATCTTCAAGCTCTCCTTGATGCACCTAGCTGAGAGAGCTGATCCCAGATCATTGAACTTGCCACCAAACCTACTCCCTGAAAGATACAATTCGGACAACGCGCAGAGGTTTCCTAGGGCCGTCGGTATTCCTCCGATGATTCTTTCGTTGTATGAGAGGTCGAGGACCGTGAGCAAAGTTAAATTTCCAATAGAAGCTGGAACAAGGCTCTGAAAGCTATTATCTTGGAGATGAAGGTACCTGAGTCCAGTTATCTTAAACAGCCAGGGTGGTAATGTAGAGTTGATTCCGTTGTCAGAAAGATCGAGCACACGGAGAGATGTGAAGTTAACATGAGGAAGGTGAGGCGGAATATGAAGGAGCTGACAGCCTGAGATGTGGATCTCAGATAGTGATGGAAGCCCATTTAGCGACTCTAACCAGCCTGATGCTCTGCTAAGGTCCACACTATCCAGGTTAAGGTATTTCAGAGACGAAAGATGGGAGAGCCACCGACCGGTGTCCATGTACGTAAGATATGGGAACATATCGAACGTCGAAAGGTCGAGATAGTGCAAGGTAGATAGGTTCCCGAGCTGATGAGGAACCCATCCATTAAACCCAGCAAAAGAGAGGTCCAGGTATCTCAAACTCCTCAACGAACCGATGAAACTCGGGATGGGAATACCTTGGAAATCGTTCCAGCTGAGGTCCAGGTGCTCCAGATGCTTCAGTCCGAGCAACGAAGGATTGATGTCGCCTCCCAATCCTCCATTTTTCCGGACCAGATCGATAATTACCATTAATGTCGTAACTCTGGAAGGTGTTCCGAAGGTGGAGGGTGAGGACGTGTCCGGTCCGGTTGCTGCACTTGACTCCCCTCCATCCGCAGCAGGCATGGCCCACCCACGAGGAGAGGACGCCGGAGGGGTCCACAAAGCCCGCTTTGAACTCGAGGAGGGACTCCCTCTCTGGTTGGATGCAGCCCATCGTCATTGTGGGGAGAAGAAGAAGGGAGAGACAAAGCAATAGCAATAGCAATAGCAATCGGTGGGGGGGGAAGCGAAGGGGGGTAGTAGGAGCACCCATTGGCATTGGTCGATCAGTAACAACGTGGTGGTGGCGGTGGTGGTGGTGGTGGTGTACCCTCCTCCGTCATAGAAGCTCAAGAATGTATATATCTGCAATGAAAAGGGAGGTCAACGTAGAAGTCGGTCAATAATAGGAGGGCATGCACCGAGAAATATAACAATCGCATACATCCCCTCCGTTTAGGAGAGCATTTTCGTCCTTTCCTTTGGATGACATGGCAGATTATGATTGGGCCGTAAGCATGACGAGGCATAAATCGGGTAGCAAATATGTTCTCAAATTTCCTTTTTTTTTTTTTTTGGGAAAGGTTCTCCCCGTTTAATTAATACTGTACCGAGGAATACTATTTGTACAAACTAATCAACAATCTATAAGACAATCACTCTAATGGTGTGCGGTGGGGCCCACAGACCTCAGTGCAATGGCATTCAGCCCACACCATTGTGGATTGTTTTTGCAAACTGTTTGATCCGCTACATTTGTTGATCTACCAATCATCGTGTGACACATACAACACTAAAAGGGCAAGAATATATATATATATATATATATATATATATATATATATATATATATATATATATATATATATATATATATATATATATATATGGGGAAATGAGTTCCTATGACATGTTATAGGGAGTACCCTATGACATATAGTGAGTTAGTAATCCTAGAATATTTAGAATGTTCTGAATTTTTATGAGGATGATCACCCTATCTTAGATAGGACCCCCACAAAAAATCGGCTCATTCTAAAACTTCTAAAGGCATCAAATATGGTTTTCAATTTAACGGTTAAAATGGATGGCCGATAAAGCTTCTATCATTTGATGCCCCAACAAGTTTTAGAATGCTTTGATTTTTTGTGGACATTCTATCTGAGGTAAGGTGATCACCCTAAAAAAAATTCAGCACATTCTAAACATTCTAGCATTACTAATTCACCATATGTCATAGGGTACTCCCTATGACATGTCATAGGAACCCAACCCTCATATATATATATATATAAAATGAAAACGAAGGTCAATGTAGAAGTCGGTCAACGCAGAAGTCGGTCCACACATAGAAATGGAATAATTGGGCATGTGCCATGGATTTCCAATCCCATCCAACGACTTATGTGCTTCTGAGTCATCCACGTCGCCGGGTGAAATGATTGGATTGCGGAAGTCGATCAACGAAGAAGTCAGTCCACACACAGGCATGGAAAATTTGGGCATGTGCTGTGGATTTCCAACTCCATCCAGCGCTTCTGTGCTACTGAGTCTTCCAAGTCGCCCGGTGAAATGATTGAACTACGGGAGTCGTGACACCGGCATCTGCCAGTTATTATATGGGGGAATGCATGGGTCTAAGGTCCTTGGTAGTGGATTTCCAATCCCATCAAGTGGCTTCTGTGCTTCTGAGTCATCCACGTCGCCCAGTGAAATGATTGGACTGTGGAAGCCGTGGCATTGACATCTGCCCATTACTATATGGGGGAATGGGTCTAAGGTCCTTGGTGAAAAGTTTGTATTACTTAAAGGACAGGATTAAATTTTGTTTAACGATAAGTCCTTGATTAGACGGTTTAGTTGTAACGACATCCATTGATTAACAGGAAACAATGATTCAATAAAAATGTCAAACCATTTGGTATGAATTTTGTTCTTTCTTTTAATTAGCTAAGAATATGGTGAGGCGCTGCGTCATTGTTAAAGAAATCTTTACTCATTTATAAAAGCAACATTAGAAGCCATAATTCATCACAATCTCCATACATTAGATTTGCAGTTGATCTTTCCACTGCAGACTCAGATACATTGATCATATTTATCACACATGCCCATAAAAGAGAGTACATCAAATATATTTTAAGGGTGCAACCATCTAATATACTAAAATTCTAAGCTGGGTACACTGAATCCTTTGGAATTGCAGCATGATCCACAATTGAATTAATATCAGTTTTCCATCTTGGCCATACGTATTGCTAGAACCACATAGGCCTTATCATACATGCGGTCGACGAATCGGAAATGCGCGATTTCTCCACTTCTTGTTGAAAAGTAAAATGATGTAAACTGTCCAGAGGTCAACTGCAAATCCAGATCCGATACTTAGATAAAAACCTTCCATTTCGGAGTCACTTAGTGGCCAGAGGGGATTTCTCCAGATAAGTTGTTGAATGACATGTTCAATACACTTAGTGAACACATAGAACCCATGGTTTCAGGAATTGCGCCTGAGAGGTCGTTGACTGACAAATCAACATATTCCAACCATTGTAACAGTAATATCCGAAGTTTGAGTTTAGGGCAACCCGATTTTATTATTATTATATTATTCCTAGAATAATTATTATGGACCCCTGTGTTATTAGAAAAAAAGTTATTTTAATTACATGCTGTACGGGACTCGAGTTGGACCGGACCATGGGTCTCGGATCCTAGTCGCGAGGCGGCCTTGGAAGAATGGTATTTGGCGCATAAGCAGGTATGTGCGTGTGTTAATGCATGGTATTCTTGGTTAACATAATTAATTAATAAAATAATTACAGTGTCAAGTATGTTAGACGCAAAAATGTTCGTGAGCCGGTCTTTCGTGGATGGTATAGGTTTGAGTGCAAATCGCGGGCGATCTAACCGTAATGTAAGCATCCCAACCACCCGATCGCCATCGGATGCACCCATCCCATCCCACCTCAAATTATTTTTCCCCTTATCGAGCCCCACCATCCGATCATCATCGGGTGGGTGCAAAAACCCAAATCCCATCCTCTCACCCGTTAATCTCTCTCTCTCTCCTCAAATCCTCTAGCTCAGCCGTCCGATGTACATCGAGTGTTAACAAAAAAAAATTTTCATAACCTAAATCTAAAACCCATCCCCAAATCTCACCTCTCTCTCTCTCTCTCTCTCTCTCTCTCTCTCTCTCTCTCTCTCTCTCTCTCTCTCCCTCACCGATCTTGTCACCCCCTCTCTCCCATCACATCTCCCTCTCCTTCCCCTCTTCGTTCTTGATCTCCCCTCACCCCGGATCCCCGAGAACCCAGCCCCCAATCTCGCCCGTACACCGGCCGCCGCCCCTCCCCTTTCTTAAAGACCCGATCCCTCACCCCCCTCTCTGATCTCTCATCTCTCACCTCCCTCTCGTCCCGACCCCCCTTTTCCTCTCCTCAGTTCGACCCCTTCTCCCCTCTGGTCTCTCTCTCTCTCTCTCTCCCTCTCTCTCTCTCTCTCTCTCTCTCTCTCTCTCTCTCTCTCTCTCTCTCTCTCTCTCTCTCTGTCCCTCCGATCTCTCTCTTCCTGGTTGTGGCTGCGCGCAGCGGCGCCAGAGAGGAAGTAGTCGGCCAGAGGAAAAGTCGCAGTCGGAGCAAACGCCCCCCCCCCCCCCCCCGCCGACTAGGTCCGCCCCCCTCTCTCTCTCTCTCACTCTTTTCCTCTTCTTTCTGTGGAACCATCCTACCAGCTGCCACCCCTTTGCCTTTCCCTTCGATCCAGCCAGGTGGCCACCGACTACGCAGCCTGCGAGGCCTAACCTTGCCAGGCCAGACCCCCACCTGCACTGATCGCATTCAATGTCGTTCCACCCTTTGGTGCTGGCCAACCTCGTCCCTCCCTTCCCACGTCGAGGCTGTCGTGCCTTGTATACTGAGCGAACTCATCTTGACGGAGATTCAAGGCCCAAATTGTCTACCGAGCGAACTCATCTTGATTATCCACATTGATCATCCGATCGGCTCAACCTGCCTTATCAAGGATGTCTTTGAGAGGGTGCTCGGAGGAGACGGTGATCAAGTACGAGACAAAGTAGGGACGGAGTCGTCAGGAGGCTGTTAGTAGAGCCAAGGCAACCTTCTTTGTTCTTGAGTAACAAGTCTCGGCTGGCAGAAGGGTGCGACTGATGCAGTAAATGGGTCGTTTAACACCATCCCTTCTGCTGACCAAGACTATGCTGATGGCTTGATTGGTGACGACAAGATATAACCAGAGTGGTTCTTCCAGCGATAGAGCGTTCAGGATGGGAGCTCGAGCGAGATAGAATTTGATGCTTTGGAAAGCTTGCTCACAGGCCAAGTTCCATCCCAAGGTGTCTACCTTGCAAAGCTTGTCGAAGAACGACTTGCATTTGTTCGAGGACTTGAAGATGAATCAGTTGAGGGCTGCTAACCTACCCATGAGGCACTGAACCTTTTTTGGGTTAGAAGGTGATGGCATCTCGAGGATTGCTCTGATTTGATCTTGATTTACTTCGATGTTCCTCCTGGTCACCAGATGACCAAGGAATTTGCTCGATTGCACTCCAAAGACATACTTAGCTGAATTCAGCTTCTACGTTACTTCCTCAGAATTTGAAAGGTCTCAGCAAGGTCGGAGAGATGATCTGTTTGAGTTCGACTCTTGATGAGCTAGTCGTTGACGTAGACTTCGACGTTGTGGCCGATCTGTTCCTTGAACATCTTCGTAACTAGTCTCTGGTAGGTTGACCCTATGTTCTTGAGACCGAAAGGTATGACGTTATAGTAGTAGAGACCTCTGTCTATCACGAAGCAAGTCTTCTCTTGATCATCGGGATGCAACGAGATTTGATTGTAGCCTGAGTACGTACCCATCCATAAAAGATAGAAGCTTATGGCCAGTAGTGGCGTCGACAAGTCTATCTATCCTTGACATGGGGAACGGATCCTTGGGACAAGCTTTGTTGAGATTTGTGAAATAGATGAAGACTCTGATCTTTCTGTTCTTCTTTGGGATGGCAATGATATTGGAGATCCAAGTTGGATACTCTACTTCACGAATGAAACCTAGCGTGAGTAACTTATTGATCTCCTCTCGAATCATAACCAGCACTCCAGTCTGATTATTCGAGGCTTTTGCTTGATCACGTTCGATCCTACTTTGATAGTGAGCCAATGACATACGACATCCGGACTGATCCCGGGCATGTCTTTGAAGCTCCAGGCAAAGACATCAATGCTGGACATATGAAGGATACCATGTCTTGCACTTCTGCGTCGCTAAGACTGGTATACCAATAAATGTTTCTCGAAGAAGATCATCGTTGTCTTGGTTTACTCGGACGATCTCTTCGATTGAAGGTAGAGCCTCCCACTCCATCGGCACAGGCTCAGGAAACAGAGGCTCCCTTGACTGCTATCTGGTCGAGGGGTCAACTTCATCAACTGAACGCTTAACCAGCATTGCATTGGGAGTCAACCGAACCCGTGCAGCCACTGCCTCGCATGATCTACCCGTCTGTTGACTCCCTTTAATGCACCTGATGCCTTCCTCGGTTGGAAATTTGAGGAGTTAGTAATAAGAGGAGGAGACGACGCTAATCTGATGGAGGAAAGGTCTGCTTAGAATAGCGTTGTAGTTCGACGTCCCTTCGACAACGGTAAACTGAACAAATACTCGCATCTCCTGCCCAAGATCGAGCATGAACCTTGCCTCTCCCATCGTCATGTTTTGATCACCGTTGAAGCCAGTGATGATAGTGGGGACCACGTCAAGACTTTTATACTTGTGGCTGAGGCGCTTAAAGCAGTCAGAGAACATGATATCGATGGAGCTACCGGTGTCGATGAGGATTCGATTGACGGAGCTCCCCTCGACGACGAGGCGGAGGACTAGGGGGTCCTGACACTGAGTGTAGACTCCATTGAGGTCATGGTGATCAGTGAAGAGGATCATCGGTCAAGGGAGACCTTTGATGGGCTTCTCGATCCATGACTCCTCGACTTGAGCTACCATGCGCACGTGATGGACACGTCACACCTGGCATTTGACTTCCTTCTGAATCAGAGTCTGGTGATAGAGATTACCGTTGATACCGTAGATCTCTGCCCGCACAATGAGAGGAGTTGATTGACGTTTGACCGAATGGATCCAACACATCTCCTTCTCCCTTTGAGGAGGGGGAGGAGGAGGAAGTGAATCATTTGTTGGGCCGGTGTAGGCCTTGAATTTCCAGAGGTGTCCTTGCAAAAGATCCTCCAGGTGGTACTTTAGGTGGTAGCATCGGGTAGTGGGGTAGCCATGATACCGGTGGAAGTCGCAATGGATCGACTTATCCTCTGTCTGCTTGGTGTCGGGCTTGAAAGGGTCGGGTCTCTTGAGGTAGTCTTCGTGTTGTATCTACTCGAGGATGATATCGATAGGCAGATTCCAGTTAGTGAACTTGGTCCTCCAAGGCTTTGCGGGTCTATCGTCTGCCCGCTTCGATCTCTTGGAGGCTCCACCTTCCTTAGCCTAAGCGTTATGAGCTCGGGATGCCGGTCTTGCTAGCTCCTTGTCAGAAGGATGCTTCTTGAGGTCACTCCCCTTGTAAGCAATTTGATCATCCTCCACTTTGATCTCCCACTGGATTCGATAGAAAAATACTCCAAGGGAGATAGGTGGGTTACGGATGAGGTCGTTGTAGATGTGGAGATCATAGCGTAAAGCATTCTGAAACGCGAGCATGACGGCTTCGTCGTCGAGGTGTCGCCCGAAGATTGCTGCATGCTCGTTCCGGAATTTTTGAGTAAATTCTCGAAGAGTTTCATCTGATCCCATTCAGAGTCGGTAGAGGGAATTCAGCTTATTCTCTGACTTGAGGTTCAACCTATAGTGTTGAACGAAAAAGTCTGCTAGATCCTCAAACCAACTCACGAAGCCCGCCAGGAGGTGGTGATACCAATCTAACAACATTTCGTCCACGCTGCCTGCAAAGATCCGGCATAGAACCTGGTTGTCATAGTCATGCGGCGTCAACGCCTACTTAAGACGATGACGTGTAGCGTTGGGTCTCCCGTCAGACAGTTGATTTTGGAGAGAATGGGGGTCCTCCAGCTTCGAGGGAAAGGAGCACGGAGGATTTGCTGATGAAGCGGTCCTTCGGAGGTATTTTTCTTTCTTGAAATACTTCATTTTTTCCCCCATGCATTCATCTTTGAATCATTTGAGAGTACTTCTTAGGTTTCCATGAATACAGTGCATGAGAACATCTGCTTGAGACTTACGAACCTTTTCCACCTTGCCCAACCTTGATTCTATTGAGAAAGATTATTCGACGGTTGACAAAGCTTTGCAGGGGGGTCGATCGAGCCTCATTCGTCGGTTGACAAAGATTAGTTTTCATTGAGACCTATTCACCCCCGTCTAGTTACATAATCCATTTATTTTCCAACATACATTGATCAAAGACACCAGCTCCAGCTAGGGGTGGCAATGGGTCGGGTTCGGGTTGATACATAGGTATAAGGGCAAAACACCCAACCCGAACCAGACCCATTTAATAAACGGGTCTAAACTTAAACCCAAACCCGACCCGTCTAATAAACGGGTTGACCCTATCCGTTTAACCTGTTTACTAAACGGGTCGGGTCGGGTCGGGTCGGGTCAAGACAAGTCGGATTGAGCCGGGTCAGGTTGACAGGACCCATTTGGTAAACGGGTCAAGTCGGGTCAATCAGGTTATAAGTACAAACCCGAACCCGACCCATTAAATAAACGGGTCAATCGAGTCGACCCGTTTATGACCCGAACCCGTTTTAGACCAAACCCAAACCCGCTAACTTCGGGTCGGGTTCGGGTCGGGTCAAATATTGCCAAGCCTAGCTTTAGCTGCTGATTGGAGAGAGAGAGAGAGAGAGAGAGAGAGAGAGAGAGAGAGAGAGAGAGAGAGAGAGAGAGGCTAACTTCTGCTGTTTCTGATGCTGGCTGGAGGGAGAGAGGTGGCATCAGCCCAGCTCTCTCTCGCTCACTGGCTCGCCGTTTGTTTCGACAAAAGTGGCCATGGAAGTAATTATCAAAGTTGCGAAACTTGAACACATTGGCCGTTTGTTTCGGCATAATGGCCGCGGAAATCGAAAGTGGGACTTCTAGTCAACTATCATAGGCCTCTTTTTCAATCCCTCCATTTCGGAGCATTTTGATCCAAAATGAGACTTTTTCCATCCAAAAGTGATATTTTATGACATATCATCCATGCATAACACTTTTTATACTTCTGGCACTTCCTTGTATATAACTTTCGTCAAAATTTTATGTCATGTTATCCTTGCAAAACATTTTCTACACTTCTGTCACTTCTATGCATAGCACTTTTGCCAAAACAAATAGTGGAAGTAGCAGAACTATAGTTTCTAGCCTTATCACTTCCATCAAAACAAACAACAAAACTGGATCTTCCGACTGAAAGTCTCTATCAACACTTCCTATACTTCTGCCACTTTCTACACTTCTACTTTCGAACAACGAATCGGCCAGCGAAAAGTAATGAAACATATACCTTCCATAGATGATTGCATGATACCTACACTGAGTTTCTCTTTTGATCACGGATGAAGAATAAGCCGGTTACTCGTAGCCGAACTGAGAGAGAGAGAGAGAGAGAGAGAGAGAGAGAGAGAGAGAGAGAGAGAGAGAGAGAGAGAGAGAGAGAGAGAGAGAGAGAAGAGAGAGAGAGAGAGAGAGAGAGAGAGAGAGAGAGAGAGAGAGAGAGAGAGAGAGAGAGAGAGAGAGAGAGAGAGAGAGAGAGAGAGAGAGGAGAGAGAGAGAGAGAGAGAGAGAGAGAGAGGGATTTGTGGCTTGATGAGATGTTACCATATGGGAGAGAGCATGATTGGATACAACCGAATCCCAAAAAGTATTTCTTTGGAGAGTCCAAAACATAATCCTGGAAACCATTTTCCCGGGTCCCGGCTCCCGGCTCCCGGCTCCGGAGCCCTTTTGGGGATTATGGGATTCTGGGCTCAAGGATCCCATAATCAAAATCTTAACACAAAATCAAAGTGGGCTTCATGAAGCTATTTACGATATCTGCAGAGCATGGCGGTCAACCTTAGTTACTCGAAAGCAAAGTTCACTTACAAAAATTACAACGGCACCCTCATAACATCAATGTTGTTTTAACCTATAAATTTTCCGCACGCAACTGATGATTTCGAAGCTAATTCGGCGAAAGTCAATCTAATCTTTGGCTCAAGTGAGAGTTAAAAGCTTCGCAACCATAGCGATCAACAGACAACAGCCGCGAGATTTAATTCCACAGCAAGATCACATTTAAACTCCTGTTGAGTCTCGACCTGCAACATCTGCATACAGGGATTTTGAGTGTACATTGATCAGATAAATGTAGCTACTATGTATGCGGAATGAAAGACTGCTACATAATAGATAAAATAAAATCCATTTATCATGGTCATTAGGGTTTCACAATCAAATAAAAAGATATGGTAAGAGAAGAATATGGCCGGGAGAGAAAGAAGAGAGCTTGTGGAATCCACCAGAAACCAAACTAAGAACTCGTTCATCATTCTTCATAAAACTGAATTACACTACTTTAAACAATAGATTTGAGCAACTCGGTACCGGAGAAATCTAGTTCTTATCAAAATCGCTGATTCAGATAAACTAACCCTAACTATCAAACAAAAGGTATCCTAAAGAAACAAAAAAAATTAAAAAAAAATCAAGAAACCGTAATCATGTTTTAAAACTTATTTAGCTATGATAACTGACCCAGGCCCAGAATACAATCTTTAAAAAAAACTCCATTGCATGAATCTTGACCATGAGATCATAATGCAGCATCTTTGTATTCATGCTCCATTAGAGTCCAAGGAGATGGTGATGGAGAACAATGTCGTTTTTTCTAACAATATGTTCATCAGATTTATATGTGCGAGCATGGGCCAGTGACCTTTGTGAGGGAGATCAATCGATGGACAGTGACATGTATCCTCTAGTTCATCAAGATCAAGGGGGGCATAGAAGATCTCGATCTCAACTGTCAAAAATGGAAGAAGAGATGGATCTTCAATCGAAGGTAGATCTTCAATCCAAAGAATCTGGACAGTTGAATCTTCACCGCCTTTGCAGATTTGGCTATTGGCTCTTTCATGGATCTTAAGCAATATTGTATTCATCAATTTCCTCCACAGCAATCACTCTTCCCGTTGTCCGTAGATCCTCTATCAGAACAATTTGCTAAGTCGAAGGCATCATTGTTTATTCTTTGGGATGGAAGCAAGATCAATTTTGGGAAGTGTGTGGGTCGGTGACATTCTTAAACAAGACCGATGAAACTTGCTCGGCATCGTGGATCCTATGGAAAGCTAAGGTGCCAAATAAAAAAAGTCAAAATCTTCATTTCTCTCTCCATTTAAAACAAAATCCTCACCAAAGAGAACTTGCTGAAAAGGAAGCATCCTAGAATTACATATACATCATACTCACGGCGATTCTAGTTCGGAAAGTTGCAACCATTTGTTCCTTCCTTCCTCGTACTCTCGGGATATTTAGGACCACTTAAAGAGGAAATACCACATCAGAGGACATCCAGCCTCCTTGCTTTGACCACTTTAGCGGAAGAGGAAAATTCAGACAAATATGAGGAAACTCTGGGACATCATAGTTATGGCCACGATTTGGAACATTTGATTGGAGCATAATCGGAGAGTCTTCCAGCATACGTCTGCTCCTCCTTCTGAGATCACCAAACGCAAAATAAAAAGTTAGGTGTTATCTAAACCCTAGTCTGAATTTAAACATTTCAATTCCATTACATGGGCAGCTTCAGGAGGAATGAACCAAGATAAAACAATTAAGATGGATAAACAAGGAGACAAAGCAAGATAACCCACATAAAAATTACCTTTTACATCTTGTTTACTGGCAAAAAATATATTATTAAACAAATGAAAAAGATTTTAAAAAATGGATTCGAGATAATCCAATTGCGAAGAATTATGGTAACCTATCATTAGATTTTTTTTTTTCTTTTTGAATGTCAGTACCTTAAGCAAAGGATGCCTATTAGAGGAAGCTATAATATGGATTCTTCATGGATGAAGAAGATATTAACTTTGAACCTTTCTTATGTATGACAGGCAGCATGCCATTATAACCTATTAACTTCCTCCTTACATTAAAATCCATGACCTTTTTTTCCATTATTCTGCATTTGGCCCCTTTCACAACAAACAAGTTGTCCAAAATAACTCGCCCATGTCCTTTAATAGGACATAGAACACAATAACAATAGAATCCTAACGCTAAAGCTCTAAATCTGACCCTAGAGACTGCTAGTCTCAAGACTCTCAACACCGAGTTATTCATTAGAACTTTATCAGCTAATACAGATCTAATCTGCATGGTTATGTACTAAATAAACAGTTATCATCATCCTTGCAATGTATCGTCCTTCCACCTCACCAAGGACTTGACAAAAACCATAACATGCAGAATAAGGTGCATTCATCATCATTGAAGTCTAAAACAGCACAAGCATCAAATACCATGAGCTACTCAATTTGAGAGAGAGAGAGAGAGAGAGAGAGAGAGAGAGAGAGAGAGAGAGAGAGAGAGAGAGAGAGAATGGGTTGAAGCAAAAAGAGATTTTGTAGAAAGCCAATGTGTTCTGGTGAAAGCAAAGAGTGATCCATATGGTCAGACCTACCATCAAGTTTTATACATCTGATCTCTGGAAAGGTGACCGACATCTCTGACTACATTCGTCTCCGTGCCATCTCCACGGGACCACGATCCGACGATCCGCTATGAGACCTACCATCAATCTGAACTGTCAACTCCCTTGGTTCAGTCGCACTCGTTCCTTCTTCAGCCTAGCCAGCAAGGTCTACTATCTCGACTTGCTGAAGGACTGTTAACTAATATGTGGTTCCTCTCATGGTGAAGTCTGTATGATGTGAACCTCATGATCCGCATATGGTGAAGTCAGTATGATGTAAAACCTTATGATCGGCATATGGTGTCATCATGGAAAGTGGTTGGCAATGTCATGGATGGGGCCAAAGTAGCGTTGAAATGAGGGCTGGCGTCGCAAATTGCATTGTTTCTGTTATCGTTGACGACATAAAACTTCCCCTAGCGATATACAATGGCAGCTACTCAGGAAGGGCAAGGTGGTATCCACTATGGTCTGTGCATCAAAACTGGGTTGACAAAAGGCGAATTTGGGACCAACGACTAATGTGGTTATCACAGTGCAATCATCGGGTGAGTTAGTGTTGGATGACAAGAAAGCACTCAAGATGTAAACCTCATGGGTGCAGTAATTGAAGCTTGCCTCAAAAGTTTTATTATCTGCTTCTTTGTGGACCATGCACTTTTTGCCAACGCGCGTGACACAAAATCCTAACTCACGTGGGAAGTCGTTTGCATGAGGGAGTTGGATCTGGGCTCTAGTGACGGGATACAGTAAAGATACGGATTCGGTGTTGGTATCGACTATCACAAACCATCCATCAGAGGAACCACATATTAGTTTACCGTAGACGTCCGGCAAGTCGAGATCGTAGATCTTCATGCTAGCGAGGCTGAAGAAGGTTATGGATGTGTGTTGATCATAAGGGAGCATCAACCAAGGGAGTTGACAGTTCCGATTGATGGTAGGCGCAACTCAAGGCGCGCGCCTGATTGAAGTAAGGCGCATATATATATATATATATATATATATATATATATATATATATATATATATATAGAGAGAGAGAGAGAGAGAGGCGTGTTAGGATGCGGCGTGCGGTGCGTGCGGCGTCGCCCGCAACCGTCTGATGCACCGCTGCGGTGCGTGCGATGCACACAGCGGTGCATCAGACGGCTTCGGTGCGACACCGCACGCACCGCACGCCGCATCCTAACACGCCTCTCTCTCTCTCTCTCTCTCTCTCTCTCTCTCTCTCTCTCTCTATATATATATATATATATATATATATATATATATATATATATATATTCAAAACATGCATAAATAGACTAAGAAAATGAATCTTAAGACAAAAGATAAATTGGATAGATCGTTGTTGCAACAACACAAATGTTGTAGCCTTGTAGGTTTGAATTACAGCTCTAAATAAGCCATTTAAAATATATTAAATCTTCAAATATGTATAGTTCAAATTAAATAACCAGTTATAAGATATCAAATGTGATATTATAGTAAACAAAAAATAAATAGTGAATGATTGAATGTGTTATTTCATCCGTGTGTTTGTGCACATGCTTCTAAATCAATATAAAATGTGCAAATCGAGAAAGAAAAGAAAGCTCATTGAGTCTTGTAATAGTTGAAATAATATCAAAGTCATCAAATCCAAGTATCCAACCCACAATTGCTCATATGATCCTACCTAAGAACTATAACAAATAATTTTGAACGTAAATAATATTCAATCAATGTACCAATATTCAGACTACTGTAATCATGAATCAAATCTACTTAATAACATAATCATATTGCCAAAAATATCAATTGCAAGCACCTAATTGTACATGGGTCAACTAGGCGCGCTTTTTTTTGCTCCTGGAGCCTAGGCGCGCGCCTTAGACCTAGGTGCGCGTCTTTCTAGCAGAGTCTGGCCTTGTGCTTTTTGAGGCGCAGGGGGTGAACCTAGTTGAGCCTAAGCCTAGGCGCGCATTTAATAACACTGAATAATAGAAAGAAACATCACCCCAGTTAATGCAACGTGAAGTAGGAAAATGTAGACGAACTCTGGTAGCAGCGATTAACAAAGTTGTGATGGAATGTATATCATCTGGAGAGTAACTTGGATAAGCAGTTAGAATATTGAGAGCTACTACATCATTTCAATGGGTCTTCTCATGTAAATGTTGAAGTCCTCTGTTAGTTATTCACATGAAGTACAATCAACTATGAGAAACTGTCATAGACTAGGAAGCACGGATACTTCCCCAGGCCTCCCGTACCCGTGTCGGACACTTGTCGGACACCGACACTCGCCGGACACTCGTTGGACACGCACCGGACACGCATGTGCCGTGTCCCACATGCTTCCAAGAGCCGGACACGGTCGGACACTTGTCGGACACTCGCCGGATACTAGTCGGACACTCACTGGACACGCACCGGACATGGCGAGTTGACGGGTTGTTCGATATAGGGTCGGATCACAAGCTGCCTTAGAGGATTAGATAGGTTGAAACCAAAACTAAATCGCAGCCGTTCTTTTACATGTCATTTGGGTCTGAGTATAATTCACTTGTCAGGTTGGTTGTAACAGACGGTTACAATTCAGTTTTGGCTTTAACCTATCTGATCCTCTGAGTTTTCAGATAGATTGAATCCAAAACTGAAACACAACCATTCTTTTCCATACCATTTAGGGCTGTATGTGATTCACTAATCGGGATGGGTGTAACTAATGGTTGCGATATAGTATGCATTAAATTTTCATTTTAGTTGTTTTCTATGAGATTTTTTCGATTATTAAATATATATGAATTATGAACACACATAAAATATAAATAAAAAATATTAATTTATTTCGTCGTGTTCCCGCCATACTCGTGTCCTCTTTTTTTAGGATTTGCCGTGTTGGCATACCCGTGTCGTGTCGTAACCGTGTCCCCGTACCAGTATCAGTGCTTCTTAGGTCATAGGTGATGTAGGAGGAGAAGATTAGGCACTCTCTGAAATTGTTAAAAGGTGAACTGGATCCTTTTATTTTGTGATGCATGTTATTGGAAGAATCCACTAAGGAAAAACACGAGGAAAACCTTGCATATATGTCATGATGTCATTATGAACTCAATGTGCTGCAAATTGGAGTCATGCTTATGTTTTGTTGGTGATATGTGATCATCCTTAGTTCCTTAGTATACTGCACAAATTCATCCACTGTGGTTCTCATGTATGTTACTAATCTCCTCTGCTGTAGTTGTTGCATGGTGTATTTTCTCCCTAAAACCTCGGACAGTCCTAAAGACTGACTATTTACTAACACTACAGTAATGTACATCATTGAGTCACAAGAACAAAAATGGTGGCATTCCTTGCCTTTACAATGATGGCGGTATTCCGTACCTTTGGATTTGGAAAACACTAGCAACTCAAAGATTGGCAAAATATGGTGCTCGATCTTGCATTGCTTTAGATGCAAAAATCTCAAATAGGTCTTCAACCTGAGGATTCCATCTTCCTTCAACATCTTTAATTATGATTTGAAGCAGTCCATCAAGGCATCAATCCTTTTAAGCCTCAAAAGCCCCATACGTCAAGAGAAAAGTATCGATGCACATTTTCTTCTCAATGCTCCGTACCATTCAGGAACACGCGATCTAGTGTACATCAAAGATCAGTTATCAATAATCATCAGGTTATCATACCAACCTTTGATAGGTCCACTCTAAAACCAACTGTGGTTATTTGATAGAATGAGTATGCATTCAATTGTGAAACTACACCGTTAAGGCAATCATAGAACTACACCCTCTCACGTGCTAACGATAATCTTACATTCCCACTAAACGAATGCTTGTCAGGATCCATACGAAACAATTGGTGAAATGCCTAGATGGGGAAATATGTAGAGAATGTAAGAGGAGGAATAGAATCACCTTAGCACAACCTCAACTGGATTTTAAAGGTGATAGGAATTGTGAGGCAAACACCCATAACACTAACAAATTTTCCCGGAGGGGGGGAGGGTTTACTAATTCATCAATTCAGAAAGAGAAATTTTACACATACCCGACATTTCTGTAATTATCCCCCATTTCCCATCAAATTCGAATACACGCCATTTTTTTTTTGGATCATACCTCACTCTCATCCCAAAAATACCCTTACCCGTAGAATACACCCCAATTAAATCCCTCGCCCTTCTTGAATACACCCCAGTTAAACTCCAGCCCCTCTTCAATACCCCAGTCTTTCTGGCTAACCAGGCTGCCGGTAAGAGGTGGGCGGTGCCGAACATACCTCCTCGGCGCCAAAGAGGCCACCGCTCCTCTTTCAAATCTAGGTACTAAGGTTGGATGAGAGCTGTGGGATATAAGAAAGGCTATAATTCCCATGTTAACAGACTTGGGCAAGTGGTTGATAAAACAAGGGGAAATTCGGTATGTTCAGATATTGAAAATTTTCCCACTGAGAAAAGTACCCAGAGGATAAAATCATAAAAGAATAAGAAGGGAGGAAATAATTACCTTGAGCCCGATCAGAAATGGTGGCGGTTGTTGCACGGAAAGGGAGGCGGCAGAAGCACCGCCTGCTCGGTCTCGATGGGGTCCGACCTCAGTATCTGCCCCACAAAACATCAAATGCACAGAACACATAAGCATCAATGGAGATTGATCTGCAGTATAAGAGGGGATGGTACCAACAGCACGAGGGTTTTGGACGAACGGGGTCTTGGAGGACTGGCTTCGTGTCGTCCGCGGCCGGCCGGAATGGGGCTTCTGCTTCTGGGTTTTACCAGCGCCACCTGCGTCTCCTCTTCCCACCTCTATATCTCCGCCTTCACTCCCTCCCATGGTTCTCTCTCCCCGACCTCTCTTCATCCTCCAAGCTGCTGCTGCTGCTGTTTCTGTGAAGGAGCCGATCCTTTTCATTTGGGGCGTTCTATCAGCAGCACCGGATTCGGTTAGGCACCTGTTTTTTTTTTTTCTTTTTTAATACCCAGAGTGCCCTCATCTCTAATCTCTCCCCCCTCCAATGTCGAGTCGAGCTGAGGATCGTCCGCCGCCTCCTTCCTCCTCCTTTTTTCCTCTTCCTACTTCTCCTCCGTCCTCGCACCAAAATCCTAAGCCAACTAGAACATCTGCCAATGGTTTCAAGCTTTCGGAAAGGGAAGAGGGAGGAGAAAAAAGGAGGAGGAGGTGGGGAAGTGGAAGGAGGAGTTGGGGGCGACGAATGAGATGAGGTAGACGGGGGATGCGAGCAGCATTGAAGGCTCAGGATATGGGGCTCGGATGGCTGGAGGTAAGGGACAGGGACAGTCTAAGGCTATTGAAGATTGTGTGTGCTAACAGGATCCGTTTAACGTCCGCCCCAAACACACAAGATATTGTCTACTTTACCCGTGCTCGCACGAGAACTTTTTAAGGGGGTCACCCATCCTAATACTACTCTCGCCCGAGCACGCTTAACTACAAAGTTCTTACGAAATCCGTAGCGGCTAAAATGTGTCTTCTATGTTTGAGCCAGAAAATTATATAAGTAGTTCAGAATCTCCTTCTCTCCAGGTGATGTGGCACTAACTCATGACCTTGGAAACCTCATCTCACCTCATCCATATTGGTATCACAACCTCAAAGGTATTGGCTATTGGCTCTTGGTCATTACAATCCACCCCCCCTGCGATGAGAACCGGTTTCAATACCATTTTGTAACATCTGTCCCAAACCACATAAGATATTGTCCGCTTTTATCCGTACCTGCATGAGGACTTCCTAGAGGGAGTCACCCATCCTAGTACTACTATCGCTTGAGCACGCTTAACTGCAGAATTCGTACGAAATCCGTAGTGGCACACTGTTTTAAAATACGTCTTCTATGTTTGAGAGAAAAAATTATATAAGTAGCTAGGAATCTCATTCTCTCCAGGTGATGTTGGGCTAACTCATGGATTTTGATACCTCATCCATATTGGCATTACAGCCTCAGGAGTCTTGGCTCTTTGTCATCACAATCCGGGTGTTAAGCTGAATTCGATGGGTGCAAATAGAACGTGAAAATTCATTTCTACTCACTTAGGTCTCTTTAGGTAGCAATAATTTTTAACTAAGAAAATGGAAAGGGAATGCAATGGAGGGGAATAGGATTCCCCTAGGTGAAAAAGAAATATAATGGTTGGGTCATTTTTGTGTAGGATTATATTTACTTTCCCATTCCTTAGTTAAACTTTGGGTTTTTTTTAAAAATAACATGTTAAAAATATGTCATTATTTAAATATCGTTATAACTTTATAAGTTTTAAATGTAAAGCTCTAACGCATTATAACTGCCACGTTGCAGGTCAGTGCCAAAAAGCACCCTGTGATGTTATTGTATATTGTATTAGAACTGGATATGGCCATTACGGTGCTTGGTTTGCGAAATTGGGGGTTGGGTGATGTCATAGGTAGGGTTGGCAATGGGTCCGAATCCAGTCCCGGCCCGATTGAACCGGCCCACTTGGAGCGGTTTCAGGCCTATATCCCAAATATTATATATGAGCTTGGTCTAATATTATGGGCCCAAAACTAGAACGAGTCGGGTATAGGCTTATATAGGTCCGGGCCGAACCTGGCGCATTTATACAGTTGAGGTTGTGTTTAACCGACATATATAAGGATGGAATTTTTCTAGTTGATGGGATAACAACTATATATTAGATAATTTCTTGGAGTTTCTTATGGTTATTTCTAGCTTATAAATAATTTATAAAATAATTGTATGTATATTTGTAGAATAAAAAAATGTATGGCTCGATTAATGCCAAATAACTCCACTAAAGAAAGTTGGCCATAGAAGGCGTTCCAGCTCAGGCCTAACTAAGAACCAAATGATTGATACATGCTTGAGCATGGGCCTAGTCTTAAAGCCCGGTACAAACTGGGCCGAACTTAAGCCGAAGGAAAAAAAAAATTATGGGCTTGGATTAGGGCTTCATCGAGTCCGGCACAAGCGCGAAATATTGCCAACCATAGTCGTTGGGAGTCAGCTTCCGAGTTTGGGGCCTTTGACGGGGGAATAGGATGCCTCCCAAGTTTGGGGGAATCAGTGTTTGGTAATTGTAGGCAGTATTTCGAGTCTTCTGAAAATTTCGTCACAAAACCACAAAGGTAGAGCACACGCAGCTAAGAGACAAACATTCACACACATATATAGTTTATGTGGAAAACCCTCCCAAGACGGGAGGAAAAAACCACAGTGACCGAGTAGGTCAGGACATAGGCCTCGGCACTATAATCATGATAGTTACATACAATATCAAGCGTCTCTATTCAGAGGTCTCAAAGAAAGAGCCCTCTTATGTATCGTGTTGTTCTGCCTCACACACACACACACACACACACACACACACACACACACACACACACACACAGAGAGAGAGAGAGAGAGAGAGAGAGAGAGAGAGAGAGAGAGAGAGAGAGAGAGAGAGAGAGAGAGAGAGAGAGAGAGAGAGAGAGAGAGAGAGAGAGAGAGAGAGAGAGAGAGAGAGAGAGAGAGAGAGAGAGAGAGAGCTCTTAAATGAGAAACCTTGTGAGAAACTTACCTAGAGGTTTCATAATTTGATGAAACTTGGTGGGTGCGCTATGTATGGCAAGTTGATTATCCTCACAAAAATTCATCAAATTCAAAAACTTCTAAAGGCATAAAATATTAGAAGATTTATCGACCGTCCATAAAAATTATTAATTTGAACATCATATTTGTTACGCCTAAAGGTTTTAGAATTTGATGATTTTTGGTGATGATCAACTTGCCATGCACAGCACACCCACCAAGTTTCATCAAATTCTGATTCTGAAACCTCTAGGTAGATTTCTCACAAGATTTCTCATATAAGAGTTTCTCATTGGATCGGGCACCCATATATAGTATTTCAGAAGGAAGGAATTATTTGGGGAGGATAAGTGACGGACCAGATTTATTGTGGGTCCATTACAGCACCACGATCCCACTATCCCACCCAGCCCCTCCCTCCTCCGTAACTGAACGACATGGCATCCAATCACAGCCACGATCCCAGAGCGTGACAAAAAAGAGGGAGAGGGAGACCGAGAATCGCACTCAGCACCTAATCACAGCCATCAGTTTTAACCACGCACTCAGCACACCTAATCACAGTCGTTCATTTCAAAAAGCCCTAACCGGTCAATCGCATATATCATAGGCCTGCAGGAAATGGGACGCTGGAGCTGTTAATGGGCCGGGTTTAGGTCGAGCCATCCAATGCCAAGGCCCGCCATATCTTATTAGTACATACCCATATCCAGCCCAGGCCCAAATAAAATTTTTTGGGCTTGATCCAAACCCTGCCCGGAACTTTTTTATAAAGCCCAAGCCCTAATCCAACACAAATTAAGCCTGCATTTCTATAGCGGTTTATGCCTAAATCTTTTTTTTATTAAGCACACTAAAAAATAAAAATAGCATTGATTGTGATATATATTAAAAGGATATATGTGAAATAATACTTCTAAAGTCCAAGGCATTGATATTTGTAAAGTAGGCTCTTTTAAAAGTATGTATTCCATGTATATAAAAATTTAAAAAAAAAATATTTCGGGGTTCGGTTTGGGCTTTGGATCGGGCTAGTGTTTGTTCATATCCGGCCCATAACACAGTCGAGCTTGAATGTTTGAGCCCAGCCCACCCAAAGCGCAAGCTAACGTTGTCCAAACTAAGAACAAATTGGGCCTGGCCCGATGGGTCCTTGGCTGGCCCAAGCCCATTAACAGTCTTATGGGATGCTCAGAGCATATCCAATAATTGCCCATGCCATTTTGGCATCTTTTCAAGTATTCATATATGGCACTCCTCCAACAATTGGAGAGCATTTTTTTCCAACATAGTTTTTATGATTAGACAGGTCAGCAGCATATTTCGTAAATAAAAAAACCAGCAAGGATATTTTATTTGCCTCAAAAGTTGAAATTTTCTCTAATAACAAGGGAACAGTTGAATGGTAAAAGAAGCAGTGGACATTGTAGCGTTTTCTGGTAGATTTGAAGCTTTGGCTCAAAGTTGGAATTCAATGAATGCTAAATATGTCATTCGATCGCCAAATCATGCCCCCACCTCTCTCTCTCTCTCTCTCTCTCTCTCTCTCTCTCTCTCTCTCTCTCTCTCGTAAAAGATCCCCCCACAATGATTTTGTTCTAACTTTCTTAAAAAGGTTGGAGCATCCCGCTCTCTCTCATTGGTCCATCTCGAGGGCTTTTGGTCATTTCACCATGATAAACTGTATGAAATGACAACATACCATTGGAATGTACCAATGAGAGAGAGCGGGATGCTCCAACCTCTTTAAAGAGGTTGGAACAAAATCGTACTTACCAACCCCCCCCCCCCCCCCCACATCAAGCCCCCAGAATCTCGGCCCTCTCATCCATCCAATCCCAAATCCCAGAGTGCACTTTTGATGTTGGCAGCCTTTGCTGCATTTGCTTCCGGTCCAATCGCAGTGTGCCATGTCATCCATTCAATAGAGCATAATGGGAAAGGCAAGTCTGGTAGGAAGTGTAGTCCCCATTATGCCCCTTAAATGGACTATGTGGCACACTACGATTGGGCCGGAAGCAAACGCAACAATGGGAGCCGACAACAAAAATGCACTCCAAATCCCGGGATAATTTTCAGCACATCCTGCGTACGCTACAACCACGAGGCCCACTGCGATTCAAGAGACATGGGGTAGCAGGCCCCAGCACATAGGGGTTGTAACGATCGGCATTCCAGGATGTTTTTTTTCCAGAACAACCCAGTTCTATATAATATTATTTTAATATAATTAGCGGTGATGCTGTTGGTTGTACTTGAATGGGACCAGGCAGTGGGTCCCGGGTACGAGTTGCAGGGCTGCAACTATGGTGTAGCTACACGAGCACGTGAGCACGTGTATCGAGGCGTGGCACGAATGATATTTTTTATAATATAATAATAAAATAAATATGGCGGTGATTCTGTTGGACCCGGCGAGGTTCGCGAGCCAGCGTGGCTCGGCACGAATCGGGGTGAGTCAAGCTCGGTGCAAGCCGAGCACGAATCAAGCTTGACAAAAAAAAAAAGAAGAAGAAGAAGAAAAAAACTAAACTAAAACTAAAACCTAAACTAAAAACCCAAACCCACCCCAAACCCAGACCCGAACCCGACCCCAACCCCAACCCCTTCCCTTTCTCTTTCTCGCTCTCTCCCTCTCCCTCTCATCTCACCCGAACCCGAACCCGATCCCAAACCCGACCCGTCCCCTCTCATCCCTCTCTCTCCCATCTCTCTGATCTCTCACCCGATCTCTCAATCTCCCTCCTCTCTCTACCCGATCTCCACCCCCAACGGTCACCGCCCCCCCTAGACCCTAAGTCGGCCACCGCCCCTAGACCCTAAGCCGGCCACCGCCCCACCTAGACCCTAAGCCGGCCGCCCCCCTTAGACCCTAAGCCCGGCCGCCGCCCCCCTTTTTCGACCTTATATAACCAGACCCGACCCCCTTACCCCCTCCGATCGCCCCCTCTCTTCCTCTCCGATCTCCCTCTTTCTCTCTTTCTCTCTTTCCCTCTTTCAATCTCTTTCTCCCTCTTGTTGTGTGTGTGGCGCGCTGCAGTCGGAGTGCAGCCGGCGCCGGAGAAGGAAAGCTGGTCGGAGGAGAGCCACCAGTCGGAGGAGAGCCACCGGCCGGAGCAATTGCAACCGACAAACGCGGCACCAGGTCGCCTGCCTTCCCTCTTTTTTCCTTTTTTCTTGTTATTCTGTTGAAGACCCAACCGACGACCCCTCCCCCAACCGGGTCCGCCTCATCCCTTTCTCTCTTTTCCTCTTTTGTGTGATCCGACCAACCCGACCCATGTAGCCCATGCGCGGCTATAGCTGCTGGTCATGTGGCCGGCGACTATGCAGATAGCGAGGTTCGACCTAGTCAAAAGTCGTCGCCCCTTGTTGCCCTGTTCTTCCCCTTTTTCGGTGTGAATCCGGCCAACCCCCAACCCTATTGTGGTCCTCGACCTCGATACGGCCATGGTTGCCTGTGGCTGAGCTACCGATGAGCCGATCCATTGCATGTCGCCCCTCGTTCTCACCTTGCTGCGATGGCTGCCGACGGCCTCGTTGTCGGCAGCCATGCAACAGATAGCACTCGACCCAGTCCAGCTAGGCCCCACGTGCTGACAGCCACCTTCCACCTTGATCCGTGTTTCCTCCATGGTGGTGGTCGCCATCGGTTTTGACTGTCGACGGGAAGCTGGTAAAAGCTAACTACCATAGATGGCAAGACCAGCCAATACCTTTCTCCCGACCTGTAGAATGCAAGTTAGTCCTCGGCCAGATGGCTTGGCAATGAGGCAACCAAGACAACCAGTGCCAAATATTGTTTTAGGGTTATTGTATTTCTTCGTCCTTTTGATGAAATTGTTGCTAGCATGGTATTAGCCCGATCACGGACCCTCATGATGTCCGAAACAAGCGTCTGATGTGTGAATCACAACCATTGAACCTTGAGAACTAGGTCGAGTTTGATCGCAACTTGTCCCAAATCTCGTACGGTCGAACCGTATTCGACCGGCCAGCATGATTGCCTATGCAGCTTTATTCAAGTCCTAATATAAAGTTTTAGATCATTTTAGGGTGCAAGTTTGGTAAGGACAACCCGATCACGCACGATGCTACCCCATTAACCGCATCGATTTTCGTGTCCATGACACGATGATAGCTACATCCAGTTTCCACACAAATAAATTTGAAATCCCCGCTTTTAGCATATTAGTAACGTATGGATGCATGCAACTTACCAGTTTGTACCGGGATGATCCAACCATGGACGGAGCAGAGGCCACAGACGGGAGTTCGAGCACACCAACCAGGTGACATAGCACGCTTTTTTTAATAATTAATAATGATGATATAGAAATTAAGGGTAGGTGTCCATAACGCTGCATGCGGGTCCCGCCGGACGTCGTCACATGTGGTCGAGTGGGCCCCGCGTTGCATGCGGAGTCGCGAGTCCGACGATGCATGCATAAAAAGTTAATAATTTAATAATTATTATTTTATTGTTTACATGGACACCATAGATAGGTATTCCCTTAAAATGAATAAATAAATGATTAAAGAATTATCGGGACCCACCCTCCTGAGAGGAGCGTGGTAATCCTAGTAAATTGATTTTGGGCGAGAGTGCTTTATTATATTTAATTATGATGTTGGGTTGTGAGTGGGTGCGAATCCCGGGATAATCCATCAAATATGATTAATCACTGTATAGTTCCTTCAATGCCATGTGATATGTTAATTGTTAATAATCTACCTACTTAGAGGGTAGGGACCCCGTGCGCGCAAGGGCCGTGAACCACCCTGCGCGTACAGCCGAAGTTAAGTAGCTTAGGGGTCACGGGCAAGGGTTGTGGTAAAGCCAATAGGAGGTGCCATCGAGTAGGGATTGGCCTAGCAATCATGTCTCGGGGAGTTGAAGTCCCCAGAGTAAAGCAAGTTGGGCGGTAGAGCTCCACCGTGAAAGACGGGAAACCCCTTATGATCATCTGGGTGATTAGTGCATGGTGTTGGTGGATGCACGGCGAGAGAGTTAGCCCTCTACATCAAAATAAAAGGCCCGATAGTAATGCAGACCAGAGGCAGGTTAATCAGTAAATTGTCATAAAATGTGAGCATTGTTAATTATTAAAACTGTTAGCTTGTCACTAACCATTAATTTGGCTAACCTCCTACATGTATTTTTGGGGGCTACTCATTCGCACGAGTAGACTCTCCTGCAGGAACGAAGGTACAGGAGCAGCAGTAGGAGTCCAACAGTTAGCTTAGGGTAGCGGCTTGTCTTTCTATTATGTCAATCTTAGCAGTGGTTCTGTTTCATTCGATGTAATCGAAATGGATTGGAATAAAAGCTTTTAAGTTCGTTAGTTTAGATTAGTGCTCTGTGATTGCTAATGGTAATGACCCAGCTGAATCTTTTGGGTAGGCCTCTCCTCAAGGCCCCAGACCTAGGTTAGATTACAATGAAAATATAATAAGAGAAATGACCTAATTGACTAGCCCAGTAGATAGGACCTCTAAGCCAGTACATCGAGTGCAAGGGAGTGGGTGAGGCTACTTGGCTCGCCGTCAGAGGCTTGAGCCTCGTTCTCTGTTGACAAACCTCCCTCTCTCTGTTTTAATTATTTATATAAAAAAAAAGTGTTTTATAAAATCAAGTTTAAAATACTTCCTTTTTTTTATGAGTGAGTGAAATGAAAGCCCGGTGAGAATCCCAACCGGCATAGTTAAATGATTTGATCCCAAAATCCCTTTTTATTACCTCACACCCCAGAAATCGGTCTTCAGATTTCTGGGGCGTAACAGGGGTGGTGGCCCCCAACACTTAGAGCGTGCTGATAGGCTCTGGGCAACGGTTGTAGCGTACACAGGATGTGCTGAAAATTTTCCCCCAAATACTGCACCCCTCTCTCATCGAGCCCCAAATCCCGCTGGTGTTCCTCTCTCATTCCTCTCTCTCAATCCGGTAACAGCTCATCAAGCCACAAATCCCGTTGTGCCCCCCCCCCTCTCTCTCTCGTAATAAATATGCGCAATAACGGCTTGTAATTATCGGATATCATAGCCATTATCTCACATCTCCTCAGTCCTCCCATATTGGCAACCCATGTTTAAGTACTACCCAAATCCCCCAAACCCTAAACTGAAAGAGTTGTTGCCCCTTCGTTTACCCAGGTTGCATCTCTCTCTCTCTCTCTCTCTCTCTCTCTCTCTCTCTCTCATTCCTCTCTCTCGAGTTGATGGCGTATTTTGATTCCCTACGGAGATCCAGGAGGCCGATCGTCGATCCGTTGTATCATTGAAAAGTTATTTTGATTGTCTATTTTTTTGGTTTTTACTTTCTGTCGATCCGACTTATGGATTTGGAGATATTATTTTTTTATTTCTGATTTGGGTATTTGTGACCATGTTTGCAAATGTTCGAGCGATAATGCCGAACTGATTCATTAATATGTTATTATTATTAGCCATATGATTTTAAGTCGAGACATGATCTTGATGGATAAGATTCGACGAAAGCCAAAGAAACCCTAAAAGGGTTAAGAAGCCCCCAAATTGCTACTCTCCTATTTTCTCTCTCTTCTAGTAGCCATACCCGCTCGCAGCTCCCCACCTCAAGATGCGTGCGCGATCTCCCTCTCTCCATACCGTGTGGCCTCTCTCTCTCTCCTCTTTTTTTTTATTTCTCTTTTAATATTTGCCTTTATTCCCTTATTTGTTTGTGCCATCAAAGGTCACACTTGGATCGGTCTGATGGCTATCCATGAAACCCTAAAATGCTTTTTGTTATAAGTCTTTAAAAATTATGTACAAGGGTTGGTGGTTGATGATATATTGAAACCCTAGAATAGAGAAGCATGTTCTCTTGTTCGGAGCCTTAGCAGGTGTTTGGCATGAGTTACAACTGTTCCGCTTAATCTTCATCCAGTAGAGGGTATTTTCGTCAATTACCATTTCTAGTGTAAATTCGATGGTTCAGTATCCGGTTGGTAGAGAAACACGCGAAGCAATAAATTCTCGTCCCCAACCCTTCATTCCATCGGAACAAATACTAATCATTACTTTTAAAATCTAGAACCGGCAATAGAAATGGTAGGTTCCGCAATGATGCCAAACACCCCTTTATACGACGGATCATCTTACCTCTATTCTTTTTCTTCTCTTCGCAATCTTCTTCCTCATCACCACGCTCTCGTCTATGACTTTGTGAAGGATCGATGCAGAGATCATTTCTTCTTCAAGATCAACTTTTCTCGATTTCTTCATCCCTCTATTTTGGTTCATCCCTCCCCTTCCGCCTACTTCATCTACAGCGGAGCCATCGATAGTGACTGGTATTGATGGAGGCATGGATTGAATTGACCCTCAATATTTTCATGCAGTAATCATCTCTTTATCTTGGCCTATTGCTGAATTCTACTTGAGTTTTCATCATCATAGGCTTTTAGCGGACCCCATTAAATTATCTATCGCTTAGATCTACGTTTTTCTTGAGACTATGGCTTGTGTTTAAGATACAACGTTCATCGTATTGCTGGAATTTATTTATTAAAATTTGGAATTATTTATTCACATGATAGTTTTAACTTTTCGCTTAAGTCAACTTATTTGGGCATGATTGGATGATGCCTAGTTCTTTTTATCATTGCCGAAAATTGAATAAATAAGTGCAGAAATTTATTTTTAATTACTTAAATTCAGCACTTGTATTCCTTTAGAACCTTGCATGCATCACACTCAGAGAGAAAATAGAGGAGCTGATCGCACAGAGATCTCGAGGTACCAATCACCACCCTCAGCCCCTTCGTCTACCCAGGTTGCCTCTCTCTCTCTCTCTCTCTCTCTCTCTCTCTCTCTCTCTCTCTCTCTCTCTCTCTCTCTCTCTCTATCTATCTATCTATCTATGTCTCTCATGGGTTTTGATTTGAGCCCCCCCCCCCCCCCCCCTCGCGATCTCTATCTATCGATCTATCTCTTTTCCATTTTTTTTTTGGTCTCAATATTTTGTTAGCAAAGAGTAGCTTATTATGCTATTCATCCTATTTTTTTTGTCAATTGAATTTTGTATATTTATTTTTTACTTTTTAGTTTTTGTTGTCAATTTAATACGCCCTCCTTTCAGTCGTCAAGGTAAGCTCCAATTAACCTACTTTTTTTCTTGGGTTTGGATTATTCTTCTGAAAAAAAAATTCCTCTTCTTCTCCTTCTCGATGTTTTTAGTTCCTTCTCTTTCTTTGACGTTTCTATGTTTATAGTTCTAAGAACTGATTTAAACCGGACTCTCTCTAGGGTTTGGAGATGAGGGAGATGTTGGAAATATCCTATGATAGAGGCCCGCAACAGAAGTGACTTGCCGGTCCAAAGACCGTACGTGGTGCGCGTTACATGATAATGTTAGAATCGGTGTGTTCTAAACTTGTAGATCTAATAGTAAAGGATCAATGTTATTCTATGAGATGCATGCTGGTACGTAATATAATTACGTGTTCTTATTAGAACAAAGAGCCATGGCTACATGGTAATTCACTGAGTCGAAGACTAAGTGGGTTGGTCCTATGTAACCTAAATAAGTTCGCAGCTATGATCAGGTTGGTTACCTCATCATGGTAAGTTATCGATGATGACAGTACATGGAGAGTCACCATGGTCATCACCAGGCACAGTATCTGTGGCCGAACAGAACCAACACAATGCAAAGATCAGTGAGTAGACACTGGTGCACTAAGTCGTGTTTCTGCTTAGGATAAAACAGTCCTAAATCCTGAGGAACCATGCATGTTTGGTGGGCTAACCAATTGTGCGGTGCTTTGGTGCACCAAAGTGTGAGTATCCAGTTATGTGATCTAAAATCAAAGTATATTGGGTTACCATGCTAGCTTCGTATCAGCATGTTACTCCTACAGGTCATCCACATCCTTAAACGGGAGGTGCGTTCCTTGATCTGACTTACATCATACCGAATCCAGGCCTGGTGGTCAGCAGTTGGACTGTTGACTGGGTTTGATTACTCGACAGGGTAATCAGTGGTATGATGTAAGCAAGAGACCTGGAAGGAGCCAAGTCATATGAACGCTCGAGTCTGACGGTGTTCTTCATTGCTTGAGTCACATTATGGCACCAAGTGGAGGGATAGCAAGTTTACCATAGCTAAGCGGAGAGCAGGGGTATGCGAGAGAATATAGTAAGTCCAGGGGGAATAGAGTGCAACCTCCGTCGTACTCTGGGTGGCTATGCAAGTTAACTTGGACTCAGGGGGTCGATGGTAAACTCGGATAGTATGTCGACCGAGTCCGAGTTGGAAGCTATGAACCTTGGTCCCTGAAGGTTCCACCTTATCCACAACTTGTACGGTTTTCGAACTATCTTCTCGATTCACACGGTGAAGTATTTAGTCCAATTAAAATGCGGTATGTGTGTGCTTTGCACTAGTACACGGTAGTTGCGTACGTATGCTCGTGTGTGCACTAGGATATAAATCCGGAGTAGTGTGGAGACACATTAGGTCATAACCTAATCCAAGTGATGGTTTGTAACACGGGTGCGATGCACCGGTACATGTTGCGAGTTGACCAGATGACTTTACTAGGGGCACCCTAGTTGTTTACTGAAGGCACCCTAGTAATAGTGAAAGCACTAGTCATAATTCACTCGAGCACAACATGTGAGTTCTCGTTGCAAGGGGCAACCAACTAGAGGTATAGGGTTCCTTGGGAAACTAAGGGCACCACCACACACTAGGGTGGCCCTCCCCCCCATATGGACACATACATGCCTGGCCCCCCTTGTTTCTAGGGTTCGCGCTTGCAAACTTCAAAGAGAAGGGGGGCCGGGTATAGGGGGTTTGACCAAAGGGGGGCTAGCTTCTAGGTTTCATATAGGCCTTCATATAGAAAGGTGAGACAGAGAAGCAAGGGCCGACCCTAACTTCAAGGAGTTGCTAGGGGCCGGCCCCTATGTGAGAGCCATGAGGGAGGGGGCCGGTCACACATAGTGTGCGCAAGCCCTGGCCGAACACCCCCTCTCTCCTCTCTCTTTATGTCTCGTCTCCTCTCTCGTGTGCACCCTCGGACTTTATCCTCGCATGACGAATCGAAGGCGGAGAAGGGTCATTCCTCGGAGGCACTCATAGATCCGAGAGCGACGTTCCGTGCAACGTGTGAGATCGGGTGAACAAAGAAGGTTTCATCCTCTCACATATCATCGTCTATCTTTGCGGGAGTTCTTCTGTCTCCATCGACAAAGAAGACAATCTTCCGCGATTAAAAGATCCGCATGAAGGTATACATCGTTTCAATTCATAATCTAACATAGTCTCGAATTGTATGCATGTTACATTCGATTCGCTAGATTGACTTTAGGGCGTTCGTCTCATGTACACATTCGTGCACGCACATTAGTTTTGTGAAAGTTGTATCGTGTAATGTGCACCACGCACGGTCTTTCGATCGGTAAATCAATTTCGTTGCGGGCCTCTACCATAGGATTTTTTCAATAATTAGTATCAGAGACACACTAATGGTGTATGTTTCATATGGTTTCATGAGACTATTATGTGTGCGCATGATGAGCGCGAGATTTCATCGGGGTTCCTATGCTTAGATCATCCATAGTGCTTGTTCTATGAATCGTGCTTGCAGGGTGCCGCTATAAGAATTGTTTGGATTATGATTTCATGGTACCAGGGGTCGGACCGAGTTAGCCTTTATCTTGATATGCTCTCTTTGTTGTGTGAATGTATTTTTTGAGCCATAGATGGGTGAGTGATGGGGGTTGACCATCCTTGGTTCCCAAGGCCATTGCTAGGTTTGTTTTCCTTTCTTTCTAGAAAATTATGTACGATTGAATACTTGGTCGTAGCATATTAGAACTTTTTTAGTTACAGATCAAGAAGGAAGACATGCCATAACGATCCACCATCGAGAGCGTAAGCAGAACTTTGGAGAATGAATACGATCCAGCGAAGTGCTTGCGAGTGCGATGAAGGAGCCAGACCGAGGAACCTTGCGAAGGAAGTTAAAGAGCCTGCACTGTGCTAGTCAGGTTCAGGGGTCGAACGCTGAACTTGATTCAGTTGTTTGGTTATTTCCTTTGTTTGTTATTTATGTTTCATATCAAACCCCGATGAGATAATCTTTTTATATGCTAAGGGGGGCCTTTCCCCTTCGGTTCAAGCAACTATATTAGGATATGATCTTGCTATATGACACCTATTATTTAATTAACTTTTAATGATAGTAGGATCCCATCATAGATGGTTATGCCACCATTAGGTCAACACCTGCTTAGAGTGGTGTGCCTATTTGGCCAGCATTGAAACCTAAGATGAGATGGAGATCCACTAGATATCAATTGTCAAATTTATAAGCAAGACACCATGATTAGTGTGAGTCTTTTCCTGTGAATCTGACCTTAGGTTAGGCTCTACGACATTAGTGTGATAGCCAAGTTTGCAGAGCATCAAAGTTCTTGGGATATATAATGTGACCCTTTAGTGGAGAGATCCACTTGAGGCAGGGACTATGATATTCCGAGATCGATTAATGTTAGGCGAAAGACTTGAAGCGCTAGTGGGAGCATGGTGTGACCAGGGTCAATACATAGGAGGTCGCTACCTTTATATTTGCATATACTTATACTCACAAAATAACCCTCAATTTCAATAAGGAATGCAAAAGAGGATTTTTAGAGATCCTCTGGCCTCCAAGGCCAACCACTTCGTGTTCGGGTAGAAAGGCGTAACTCAACATCCCCCTCAGGTGAGAGTTGTGTTGTTGTATATCGGATGATGTAATGGTCTCCCTTGGGATATGACGATTACGGGGCCAGGAGAGAAGGGCTTTTCTCACCCTCGTGGGGGCCGCATGAACTCCCGTGTCATAATTGCTTATGCTCGTGGGTAAGTATCCGAAGTGCACGTGAGGCTTCCATTGCTTCGCATGGGAATCACATGGCACTGGCCAAAAGTCAACCATGGTCCATCATAGCCCTCAGTTGGCAGATTTGGATTAGGTCAATGAAAGACCTGTGCAAACGGATGACACTGCACACTGCCCCCTCATGTGGGTGTAGCCGATTCCAAGATCTTGCACACATGGTTAATTAATCCATGGAGATGTCTTCGCTTGAGGGTAGCACTGATATTTAGATATAATTAGCTTATTTTAAAAAATCCATAAAATAAGTTTTTATGCATTTTTATTATTTAATAATTTTTTTTCAGATGACCAAGTTAGACCCCCTGTCCGCTATCCTAAATGACCACAAACTTATCGGTCCCAACTATATGAACTGAAAGCGCAACCTTTACCTGGTCTTAAGGATTGGTAAACATATGACAGCCCTCAATGATCCTGAACTAGACTTATCAGGACCCAATACCATGGAGGCACAGTTGAAAGTGTTCACTGATTGGAAGAAATCTAATAAAATGTGTAAGTGCTATATAATAGCATCCTTACAGACAACTCTGCAGAAGTAAGTCGAGGATATGCCCAACGCTTCTGATATGATGTTGTACCTGAAGGAGATATTTGAGGGGCATAATTATGTCACGTGATATCTCACCATCAAGAAACTCGTTGGCACTAAGATGTACGAGGGAATGTTGGTTCGGGAACACATGATGAAAATGTTTGGGTTCTAAAACGAACTAGCATCCATGGACATTGTGCTAGAGGGCGAGGTGATGACGGACATCTATCTCTTATCTCTGTCTGGTGTCTTTGAAGGCTTTATCATCAACTTTAATCTGAACAAGTTGGCAATGACAAATATGGAGCTTCTAGAAGCTCTCCAGGTAGCTGATGATGACTTCAAGCAGAAGACCGAAGCACTTCATGTGCAACGCAGATCCTTCAAGAAGTCAGGTAAGAATCCTCAGAGCAAAAAACACAAGAAGAAACATAAGTCAGCACATGTGCAAAACTTTATGGGGACCTCTGGATCTGGTGATCCAAAGAAGTCAGGCACCAAGTGCTTCCGGTGTGACGAGCACGGCCATTGCAAGAAGGATGGCAATAAGCCTTATAATGCTAGAGATGGTAAATCATAACTTTTTATTGTTGAATCATTTCTTTCAAGTAACAGTTCTTATGCTAGTTGGATTATGGATTCTGGATCCACTAACCATGCCTGTAACTCTCTCCAGGGATTTCGGAAAAGCAGAAGGTTGCTTAATAGAGAGATAACCTTAATCATGGGAACTGAAGCTATGGCAGCTGCTGAAGTCATTGAAGATATTATTCTCAGTTTTTCAAATAATAAGACTATGACACTTAGAGATGTTTATTATGTGTCATCTTTGAGATAAAACTTGATTTTTGTTTTATCTTTGGTTAATAAAGATTATTCAGTTTATTTTGATACTTCTGGTGTATCGTTTAAGCTGAATAGAACTTTTATATTAAGAGGAATGGTTCAGAGCAATCTCTATATTGTCAATCATATCTTTGAAAGGAAAAATATGATGACTTCAATATTTTATGTTAATTCATCTATGCGTAAGAACCCTTCGAAAAGTTTAACCAAATTGTGGCACTTGCGTCTTGGCCATATTGCCTTAGACAGAATCCATAGAATTGTGAAGGCTGGGCTTCTAGAAATAGATCCCTCGGAGATCCTTTCCACTTGTGAATCCTGTCTGGAATGCAAAATAACTAAAAAATCAATATAAAGGAGTAAGAGCCACTTAGGCATTGAAATTAATCCATACAGATGTATGTGGACCCATAAGCATCAAGGCGATAGGAGGCCATAAGTAATTCATCACTTTCACTGATGATTACTCAAGATATGGTTATATTTACCTGATGCGTCAGAACTCGGAATCCTTTGACATGTTCAAAAATTCAGGGCTGAAGTAGAAAAGCAGACAGGTAAATGTATAAAGACCCTTCAATTTCATCGAGGTGGTGAGTACCTATATGATGAATTTTTTGGGTATTTGGCGGAGCACGGGATCACATCCAGTTAACTGCTCCAGGTACCCCATAACAGAATGGAGTTTCTGAAAGAAGAAATTGAACCTTGTTAGACATGGTTCGCAGTATGATAAGTTATACCAATTTACCAACAACCTTTTGGGGATATGCCTTATAGACAACAGCATATGTTTTGAACCACATCCTATCTAAATCAGTGCCTAGACCCCTAGAGAACTGTGATCAAGGTGAAAACCAATACTACAATATTTCATAATATGGGGATGTCCTACACATGTACTGAAGGATAAGAGGGATAAAATGAAAACAAAGTCCAACTTGTATCTGTTTGTAGGGTATCACAAGGAGACCAAAGATGGACTGTTTTATAATCCTGAGGATAAAAAGGTAATCGTTTCAACAAATGCCATGTTGCTAGAGCATAATTATATTATGGACCACAAGCCTACTAGTAAGGTAGTCCTGGATAAACTATTAGGTACAAGCATAGAGCGCACATTCGAAAGCATAGTGGGAGCTGATACTTCAGACACAAATGCACCAGACACTGTAAAACCTAGTCACTCTGTACCACCACCACCACCACGTCGTAGTGGGAGAAATATTAAAGCCCTTGACAGATACTATAAAGAAACCTTGTTGGTTGATCTAGAAGGTCATGAGGATGATCCACTAAGCTACGAAAAGGTAGTGGGAGCTTCTAACAGCTCTAACTGGCAAAAGGCCATGGAGGCAGAAATTGCATCAATGTCCCCTAACGCTGTCTGGACTCTTGTTGCACCATCATCCAATATTAAACCTATTAGGTGTAAGTGGGTGTATAAAAAAAAGAGAGGATCCGATGGTTCCATTGAGACTTATAAATCTAGATTAGTTGCAAGGGTTATACCTATAGAGAAGGAATCGACTTTGATGAGACCTTCTCGCCGGTAGCTATAATTAAGTCTTTTCGAATCCTTCTATCCATTGTAGTCCATTATAACTGGGAGATCTGGCAAATAGATATTAAGACAGTATTCCTTAATGGGAATTTGGAAGAAGACATATATAATGCAGCCACCAGATTTTGAGTCAGAGGGTCAGGAGCATCTAGTTTGCAAGTTGCAGCAGTCCATTTATGGACTAAAGCATGCATCTACAGTTGGAATATCCATTTTGATCAGGCGATCCAGTTTTATGAATTTACTCAAAATGAGGATAAACAATGTGTGTACAAGAGAAGTGATAAAACTACAGTGGTGTATTTGATACTTTATATAGATAATATTCTACTCATTGGGAATGATGCGGGAACATTGTTAACGTTAAAGGTCTAGTTGTCAACACAGTTCGATATGAAAAACCTAGGTGAAGCGAGTTATGTTTTGAGGATCAAGGTAACACGAGATTACCATAACAGGGTTCTCTCGCTATCACAGGCCGCGTACATAGATAAGGTTATGGCCAAATTTGACATACAAAACTCCAAGAAGGATTTTGTGCCATTCAGACATGGCGTGAAACTGTCTAAGGATCAAGATCCTAAGACATCTGAGAAGAGAGCGAAAATACAAAAGGTACCTTATGCTTCAGCAGTAAGCAACCTAATATGTGCTATGCATTATACTAGGCCAGATATCAGTTTTGCAGTAGGCATGATGGGTTGATTTCAATCGAATCCGGGTCTAACTCACTAGACAGCTATGAAGTGTATACTTAAATACCTTCGTCGAACGAGGGATTATGAGTTGGTTTATACTGCACAAGAACTGACGCCGATTGGATATATAGATTCAGACTTTATATTAGATTTGGAATCAAGGAAATTGTCATCAAAATTTGTATTCATGTTAGGAGGAGCAGCGGTTAATTGGTAGGGTGTGAAGTAGAAATGCATCGCAGACTCTACTACAGAGGCTGAATACATTGCAGCGTGTGAGGCAGCCAAAAAGACGGTATAACTCAAGAAATTTCTTATGGACTTGAGATGTGTGCCAGAGGCCCAGTTACCTATTGTGCTTTATTGTGATAAAAGTGGAGCAGTCGCACAAGCCAAAGAGCCAAGGCACCACCAGAAGGGGAAGCACATCGAGCGTAAATTCCACTAGATTAGGCAATTTCAAAAGCAAGGGCGAGTAGCGATAACACATATTGCATCTGTAGATAATGTTGCTGATCCTTTTACGAAGGCGATACCTACCAAGACATTCGATCGATATGTGGACGCGATGGGAGTCAAAACCATTTTGCTAAGCTAGACCAAGTGGGATGTTGTAACGTCCCAAAATAAACTAATAATTTAAATATCTTTATAAGAAATTCAAAATAGAAATTGGGTGGCACCATTGCGTTCGTCTCGTCGAGACGATCAAAAAACCTATACAAACTTTTACGTTTTGGACGCATTTAGAGTATTTAAAAATTAGAGGAAAAAAAAAAAAATATATATATATATATATAGCCTATAGAAGGATTCGAATCTATGATCTCTTCACTTGAATTTTAAAAATTTTCCTCTAACCAAAAGACCAGTAGTGCGTTTCTGTATTAGAAACAACTAATATAATTGTTATACAAACTATTGGGGAGACAAACAGCCGGTGACCTTTCGTTTCCGATCGGACGGGAAGGGACGCGCAGATGTAACCGAAACCAGCGACCCTTCGTTTCCGATCAGACGGGTACAGCCGTGATACGCACTAAATGGCCGATTTGCAATAAAGACCCTGTGACTTTTAGAATTCCCGAAACTACTATAAACCCCCCCCCCCTCCACAAGAGATTTCCACTCCAGCCCGCCTCGAGAACCGTGCCTTACCCTCTCCCCTCCCCTCGACAACCACCACCCACCGACCGCCGCCCGCCGTCGGCCGCACACCGCCGGCCGACCGCCGCCGTCGGTCGACCACCCACCGCCGGCCGACTGTTCATCGCCGGCGACTGCCGCCGCCGGTCGCCGCCTCCTGCCGCCGGTCGCCGCCTCCCAAAACCCCTCCGGTTAGTATTTTATTAATATTTATGGTGGGCTGAAGCCCAGTAGACCCAATTAAAACCCATTATGATATATGGGCTGAAGCCCATTAAGGTATGGGCCAAGCCCATTTAGTTTAAAAATTCAAAATGATAGAACGACCCTAATTTTTATTAACTAAAACATTACTGCTGAAGTCAACCGAACTGTTTAGGGCAGACACAAATTAAAAACCCGCTAAAAGCCAACTGTTTTGGCCACACCGGGAGCAAACGGACTCAGAATTGAGTTCCGTTTGCGGCCACAGGTTCGTAATGAAACGATCTACACACCAGTATAGATTTAAGGTATTTTTGAAATTACAAAAATACCCCTAAAAGAGAAAAACCCATTAGTTCACATCGAAAAATATTTTGAAAAAATCCTAGAAAATTTAGAGAAAAACTAACAAATTATTAGTAACATATTTTTCAGGTTTTGAGCGTGCTAAGGCTTCCTCACCAGAAGTAAGAGTTTGCAACGGTTCAGGTAGGGGATTTTAACCAAGTTTGTTCATGCTAAATATCTGCTATAGATTATCGGTAAATTGCTATGGGGTAGTAAATTGTGAAGTACGTGATCACTTATTTGGGTGTGGGGCTAGCCCTGGCTGAGGCCAGAAAGTACCTGGGTGTGGGTCTAGCCCTGGCTGAGGCCAGAAAGTACCTGGGTGTGGGTCTAGCCCTGGCTACGGCCTAAAAGTACCTAGATGTGGGGCTAGCCTAGTCTGAGGACTAAAAGTACCTAGGTGTGGGGCTAGCCTTGTTGCGGACTAAAAGTACCCGGGTAAGGATTGAGATTCCTACCCTGGCGGAAGGGCCAAAAAGGGAATCGGGTGATTTATGTTTTCTATTATTTACATTTCATAGTTAAGTCTACTGTTTTTCAATACAAATATTTAGCATGAAATAAACTAAGTCATAAGGTGAGTCAGTGGTTTGGACTCACCCCCCTACAGATGTTGTGCATCCTTCAGAGACCAACCCTACAGGACTTGAAGAAGATGAGGAGCGATCGGGAAATGACCCAGAAGGAGTTGAGGACCCACTCTACACCCCTTTCTACGATGATGATGGAGCCGGAATATGAAGTGCCAATATTGAAAGATTTGGCATTAAGCTTTTATATTTTCCAGAAATTGTATCAAACAATGGTTTTTATAATAAAGTGGCTCAGTTAAGTTCCATAATTGATGGAATTTGGTTATACCAAGTTTTTTTTCTAACACCCCAGTATTATACGGGTCGAATAAATCCGTAAAATATCGTGGCGTTACAACTTGGTATCAGAGCCTAGGTAATAGATCCTAGGAGTTAAATATATATATATATATATATATATATATATATATATATATATATATATATATATATATATATATATATTTATATTTATATTTTAAGGACATCGGTAGGGTAGACACCAAAAATTTAAAATACTTATATTTACGAAGTAAATTTTTTTTTCCCTTTAAACAGAAGCATGAAGTCAAAAATGTCTGAAGGTAACTCATCGGGAGCAAAGGTGAAACCTAAAAAGAAAATCGTGAAGACAAAGAAGGCGAAGAAACCGGTTGCACCTAACCAAAATGAGAATATTTTCTATAAACGTTATCGATGCATCTGTGGAAAAGTGGGCGATGAAAATCGTTGTGAACACCCGATGTTTTTCAAAATAGTTGTCGGTTATATGTAGAATGATAAGAAAAGTATAAATAATGAATGAGTATGTTTATTCTGAGTTTTTGTTTGAAAATGTCCTTTTATATTTTTCAGAAATTATGAACTCCCACGAAAACAATACTCCCAATGAAGACCTGACAAAGTGTTAGGAGCTTTACACCAACTGATAGAAAGGATGAACTCCTCTAAGGATAGTTCAAGGATGGGAGTGATTCTAAAAGAATTCAAAGAGTTAAAAACCCCTGCTTTTAGAGGAGAACCGGATCCCTTGATTGCCGATAGGTGGCTCAAACAAATAGAGAAGATATTGGAGACTTTAAAGGCAAATAATGAACAGAAAGTTATCTTAGCTACATACATGTTAGAAGGAGAAGCGGATTACTGGTGGGACTCGGTCAAAAGAACTCAAGCAAGTTTCACTTGGGAGGAATTTACAAAAGTGTTCTTTGGGAAATATTTCTCTGATGCAACCAAGGATAGAATGATTGCGGAATTTTTAGAACTTTATCAGGGAAAACTTAGTGTTTCCCAGTATGAAGCCAAATTCATCGAACTATCACGCTTTGCTCATTATCTTATAGCCACAGAGGAATTGAAGTCCAAAAGATTTGAACAGGGTTTGAATCCTTATATTCGAACCCGAGTGGCTGTACTTCGCATAAGAAACTATGGTGAACTAGTACAGACTGCAATGGTGGCAGAACGTGAATGGGAAGAAACGCGGAAGATATTTGAGAAAAATAGGGTGAAAAGGAGTGCACCAGGGGTGGAGACAAACAAAAGGCCAAGGATGCAAGAATTTCCAACAGGAAATAATGGTCCTCCAATGACTTCGGGACCTCGTAACTGCTTCATCTGTGGATCGCGGGATCATTTTCAACGGACCTACCCTCGTCTGAATAATAACGCTCCAGCCAGACCTCCCTTCAAGAGTAATCCGCAATTACCTGGGAATCGCCCTGGTCAACTTCCAAAGGTGCCTGGAAAAGCTTTTGCAATATCCATGGAAGAGGAATCAAATGACGTCATTGAAGGTACGAACTATTCATTTCAAAAATTAGCCATTTCGTAGATAAGTTTTAACCGCAAACGTAAATTTTCGTAGGTACTATTCTTATTTATGAAAGTCTAGCTCGAGTAATACTAGACCCTGGTTCGACACATTCATTTATATCAGTTCACTTGGCTAAAGAGCTATAATTAAAGACTGAACCGCTAGGGTATATACTGGCCATTACTACAGCACTTAGTGATACGGCCAAAACGAACAGAGTCTGCAGAAACTGTATACTACGAGTTGAAGAAGTGGAATTAGTGGCAAATTTAATTCTACTGAAGTTGGAAACTTTTGACATTCTATTAGGAATGGACTGGTTATCCAAGTATAGGGCAATGATAGATTGTTACCGAAAGAAGGTTACTTTACAAACATCAGATAGTAAAGAAATAATATTCCGGGGAAGAAAGTTCGGAAAGGCAAGAGCAAAAGTATGTTACTTAGCTCAACTTTTAGAAGAGGAGGTGAAGAGTCCTATACAAAATACCACATTGGTAGTATCAGAATTTTCACAAGTGTTTCCGGAATATCTTCCTGGGTTGCCACCGAAAAGAGAAATAGATTTTTCAATAGAATTGATGCCAGGAGTGGCTCCTATTTCAATTGCCCCATATAGAATGGCACCAGTAGAATTAAAAGAGTTGAAGAAGCAGTTGGATGGGTTACTTACTCTCGGGTTTATAAGACCCAATACATCCCCATGGGGTGCACCAGTACTATTTGTTCAGAAAAAGGATGGAACAAAAAGAATGTGCATCGATTATAGAAGATTAAACCAGGTGACTATAAAAAATAAATATCCACTCCCAAGAATAGAGGATCTATTTGATCAACTCAAGGGAGTAAAATATTTCTCCAAGATAGATCTTCGATCAGGATATCATCAATTAAGAATCAAAGAAGAAGATATACCAAAGACGGCCTTCAGAACTAGATATGGGCATTTCGAATTTTTGGTAATGCCTTTTGGTCTCACGAATGCCCCTGCGGCATTTATGGATTTGATGAATAGAATCTTTAAAAACTTCTTGGATCAATTCGTGGTAGTATTCATCGATGATATTTTGATCTACTCAAGAACCAAGGAGGAGCACGAAAACCATTTGAGGATGGTATTACAAGAGTTGAGTCTTCATCAACTGTACGCCAAACTCAGTAAATGTGAATTTTGGATTACAAAAGTAAACTTTTTGGGACATGTAATCTCCCATGAAGGAGTTACGGTAGATCCAGCAAAAATTGAAGCAGTAGTGAATTGGAAACCACCAAGGAATGTAACAGAAATCAGAAGCTTCCTGGGATTAGCAGGATATTATCGCAGATTCATTCAAAATTTTTCTAGTATCGCTGCACCTATAACTCGACTTACTAAGAAGGGGGTAAAGTATGAATGGTCAGAACTTTGTGAGAATGCATTTCAAGAATTAAAAACAAAACTCACTACAGCCCCGGTACTAACAATACCAGAAAGTGGGAAGAAGTACACACTTTATACGGATGCTTCTCACGTGGGGTTAGGAGCTGTACTTATGCAAGAGGGCCGAGTTGTGGCTTATGCTTCCAGACAATTAAAAGCTCATGAAAAGAATTATCCTACACATGATCTAGAGCTAGCTGCGGTCGTGTTTGCACTTAAGATTTGGCGTCATTATTTGTATGGGGAACAGTTTGAGCTATACTCGGATCATCAGAGTTTGAAATATATAAGCACACAGAAGGATCTAAACCTACGGCAAAGAAGATGGGTGGAATTGTTGGTCGATTATGACTATAATTTTATTTACCACCCTGGTAAAGCTAATGTAGTAGCAGATGCCCTCAGTAGAAAGGGACAACTGGCCAACATACTAGTTGATAAATGGCAGTGGGCTTGCACGTTAGAAAACCTTGATTTAGTCACGAAGAACAGCTCACCACGAGCTTATCTAAGTCACCTCAGAGCCCAGCCGGAGATGATAAAAGGAGTAATAGAGGCACAAACATCAAACTCAGAACTGCAGGAAATTCGATACATACTAGAAAAGGGTGAAATTGTAGAAAATTGGGCTCTCGGTTCAGATAACGGACTGAGATTTTGAGGCAGATTAGCAGTCACTGATGCTCCTTATCTGCGAGAAGATATATTAGCGGAAGCTCATCATTCAAAGTTTTCTATCCATCCGGGGGAAAACAAAATGTATCACGACTTAAAACGAAATTTTTGGTGGAGTGGAATGAAGAATGATGTAGCCCAATTTGTGTCAAAGTGTCTCACTTGTCAAAAGATAAAGGCTGAGCACAGAAGACCACCTGAGTTATTGCAACCTCTTCCTGTAGCAGAATGGAAATGGGAACATATAACCATGGATTTTGTGACCGGTTTTCCTACCACAAGGAAGGGAAATGATTCAATCTGGGTGATTGTGGACCGATTAACAAAGTCAGCCCATTTTCTACCCTGAAAGACAACTGCGTCCACTAGAGATGATAGTACCCTATACCTGAAGGAAATTGTTAGACTTCACGGTATTCCGGTAACTATTATGTCCGACAGGGACCCTCACTTCACCTCTAAGTTCTGGAGAAGTTTACAGAAGGCTTTGGGAACAGAATTGAATGTGAGTACGGCATATCATCCTCAAACTAACGGGCAGTCAGAAAGAATAATACAAGTCTTAGAAGACATGCTAAGATCTTGTGTGATGGATTTCAAGGGTAGTTGGGAAGATTTTCTACCTTTGATAGAATTTACTTATAACAACAGCTACCAGTCCAGCATACAAATGGCACCTTTTGAAGCCTTATATGGAAGACCCTATAGATCCCCAGTTTGTTGGACGGAAGTGGGAGAGAAGAGTATAATGGGGCCTGAAATAATCCAAGAAACAACTGACAAAATAAAAATTATTCGGGCCAATTTATTAAAAGCGCAGAGCAGACAGAAAAGTTACGCAGATAATCGAAGAAGACCTCTCGAATTTGAAGTAGGAGATTTTGTATTTCTAAAAATCTCACCGAGGAAGGGTATTCAACGTTTTGATCTCAAGGGAAAACTTGCACCCAGATATATTGGACCCTATGAAATATTGGGTAAAGCTGGACCAGTGGCATATCGACTGGCATTACCCATAAATTTGGCAAATATACATCCAGTTTTTCACGTGTCCATGCTTCGCAAGTATGAGCCAGATCCTTCTCACATTCTGAAAGATGAAGATATCAGTATTCAATCAGATGCCTCATACAGAGAAGTACCTGTGAGAATTTTAGACACCAAGGATAAAGAATTACGAACCAAGACTATTCGACTGGTAAAGGTACTATGGCAATATCACAACGAGGAGGAAGCTACTTGGGAATTGGAATCAGAAATATAAAAGCAATATCCACATCTATTCAACAGCTGAGGTATGTATTCTAAATTTCGAGGACGAAATTTTTATTAGAGGTAGAGAATGTAACATCCCAAAATAAACTAATAATTTAAATATCCTTATAAGAAATTCAAAATAGAAATCGGGCGGTACCATTGCGTTCGTCTCATCGAGACGATCAAAAAACCTATACAAACTTTTACGTTTTGGACACATTTAGAGTATTTAAAAATTAGAGGAAAAAAAAAAAAATATATATATATATATAGCCTATAGAAGGATTCGAACCTATGATCTCTTCACTTGAATTTAAAAATTTTTCCTCTAACCAAAAGACCAATAGTGCATTTCTGTATTAGAAACAACTAATATAATTGTTATACAAACTATTGGGGAGACCAACAGCCGGTGACCTTTCGTTTCCGATCGGACGGGAAGGGACGCGCAGATGTAACCGAAACCAGCGACCCTTCGTTTCCGATCGGACGGGTACAGCCGCGATACGCAATAAATGGCCGATTTGCAATAAAGACCCTGTGACTTTTAGAATTCCCGAAACTACTATAAACCCCCCCCCCTCCATAAGAGATTTTCACTCCAGCCCGCCTCGAGAACCGTGCCTTACCCTCTCCCCTCCCCTCGACAACCACCACCCACCGACCGCCGTCGGCCGACCGCCGCCGTCGATCAACCACCCGCCGCCGGCCAACTGTTCACCGCCGGCGACCGTCGTCGCCCGCCGCCGGCGACTGCCGCCGCCGGTCGCCGCCTCCTGCCGCCGGTCGCTGCCTCCCAAAACCCCTCCGGTTAGTATTTTATTAATATTTATGGTGGGCTGAAGCCCAGTAGACCCAATTAAAACCCATTATGATATATGGGCTGAAGCCCATTAAGGTATGGGCCAAGCCCATTTAGTTTAAAAATTCAAAATGATAGAACGACCCTAATTTTTATTAACTAAAACATTACTGCTGAAGTCAACCGAACTGTTTTTATAAGGGCAGGCACAAATTAAAAACCCGCTAAAAGCCAACTGTTTTGGCCACACCGGGAGCAAACGGACTCAGAATTGAGTTCTGTTTGCGGCCACGGGTTCGTAATGAAAAGATCTACACACCAGTATAGATTTAAGGTATTTTTGAAATTACAAAAATACCCCTAAAAGAGAAAAACCCATTAGTTCACATCGAAAAATGTTTCGGAAAAATCCTAGAAAATTTAGAGAAAAACTAACAAATTATTAGTAACATATTTTTCAGGTTTTGAGCATGCTTAGGCTTCCTCACCAGAAGTAAGAGTTTGCAACGGTTCAGGTAGGGGATTTTAACCAAGTTTGTTCATGCTAAATATCTGCTATAGATTATCGGTAAATTGCTATGGAGTAGTAAATTGTGAAGTATGTGGTCAATTGTTTGGGTGTGGGGCTAGCCCTGGCTGAGGCCAGAAAGTACCTGGGTGTGGGTCTAGCCCTGGCTACGGCCTAAAAGTACCTAGGTGTGGGGCTAGCCTAGTTTGAGGACTAAAAGTACCTAGGTGTGGGGCTAGCCTTGTTGCGGACTAAAAGTACCCGGGTAAGGATTGAGATTCCTACCTTGGCGGAAGGGCCAAAAAGGGAATCGGGTTATTCATGTTTTCTATTATTTACATTTCATAGTTAAGTCTACTGTTTTTCAATACAAATATTTAGCATGAAATAAACTAAGTCATGAGGTGAGTCAGTGGTTTGGACTCACCCCCCTACAGATGTTGTGCATCCTTCAGAGACCAACCCTACAGGACTTGAAGAAGATGAGGAGCGATCGGGAAACGACCCAGAAGGAACTGAGGACCCACTCTACACCCCTTTCTACGATGATGATGGAGCCGGAATATGAAGTGCCAATGTTGAAAGATTTGGCATTAAGCTTTTATATTTTCCAGAAATTGTATCAAACAATGGTTTTTATAATAAAGTGGCTCAGTTAAGTTCCATAATTGATGGAATTTGGTTATACCAAGTTTGTTTTCTAACACCCCAGTATTATACGGGTCGAATAAATCCGTAAAATATCGGGGCGTTACAGATATTGTTAGAATTTGTGTGTTCTAAGCTTGTAAAACTCTGAGTTTTGATCTAATAGTAAAGAATGAATGTTATTCTATAAGATGCATGCTGGTACGTAATATAATTATGTATTCTTATTAGAACAAAGAGCCATGGCTATATAGTAATTCACTAAGTCGAAGACTAAGTGGGTTGGTCCTATATAACCTAAATAAGTTCACAGCTATGATCATGTTGGTCGCCTCATCATGGTAAGCTGTTGATGATAACAGTGCATGAGGAGTCTTGACCATGGTCATCACCAGGCACAATATCTATGGCTGAACAGAACCAACATAGTGCATAGATCAGTGAGCAGACACTGGTGCACTAACCTGTGTTTCTGCTTAGGATAAAATAGTCCTAAACCATGGGGAACCATGTTTTGTAGGCTAACCAGTTGTGTGGTGCTTTGGTGCATCAAAGTGTGAGGATCCAGTTACGTGATCTAAAATCAAGGTGTACTGGGTTACCCAGCTGGTATTGCATCAATATGCCACTCCTACAGGTCATCCACATCCTTAAACGGGAGGTACGTTTCTTGATCTGACTTACATTATACCGAATCCAGGCCTAGTAGTCAACTGTTAGACTGTTGACCGGGTTCGATTACTCGATGGGGTAATCAGTGGTATGATATAAGCAAGAGACTTGAAAGGAGCCAAGTCATATGAGCACTTGAGTCTGATGGTGTTCTCCACCACTCGAGTCGTATCATGGCACCAAGTGGAGGGATAGCGAGTTTATCATAACTAAGCGGAGAGCAGGGGTATGCAAGAGAATATAGTAAGTCGATGGTACACTCAGATAATATGTCGACCGAGTTCGAGTTGGAAGCTATGACCCCTAGTCCCTGAAGGTTCCACCTTATCCACATCTTGTATGGTTCTTGAACTATTTTCTCGATTCACAAGGTGAAGTATTTAGTATAATTAAAATACGTTATGTGTGTGCTTTGCACTAGTACACGGTAGTTGTGTATGCTCGTGTGTGCACTAGGATATAAATCCGGAGTAGTGCGGAGACACATAGGTCATAACCTAATCCAAGTGATAGTTTGTAACACGGGTGCGATGCACCGGCACATATTGCAAGTTGATTGGATGACTTTACTAGGGGTACCCTAGGTGTTTACTGAAGGAACCCCAATAATAGTGAAAGCACTAGTCATAATTCACTTGGGCACAACATGCGAGTTCTCGATACGAGGGGTAATCAAATAGAGGTATGGGGGTGCCTTGGGAAACCAAGGGCACCACCACATACTAGGGTGGCTGCCCCCCCATATGGACACATGCATGGCCGAGCCCCCCTTGTTTCTAGGGTTTGCACTTGCAAACTTCAAGAAGAAGGGGGGCCGGGTATAAGGGGTTTGACCAAAAGGGGGGTCGGCCTCTAGGTTCCATATGGGTTAGCCTACATATAGAAAGGAGAGAGAGTGAAGCAAAGGGCCAGCCCTAGCTTCAAGGAGTTTCTTGGGGCCGGCCCCTATGTAAGAGCCATGAGGGAGGGGGTCGGCCACACATAGTGTGTGCAAACCCTGGCCGAACACCCCCTCTCTCCTTTCTCTTCATCTCTTGTCGCCTCTCTCATATTCACCCTCGGACTTCATCCTCGCGTGACGAATCGAAGGCGGAGAAGGGTCGTTCCTCGGAGGCACTCAGAGATCCTAGAGCAAAGTTCTGTACAACGTGTAAGATCGAGTGACCGAAGAAGGCTTCATCCTCTCGCATATCATCGTCCATATTTGTGGAAGTTCTTCCGTCTCCATCGACAAAGAACATAATCCTCCATGGTTAAAAGATCCGCACGAAGGTATACATCATTCCAATTCGTAATCTAGCGTAGTCTTGAATTGCATACATGCTAGACATTCGATTCGCTAGATTGACCTTAGGGCGTTTGTCTCATGTGCACATTCATGCACGCACATTTGTTTTGTGAAAGTTTTATCATGTAATGTGCACCACGAACGATCTTTTAATCAGTAAATCGCTTCCATTGTGGGCCTCTACCATAGGATTTTTCCAACAATAAAACTTTCATTGAAACTAGCTATATATGCGTGCATGTGATGGGCACGTGAATCAAACACCCTAACGGCAATCTAGCAATACGAATGACTAGCATGCATACAATTTGATTCTACGCTAGATCTACGAGTTAGAATATCGCATACCTTTGTGTAGATCCTTTAACTATAGAATATTGTCTTCATTGTTAAATAAGACGAAAGATAGTCCGCGAAGAAGCATATGATACGCAGGAGACAATACCTTCAATGTTCACCCGATCTCACACGATACACGACTTGCCAATGAAGGGTCTCTGAGTGCCCCCTTACGTTAGCCCTTCTTATCTACGAAGACACCACGCGAGAAAAACGAAGTCACAACAAGGAAAACGAGAGACTGAGTGTTTGAGAGAAGGGGGTCGGGTATGGATTTAATAGGGCCAATCACCCCTCTTTCTTTGCTCCTTTTTGATAAGGCCGACCCGACCCTCTAGGTTGCGTAGGCAACTTGTTAGGGCCGGCCCCTAGCTTCTCTCCTTATTTTCTCTAGCTTCTTGGGGTGGAAACCCCAAGTCAAACCTCATGCCCTATACAATAGGGCCGCCCCCTATTAAGGAGTTTCACTCCTATAAACAAAGGGGGGGTGGCGATGCATGTCCCCACACCTATAAGGGCAACCTCCCCTAGTGCACAGTGATGTTTGGTTTTACTAAAACGCCATTATGTAACTAATTGGTCGTCCTACTTGCACGAGAACTTGCATGACACACTTAAGTAGAGTATACTAGTGATTTCACTATTCATTGGGGTGCCCTTAGCCACATAGGGTGCCCCTAGTAAACTCAACTAGTCAACTCGCAACATATCCCGATGCATCGCACCAGACTTAGTTTTTCGAGTGAATTTCGGTCGGTCTTCGGTGCGCCATGTTTCGTGGTGCGCGTTTTAAACTTAGTTTTTTGGGCAAATTTCGGCCGGTATTTGGTGCGCCACGCTTCGGGGTGCGCATTCTAGACTTAGTTTTTCGGGTGAATTTTCAGTCTGTCTGTGGTGTGCCACGCTATGGGGTGCGCGCACCACACTTAGTTTTTCGGGCGAATTTCGGCCGGTCTTTGGTATGCCACGCTTCGGGGTGCGCGTTCCACACATAGTTTTTTGGGCGAATTTTGGTCGGTTTTCGGTGCGCCACGCTTTGGGGTGCGCATTCCAGACTTTATTTTTCGGGCGAATTTCGGTCGGTCTTTGGTGTGCCACGCTTCCATGTGCGTGTTCCAGACTTAGTTTTTCGGGCGAATTTCGGTTGGTCTTCGGTGCGCCACGCTTCGAGGTGCGCGTTCCAGACTTAGTTTTTCGGGCGAATTTTGATCGGTCTTAGGTGTGCCACGCTTCGAGGTGCGCGTTCCAGACTTTGTTTTTCGGGCGAATTTTGGTCAGTCTTTGGTGTGCCACGCTTCCATGTGCGTGTTTTAGACTTAGTTTTTCGGGCGAATTTCGGTTGGTCTTCGGTGCGCCACGCTTCGAGGTGTGCGTTCCAGACTTAGTTTTTCGGGCGAATTTTGATCGGTCTTAGGTGTGCCACGCTTCGAGGTGCGCGTTCCAGACTTTGTTTTTCGGGTGAATTTTGGTCAGTCTTCGGTACACCATACTTCGAGGTGAATGCACCACACTTAGTTTTTTGGACGAATTTCAGTCGATCATCGGTGCGCTACGCTTCGGGGTACACGTTCCAAAATTAGTTTTTCAGGTGAATTTCGACCATCTTTGGTGCGCCACGCATAGGGATGCGCGTTCCAGATATAGTTTTTTGAGCAAATTTTTGCCGGCCTTCGGTACGCCACACTTCAAGGTGCGCACACCACTATTAGTTTTTCAGGCGAATTTCGGCCGGTCTTCGGTGTGCCATACTTCAGGGTGCATGTTGCAAACTTAGTTTTTTAGGTGAATTTCGGTAAGTCTTCGGTGCGCCACGCTTCGGGGTACGCATTCCAGACTTTATTTTTTGGGTGAATTTCGGCCGGTTTTTGGTGTGCCACGCTACGAGGTGCGCGTTCAAGACTTAGCTTTTCGGGCAAATTTTGGCTAGTTTTCGGTGTGCCACGCTTCAGGGTGTGCATTCCAGACTTAGTTTTTCGGACGAATTTCGACCGGTCTTTGGTGTGCCACGCTTCGAGGTGCGCTTTCCAGACTTAGTTTTTCAAGCGAATTTCGGTCGGTCTTCGGGGTGCACGTTCCAAACTTAGTTTTTTGGGTGAATTTCGATCGGTCTTCATTGCTCCACGCTTCGGGGTGCTTGTTCCAAACTTGGTTTTTGGGCAAACTTTGACCAGTCTTTGGTGCGCCATGCTTCGGGGTGCGCATTCCAGACTTTGTTTTTTGGGCGAAGTTTGGCCGCTCTATGGTGCGCCACACTTTGGGGTGCACGTTCAAGACGTAGTTTTTCGGGCGAATTTTGGACGGTCTTCGGTGCCACGCTTCGAGGTGCGCGTTACATACTTAGTTTTTCGGATAAATTTTGGCCGGTCTTCGGTGCGCCACGCTTTGGGGTGTGCGCACCACACTTAGTTTTTCGAGAAAAATTCGGCCGGTCTTCGGTGCACCATGCTTCGGTGTGCGCGTTCCATACTTAGTTTTTCAGGTGAATTTCAGCTGGTCTTCGGTGCGCCACGCTTCGGGGTGCGCGTTCTAGACTTATTTTATTGGGTAAATTTTGGCCAGTCTTCGGTGCGCCATGCTTCGAGGTGCGTGTTCCAGACTTAGTTTTTTAGACGAATTTTGGTTGCTCTTCGATGCACCACGCTTCGGGGTGTGCGTTCCAGACTTAGTTTTTCGGGCGAATTTCGATCGGTCTTCAGTGCACCACGCTTCAAGGTGCGCGTTCTAGACTTAGTTTTTCGGGCGAATTTCAGCCGGTCTTCGGTGCGCCATGCTTCGGGGTGCACGTTCCGAACTTTATTTTTCGGGTGAATTTTGGCCGGATTTTGGTGCACCACGCTTCGAGGTGCACGTTCGAGACTTGGTTTTTCGGGTGAATTTCGGACGGTGTTCGGTGCGCCACGCTTCGGGGTGTGCGCACCACACTTACTTTTTTGAGCGAATTTCAGTCGGTCTTCGGTATGCCACGCTTCGAGGTGCGCATTCCATACTTAGTTTTTTGAGCGAATTTGGGTCGATCTTCGGTGCGCCACGCTTCGGGATGCACGTTCCTGACTTAGTTTTTCATGCAAATTTTAGCAGATCTTTGGTGCCCATGCGTCGAGGTGCGCGTTCCAAACTTAGTTTTTCATGCAAATTTCTATCGGTCTTCGGTGCACCACGCTTCGGGGTGCGCGTTCCAGACTTAGTTTTTTGGGTGACTTTCGGTCTGTCTTTGGTGTCCCACGCATCGGGGTGTGCGTAAGACACTTAGTTTTTCAGGCGAATTTTGGCTTGTCTTCGGTGAGCCTCGCTTTGGGGTGCGCGTTCCAGACTTAGTTTTTTCGGGCAAATTTCGGTCGGTCTTAGGTGCGCCACGCTTTGGGGTGCGCGTTCCAGACTTAGTTTTTTGGACGAATTTTGGTCATTCTTTGGTGTGCCACGATTCGAGGTGCATGTTCCAGACTTAGTTTTTTGGGCAAATTTCGGCCGGTCTTCGGTGAGCCACGCTTCGGGGTGCTCGTTCCATACTTGGTTTTTCGGGCAAATTTCAGCCGGTTTTCGGTGCGCCACGCTTCGGGGTGCTCGTTCCAAACTTGGTTTTTCAGGCGAATTTCGACCGATCATCGATGCGCCATGCTTCGGGGTGCGCATTCCAGACTTAATTTTTCGAGTGAATTTTGGTCGGTCTTAGGTGCGCCACGCTTTGGGGTGCGCGTTCCAGACTTAGTTTTTGGGGCGAATTTCGGCCGTTCTTCGGTGCACCATGCTTCAAGCTACACGTTCCAGTCTTAATTTTTCGAGCGAATTTCAGCCAGTCTTCGATGCGCCACGCTTCGGGGTGCTCGTTCTAGACTTGGTTTTTCGGGCAAATTTTGGCCCGTCATCGGTGCGCTAAGCTTCGGGGTGTGCGCTCTATACTTAGTTTTTTGGACGAATTTTAGCCGGTCTTTGTTGTGCCATGGTTTGGGGTGCGCGTTCCAGACTTTGTTTTTCTGGCGAATTTTGGTCGGTCTTCAGTGTGCCACGGTTCAGGGTGCGCGTTCCAAACTTAGTTTTTCGGGAGAATTTCAGCTGGTCTTCAGGAGCCATGCTTCGGGGTGCGCATTTCAGACTTAGTTTTTCGGGCTAATTTCGGCTGGTCTTCTGTGCGCCACGCTTCAGGGTGCACGTTCCATACTTAGTTTTGCGGGTAAGTTTCGGCCGGTCTTCGGTGCACTGCGCTTCGGGGTGCTCATTCCAGGCTTGGTTTTTTGGGCGAATTTTGCCCGGGGTTTGGTCCGCCACGCTTTGGGGTGTGCGCTCCACACTTAATTTTTCGGGCAAATTTCGACCGGTCTTCGGTGCGCCATGCTTTAGAGTACACGTTCCACACTTAGTTTTTCGGGTGAATTTCGGTCGGTCTTCGGTGCACCATGCTTCAAAGTGCGCATTCCATACTTAGTTTTTCCGGTGAATTTTGGTCGGTTTTCTGTGCGCCACGCTTCGGGGTGCGCGTTCCAAACTTAGTTTTTTGGGCAAATTTCGGCTAGTTATCGGTGCCCCATGCTTCGAGGTGCGCGTTCCAGACTTAGTTTTTTTGGTGAATTTCGACCGGTCTTCGGTATGCCACACTTCGGGGTACGCATTTCAGAGTTAGTTTTTTGGGCGAATTTCGACCGGTTTTTTGTGCGCCACGCTTCGGGGTACACGTTCCACACTTAGTTTTTTGGGCAAATTTCGGTCGGTCTTCGGTGTGACACGCTTCGGGGTGCGCGTTCCATACTTAGTTTTTCCGGTGAATTTCTGTCGGTCTTCGGTGCGCCACGCTTCGGGGTGCGTGTTCCAGACATATTTTTTTGTGCGAAGTTTGGTCGGTCTTAGGTGCGCTATGCTTTGGGGTGCACGTTCCAGACTTATATTTTAAGGCGAATTTTGGCCGTTCTTGGGTGTGCCACGCTTCGGGGTGCATGTTCAGACTTAGTTTTTTGGGCGAATTTCGGCTGGTCTTCGATGCGCCATGCTTCAGGGTGCTCATTCCAGACTTGGTTTTTCGGGCGAATTTCGACTGGTTATCAGTGCACTAAGCTTCGGGGTGCGCGCTCTATACTTATTTCTTCAGACGAATTTTGGCCGGTCTTCGGTGCACAACGCTACAGGGTGCACATTCCACACTTAGTTTTTCGGGCGAATTTTAGCCGGTCTTCAGTGCGCCACGCTGCGGGGTGTGCGCTCGAGACTTTGTTTTTCGGGTAAATTTCTGCCGGTCTTTGGTGTGCCACGGTTCAGGTGCGCATTCCAGACTTAGTTTTTTGGGCGAATTTCAGCCAGTCTTCAGTGTGCCATGCTTTGGGGTGCGCATTTCAGACTTAGTTTTTTGGGCAAATTTCGACCGGTCTTCTGTGCGCCATGCTTCAGGGTGCGCGTTCCAAACTTTGTCTTTCGGGTGAATTTTGACCGGTCTTTGCTGTGCCACGCTTCAGGGTATGCATTCCAGACTTAGTTTTTCGTGTGAATTTCGACCGGTCTTCGGTGTGCGTCGGAATGCGCCACGCTTCAGAGTGCGTGTTCCAGACTTTGTTTTTCGGGCAAATTTTGGTCGGTCTTCGGTGCGCTACGCTTCGGGGTGCGCGTTCCAGACTTAGTTTTTTTTGACGAATTTCGATCGGTCTTCGGTGCCCCATGCTTCGCGGTGCGCATACCATACTTAGTTTTTCGGGCGAATTTTGGTCGGTCTTCGATGTGCCACGGTTCGGGGTACACGTTCCAGACTTAGTTTTTTGGGCGAATTTCGACCGGTCATCAGTGCGCCATACTTCGGGGTGCGCATTCCAGACTTAGTTTTTGGAGCGAATTTTGGTCGGTCTTAGGTGCGCCACGCTTTGGGGTGCGCGTTCCAGACTTAGTTTTTTGGGTAAATTTTGGTTATTCTTCGGTGCGCCACGCTTCGGGGTGCACATTCCAGACTTAATTTTTCGAGCGAATTTTGGCCGATCTTCGGTGCGCCATGCTTCGGGGTGCTCGTTCCCGACTTGCTTTTTGGGAGAATTTCGATCGGTGATCAGTGCGCTAAATTTCGAGGTGCGTGCTCTACACTTAGTTTTTCAAATGAATTTTGGCCGGCCTTCGGTGCGCCACGCTTCGGGGTGTGTATTCCAAACTTTGTTTTTCAGGGTAATTTTGGCCGGTCTTTAGTGCGCCACGGTTCGGGGTGCACGTTCCGGAAATTTTGGCCGGTCTTCAGTGCGCCATGGTTCGGGGTGCGCGTTCCAGACTTAGTTTTTCGGGCGAATTTCGGCTGGTCTTTGGTGTGCAACGCTTCGGGGTGTGCATTCCAGACTTAGCTTTTTGGGCGAATTTCGGCCGGTCTTCTGTGCACCACGCTTCGGCGTACACGTTCCATACTTAGTTTTTCGGGCAAGTTTCAGCCGGTCTTCGGTGTACCACGCTTCGGCGTGCTCGTTCCAAACTTGGTTTTCTGGGCGAATTTTGGCTGATCTTCGGTCCATCATGCTTCGGGGTGCGTGCTGCATACTTAGTTTTTTCGGGCAAATTTCGGTCGGTCTTCGATGCACCATGCTTGAGTGTGCGCGTTCCACACTTAGATTTTCAGGCGAATATCGATCGGTCTTCGGTGCGCCACGCTTTATGGTGGGCATTCCAGACTTAGTTTTTCGGGCGAATTTTGGTCGGTTTTCGATGCGCCATGCTTCGGGGTGCGCGTTCAAGACTTAGTTTTTTGGGTGAATTTCGGCCGGTCTTCGGTACCCCATAATTCGGGGTGCGTGTACCATACTTAGTTTTTTAGGTGAATTTCGGTCGGTCTTCGGTGCGCCACGCTTCCGGGTACGCATTTCAGACTTAGTTTTTCGAGCAAGTTTCGGTTAGTTTTCGGTGCGCCACGCTTCAGGGTGCACGTTCCATACTTAGTTTTTCGGGCGAATTTTGGCCAGTCTTCGGTGCAGTACGCTTTAGGGTGCGCGTTCCATACTTAGTTTTTCGAACCAATTTCTTTCGGTTTTTGGTGCGCCACGCTTCGGGGTGCGCGTTCCAGACTTAGTTTTTTGGGCGAATTTCAGCCGGTCTTCGATGCGTAACGCTTCGGGGTGCGCGTTCCAGACTCAGTTTTTTGGATGAATTTCGGTCGGTCTTAGATGCGCCACGCTTTGGGGTGCATGTCCCAGACTTAGTTTTTCGGGCGAATTTTGGTCATTCTTCAGTGCGCCACGCTTCGGGGTGCACGTTCAGACTTAGTTTTTCGAGCGAATTTTCGGCCGGTCTTTAGTGCGCCACGCTTCAGAGTGCTCGTTCCAGACTTGGTTTTTTGGGTAAATTTTGGCCGATCATCGGTGCGCTAAGCTTCGGGGTGCGCGCTCTATACTTAGTTTTTCAGACGAATTTTGGCCGGTCTTTGGTGCGTCACGCTTCGGGGTGCACGTTCCACACTAAGTTTTTCGTGCAAATTTCGGCTGGTCTACGGTGCGCCACGTTGCGGGGTGCGCGTTCCAGACTTTGTTTTTCGGGAGAATTTCGGTCAGTCTTCTGTGTGCCACGGTTCGGGGTGCGCATTCGAGACTTAGTTTTTTGAGCGAATTTCGGACAGTCTTCGGTTTGCCACGCTACGGAGTGCGCGTTCCAGACTTAGTTTTTTGGGTGAATTTTGGCTAATCTTCTGTGCGCCACGCTTCGGGGTGCACGTTCCATACTTAGTTTTTCGGGCGAATTTCAGTCGGTCTTCGGAGCACCACGCTTTGGGGTGCTCGTTCCAGACTTGGTTTTTCGGGCGAATTTTGGCCGGTCTTTGGTTCGCCACGTTTCGGGGTGCACGCTCCACACTTAGTTTTTTGGGCAAATTTCGGCCTGTCTTCGGTGCGCCACACTTCAAGGTGCACGTTCCACACTTAGTTTTTCGGGCGAATTTCATCCGGTATTTGGTGTGCCACACTTCAGGGTGCGCATTCCAGACTTTGTTTTTCAGGGGAATTTTGACCGGTCTTCGGTGCGCCATACATCGGGGTGCGCGATCCAGACTTAGTTTTTTGGGCAAATTTCGGCCGGTTTTCGGTGCGCCACACTTCGGGGTTCGCATTCCAGAATTAGTTTTTTGAACAAATTTTAACCGATCTTCGTTGCGCCACGCTTCGAAGTGTGTGTTACAGACTTAGTTTTTCGGGCGGTCTTTGGTGCCCTACACTTTAGGGTACGCGTACCACACTTAGTTTTTTGGGCGAATTTCGACTGGTCTTCGGTGCACCACGCTTCGGGGTGCACATTCCATATTTAGTTTTTCGAGCAAATTTCAGCCGGTCTTTGGTGCTTTGCTTCGGGGTGCGCGTTCCAGACTTAGTTTTTTGAGCGACGTTCGATCGATCTTCAGTGCACCACGCTTCGAGGTGTGCGTTCCAGACTTAGTTTTGAGGCAAATTTTTGTCGTTCTTCGATGCGCCACGCTTCACGGTGCGCGTTATAGACTTAGTTTTTCGACCGGTCTTCGATGCCCCATGCTTCGGGGTGTGTGTACCATATTTAGTTTTTCGGGTGAATTTCGGCTGGTCTACGGTGCGCCACGCTTCGGGGTGCGCGTTCCAGACTTAACTTTTCAGACAAATTTCAGTCAATCTTTGGTACGCCACGCTTCGGGATGCGCGTTCCTGACTTAGTTTTTCAAGCGAATTTTGGTCGGTCTTCGGTGCGCCATGCTACGGGGTGCGCATTCCAGACTTAGTTTTTTGGGCGAATTTTGACCGGTATTCGATATCCCACGCTTCGGGGTGTGCGTACCATACTTAGTTTTTCGGGCGAATTTCGGCTGGTTTTTGGTGCGCCACGCTTCGGGGTGCGCATTCCAGACTTTGTTTTTCAGGTGAATTTTGACAGGTCATCGGTGCGCCATGCTTCGGGGTGCACATTCCAGACTTAGTTTTTCGGGCAAATTTCGGTCGGTCTTAGGTGCGCCACGCTTTAGGGTGCTGGTTCCAGACTTAGTTTTTCAGGTGAATTTTGGTCGTTCTTTGGTGCACCACGCTTCTAAGTGCACGTTCCAGACTTAGTTTTTTGGGTGAATTTCGGTCAGTCTTCGGTGCGCCACGATTTGGGGTGCTCGTTCCAGACTTATTTCGGTCGGTCTTCGGTGCGCCACGCTTTAGTGTGCGAGTTCCACACTTAGTTTTTTGGGCAAATTTCGGCTGGACTTCAGTGCGCCATGCCTCAGGGTACGCATTCCAGACTTAGTTTTTCGGACGAATTTTGGTTGGTTTTCGATGCGCCACGCTTCGAGGTGCGCGTTCCAAACTTTGTTTTTTGGGCGAATTTCGACCAGTCTTCGGTGCCCCATGCTTCGAGATGCGCATTCTAGACTTATTTTTTCGGGCGAATTTCGATCGGTCTTCGGTGCGCTACACTTCGGGGTACGTGTTTTAGAATTAGTTTTTTGGGTGAATTTCGATCGGTTTTTGGTGCGCCACACTTCGGGGTGTACGTTTAACACTTAATTTTTCGGGCGAATTTCGGCCAGTCTTCGGTGCACCACGCTTCGGGGTGCGCTTTCCACACTTAGTTTTTCGAGAGAATTTTTGCCGGTCTTCGGTGCGTCACGCTTCAGGGTGCGCATTTCAGACTTAGTTTTTTGGATGAATTTCGGCCGATCTTCGGTGCGCAACGCTTCAGGGTGCGCGTTCCAGACTCAGTTTTTCGGGCGAATTTTAGTTGGTCTTAGGTGCGCCACGCTTTGGGGTGCACGTTCCAGACTTAGTTTTTCGAGTGAATTTGGTTGTTCTTCGATGCGCCACGCTTCGGGGTGCACGTTCAGACTTAGTTTTTCGAGGGAATTTCAGCCAGTCTTCGGTGCGCCACGCTTCGGGGTGCTCGTTCCAGACTTGGTTTTTTTAGCGAATTTTGGTCGGTCATCGATGTGCTAAGCTTCGGGGTGCGCGCTCTACACATAGTTTTTCAGACGAATTTTGGTCGGTTTTTGGTGCACCATGCTTCAGGGTGCGCATTCCACACTTAATTTTTTGGCCGAATTTTGGTCGGTCTGTGCCACACTACGGGGTGCGCATTCCAAACTTAGTTTTTTGGGCGAATTTTGGCCGGTCTTCTGTCCTCCACGCTTCGGGGTGCACATTCCATACTTAGTTTTTCGAACGAATTTTGGCCGGTCTTCGGTGCACCACACTTCGGGGTGCTCGTTCTAGACTTGGTTTTTTGAGCTAATTTTGGTCGGTCTTCGGTCCGCCACGTTACGGGGTGCATGCTCCACACTTAGTTTTTTCAGGCAAATTTCAGCATGTCTTCTGTGCGCCACGCTTTAGGGTGCGCGTTCCACCTTAGTTTTTCGAGCGGATTTTCAGCCGATCTTTGGTGCGCCACACTTCGGGGTGCGCGTTCCAAACTTTGTTTTTCAGACGAATTTCAGCTGGTCTTCGGTGTACCACGCATTAGGACATGCGATCCAGACTTAGTTTTTCAGGCGACTTCGGTCGGTCTTCGGTGCGCCACGCTTCAGGGTGCGCATTCCAGACTAAGCTTTTCGAATAAATTTCGATTGATCTACGGTGCGCCATGCATCAGGGTGCGTATTCCAGACTTAGTTTTTATGGCGGTCTTCGGTGCCCCATGATTCAAGGTGCGCGTACTACACTTTGTTTTTCGGGTGAATTTCGGCTGGTCTTTGGTGCACCACGCTTCGGGGTGCGCGTTCCACACTTAGTTTTCAAGCGAATTTCGGTCGGTCTTCGGTGCACCATGGTTCGGGGTACGTGTTCCAGACTTAGTTTTTTCGGGCAAAGTTCGGCCGATCTTCGGTGCACCATGCTTCGAGGTGCGCGTAACAGACTTAGTTTTTCGGGCGAATTTCGATCGTTCTTCGATGCACCACGCTTCACGGTGCATGTTAAAGACTTAGTTTTTCGGACCGTCTTCAGTGCCCCACGCTTCGGGGTGCGCATACCACACTTAGTTTTTCAGGCAAATTTCGGCTGGTCTTCGGTGTGCCACGCTTCGGGGTGCGCGTTCCACACTTAGTTTTTCAAGCGAATTTCGGCCAGTCTTCAATGCGCCATGCTTCAGGGTGCACGTTCCAGACTTAGTTTTCCGGGCGAAGTTTGGCCGATCTTCGGTACACCACACTTCTAGGTGCACGTTCCAGGCTTAGTCTTTCAGGCTAATTTTAGTTGTTCTTCGGTGCGCCACGCTTCACGGTGTGCATTCCAGACTTAGTTTTTCAAGCGGATTTTGGCCAGTCTCCGATGCCCCACGCTTCGGGGTACACGTTCTAGACTATGTTTTTTGGGCGAATTTCGGTCGGTCTTCGATGCGCCACGCTTCGAGGTACGCGTTTCAAATTTAGTTTTTTGGGCGAATTTGGGCCGGTGTTCGGTGCGCCACATTTCAGGGTGCATGCTCCACATTTAGTTTTTCGGGCGAATGTTGGTCGTCTTTGGTGCACAACACTTCGGTGTGCGTGTTCCAAACTTAGTTTTTCGGATAAATTTCGGTCGGTCTTCGGTGCGCCACGCTTCGGGGTGCGCATTCTAGACCTAGTTTTTCGGTCGGACTTCGGTGCCCCACGCTTCGCGGTGCGCGTACCACACTTAGTTTTTCGAGCAAATTTCGAATGGTCTTCGGTGCGCCATGTTTCGGGGTGCGCGTTCCACACTTAGTTTTTCGGGCAAATTTTGGCAGCTCCTCGGCATGCCACGCTTCGGGGTTCGTGTTCCAGACTTTGTTTTTCGTGCGAATTTCGGTCGGTCTACGGTGCGCCACGCTTCGGGGTGTGCGTTCCAGACTTAGCTTTTCGGGCAATTTCGATCGGTCTTCGGTGCGCCATGCTTCGGGATGTGTGTTCCTGACTTAGTTTTTCAGGCGAATTTCGGCTGGTCTTTGGTGTGCCATGCTTCGAGGTGCGCATTCCAAACTTATTTTTCGGGCAAATTTCGATCGGTCTTCAGTGCACCACGTTTCGAGGTGCGCGTTCTAGACTTAGTTTTTCGGACGAATTTCGGTCGGTCTTTGGTGCCCCACGCTTCGGGGTGTACGTACCACACTTATTTTTTCGGGCGAATTTTGGCTGGTCTTTGGTGCGCCATGCTTCGGGGTACGCGTTCCAGACATAATTTTTTAGGCGAATTTCAGTCAGTCATCGGTGTGCCATTCTTCGGGGTGCGTGTTCAAGACTTAGTTTTTCGGGCTAATTTCGGTCGGTTTAGGTGCGCTACGCTTTGGGGTGCGCGTTACAGACTTAGTTTTTTGGGTGAATTTCGGCCGTTCTTCGGTGCGCACGCTTTGCTGTGCACGTTCCAGACTTAGTTTTTCGGGCAAATTTCGGCCGATCTTCGGTGCGTCACGCTACGGGGTGCTCATTCCAGACTTGGTTTTTCAAACAAATTTCGACCTGTCGTCGGTGCGCTAAGCTTCAGGGTGCGTGCTCTACACTTAGTTTTTCGGATGAATTTTGGTCGGTCTTCGGTGCGGTGCGCCTTGCTTCGGGGTGTGCGTTCCAGACTTTATTTTTTGGGCGAATTTTGGCCGGTCTTCGGTGTGCCACAGTTCGGGGTGCGCGTTCCAGACTTAGTTTTTTGGGCGAATTTAGACCGGTCTTCGGTGTGCCATGCTTCGGGGTGCGCGTTCCAGACTTAGTTTTTCGGGTGAATTTCGGCCAGTTTTCTATGCGCCACGCTTCGTGGTGCACGTTCCATACTTAGTTATTTGGGTGAGTTTCGGCCGGTCTTCGGTGCACCATGGTTCGGGGTGCACGTTCCAAACTTGGTTTTCCGGGCTAATTTTGGTCGTCTTCGGTCCGCCATGCTTCGGGGTGCGTGCTCCATATTTAGTTTTTCGAACAAATTTCGGTCGGCTTTCGGTGCGCCACGCTTTAGTGTGCGCGTTCTACACTTAGTTTTTCGGGTAAATTTGTTCCGATCTTCGATGCGCCATGATTCGGGGTGCGCATTTCAGACTTAGTTTTTCAGGCGAATTTTAGCCAGTTTTAAGTGCGCCACGCTTCGGGGTGCGCATTCCAGACTTAGTTTTTCGGGCGAATTTCGATCGGTCTTAGGTGCGCCACGCTTTGGGCTGCACATTCCAGACTTAGTTTTTTGGGCAAATTTTAGCTGTTCCTCGGTGCGCCACGCTTCGTGGTGCACGTTCAAACTTAATTTTTCGGGCGAATTTTGGCCGGTCTTTGGTGCGCCACACTTCGGGGTGCTCGTTCCAGACTTGGTTTTTCGGATGAATTTCGATCGATCTTTGGTGCGCCACGCTTCGGGATGCTCGTTCCAGACTTGGTTTTTCAGGTGAATTTTTGCCGGTCATCGGTGCCCTAAGCTTTGGGGTGCGCGCTCAATACTTAGTTTTTCAGACGAATTTTGGCCAGTCTTCGGTGTGCCACACTTCGGGGTGCGCGTTCCACACTTAGTTTTTCGGACGAAATTCAGTCGGTCTTCGGTTCGCCACGCTGCAGGGTGCGCATTCCAGACTTTGTTTTTCAGGCAAATTTTGGCCGGTCTTCGCTTTGCCACGGTTCGGGATGCGCGTTCCAGACTTAGTTTTTCGGGCAAATTTCGGCCAGTCTTCGGTGTGCCAGGCTTCGGGGTATGCGTTCCAAACTTAATTTTTCGGATGAATTTCGGTCGGTCTTCTTTGCACCCTTCGGGGTGCACGTTCCATACTTAGTTTTTCGAGTAAATTTCGGTAGGTCTTCGGTGCACACGTTCCGGGGTGCTCGTTCCAGACTTGGTTTTTTGGGCGAATTTTGGCCGGTCTTTGGTCTGCCACGCTTCGGGGTGCACGCTCCACACTTAGTTTTTCGGGCAAATTTCGGCTTGTCTTCGGTGCGCCACGCTTCAGGGTGCGCATTCCACACTAAGCTTTTCGGGCGAATTTCGGCCATCTTTGGTACGCCACGCTCCGGGGTGTGCATTTCGGACCTTGTTTTTCAGCCTAATTTCGGCCGGTCTTCGATGCGCCACGCTTCGGGGTGCGTATTCCAAACTTTGTTTTTCGGGGAAATTTCAGTCGATCTTCGGTGCGCCACGCTTCGAGGTACGCATTCCAGACTTAGTTTTTTGGGCGAATTTCGGTCGGTCTTCGATGCGCCACGGTTTGGGGTGCGCGTTCCAGACTTAGTTTTTCGGGCAAATTTCGGTCGGTCTTTGGTGCGCCATGCTTCGGAGTGCGCGTTCCAGACTAAGTTTTTTGGGTGAAGTTCGGCCGATCTTCGGTGCACCACGCTTCGAGGTGCGCATTCCAGACTTAGTTTTTTGGACGAATTTCAATCGTTCTTCGATGCGCCATACTTCATGGTGCGCGTTCCAGGCTTAGTTTTTTAGGCGAATTTCGACCGGTCTTCATGCCCCACTCTTCGGGGTGCACGTTCCAAACTTAGTTTTTCGAGGGAATTTCGATCGGTATTCGGTGCGCCACGCTTTGGGATACGTGTTTCAAACTTAGTTTTTGGGGCAAATTTGGGCCGGTTTTCGATACGCCACCCTTCGGGGTGCACGCTCCACACTTACTTTTTCGGGCAAATGTCGGTCGATCTTCGGTGCACAATGCTTTGGGCTGCATGTTCCAGACTTAGTTTTTTGAACAATTTTCGGTCGGTCTTTGGTGCGCCACACTTCGGGGTGCGTGTTCCAAACTTAATTTTTCAGCCAGTTTTCGGCGCCCCACGCTTTGGGGTGTGCGTACCACACTTAGTTTTTTGGGCGAATTTCGGCTGGTCTTTGGTGCGCCACACTTCGGAGTGCGCGTTCCACACTTAGTTTTTCGGGCGAATTTTGGTCGATCTTTGATTCGCCACGGTTCGGGGTGCGCGTTCTAGACTAAGTTTTTTTGGCGAATTTAGACCGGTCTTTGGTGCACCATGCTTTGGGGAGCGCGTTCCAGACTAAGTTTTTCAGGCGAAGTTCGGCCGATCTTCGGTGCACCACGCTTCGAGGTGCGCGTTCCAGGCTTAGTTTTTCGAGCAAATTTCGATCGTTCTTCGGTGCGCCATGCTTCAGGGTGCGCGTTCCAGACTTAGTTTTTCAGGCAAATTTCGGCCGGTCTTCGATGCCCCATGCTTCAGGGTGCATGTTCCAGACTTAGTTTTTCGGGCGAATTTCGGTCGGTCATCGATGTGCCACGCTGTAGGGTACGTATTTTAGACTATTTTTTCGGGCAAATTTGGGCCGGTTTTTGGTGCGCCACGCTTCGGGGTGCACACTCCATACTTAGTTTTTGGGCGAATGTCAGCCAATCTTTGGTGCGCAACGCTTCGGGGCACGTGTTCCAGGCTTAGTTTTTCGGGAAAGTTTTGGTCGGTCTTCGGTACGCCACGCTTCGGGGTGCGCGTTCCAGACTTAGTTTTTCGGCCGATCTTCGGTGCCCCACGCTTCGAGGTACGCGTACCACACTTAGTTTTTCGGGCAAATTTTGGCTGGTCTTTGGTGCACCACGCTTCGAGGTGCGCGTTCCATACTTAGTTTTTTGGATGAATTTTAGCCGGTCTTCGATTCACCACGCTTCGGGGTGCGTGTTCCAGACTTTGTTTTTCATGCAAATTTTGACCGATCTTCGGTGCGCCATGATTCGGGGTACGCATTCTAGACTTAGTTTTTCAGGCGAATTTCGTCCGGTCATCGGTGCGCCATGCTTCGGGGTACGCGTTCCAGATATAGTTTTTCGGGTGAATTTTGGTCGGTCTCAGGTGCGCTACGCTTTGGGGTGCGCATTCCAGACTTAGTTTTTCCGATGAATTTCGACTGTTCTTCGGTGCGCCACGCTTCGGGGTGCACATTCCAGACATAGTTCTTCGAAGAAATTTCAGCCGGTCTTCGGTGCGCCACGCTTCGGGGTGCTCGCTCCAGACTTGTTTTTTCGGGCAAATTTTGACTGGTCGTCTATGCGCTAAGCTTCGGGGTGCGCGCTCTATATTTAGTTTTTTAGACAAATTTTGGCCTGTCTTCGGTGCGCCACGCTTCGGGGTGCATGTTCTAGAACTTTTTTTTCAAGCAAATTTTGGCCAGTCTTCGGTGTGCCACGGTTCGGGGTGCGCTTTCCAGACTTAGTTTTTCGGGCAAATTTCGACCGGTCTTCGGTGTGCCATGCTTCGGGGTGCGCGTTCCAGACTTAGTTTTTCGGGCGAATTTTGGCCGGTCTTTTGTGCCCCATGCTTCAGGGTGCACGTTCCATACTTAGTTTTTCGGGCGAGTTTCGGCCGGTCTTCGGTGCACCACGATTCGGGGTACTGTTCCAGACTTGGTTTTTCGGGTGAATTTTGGCCGGTCTCCGATCCCGGGTGAATTTTGGCCGGTCTCCGATCCGTCACGCTTCGGGGTGCGCGCTCCACACTTAGTTTTTTGAGCAAATTTTGATCGGTCTTCTGTGCGCCACGCTTTAGGGTGCGCGTTCCACACTTAGTTTTTTGGGCGAATTTTTGCCGGTATTCGGTGCGCCACGCTTCAGGGTGCGCATTCTAGACTTAATTTTTCGGGCAAATTTCGGTCGGTTTTTGGTGCGCCACATTCGGGGTGTGCTTTCCAGACTTAGTTTTTCAGGCTAATTTCGGCTGGTCTTCGGTGCCCCACACTTCGGGGTGTGCGTTCCAGACTTAGATTTTTGGGTGAATTTTAGCTGGTCTTTGGTGCGCCACGCTTCGGGGTACGTATTTCAGACTTAGTTTTCGGGCGAATTTCGGCCGGTTTTCGTTGCGCCACGTTTCAGGGCACACATTCCACACTTAGTTTTTCGGGTGAATTACGATCAGTGTTCGGTGAGCCACGCTTCGAGTGCGCGTTCCACACTTAGTTTTTCGGGCAAAATTTTACCGGTCTTCGGTGCACCACGCTTCGGGGTGCGCGTTCCAGACTTAGTTTTTTGGGCGAATTTCGGTCGGTCTTCGGTGAGCCACGCTTCGGGGTGCGCGTTCCAGACTCAGTTTTTCTGGTGAATTTTAGTCGGCCTTAGGTGCGCCACACTTTGGGGTGCAAGTTCCAGACTTAGTTTTTCGGGCGAATTTTGGTCGTTCTTCAGTGCGCCATGCTTCAGGGTGCACGTTAAGACCTAGTTTTACGGGCGAATTTTGGCCGGTATTCGGTGCGCCACGCTTCGGTTTTTCGGGAGAATTTTAGCCCGTCATTGGTGCGCTAAACTTCGGGGCGTGCGCTCTACACTTAGTTTTTCAGACTAATTTTTGGCCGGTCTTCGGTGCGCCACGCTTCGGTTTTTCGGGCAAATTTTGGCCGGTCTTCGGTGCGCCACGCTACGGGGTGCGTGTTCTAGACTTTGTTTTTCAGGCGAATTTTGGTCGGTCTTCGGTGTGCCACAGTTCGGGGTGCGCGTTCCAAACTTAGTTTTTCGGGTGAATTTGGGCCAGTCTTCAGTGTGGCACGCTTCGGGGTGCGGGTTCCAGACTTAGTTTTTCATGCGAATTTTGGCCGATCTTCTTAGCGCCACACTTGGGGGTGCACGTTCCATACTTAGTTTTTCGGACGAATTTCGGTCGGTCTTCGGTGCACCACGCTTCGGGGTGCTCGTTCCATACTTGATTTTTCGGGCAAATTTTGGCCGTTCTTCGGTCCGCCACGCTTCGGGGTGCATGCTCCACACATAGTTTTTCGGGCAAATTTCGGCCGGTCTTCGATGCACCACGCTTTAGGGTGCGTGTTCCGCACTTAGTTTTTTGGATGAATTTTGGCCGATCTTTGGTGCGCCACGCTTCGGGGTGCGCGTTCCAGACTTAGTTTTTCGAGCAAAATTCGATCGGCCTTCGATGCGCCACGCTTCGGGGTGTGCGTTCCAGACTTAATTTTTTGGGCAAATTTCGATCGGTCATCGGCGCGCCATGCTTCGGGGTGCGCATTCCAGACTTAGTTTTTCAGGTGAATTTCGATCGATCTTAGGTGCGCCACGCTTTGGGGTGCGTGTTCCAGACTTTGTTTTTCGGGTGAATTTTGGCCGTTCTTCGGTGCGCCACGCTTCGGGGTGCACGTTCCAGACTTAGTTTTTCGAACGAATTTCGGTCGGTCTTCGGTGTGCCATGCTTCGGGGTGCTCGTTCCATACTTGGTTTTTCGAGCAAATTTCGGTCGGTCGTCGGTGTGCTAAGCTTCGGGGAAAGCGCTCTATAATTAGTTTTCAGATGAATTTTGGCCGGTCTTCGGTGTGCCACACTTTGGGGTGCGCGTTCTACACTTTGCTTTTCGGGCGAATTTTGGCAGGTCTTCGGTGTGCCACGGTTCGGGGTGCGTGTTACATACTTAGTTTTTCAGGCGAATTTCGACCGGTCTTGGGTGTGCCAGGCTTCGGGGTGCTCATTCCAGACTTGGTTTTTTCGGAGAATTTCGGCCGATCTTTTGTGCCCCACGCTTCGGGGTGCACGTTCCATACTTAGTTTTTCAAGTGAGTTTCGGCCGGTTTTTGGTGCACCACGCTTCGGGGTGCTCGTTCCAGACTAGGTTTTTCGGGCAAATTTTGTCGGTCTTCAGTCCGCCATGCTTCGGGGTGTGTGCTCCACACTTAGTTCGGGCAAATTTCGATCGGTTTTCGGTGCGCCACGCTTTAGGGTGCGCGTTCCACACTTAGTTTTTTGGGTAAATTTGGCCGGTCTTCGATGCGCCACGCTTCAGGGTGCGCATTTCAAACTTAGTTTTTCGGACGAATTTTGCCCAGTCTTCGGTATGCCACGCTTCGGGGTGTGCGTTCCAGACTTAGTTTTTTGGTCGAATTTCGATCAGTCTTCGGTGCGCCACGCTTGGGGGTGCACATTCCATACATAGTTTTTCGGGCGAATTTTGGTCAATCTTCGGTGCAACACGCTTCAGGGTGCTCGTTCCAGACTTAGTTTTTCGGGCGAATTTTCACCGTTCTTCGGTCCGCCACGCTTCGGGGTGCACGCTCCACACTTAGTTTTTCGGGTAAATTTTGACCTGTCTTCGGTGCACCACGCTTCAGGGTGCGCATTCCATACTTAGTTTTTCAAGCGAATTTCGATCGATTTTTGATGTGCCACGCTTCGGGGTGCGTGTTCAAGACTTTGTTTATCAGGTGAATTTCGGCTGGTCTTTGGTGCGCCACGCTTCGGGGTGCGCGTTCGAGAATTAGATTTTTGGAGTAATTTCGGCCGGTCTTCGGTGCGCCACGCTTCGGGGTGCGCATTCCAGACTTAGTTTTTTGGACAAATTTTGGTCGGTCTTCGGTGCGCCACGCTTCGGGGTGCGCGTTCTAGACTTAGCTTTTCGGGCGAATTTCGACAGGTCTTTGGTGCCCCACGCTTCGGGGTGTGCGTACCACACTTAGTTTACCGGGGGAATTTCGGCTGGTCTTCGGTGCGCCACGCTTCGGGGTACGTGTTCCACACTTTGTTTTTCGGATGAATTTTGGACGGTCTTCGATGCGCCATGCTTCAGGGTGCGCATTCCAGACTTAGTTTTTCGGACGAAGTTCGGCCGATCTTTGATGCACCACGCTTCTAGGTGTATATTCCAGACTTAGTTTTTCAGGCGAATTTTGGTCGTTCTTCGGTGCGCCAAGCTTCATGTTGCGCGTTCTAGACTTAGTTTTTCGACCGAATTTCGGCAGGTCTTTGATGCCCCATACTTCGGGGTGCACGTTCCAGACTTAGTTTTTCGGGACAATTTTGTCCGGTCTTCGGTGGTCCATACCTCGGGGTACGCGTTTCAGACTTAGTTTTTTGGGCTAGTTTGGACTGGTTTTCGATGCGCCACGCTTCGGGGTGCATGCTCCATACTTAGTTTTTCGGGCGAATGTCAACCGGTCTTCGGTGCATAATGCTTCAGGGTGCATGTTCCAGACTTAAATTTTCAAGCAAATTTTGGTCGGTCTTCGGTGCACCACGCTTCGGGGTGCGCGTTCCAGACTTAGTTTTTCGGTCGGTCTTCGGTGCCCCACGCTTCGGGGTAAGCGTACCACAGTTATTTTTTCGAGCAAATTTTGGCTGGTCTTCGGTGCGCCACGCTTCGGGGTACGCGTTCCACACTTAGTTTTTTAGGCAAATTTTGGTCGATCTTCAGTGCGCCACGCTTCCGGGTGCGCATTCCAGATTTTGTTTTTCGTGTGAATTTTGGCCGGTCTTTGGTGCGCCACGCTTCGGGATACGCATTCCAGACTTAGCTTTTCAGGCGAATTTCGGTCTGTCTTCGATGCACCACGCTTCGCGATGCGCATTCCTGACTTAGTTTTTCAGGCGAATTTTGACCAGTCTTTGGTGCGCCACGCTTCGAGGTGCGCGTTCCAGACTTAGTTTTTTGGGCAAATTTTGGTCGGTCTTCGGTGCGCCATGTTTCGGGGTGCGCGTTCCATATATAGTTTTTTGGGCAAATTTTGGCCGGTTTTTGGCGCCCCACGCTTCGAGGTGTGTGTACGACACTTACTTTTTTAGGCAAATTTCTGCTAGTCTTCTGTGAGTCACGCTTTGGGGTATGCGTTACAGAGTTAGTTTTTTGGGCAAATTTCGACCAGTCATCGGTGTGCCATGCTTCGGGGTGCACGTTCCAGACTTAGTTTTTTAGAAAAATTTGGTCGGTCTTAGGTGCGCGTTCCAGACTTAGTTTTTCGGGCAAATTTAGGCCGGTCTTCGGTGAGCCACGCTTCGGGGTACGCATTTCAGACTTAGTTTTTCTGACGAATTTTGATCGGTTTTTGGTGCGCCACGTTTCGGGGTGCATGTTCCATACTTAGTTTTTCTGGCGAATTTTGGCCAGTCTTCGGTGAGCCACGATTCGGGGTGCGTGTTCCACACTTAGTTTTTCAGGAGAATTTCGGCCGGTCTTCGGTGCACCACGCTGCGGGGTGCACGTTCCAGACTTTGTTTTTCGGACGAATTTCGGTCGGTCTTCGGTGTGCCACGGTTCGGGGTGCACGTTCCAGACTTAGTTTTTCGAGCGAATTTCGGCCAGTCTTCGGTGTGCCACGCTTCGGGGTTTGCGTTCCAGACTTAGTTTTTCGGGCGAATTTCGATCAGTCTTCTGTGCGCCACGCTTGGGAATGCACGTTCCATACTTAGTTTTTTGGGCGAATTTTGGCCGGTCTTCGGTGCACCACGCTTCAATGTGCTCATTCCAGACTTGGTTTTTTAGGCGAATTTTGGTCGTTCTTCGGTCCGCACACTTCAGGGTGCACGCTCCACATTTAGTTTTCGGGCAAATTTCGGCCTGTCTTCGGTGCGCCACGCTTCAGGGTGCACCTTCTATATTTAGTTTTTCGGGAGAATTTCGGCTGATCTTTGGTTCGCCACACTTCGGAGTGCGCGTTCCAGACTTTGTTTTTCCGGTGAATTTCGGTCGGTCTTCGGTACGCCACGCTTCAGGGTGCGTGTTCCAAACTTAGTTTTTTAAGTGAATTTTGGCCGGTCTTCGATGCGCCACGCTTCGGGGTGCGCATTCCAGACTTAGTTTTTTTGACAAATTTCGGTCGGTCATCGATGCACCACGCTTCGGGGTGCGCGTTTCAGACTTAGCTTTTCGGGCGAATTTTAATAGGTCTTCGGTGCCCCACGCTTCGGGGTGCACATACCACACTTAGTTTTTCGGGCGAATTTTGTCTGGTCTTCGGTGCGCCACGCTTCGAGGTGCACATTCCACACCTAGTTTTTCGGGCAAATTTCGGCTGGTCTTCGGTGCGCCATGCTTTGGGGTGCGTGTTCCAGACTTAGTTTTTCGAGCGAAGTTCGACCGACCTTCGGTGCACCACGCTTCGAGGTGTGCATTCCAGACTTTGTTTTTTGGGTGAATTTCGGTCATTCTTCGGTGCGCCACGTTTCATGGTGCGCATTCCAAACTTAGTTTTTCACATAAATTTTGGCCGGTCTTCGATGCCCCACACTTATGGGTGCACGTTCCAGACTTAGTTTTTATGACAAATTTCGGTCGGTCTTCGGTGTGCCACGCTTCTAGGTACGCATTACAGAATTAGTATTTTGGGCGAGTTTGGGCTGGTTTTCGGTGCGTTACGCTTTCGGGTGCATGCTCCACACTTAGTTTTTCGGGTCGAATATCGGTCGGTCTTCGATGCGCAACGCTTCGGGACAGACTCAGTTTTCAGGCAAATTTTGGTCGGTCTTCGGTGTGCCACGCTTCGGGGTGCGCGTTCCAGACTTAGTTTTCTAGCCAGTCTTCGGTGCCCCACGCTTCAGGGTAAGCGTAGCACACTTAGTTTTTAGGGCGAATTTCAGCTGGTCTTTGGGGCGCCATGCTTCGGGGTGCGTGTTCCATACTTAGTTTTTTGGGCAAATTTTGGCTTGTCTTTGATGCGCCACGCTTCAGGGTGCGCGTTCCAGACTTTGTTTTTTGTGTGAATTTCGGCCGGTCTTCGGTGCGCCACGCTTCAGGGTGCGGGTTCCAGACTACGCTTTTCAGGCAAATTTTGATCGGTCTTCGGTGCGCCATGCTTCGAGATGTATGTTCCTGACTTAGTTTTTCATGCGAATTTCGGCCGGTCTTTGGTGCACCATGCTTCGAGGTGCGCGTTCTAGACTTAGTTCTTCGAGCGAATTTCGATCGGTTTTTGGTGGGTCACGCTTCGGGGTGCGCGTTCCAGACTTAGTTTTTTGGGTGAATTTTGGACGGTCTTCGGTGCCCCACGCTCTGGGGTGTGCGTACCACACTTAGTTTTTTAGGTGAATTTCTGCTGGTCTTCGGTGCGCCATGCTTTGGGGTGCGCGTTCCAGACTTAGTTTTTTGGGTAAATTTCGATCGGTCATCGGTGCGCCATGCTTCGGGGTGTGCCTTCCATACTTAATTTTTTGGGCAAATTTCGGTCGGTCTTAAGTGCGCCACGCTTTGGGGTGCACATTCAGACTTAGTTTTTCAGGTAAATTTCGATCGTTCTTCGATGCACCACGCTTCGGGGTACATGTTCCAAACTTAGTTTTTCGGGCAAATTTTGGCCGGTTTTCGGTGCGCCACGCTTCGGGGTGCTCGTTCCAGACTTGGTTTTTCGGACGAATTTCGACCGGTCATCAGTGCACTAACCTTCGGGGTGCGTGCTCTACACTTAGTTTTTCGAACGAATTTTGGTCGGTCTTCGGTGCGCCACGCTTCGGGATGCGTGTTTCAGACTTTGTTTTTCGAGCAAATTTCGACCAATCTTCATTGTGCCACGGTTCAGGGTGCGCGTTCCAGACTTAGTTTTTCGAGCAAATTTCGGCCGGTCTTCGGTGTACCACGCTTCGGGGTGCGCATTCCAGACTTAGTTTTTCAGACAAATTTCAGTCGGTCTTCTGTGCGCCACGCTTCGGGGTGCACGTTCCTTACTTAGTTTTTTAAGCAAGTTTTGGCCGGTCTTCGGTGCACCACGCTTTGGGGTGCTCGTTCCAGACTTGGTTTTTTAGTGAATTTTGGCTGGTCTTCGATCCGCCACACTTTGGGGTGCGCACTCCACACTTAGTTTTTCGAGAAAATTTTGACTGGTCTTCGATGTGCCATGCTTTAGGGTGCGCGTTCCACACTTAGTTTTTCGAGTGAATTTTGGCTGGTCTTTGGTGCGCCACGCTTCCGGCTGCGCGTTCCAGACTTAGTTTTTCGGACGAATTTCAGTCAGTTTTCGATGTGCCACGCTTCGGGGTACATGTTCCAAACTTAGTTTTTTGAGAAAATTTAGGCCGGTCTTCGGTGCCTCACGCTTCGAGGTGCACATTCCGGACTTAGTTTTTCGGGCGAATTTTAGTCGGTCTTTAGTGCGCCATGCTTCGGGGTACGCGTTTCAGACTTAGTTTTTCGAGCGAATTTCGGTCGATTTTCGGTGCGCCACGCTTTGGGTGCACGTTCCACACTTAATTTTTCTGGCGAATTTCGATCGGTCTTCGGTGCGCCACGCTTCGGGGTGCGCTTTCCACACTTAGTTTTTTGGGCGAATTTTTACCTGTCTTCGGTGCGCCACCCTTCGGGGTGCGCGTTCTAGACATAGTTTTTCGAGCGAATTTCAGTCGATCTTCGGTGCGCCACGCTTCGGGGTGCGCATTCTAGACTTTATTTTTCGGACAAATTTCGGTCGGTCTTAGGTATGCCACGCTTTAGGGTGCACATTCCAGACTTAGTTTTTCAGGCGATTTTGGTCATTCTTCGGTGTGCCACGCTTTGGGGTGCACATTCAGACTTAGTTTTTCGGGCGAATTTTGATCGATCTTCGGTGCGCCATACTTCGGGGTGCTCGTTCCAAACTTTGTTTTTCGGGCGAATTTTGGCCGGTTATCGGTGCTCTAAGCTTCAGGGTGTGCGCTCTACACTTAGTTTTTCAGACGAATTTTGGCCGGTCTTCGGTGCGCCATACTTCGGGGTGCGTGTTTGACACTTAGTTTTTTGGATGAATTTCGGTCGGTCTTCGGTGTGCAACGCTGTGGGCTGTGTGTTCCAGACTTTGTTTTTTGGGCGAATTTCGGCCGGTCTTCGGCGTGCCATGGTTCGGGGTACGCGTTCCAGACTTAGTTTTTCGGGCGAATTTCAGCCAGTCTTGGGTGTGCCACGCTTCGGGGTGCGCGTTCCAGACTTAGTTTTTCGGGAGAATTTTGGCCAGTCTTCTATGTTCCACGCTTCGGGGTGCATATTCCATACTTAGTTTTTCGGACGAATTTCGGCCGGTCTTCGGTGCACCACGCTTCGGGGTGCTCGTTTCAGATTTAGTTTTTTGACAAATTTTGGTCGGTCTTCAGTCTGCCACGCTTCGAGGTTCAGGCTCGATACTTAGTTTTTCAGGCAAATTTCGGCCTGTCTTCGGTGCGCCACGCTTCAGGGTGCGCATTCCACACTTAGTTTTTCGGGTGAATTTCGGTCGATCTTTAGTGCGCCACGCTTCGGGGTGCGTATTCTAAACTTTGTTTTTTGGGCAAATTTCAGTCGGTCTTCGGTGCGCCACGCTTCGGGGTGCACGTTCCAGACTTAGTTTTTTGGGCAAATTTTGGCCGGTCTTCGGTGCGCCACGCTTCGGGGTGCGCGTTCCAAACTTAGTTTTTCGAGCAAATTTTGGCCGGTCTTTGGTGCGCCATGCTTCGGGGTGCGTGTTCCAGACTTAGTTTTTCGGACGAATTTCGGTCGGTCTTCGGTGCCCCGCGCTTCGGGGTGCGCGTACCACACTTAGTTTTTCGGGCGAATTTCGGCTGGTCTTAGGTGTGCCACGCTTCGGGGTGTGCGTTCCACACTTAGTTTTTCGGGCGAATTTCGGCCGGTCTTCGGTACACTACGCTTCGGGGTGCGCGTTCCAGACTTTGTTTTTCGTGCGAATTTCAGTCGGTTTTCGGTGCACCACGCTTCGGGCGCGCGTCCGAGACTTAGTTTTTTGGGCGAATTTTGGTCGGCCTTCGGTGAGCCACGCTTCGGGGTGCGCATTCCTGACTTAGGTTTTCAGACGAATTTCGGTCGGTTTCGGTGCACCACGCTTCGAGGTGCGCGTTCCAGACTTAGTTTTTCGGGCGAATTTCGGTCGGTCTTCGGTGCGCCATGCTTTGGAGTGTGCATTCCAGACTTAGTTTTTTCGATGAATTTTGGTCGGTCTTCGGTGCACCACGCTTCGGGTTGTGTGTCACCGACTTAGTTTTTCAGGCGAATTCCGGCCTGTCTTCGGTATGCCATGCTTCTAGGTGCACGTTCTAGACTTAGGTTTTCGGGCGAATTTTAGTCGATCTTCGGTGCGCCACATTTTAGGGTGCTCGTTCCAGACTTTCTTTTTCGGGTGAATTTCAGTCAGTCTTTAGTGCGCCACGCTTCAGGGTTCGCGTTCCAAACTTAGTTTTTTGTGCGAATTTTGGCCGGTTTTCGGTGCGCTACGCTTCGGGGTGTGCGTTCCAGACTTAGTTTTTCGGGCGAATTTCGGGCGATCTTTAATGCGCCACACTTCGGGATGCGTGTTCCAGACTTTATTTTTCGGGCGAATTTCGACCTGTCTTCGGTGCGCCATGCTTCATGGTGCGCGTTCCAGACTTAGTTTTTCGGGTGAATTTCGATCGGTTTTCGGTGCGCCACGCTTCGGGGTGCACGTTCCAAACTTAGTTTTGTGGGCGAATTTTGACCGGAGCCCACTTATGGTAAGGGATGACAATGTGTGTCTCTGTACTACGTTAGAGTTTTCCTTTAGCACACACATATGAAGATATGTATCTACCATGCACTAGTGCAAAGTACATACGAAACATAAGCTTACACTTCTTCCTTCCTCTAACTTCATCATGTGTTTCGAGGAGATGGTATAAAGACCATACATAATGTCGATCAGGTGGAACCTTTAGGGACCAGGGTTCATAGCTTCCAACTCGAACTCGATCGACACACCACCCGAGTATATCATCGATCCTCTGAGTCCGAGTTAACCTATGTAACCACCCAGAGTGCAACGTAGGCTGCACACTATTCCCCCTGGACTTACTATATTCTCCCATATATTTCTACTCTCTGCTTAGTAGTGGTAAACTTGATGTCCCTCCACTTGGTGCCATAATGCGACCCAAGCCGTGAAGAATACCATTAAACTCAAGTGCTCATATGACTCGTTCCTTTCAAGTTGACTACGTACGTTGTACCTCTGATTACCCTGTCGAGTAACCAGATCCGGTCAACAGTCTAACTGATAACCACCAGACCTGGATTTAATATGATGCAAGTCAGACCAAGGAACGCACCTCCCATTAGAGGTGTTGATGGCTTGCAGGGGTGACACGCTGATGCGACGCCAGCTGGGTAACTTGGTACACCGTGGTTTTAGGTCATGTAACCAAACCCTCACCATTGGTGTGCCAAGACACCACACAACTGGTTAGCCCATCAGTCGTGGTTCCTTAAGATTTAGGACCATTTTACCCTAAGTATAAACACGGCTTAGTGCACTGATTCTGCTCACCAAACTGTACATCGTGCTGGTTCCGTTCAGCCACAGACATTATGCCTAGTGATGACCATGGTGAATACTTCCATGTTCTGTCACCCCCAATAGTCTAACATAATGAGGCAACCAACCTGATCATAGCTGTGAACTTATTTAGGATACATGTGACAAATCCACTTAGTCTTCAACTTGATAGACTACCATGTAGCCATGACTCTCTGTTCTAAAAGAACACGTAACAGTATTACGCATCATCATGCATCTTATATGATAATATTTATCCTTTATTAATAGATCAAAACAGACTTTTACAAGATAAGAACACACCGACTCCAACAGAAGATCACATGGGCGGAGGTTATGAGGAAGCTAGAAGGGATGCAGAGTTCAGATCACAAGAGAGTGATAGTTTAAGAGCACAATATATTTTTTTTAGAAAATCCAACTTGATGGTTTCCTGACTATTTACAGTGCAAGCTTAATAAGTATGAATTTATACTTATAATTGTGTCATTTCCCCCCCTCAAATGATTGGCCTTCTGAGATTTGTCACTACAAGCATAGTCGGCGATCGTGGTGTAGAATATGACATTGTATAGTATGGTGGTCATAGGGGAGAGGATGCAATAGTTGAGGAGCTTAGTCGGGACAATCTGTTAATTATGATAAATCTACTATTCTTTTATGTGGCAGTACACCACCCAACACCAAAGTAGAGATCCTCTCACTCTTAAAGGTTCAGCTAATGATCTTCTTTCATTTGGCGAAGTATACTTCAATCCCGGACTATTTTGACCAAGGGGCTGATTTGGCAAGTTAACAATGGTAAAAAAATCCTAGCATTGAAAGACCGCTGGGTTCCTAATCTTCAAACACCACCAATACCCGTAGTGCCTATCATTGAGCCATGGATTTTGGTTGCCAACTTCATTTTGCCCCATTCCAGGACATGGAATATACCCTTCCGTCGACAAGTTTTTGACTATTTCACAGCCAAATCCATCTCACACAATATCAAGAAGGGGTACAGACAAAATAATTTGGTAACCCACTCCGAGTGGTAAATTCTCTAGCAAATCGGCTTACAGGATTGCGAGGAATGCCCACTACCCGAGCACAACACCTGAGAGCTCTAATCACCACCGCAATGGCATCTGGAGAAAATTATGGAACTTTAAGAACTTGATACCACGCATAAAGTGTTGGAATTGGTGAGGTCTTCAGCTCATAAAAACCTATAGTTTAGCTATATATGGTTGATAGCTTAGGATTGCATCTAGGTACGTATCTTAGTACGTGTTCTGATTACAGAACAGAAAGCCATGGTTGTATGGTAATCCACTTGAGTGGGAGACTCAATGGATTGGTCCCATGCAACCTAATTACGTTCACACCTCTGATTAGGATTGGTCGCCCTATCAGGATAAGTTGTTGGGATGACAAAGTGTGGGTGTCTCCATCACGATCATTACTAGGCACAGTGTCTGTGGCCGAACGGAACCAACACGGTGTACAGATCGATGAGCAGACACCGGTGCACTAAGTTTGAGCACCAGGTTTGACCAATTACCCAAACTACTGCAGTTTTCTAAACCGTAACTTTTTTGCTCTCAGACACGTGACAAATAATTCACGTGAGGCAGTTAGAATTTTTAGAGACCCTTTTGCCCTCTAGTCAAAAGGTAAAGAAACTGAACCTTTCTTCTTTCTTTTTCCCTCCGTGACCTTCCAAACCCCACTTGCGGCCTCCGTAACCTCATCGTCGACACTCTTTCTTGGTGGAGATCGTCGGAAGATCGTCGGATGATCACCGGAAGATCGTCGGAAGTCGTCGGAATCTTCATCCACGGTCGTGCAAAGCCTTTAAGGTAAATCTTCGAACCCTAAACCACGCTTTAACAAAAAAAATGGTTTTTTTTTATTTTTTTTTACCCTAAACCCTAAATCATGGGTGAAATTATGACAAATTAAATTTCATACCGTAAAATCTTGAATAAAATGGTTATTTGAGATTTCTTCGATTTGGTAACTACTTAGGGCTTTCAACAAATAGGTTTCAGATATTATAAAGATGTGAACAGGATATTGTTGATGATTAATTAATTAGGGTTTTTAATTTTCAAGATTAAAATTAATTTTTTAAAAATTTATTGTATTTTTTGAAATGAGCTTTTACCCCATTATCAAACAATTTTGTTATATGTTTCAGACCTCAAGTTATACTTGCATCGAACACAAAAATATTTTCTTAAAAGTAAGATCTAATGCAGTAAATTTGTGTATCAAAATCAATGGGTCTATTGCAGTATTATTTGCGCTCGACACAAGGTCACTTGAGTTCGACGCATTTAAAGTTGTGTACTGTATGAGATGAACTTGCATAAGATCATCTCCAACACTTACTGAAATTTTTAATCAAATATGAGTAAAAACTCAATCTGATACAGAACACTCCAACCATTTACTCAAATTTGAGTTAAAACTCAATTTGGTATGAGTTTGAGTAAGGGTCGGAGCTGATTTTGGAGTTTTTACTTAGATTTGAGTAAAAACTCAACGGTGGATGATAATTTTGTAAATATGGAGGTCCTTGGAGATGATCGTTAAGAATTTGGTATGGATTGAGTCTCCCCTGATTTGGTGTAAAATGAGTAAAACTCATTTTGGTATAAATATGAGTTTGACTTGAGCAGCTTTTGAGTATTTTTTACTCGGATTCAATTCTGAATCATGATTTGAGTATAGCTGGAGATGCCCTAAGTTGTAGTAATTAGCATTTGGTGTAACAATGTTTTACTTTTTATACTTCTTTTATTCTTTTCTTAATATTATATGTAATATTATTTTTACAGATGGGACGTGAAGGTCTTCGGAAGAGGCCACTGACACCATCCTCCAAACCACCTGCAAAAAGATCTAGAAAAATGGCATCCAGTTCACCTACAATGAAATCTGAAAGGGAGTCATCCAAGTCACCTATCAAGAATTCTAACAAGAAGCCCCCCAAGTCACCTGCAAAGAAATTCGAAAAGGAGCCGGAAATCTCTACGAGAAAAGGAGGAAAGAAATCAATAGCTGGAAATGGTTCCAAATTAGAGAAAAGTATAAGCAATGCACCCGTTAATAGGTTGGAGTATATGGCTCAACCATCAGCTAGGTGCAGTGTCTCATTCCTTGATGCTATCCTTGAGATGTTTAGAGATAATACTAATCGGATGGAATTGTTGAAGAAGTCTTGTTTTGGTCATATTTTAGATCTAAGGTATACCAAATATATGTTTCTTCCGATGCTTGCACATTACTTTTGGCAAAGACATGAGTCAGACTTTAAGTTTAATATTAATGGTGTGATGATGAAATTCTCTCCCTTGGAGTTTACGTTGATCCTAGGGCTTAGGTATAGCGTTTCCACCCCTCCTCCAGACCTAGATACTGACAGCATTGGTGGTCCTTTGAAGAATAAATATTTTTATGGTAAGAAGGTGGTGGTAACCCAGAAGTTATTGGTGGAAAAAATTAAAGAATGCAAAGATGATGTCGATGCAGTAAAGTTGGCATTGCTACTTCTATTAGAGAGTTACTTTCTTGGAGCCAATCCCGATATTAGTATTCCTTTGATGCATTTAGAACTTGTGGATGACTTGGACAAATTCAATAAATACCCATGGGGAAATGTGGCCTACAACAGTTTGAAGGTCAGTGTGGAAGGTGCAATAAAGGGAGATAAGAGGCCAAAAAAATATAATATCTTTGGTTGTGCATATGCACTTCAGGTATGACTACTTTTTAAATTAATTAGTATGTTATAGCATATTGTCTATTATTTAATAACACTTGATTATTTGGTTGCACATATATTTTGCAGGTGTGGATATTTGAACGGATCCCCCTTCTTGGAATGTTTTGCGCAAGAAAGCTGAGCACTGATACGAATCCTAGAATTCTTAGATGGTGCGATTTGAAAAGTGTCACCTACGATAGAGTATTCAAGTTTTTTAAAGAAAGAAAAGTAAGTTTAAAAAACTTGAGTTTATATTTATTTATATATAGATATATTTATTAATAATATTCTAATTAATTAGTTGGGTTGATATATAGGTTCAAATTCTGGAAGAGTTAATTCCATCAAAAGTAGAAATGGAGGAGAATATCATCCGTCCCTTCTATGGCCGTGAATTATCTACTTCAATAGAAGGATCAATGGAAAGGGATATGGAAGAGGAAGTCGATAAGCCGAAAGTGGATAAGAATGAAGAGGATAAAATAATTGAGGACAATGCTGAAGAGAAAAAATCGAAAGGGGATAAGGGGATCCCTATATATTATTCTTTACCAACTTCACAATGTCCATTAGAAATAGTGGTAGAGGAACACCAAAAAAGAATCTCCTCACTTGAGGAGATTGTAGTGAAACAAACTCAGCTAATAAATGAACTCCAACAAGAAATAAAGGAACTTAAAGGGCAACGCAAGGTTGGAATTTTTTTATCTCCACCTTCTTTCTCCAATGTGGATGACAAGGATTTCAATCCGATTGGTACTTTGGATGATTTTATTGGTGCGGCTACTCAAGTGCATGTGGTGGAATACCAACAAGAGGTAAATTTTTATTCTTAAAGTGTATTTAGTTAATATGTATTAAAAAATTTTATTTGAATACTTACAAAATGATTGGTTGTATATTGTAGAGAACGGAGAGATTGGGACACGAGGAATCCCTCATTCAAAACTTTTGTATTACACCACACCGAACTTATAGGGATGTAGAGGATGAGGGTGTGTCTCCTACTCAGATGGATTCAAATAGTAAGGGATATTCTCCTTCTCAGACGAATCCAAAAGAATGCGGTGATCCAGGTTTACATGAAGGGATTGAGGAATCCTTCGCTCGAGATCCAAACATAGTTGATGATCAATGTCCAAGTGATGTTTTGATAGTGCATTCCAAAAATGAAGAAAACAGAGGTTATGAAGAATCTATTGAACCGGATCAAAATATAGTTGAGGCATGAAGTGCAAGTAAAAAGGATGTTTCGACCGTACAAGAGAGCCAAACAAATAAAAAGGAACAGGTATAATAAAAATTCAACTACTAAATTTATTTTTTTAGAATTATGATTTAATATTTTCTTTTATTTTTCTTGTAGGAGAAAGTTGTACCGGCAAGACGCGAATCACAGCGGATGAGAAGGCCATGTCCATATTTATGTTCTCCATATACAGACCCATTAAATAGAAAAAAACTTTTGGCACAATTGGAAGACGAGGTAGAGATCAAACCTGCCAAGTGGATGAAAAGACTTAACCATGAGGAGAGAAAATTTTGTATTGACTTCATGGATGATAACCGTAGAGAATTGTATGTATTATGGTAGTACAATTAAATATAAATTAGAATGTGTTTTACAATTTATGATATAATTTCTATTAACTTCATGATGTATGTTTTAATGTAGGGATAACATTATTATTGACGGGATTAATGTGAATCCTTTTTGGATTAAAGAACTCTATTCTAATGAAGGATGGGCACACAGTGAAGTAAGTTATGCATACCATTTAATTATGATATAAGTTATCTCTAATATTATAATTTTTTTACTTATAATTATATTAATTTGATTACAGCACATTGATGCCTATATGTCTCTCCTGGAGACACGTTTTTTAAGATATTTTGAGCACTTTCACAAGGTTGAGAAGATTGGCATCTTTTTTGGCAGGACGTACTTATGGGTATGTTCGCTAATTCTAGTTTGATATATATTTTTTTATAAACTACTAAACAAATAGTTTCTAATAGGTTGTTTGTTGATTGTGACAGAATTATATGATATTGGCTTTCAATGACTTTAAAAGTTATATTAGAAAGGAACCTCAAGGAACAGATTTGAAAGTGCTAGCGAAGAGTTTTAAGTGGTCTGAGTCTTTGAAGCAGATTATGTTAGGAAACGGGGATCGAGTCAAAAATGATGATGGTGTATTTTATCCGATATGGAAGTGTGCACATGCTATAATCCCTGTCAATTATAATAACATGCATTGGTATCTTGTGAACATTTACATGCAGGAGAAGAAGTTGCTTATTATTGATTCATTATATCAATCCTCTCATATCGAGTATAAGGAAGATATTGAAAAGATCTTGCATATCTTACCTTTTGTACTCTATAGTTGTGGACATGATGCTGCTTTCGATGGCGACAAATGGACAGCATACAAGGCGATGAAGACCACAATACCAAGGCAACTAAATGGATATGACTGTGGGATTTGGGTTATGTCCTTCGCTAACTACTTCACCTGTAATAAAGAATTGGACTTTAAGGATGCCGACATGTGTGCTTTTCGGCGGCGGATTGTATATCAACTTTTGATGAAATATGTGGAATGATGTAACTTGACATGTGTACTTTCTGGTGGCATTTTGTAACTTGGAATAATAAAAAATATGTAATGAATGGTCTATGCTGTTTTGTAATATGAATATATTTATTTTGTTACTGAGGTAGAATATTGAATGTTATACTCAATAGCCGTTGGATTGATTTTTATTATTTTGGTGAATTAAAAATGGTTATGTGCGTAGTAATATTTCCAATTCAATTCAAATAACTGCATCCAGCACAAGTCCAAAGATGAACACAAAGATTGATTGTGTCAAACGCAAGTCCTAACATCTTCGCAGCTGCTTCTTGCATACAACGCAAGTATGGTTTGACTCGATTATCATCCCTGCAATTGAGCACAAATATGTACTGCGTCCAACGCAAGTATGGTTTGACTCGATTATCATCCCTGCAATTGAGCACAAATATGTACTGCGTCCAACGCAAGTATGGTTTGTATCGAATGCAATATTTTGGCTAGAATCATCATCACTGCAATTGAACGCAAACGATACTTGTGTACTGCGTCCAACACAAGTATGGTTTGTATCGAATGCAATTGAACGCAAACGATACTTGCGTACGATGCAATTTTTTTAACAGATCTCATCACTGCTCCTTGCGTCCATAATAGTTCTCAACAGTTCTATAAAAACCTATCCTCCCTGTCCTTTCTCTGCGATTTTCTTTATAAAGGAGTAGTCGACGGCCCCTTCTCTGCGATTTTCATTGGAGAGGACGACGCGGAGGGGTAGAACACGGATCAGACTTCTTCTCCTCTGTGGCCACACAGATCAGACTTCTTCTCATCGGAGGTATGATCGCATCCCCCTGGATTGATCACTTCAGAAAGGGAAGGGGGCAGCTCCCTTCTAGGTCATAAACCCTTCATAACTCCCCTCTTTCTTCTTCTAGGTATTTGCCATTTGTTTTACTCGCAAATGGTTTAGTCGCCCCCTTAGATCTAACTAGATCATATGCTTATTCTCCATTCTTAAAGATTAAAAAAAAAAAACTAATTTCTTCTTTTTTAAATATATTAACTGCTACAGAAGGATCCTATAAGATTTAAAAAAAAAAACTAATTTGTTCTTGTTTAACGAGATCAGCCCATTTATCCATTGACTGCTACAGAGGGATCCTATAAGATTTTTTTTTAAAGAGATGGTGCCATCTCAATTGTAAGATCCAAATATGTACCATGCATGGAGGTATTTCTTTATGTGGTTTTTTATGTGGTTTTTTCTGTACCAAATATGTATCATCCAAATATGTAAGATCCAAATATGGTTTTTTTAAAGAGATGGTGTCATCTTGATTGTTTTTTTTTATGTGGTTTTTTTTTAAACAGACTCAAATATGAGCTCAACGATATATCCGAATTTCACATGTCCATGTGGTGCTGGTTTTTGTAAGATAAAGACATCTCGCACATTAAAAAATCCTGGAAGATTGTTTTATACATGCCCACTACCAGAGGTACATCATAATTTACTTTGAATAATATATATGCCCTTGGAATAAGATATAGATTTGTATTACCCATTTATTGTTAATACATGATTGCAGGGCAATCGATGTCAGTTTTTTATATGGTGTGATGAAATTCAAAAGATGATTATTCATAAATGCACGTGCGAGTAGACGATACACCGCTTGGAGGCTGAGGTCGAGGGGTTGAAGGGAAAACTCCATGAGTGTCATATGATGATGAAACAAATGCGGCAAAAAATGCTTGATGGAGCGATGGATAGTTTGTCGTTACTTCAAGATTTATCTTCGTTAGAGTTGACTGATTAAAAATGTTGTAATGTTTTTCTGAATTTGGGTATGGGGTGCCATAAATAGATCCCCCTTGTTTTAGTTCAAAAATAATATTATTTTAAAATAATTTTAAGCCACACTTCTATAACAGCATAGTAAGGTGATTGCAATATAATTTGTTTAATAATTTTTAACTATGATTACTTAAATAATTTATTTAATACCTATCCAAATTCTCAAATACTGTTGCCTGTGATTGTTCAAATTTCTTATGCCCCTTATTTCATTTCTCATGCTTCTTGCAATTAGCTCGATTCATCATTTCTGTAATTGAGCACAAAGATGGACTGCGTCGAACCCAAGTATGGCTTGTATTGAATGCAATATTTTAACTAGAATCATCATCACTGTAATTGAACACAAACTCTATTTGTGTACGACACAATTGCTTGTTTTCTGCAAAAGGTGTCATTGCTTGTTTTCAACGCAAGTCCTATTATAGCATGCAGTATTGACAGTATCCAATCGCAATAGTCATATTAAAGATATCGATTATCTAAGTCATTGTATCTAATTACAAGTAACCAAAATTGCACAACCATCCAATTACAAGAAACCATAATTTCAAAAGTCATTGTATCCAACTACAAGTCAGCCAAAATAAGATCTCTCAATAAAGTAAAATATAGTTATCCTTGCTCGATTGGTTTCTTACAAGCTCTTCTATTGTGCCCAGTCTGTTTGCATCTGCCACACTTTACGATCTTCCGTTCTTCACCTTGTGATAATATTCTTTTTTTCTTTGGCCTCCCTGGTGGAGTCTTTCCCTTAGATGGTAGCAATTGATCATCTTTAACTATGTTATCTGAAATCTCCCACTGATTTTTATCAGAAACTGGGTAGATGGACTCTTCATACGTTGATCTATAATTATCCGTCCAATAATAGTGGGCACAGTATGAATATGGGTCCATCTTAAAATGTGAAATTCCAGCTAAAGCATGAGAGCATGGTATCGCCATTACGTCAAATTTATGGCAAGTGCAAGTTCTCCTGCTTAACATAACTTGATCCTCAAATTCTAATGATCTAACCATAAACTCATCATGATTAATAGGATGGCAAGCCGTTGCACGTGCACTTTTTATTTCATTACACAACTCATTTTCAGCCCAAGTTGTAAGTTTTGTTGTCAATCCGGATGACATATTTCTACGCTTGAACCACATACCCTGAAGCTTTAAGCGGAATTCCTCAATAAGCATGGTGATAGGATACTCTCTGACATCTTTCAGAACGTTGTTATAGCTTTCAGAAGTGTTTGTTGTAATAATATTAAACCTTCTTTCTTGAAAGTATGCCGTTGTCCACTTCTCTCTATCAATCTCATTTAGCCATTCATAAGCATTACTATGCACATCTTTTATGGTTGCCATCATTTGATGAAAAATTATAGGCCTAGTTGCCTTCGCAGCTGTATAAAAATAAGGATATAACCTGTTGAGCTTGAATTTGGCATACATATTTTGTGCTATGTGGAATGCACAATAACCATGAAATGCACGTGGGAAGACTTCAGGAACTTGAGTTAGTAAAGCCTTGTGTCGATATGATATTATCACTAACCTCTCCATAGGACCCAAGGCATCCCGCAAGTGAATCAAAAACCATCTCCAACTATGGTTGTTCTCAGATTCTCCAATTCCCAAAGCGATTGGGAATATATGATTATCACCGTCCAAGTTGTCGCTGTAAATAATATACCTTTATATTTGCCCTTAAGTTGTGTCCCATCAACTGCGATTACCGGCCGTAAGGTATTTCTTTGAAAACTATGTAGGCATGGGCCGAGAGCTAGAAAAAAACGTTTGAATCTTCCTCCTTCTCGTAAAATTTTCGTAATGGTTCCAGGATTTTTTTTATGTAGCTCGTGACAGTATGCCGGAAGCTGCTTATATGATTCCTCATATGACCCTCTCAGAAGTTTTATAGCAATCTCCTTTGCCTTCCATGCCTTCTTATAACTGATCTTTACACCAAACTCCTTTTGCACATCACATATAATTGCTTTCGGAGCATACGATACGTTTCCCTCTAATCGATGCTTTACAAACTCACTTATTAGATCACTTGTAGCTTGCTGATGATCCTCACCTCGTTTTGCTATCGAGCATTTGTGTTCACTCTTTAGGGACTTAATCTGGAATACTGCAGTCCCCTTAAGTATAGATGCATGCAATCTCCATGTACAGTTTTCACCTTTGCATATGATAGTATATCTTTTTGGAGTGGAATCTAAAACCTTATACTCAAAATTTGAATATAAAGCATACTTGTTTAGCACCTTAATCATGCTCCCCTTATTCTTAAACATCTGATGGAGGTGGATTTCATGATAATTATCCTTCATTTGTATATCGGTTGAAAATTCCTTCTGAACATATATATCTTCGAACCCTGCTAGTGAATCAGATATTATCGGTTGCTCAATCTTTGCCAGTTCTACTGCTGATTGTTCAATCTGAATATTTTCTATCCAACTATAATTTTCAATATATGTCGGATCATTTGTGGTACAAGTCCTGCAAACAAAAATAAAACGGTAAGTTGGAGCATAGAAAACATATTTAGACCTTCATAATAGCATAAAGATATCCTTACCTGAAGGCTGACGGTGATGGCATTGGGGCTTTACTCCGAGATTTAGTGCTTGTATATGTGTCTTTTGGATGCAATTTTATATCAACTGATGGGTTTTTCACAATAACTAGATTATTCTTAACAACATCAGCAAGTAATGCATTTAGTACACCACAACAATCGTTGGGAACGACATTTAGATCTATATCCAAGTGGTGATCATCAGATATAATCGGCCCACGTGTCACACCTTCATAAGAAAACCTACAATTATATGAACCATATATCATAATTTGAAAAATATAGTTCATATTGAGTATTTGAAAGTAGAAGGTATAATAATGTACCTTTTCTTTTCCATAGCAACGTCATCGATGACTGGGTCATCCATGGTAGTGTCATAAATGAGACTGTCATTTAAAGATTCCTTCACAGTGATATTAGGCTTAATATAATGATTGCAATTATGAATACTTGTATCTTCAGAAGTTCCAGCAATGTTAGCAGTAAATATATATGCTGAATCATTCAAATATTCTTCTGAATCTTCTATCTTAGCAATTGAAGAAACGGAAAAAGCATGAGACCGAGAAACTTTGGGAAAAACTTTTTCTTTTTCGTCTATCTTCCTCTTACAAGTAGATATTGGAATAGAAACATATTTGGAGCATTTACGGTTTCTTGTTACTAGTAATGGGATATTGGACATCACATTGCGTATATTGTGGGCAATGAACGCGCATACATCATCATTATCCACAATCTCTATAGGCGGACAAGGGATCGTACTTGGATACAAAGCTTTAAGAGAAATGTCATATTCTTCGACGTCAGACTTTGTTATCTGATAGATTTTTTCTGAATAAGTTGGTCATAGTCGCTTGATGAAGATAAAAGAAAAGTTTTGGATATTCCCCCCTGGTGCTGGTATTTATTTTTGACTTGAATGAATTCTCCATCATAGATACATAAAATCGGTAATAGTGAATCCATGCCTGAAAATGATAAGCGAATGAAACTGGCATAAGGCACAATGTATTAATTTTTGTAATAGTTAAAGCAAGTCCTAACATAAATAGTTGAGCTGTATGTAAGTATCTATTTTGAATGTAGCATCCAACACATGCATGCTTATGTTATAAAGAAGATGTTCAAAAATAATGATCTTGTATCCAACACAATATTATTGAGTTGATTCTTGCATTCACTATTTCAAAATCTTTATCATGAATCTCAAATCATCTCCACACATACGCAAAGTTATAAAAAAATTTCAGTAAGTGCTGGAGATGATCTTATGTAAGTCCATCTCATGCAGTACCCAACTTTAAATGCGTCGAACTCAAGTGAACTTGTGTCGAGCGCAAATAATACTACAATAGACCCATTGATTTTGCATACACAAATTTACTGCATTGGATCTCAATTTTATAAAAATATTTTTGTATTCGATGCAAGTATGACTTGCAGTCTGAAACATATAACAAAATTGTTTGATAATGGGGTGAAAGCTAATTTTGAAAATTATAATAAATTTTTTAAAAATTAATTTTAATCTTGAAAATTAAAAGCCCTGATATTATGTTCACATCTTTATAATATCTAAAACCTATTTTTTGAAAGCCCTAAGTAGTTACCAAATCGAATAAACCTCAAATAACCATTTTATTCAAGATTTTAGGGTATGAAATTTAATTTGTCATAATTTCACCCATGATTTAGGGTTTAGGGTAAAAAAAATAAATTTTCTTGTTAAATCGTGGTTTAGGGTTCGAAGATTTATCTTTAAAGGCTTTGCACTACCTTGGATGAAGATTTCGATGACTTCCGATGATCTTCCGGTGATCTTCCGACGATCTCCGGCCAAGGAAGAGTGCCGACGATGAGGTTGCTCAGGTTGGAGGTGGGGTTTGGGAGGTCGCGGAGGGAAGAAGAAAGAAGAAAGGTTCAGTTTCTTTACCTTTTGACTAGAGGGCAAAAGGGTCTCTAAAAATCCTAAATGCCTCATGTGAATTATTTGTCACGTGTCTGAGAGCAAAAAAGTTACGGTTTAGAAAACTGCAGTAGTTTGGGTAATTGGTCAAACTTGGTGCTCATTTTGGGAAAAACCTCTAAAAAATCCTAGCATTGAAAGACCGCTGGGTTCCTAATCTTCAAACACCACCAATACCCGTAGTGCCTATCATTGAGCCATGGATTTTGGTTGCCAACTTCATTTTGCCCCATTCCAGGACATGGAATATACCCTTCCGTCGACAAGTTTTTGACTATTTCACAGCCAAATCCATCTCACACAATATCAAGAAGGGGTACAGACAAAATAATTTGGTAACCCACTCCGAGTGGTAAATTCTCTAGCAAATCGGCTTACAGGATTGCGAGGAATGCCCACTACCCGAGCACAACACCTGAGAGCTCTAATCACCACCGCAATGGCATCTGGAGAAAATTATGGAACTTTAAGAACTTGATACCACGCATAAAGTGTTGGAATTGGTGAGGTCTTCAGCTCATAAAAACCTATAGTTTAGCTATATATGGTTGATAGCTTAGGATTGCATCTAGGTACGTATCTTAGTACGTGTTCTGATTACAGAACAGAAAGCCATGGTTGTATGGTAATCCACTTGAGTGGGAGACTCAATGGATTGGTCCCATGCAACCTAATTACGTTCACACCTCTGATTAGGGTTGGTCGCCCTATCAGGATAAGTTGTTGGGATGACAAAGTGTGGGTGTCTCCATCACGATCATTACTAGTAGGGGTGGGACTTGGGCGGGTTGGGCGGGTTGAAGGGTCTGCCCATGCCCAACCCGACTTGCACAAACCTTTGCCCGTTTTGCCCGTGGAACCCGGGGAACCCGTGGAAGTCCAACCCTTGTTTGCCCATTCTAGTTCCTCGGGTTCTTCGGGTTGCTCGGGTTGCCCAATTTACAAAATAATAAGCAGGTTGGACGGGTTGCCCAATTAGAAATGCTTGTGCACGTAAATAGATGGTAAAAAAAATCGAATAGATTTTTGAATTGGATAAAAAAAATCTTTCATTTGCATAACAAAAACATAAAGTCCAACTCATATCCTCACATATTTCAAACTAATTCTTATCATTCAACATCAAATAGGCGGTCTTTGATTTCCATAAAAAAAAACTATCAAAGCATTCCACCTTAGTGTGTCACTTTTTCGGGTTCCTCGGGTTCCTCGGGTTGGGGAAATCGGTGCCCAAACCCGTCCAAATTGAAATCGGGTTGATCTATTTTTGTCCAAACCCGTCCAAGTTTTTAACAAGCTTTGCCCATGTTTGTCCATTGTTCGGGTTGGGCGGGTCGGGTTCGGGTCAGACCCGCCCAAGTCCCACCCCTAATTACTAGGCACAGTGTCTGTGGCCGAACGGAACCAACACGGTGTACAGATCGATGAGCAGACACCGGTGCACTAAGTCGTGTTTCTGCTTAGGATAAAAACGGTCCTAAAACCTGAGGAGCCACGTCTGGTGGGCTAACCAGTTGTGTGGTGCTTTGGCGCACCAATGTATGAGGGTCTAGTTACGTGATCCAAAACCATGGTGTACTGGGTTACTTGGCTGGCGTCGTATCAGCGTGCCACTCCTACAGGCCATCCACACCCCTAACAAGAGGTGTGTTCCTTGGTATGACCAATGTCGTATTAAACCCTGGCCTAGAAGGAACCGAGTCATATAAGTGCTCGAGTCTGACGGTAGTCTCCACTGCTCGAGTCGCATCATAGCACCAAGTGGAGGGACAGCGAGTTTACCACTACTAAGTGGAGGGACTGCTGAAGCAAATATCGTCTGCAACTATCTGCCACTGCTCTAGAGTAGTCAACTTAGTTGCGCACAATCTACCGAGGTTCGCAATTTGTAATGATTTGTTTCAATTTTGGGACCTCACTTCTGTACCCCCATGTGTCAAAGATTCCTTATCCTCTGATACCATGGTAATATAATACCGAGCTCCTATGCTCCTTTCCAAAAAAAGAAAAAGAAAAATGTTGTATTTAGTGGAGCTCCATGATAGAGTGTCACTTGGGTCAAAGAGTTGCATTTTATATGTACCATCAAGTTTTGTCCCTTTAATTGTACTTTCACTAAGTTTTTTTTTTTGGATAAATTCACTTTGCCCCAAGAAGTTTAGCTAAAAAACACTTAACCCCCCTGAAATTTATTTGTCCCAAATCGCTCCCTAAAGTTTGAAATGTTAGCACAATACCCACTTTTCAACTACTTAATTTCCTCATTTGGTGAATTTTATCTGATCAAAACTGAGTTGAAGGGAGCAAAATGTAAGTTTTTAACTAGGGGTGGCAATGGGTCGGGTCAGGTCGGGTTCGTGTCTAGTTTCGGGTCATGTCCAAAACCCCTAGACCCGGACCCAACCCGTTTAACTAATCGTGTCTAGATCCTAAACATGTACTCGACCTGTTTACCACACGGGTTTATTCAGTTAACCCGATCCGACCCAATCCGACTCGACCCGACCTAACCCGATAGACCCGTTGATACTATATATTGCAGTATCGGATTGCGGGTAGACCCGACCCGATACAATACGACCCGTTGAATTATTCTCGGGTCTTCCCGGGTCTACCGTGTCCAGACCTTAAACCCGGACCCGACCCGTTTATGACCCGAACCCGTTTAGCCCTGACCCAGATCTGATAACTTGGTGTCAAGTCTGCCGTGTCGGGTCCGAAATTGCTAGCCCTATTTTTAACTATAGGTGGGTTAAGTGTTCTTGAGCGAAACTTCATGGGGCAAAGTGTAATTTATCTTTTCTTTTTTTTTCTTAAAACCTATTTTCACTTGGAGCATCTCCAACTGCCTCCCTAGCTAAAAGCTAAATGGCGAGCTATTTTTGCCACATCAACATATTTGGTGAGTGGGTTTTTCTATTACTCCAATGGTCTCTCTATCCAGTTCCAACCACATAAAATCCGATGATCTGCAAACGAGTCAACAAATGGGACGAGCCTTGTGACTGGAAAATAAATGGGGCGAGCGGTAAGTGAGGCCATTGGAGGGCTTTCAAGACTCATCGACAGTTCCAATGCAAGGCCGTTCCGGACTCATCGACGGTTCCAATTCAAGGCCAACTCGTCCATGGTTTGATACAACCCTCATGATGTTGTTTGTATTTAGTTATTTGGCTTATATTTATGCTACAGTGGTGAATACTATTCTTTGTAAGAAACCGTGTCATCTGTTATCTTCCCTTGTCTAGGAAAATATGGGTGGGTTATTATCTGGTTATATGTGCTTAAACTATGGAACCAACAAGGTAGATTTTCTATCAGCCAATTAGCTTCTTCACTTTCCTAGTGCCTTCAGTACCAAGTACGAAAATTTTCATCGATGGTGTTTCAAGGGTTAGGATTTCTTTTTTATTAATGTGTTAGAGATCCCTGACAACAGATCCATCACGTGAACATGACATCTTAAAGTTTTATTTAGCATAAGGTTCTTGTCTTTTTTGGTAAACCTAAAACTACTCCCCATGTTTCTTCTTCCATCTCTTTCGAGCAGCTCCGACGGCGGCAGCTGCAGTAGATGTGACAGGGGCGGTGGCGGCGTTCGACGAGCAGCAGAAGCAGTGACGACAACAATGGCAGCAGCAGCAGCAAGCAACTTCGGTGGCGGCGTTTGGTTCGGTGGAGAATCCTAGGTCTAAGATTCATCCCATGGCCTATAGATCTCAGGGTTAAGTTTAGGTTTGGTTCGACAACAGCAGCATTCGGTGGTGGCGAGTAGATCCAGCGACGGCAAGCAGTTCGGTGGTCGGCTAGGTGGTTTACTGGTTCGGTGGCATGCCAAAAGAAAATTTGAAATACTGTGAAGGGTAATTTCATCCACAGCATTTCAAAGTCCTTAGGCTTAATCGATCTCTTTGTCAGGGACGGCTCACTAAGTCGCCCTTTTTTTCTTCTACTTCTTCTGATACTTCTAATGGTATTCCTTAGATCTCACTTGTCTACCCTCAATCACCATAACAGGTCGACACCTCATTAACGTCTTAACAATTTTTTGCTTCCACATTTCATAATCAAGCTTATGTTGTAATAGCAGGATATTACACCTACACTATTTCGCTTCGCCTATGCTAAGCCAGGTACCCGAGGAAATGAAGCAAAAACCCAAGAAGTGCTTGGAGAATGAAGGTTTATGTGAAATGCTCCACAATCCGATGGATCCATCTTAGGTTCTCTAGTTCACAAAAATATTATAGGATATTAAAAAATATATTGTATAATATTTATGAGCATTTATTGTAGAAAATGTATACTTAGAGACCTCTAGAATGTTTTTGTTCATAAGATTTGGGGCACGTGGCATAATCATGGCCACTCTTGTACATCCTTGCAACCTATAAATAGGAGAGGTCTCAAAGAAAATGTAATTCTCTAGAGTATTTGAGATTTCTCTTCCACCCTTCTCTTCTCTTGTGTTTGTACGAGCGAGCGAGGGATCGAAATTATGTATGAGAGAGCTTTGAGGGAAGACTAACTCGGCAAAAAGGAGGTTGATCATGTGCCACATGGGCTGTAGTGAAGAAAAAATTTAAATCCGCAGCAAGGAGTTGTATGATTATTATTTCAACATTTTTTATTGATACCCAGTTCTATAAATACACACATCAATATTAAGCTTTACATGTGCTTTTATGCGAGGATGAAGTAATTTCAGAGATAGAAATAAAATAAAATAAAATGTGAATCGGTTGACTTTCCAAGAATTTGCTAGTTATTAACTAAATTCCAACCAATAGGTTTTACATCAACTTTACAAGGAACACAAAAATTGGCATTTTAGAGCGGGGTATTGTTATTTGTACCCATTGATCGATAAGGATGCCCACATTGATAAAAGCATCCATACGTGAGAATGTCACCCTTTTAATGAGGGCATCATATCATTTTCTTCTATGCTCCTTGATCCAGTCTACTGCCACCCTCCTCTTTCTTTCTTCCTCCACCCCTCGCTTGCTCTGATATGTCATTGTATATCTACCATTTTCTCCCTTTCCTCCTCCCCTTCTTATTTTTTCACCTTCTTGCTTGTTATAACCCTAACATTGCTAGAGACGTGTCGGTCGCAATCAACCAACATAGTGTGGAACTGTTCAATAACTATCCACTATACAGTTCCACGCCATGTCGATTGGATGCACCCAGTTATAGTGTCGACCGGTAGCAGCCATCATGGTGTGGAATTGTTCGATAGCTATCTACTAAATAGTTCCACATCATTTCAACTAACTCCAGCGAGGTTAGGGTTTTGGTGGGAAGGAGAAGTTGGAGGACGAGGATCAATGGTTGCGGTGGTCAATTATATAAAATCGGTGGTAGCATAGGCTACATACGCTCGATTGTAGGGGGCCAAAACACCACCCACAAAGAAAGTGGTGGTGCTCTTATCAATAGGTTCGGGAGGTCTTGAGACACATCATGCATTTCTTTTGTTTCTAAGATGGGTGACATTCTCATTTGGTGGGGTGCAAATAGTAATTATTTTAGAATCCATTTTTTCCATTGGGGTGCCCCACCCCTGCTCAAATCACACTCTCCATCGGATGATTGTTGTTTCATCCATGCCATGCGGATCCATCCAGCCTCTGAAACTGGAGAGAATTGTAACTCAAGAGGAGTAGTCGAACCCCCGCCTTTTGCTACCTTGTCCCCTCCTCTTTTTCTAGGTCCATCTTTTTGCACCCATGGAATTAAAGATAGCACCCGAATCCATCTTGGTCCCCCAACCCATTTTGGCATATTGGACTTGGCCCACAGAAACCCCAAAATGCACCCCCCCCTAGTCCACCGTCGTCGTCCATGTCTGACCGCCCAACTCACCGCAGCTATCCCCACCCTTCTGCCCTTCTCTTCCTTTCTTTCCCCTCCTCCCTCTATCTTCCCCTCACTGCTTACCGGAACCCTAAGTCATTGGTTCTCCTCCCTCCTTCCCCTTCCTTCTCATACTCCTCCTCTCTCCATCTTCCCCGCGCTCAGGAGGAAGAAGGAGAAGGTGGGAAGAGGAGGAAGAAGGAAGGCAGATGAGGGATGAGGGACATCAGTTTAGTGTTCCGGTGCTGGGAGGATGAAGGAAGGAGGAGGTGGTTGAAGAAAGGGGGGGTGGTGGGGTAGGGACAACCACGGTGGGTTGGACGGGCGGACATGGACGACGGTGGAGGAGGCTGGGGCGGTGAAGGGTGTTGTCAGAAAAAGGAGGAGGTTGGGACGGCGATCTAGACAGAGGGCAATGGGGCTGACATCAATGGTGACCGGTTGGAGGTTGAGGATGAGGGTCAACATGGAATAATTTTATTTAAAAAAAATATTATGGTGCCATCACTAATTCCATGGGTGTGAATTGATGAATCCCTCTTTTCGCTAGGGTTCAAGCCTAGGGTTGTCTCCTACTTCTATTGCCAAATGATGAGAACCCTTGTCACCCCAAAAATACTAGGTAGCCAAATAATTTGAAGCTTTTCGATTGCCAACTCTAGGAGGCATCCCTCTAGGGTTTATCCCATGTCAACTATAAAAATGTTTTGTGCAATGAGGAGCAGCCAACACTCCACATCACGTGGAGTTGGCAATAAAAAGTTGGCAAACGAGTTGGCTAGATTGGATTACTCTTTTTCTATAGACCATGGGATGAACCCTATGGGCTGCCGTGTGAAGTTTTTTTGGAAATGTGCTATGAGGTACAAATTTTATTTATTTAGAGCATCTGTACATAATAACTCTCTGACAATGGGGGGTAAAGAGAGAATGTCCCAGGATTGGACCGATCCAATAGTGATTGCGAATCTGGCTAGGTTGCAGACAATAGAGTTGGACTCTCTCGGACTATACTTGATAGTAGATGATGGAGCCAACTTCATGAGAAAGTGGCAGTCCGAGATGATTGAAGCAATCCTCCATGGTGGATCAATATCTGGATGGATTAGAAGATCTGTGATGGTTTTGACGTCTCCTTCAAAGATGAGCTGCATTTTTGAGAAATTTGAGGTTGCAAATAGGGCCGTCTTCATTGCCATAGCTTCAGCTAAGAGAGGGTCCATAGTGGGACATCTGGTGGTTGTTGCAGATATGAGGTTCTCAAAATGATCTCAGATCACGCAGGCATTGGCAGCAGAAGATGGGTCGATGGCTGCATCAATATTGATTTTCAGATAGAAGGGTGGGGGCTAGGTGGATTAGGATTTGTAACTGGATGTAAATGTTCCGCCTCTTTCGAATTGAAGGCTTGGTTGGAGGCAACAATCATAGAGTTGATAAGCCTGATGGTGGTAGTAGGGGGGGTCAACGTACTTGTTCTAAAAAATGAGGGAGCATCTCACTTTTCAAAGGAAACAAAGTGTGATGGTGCGAAATTCATATTGTCTGCTTGGCACGGTTTGGTCATCGAGTGCCGATGAAGCATAGGGGCAGGTAAGGAAAACATGGATATAAGATTCTTCATGGTTATTGCGTAAGCAGCAAAGTTTGTCGACCCCGTTTATTCTTCTGGCTATTACGTTGAGAGTTGGAAGGGGAGTTAGAGAGCAGACACCAAATGAAGAAGCTAATATGAGGCATATATTTTTTTTTAATGACAAAGTATAATTTATCCTAACATCGCACCTAACCCGTTGCGAAGACCCCCACCTCCCTCGGGTTTCGACTCCTCTCCACTAATGAACGTCTCCCCTATTGGTTGCTGACGATTTGGGAAGCGACAGGTGGCGATCCGAAAACCAACGACCACGATCTACGGACATGGGATAAACCCAAAGGGGATGCCACCACCCCGGTTGCCACCGTCCCCACCGGCCACCGCCACCGATCGCCCACTATCGCCGACCACCATTGCATACCACCGGCCACCCGTTGCCGCCATCGTGAGAGGAGGCGGCCGCGGCGGCAGCATCGCCCCTTTGGTTCATCCCATGGTCATAGATCGTGGCAGTTGGTTTTCGGATCACCACTGTAGACACACAAATTGTGTCTAACCCGGACCCGACTCGCATGCGCCAATTCGGAGGCAAACCCGACACGCACCCCGACGCGGACCCGACTCACATGCACCACGTGGATGCAAACCCGACGCGCGCTTCGACTCGGACCCGACTTGCACGCACCAGTGCGGACCCGGACCCGATTCGTGCCTAACAAGGGAGGAGCGGACCCCACACTCAAGGGGGGTCGGCCCCTACTAGGGATCCGAACCCCATGGGGCCGGCCCTTACTATGACCCGAACCCCATGGGGCCAGCCGGCCTTGCAAGGAAAAAGAAAAGAAAGGAAAGAAAAGAAAAGGAAAGAAAAGAAAAGAAAGGAAAGAAAAGAAAAGGAAAGAAAAGAAAAGGAAAGAGAAGAAAGAAAAGGAAAGAACTACCGCCATGCGCGGGGGGACGTTGCGTATGACGTCTGCTCACACGCGGATCTGCGCCGATCCCTCGATCCGACGGACAAGAAGGAGCGTCGGATCGCCATCGATTTCGTGTGCAAAATCCAACCTTAATTGCCCCGCCGAAAAAGGAAGACGAATAAAGACTTATTCCCCTCATCAATGGATGAATAAATCTTGGGCAATTATGGGGGAGATATTAAAGGGATTTAAAATTAAAACTTCCCATATCTCTCCCCCCCCCCCATCGCCTATAAATAGAGGGGGAGGGGGAAGGCTCAAGGGGTCGGTCGGATGGCGAGGCGAAGGAGCTCTGCAGAAGTGGAGACGCGCTCTTCATCGACCCAAGGCTTCACGAGGCACGGGCAAGCCTGTCCCGCCGGGATCGGCTTAGTCCATTGAAAGTCCTCATCAACGTGAAGAACCTTGCACAAGAAGATCATCCCTTCGACTCCGTGCACGAAGAAGAAAGCTCAGAGAAGAAGAACCCTTCGACTCCGAAGACGCCAGAAGCAAAGGCCAGAGAAGAAGATCGGAGCGATATCACCCCGTCGTCTCCAACACCCCTTCGACTCCGATCAAGCTCAAAAGCTCGGAGAAGAAGAACGAAGCGGTGTTACACCCGTCTCTTCAACAAAGCCTTCGACTCCGATCAAGCTCAAAAGCCCGGAGAAGAAGGGAAGCGGCGCTACACCCGTCGTCATCAACAAGGCCTTCGACTCCGATCAAGCTCAAAAGCCCGGAAAAGAAGGGAAGCGACGCTACACCCGTCGTCATCAACAAGGCCTTCGACTCCGATCAAGCCCAAAAGCCCGGAGAAGAAGCCGACGCCATAACCGCCACCGGGTCGAAGAAATCGCAAGACGAAGTGCGGGAGCTCTGCAGAAGAGGAGACGCTTCTTCATCGACCCAAGGCTTCACGAGGTACGGGCAAGCCTGTCCCTTCGGGATCGGCTTAGTCCATTGAAAGCCCTCATCGACGTGAAGACCCTTGCACACGAAGATCAAGACTTCGACTTCGTGCATGAAGAAGAAAGCTCGGAGAAGAAGACCCTTCGACTCCAAAGACGCCAGAAGCAAAGGCCGGAGAAGAAGCTCGGAGCGGTATCACCCCGTCGGCTCTAACAAATCCTCGACCCCGATCAAGCTCCAAAGCCCGGAGGAGGGGAACGAAGCGTCATCACCCCGTCGTCTTCGATAAACACCTGGGCCATCCACGAAGAAGAAAGCCTGGAGCAGACCGCCTGAAGCGTCGCTACCCCCGCCGTCTTCATCGACAAAAGTCGACGCTACAACCGTCGCACGAAGACCGTCGCTACCCCCGCCGTCTTCATCAACAAAAGCCGACGCTACAACCATCGCACGGAGACTGTCGCTATCCCCGCCGTCTTCATCAACAAAAGCCGATGCTACAACCGTCGCACAGAAACTGTCACTATCCCCGTCGTCTTCAAAGCAAAGCCGACGCTACAACCGTCGCACGGAGACCGGTGCCACCCCCACCATCTTCGAAAGCATCATTCGACTCCGATCACGCCAAAGAAGCCCGGAGAAGAAGAGAAGTCCAGCCGACACCCAAACCGTCGAAGCACCGAAGAAATAGCCCACGTCGTTCGAAGAAGGAGATCGAGTTGACGCTGAAGCTAAAGTCTACGCAAGAAGCCAAAGCAAAGCCCCAGTAAAGCCCGCGCCAAAGCCAAGCGACTACGCCGGCCACGAGCAAAAGCACCGCACGTTCTAGCCAATACGACGCGAAGTCCGGAAGAACGAAAGCATCGCAAGTCTCTCCCGGCTACGTCCAAGCGCAAGCGCCAAAGCAAAGCAAAAGCCAGAGCCACGCCGGAGCCAAGCCAAAGCCAAAAAGCCAAAGCCAAAGCCGATGCCAAAAGCACGATCGACGCCGCGAACCGATGATCAAGGATACCGAGGTCAAGCAAGGAGCGAGGAAGACGCGAGGACTGAGGAACGAAGCCAAAAACCCCCTAGCCAAGAAAGCACGAAGCACGGAAGGGACAAAGCCACGGCAGACACTCTTTAGCCTCTCCAAAACCCTCCCTTGTAAAGATCTCTGTCCTGGGCAACTCCTTCAGAGCTCTCGCACGAACACCACGTGGAGACGCGAATCAAAGGGACCCTCTAGAGGATCTCTCCCATAAATTTCCTGATCAAAACTCGCTGCAACCCGGACTCGCTACACCCGAGCCACTCGGGTCCCGGCCACACTTGTAATCTGGTTTTGTGCAACAAAGACGACTCATATCTTTTTCTACGCATACAGATTTCTGGCATGCCCGGTGGGACCTCTTCTCCTTTCATCCGTACGGCTGAAGAAGTTGCTTGAAGTTTGCGATGGCCGGAACAAACAATGATGCATTTGCTCCAAGTCTCTCACCAATCGCCGAGTCTCCTCTACTCCGACACAGTGATCCAGTAAATCCGGAGGGTGATCCTCCCCCGATGGTACGCGTCTACACTCGGCGTACTCGGACTCTTGCGGACGTCTTCGTGCCAGAAGCTACTGCCGAAGATGCTCGCCAAAGCGCCGACGAGGCCCTGGTGCATGAAGAAACGAGCCTCGATCCTGGAGTCCATGTCCAGAAGTTTGGGGAGGACCAACCCCAGCCCCGAGCCCGTTCAGGTTCTCCAACGGACGTTGCACCTCCTCTGCAAGGGGCAAACATCAATCATCAGCCAAAAGCAGGTCGGCGTAACTACGTTTCCGATGATGATGGCGAGGATGCGAACATGCAACACCGAGACGTTCTCCGTCACCACCCTCTGTCCGCTCTTCAACTCCAAGTCATGCAGATGAGCGAGCATATGGCGCAAATTACTCGGCTGATGGAGGAGAAGGATCGTCACATCAATGCTCTGCTCCAAAAGCTAAGCGCAAAAGACGCAGCAGTAGTCGGCCAACCCGTCGCTTCTCCAGTAACCGCTCCAGTTCCGTCTTCAACTCCCGCTCCTGCAGAGGTTGTTCCGACGATTCAAGCAGTTACTCCAGCGCTCTCCTCGGCTCCCATCCCAGTGGAGGTCGTCTCCCCAGCGCTAGCCTCGGTGGCCACACAACCTCCGACAACGGCAACGATGAATGCTCAGCAAGTCCAAGTGTTGGTAGCCGACATGATGCGCTCCCACGGCAGTGGCCTTCCTCCGATCACGGTAGCATACTCGAAGCCCTACACTGCGAGGATCCAGTAGCTACGCTTCCCAGTCGGATTCCAGCCACCAAAGTTCCAGCACTTCGACAGAAAGGGAAACCCAAGACAGCATGTTGCCCACTTCATCGAGACCTGCAATAATGCCGACACATATGGCGACGAGATGGTGAAGCAATTCGTTCGCACCCTCAAAGGCAACGCGTTCGACTGGTACGTTGATCTTCCTCCAGGGACCATCGACAGCTGGGATCAGATGGAGAGGGAGTTCCTCAACCGCTTCTACAGCACCAGACGAACCGTAAGCATGACCGAGCTTACTGCAGTCAAGAAAAGAAAGGACGAGCCAGTGATCGACTACATCGACAGATGGAGGAACCTCACGCTGAATTCACGAGACCGCTTGTCTGAAGACTCGGCCATCGAGATATGCACCCAAGGCATGCACTGGGGCCTGCTCTACATCCTCAAAGGTATCAAGCCTCGGTCTTTCGAAGAACTCGCGACTCGAGCTCACGACATGGAACTCAGCCTAGCAAGCCGCGGGGACTCGAAGAACAAAGACTTCTTGAAGGTGGAGAAGAAGGACAAGCTACCGGCACCAAAACCGAAACAAGTCAATGTTGCGGACGTCGCTTCAACCTCCAAACCGCTCAAGATCGGTGGCAAACCGGATCAGAAGAAGAGAGCTGCCATACCACCGCCGCCGCCAAGACAAAGGATGACTCTCGAGGAGCTCGAAGCCAAGGAGTACCCCTTCCCAGACTCGGAAGTCTCCTCCATGTTCGACCAACTACTGCAAGAGAAGATGAAAGAGCTCCCTCCTTCGAAGAGGCCCGAGCAGATGCATCGCGTTGACGACCCCCTCTTCTGCAAATACCACCGGGTGGTAAGTCATCCCATCGAGAGGTGCTTCATCTTCAAGGAAAGAATCATGGCGCTCGCAAAGCAAGGAAAGATAGAAATTGACACCGGGGAGGTCGCTATGGCCAACATGACGTCCATCGCCTTCGGCTCCTTCTCGCCGGTACTCGTTGCTGCTCGGCGAAGCGTGCCCAAATTGCGCATCAACCGTCAAGCGCCAACCGCTAACTAAATTTCCCGGCCGAAAGTCTCGAAGCGACGTCAACGTACTCCTGCGCTCACCGAAGAAGAAACGCCGCTGCCTTGGGGGCAACCAACCCTCACGCCAGCACCTCTTCCAAGCAAAGCCACATCCTAACGAGCGCTCCAAAGGAGATACGAGCAAGGAGATCCAGAAGTCGGTTTGTTGGGCCAGCCTTCGGGGAAGTTCAACTACTACGTCCTCTACTCAAGGCCTCCGTCCATTTCAATCGACGAAATCAAGCCCACCGGCTGGGGATCGGAAGACGAGCCAGTGGAGCTTCAGGAAGAGCAAGTCCCTTCCAGGCGAGCTACATTCCAACGCGCTCTTCGGGAGAGATACGAGCAAGGAGATCCAGAAGTCTGTCTGCTGGGCCAACCTTCGGGGAAGTTCGACTATTACGTCCTCTATTCAAAGCCTCTATCGGTTTCAGCTGAAGAAATCAAGCCCACCGGCTGGGGATCGGAAGACGAGCCAGTAGAGCCTCCAAAAGAACAAGTGCCTGCGAAGGAACCAGTTGCTACAGCCGACCATCATCCTAGCGGAGGGGAATCCACCGACGAAGAAGCATGGGTCATGCTACCACGGCGACGAAAGCCATGGCAAGAAAAGAAGCTCAAGCGAGACCGTGTGATGAGGAGGTCCACCAAGCGGAAGACCTACAAGAAGAAAGGCAAGACTCCAGGGAGGAAGGCGTTCAAAGTGCCGCCAGCAAGCCAAGACGATCTCCTTCAGCAGAGCCTTCTAGAGCCGACAACCTTGCAAAAGTTCTTCCCGGATCACTTCCTCCCAGTTGACCAACACATCAGAGTGTCTTGTTGCATGGTCGGAGTTCATAAGGCGTCGGATGGAAAGAACGAAAGCGAAACTTCTGAAGAAGGCGACTCCACCGATGAGGGAGACGATTCCGACAAAGGGGGCACCGCCTCTCACGCCGAAGCAATCCTGCACATGCCGCTCGTAGAAGCTTTGCATCTCCCGATGAAGGCTCGCCTGGCAATGGCTGCGGCCTTGGCCGACCCAGACAGCTACAAGAGGAAAAGGAAGGATGACCAGAAGCGCAAAGCTGTGGCCTCGTGTGATGCGATGATAACCTTTTCGGATGAGGACTTACAACTCGGGACATGGTTGCATAACCGGCCTATCTACGTTTCGGGATACATCAAGGAAAAGCCAGTGAATCGAATCCTGTTGGACTGTGGCTCCGCCGTCAACATCATGCCTATCTAGACAATGCGGCAACTCGGCATCACCAACGACCAGCTCTCGCCAAGTCAGTTGGTCATTCAAGGGTTCAACCAGGGCGAACAGTCCACCGTCGGAATCATCCGTTTGAAGCTTTCCATCGGCCCGCTAGATACAACGGTCCTCTTCCACATCATCGATTGCCAGACGTCATATCGCCTCCTGTTAGGAAGACCATGGCTGCACGAGAATGGCATCGTGGTATCAACCTGGCACCAGTGCCTCAAGTACTATGAAGAAGGCGTGGAGAGGTGCATAGTTGCGGACGACAAGCCATTCAACGAGGCCGAGGCACACTTGGCCGACGCTAAGTTCTACCAAGCAAAGGGCCTAGTCACGGAAGTTCTTCCAGCTAAAGCCCCTCGAGTCCAGAAAATTGAAGAAGTGAAGCAGGATAAGACTCCTCTTCCCGCAAATCTGAAAAATCTCCTCCAGCAAAGCTTTCTAGAGCCGGTGACACTCCAGAAGTTCTTTCTTATTTGCTTCCTTGAAGCTGATCAAAAATTCAAGGTCTCCTGCTGCATGATGGAAGTTCACCAAGTGCTCCGGAAAGACGATGAAGAAAGCGACATTAACATCGAAGGCATGGGGAGAAGCATCGCTGCCAACGACAAGCTATTCAACAAGGCTAAAGCAAACCTTGCTGACGTCAAATTTTACCAAGTGAAAGATCCCATTGTAGAAGCTCATCCAGCAAAAGCTCTACGAGCTCAGGGAGTCAAAGCAGCTGCGAAGGACAAAAGCTCTCCACTTGTAAAACTAGTGACATCCTCCAGCCAGACGGTGCAGAAAGTCAAGGGAGCGCCAGCATCAAGACGGAAAATTCATATCAACTTCAAATCAAGCTCGATGCGATGCGTTCCGTTGCCCGCTCAAGCTGCTTCAGTCCTGCGGCTCGCACCTCAGTGGCTTCGCAAGCTAGGGCGATCGCCTTCCACTCCAACAAAGGAACCAGCGTCACCATTCTCTGAAGCCAACTTCAGCACTTTGCAAGAGATGACACTATCGTTACATGGTCTGTTGCACGTCTCGAGCTCAATCGAGTCTTCCGAGTGCACCAGCTCCGAGCAACTCGCAATCAAGCCGGAAAACGCTCGGGGGCAAAACTCCACCGAGTTGGTGTTCAAATCCAGCCGCAACAAAGAAAGTACAGTGCACTTGCATTCACTACTCTCAGCTGCAATACCAAACCACCTGACAAAGACTCAAGCTCGTCTCTGCAAAAGTGGCGAACAAATCCTTCCAAATCGCCAAGGCATCGACTCCAGTCAAACTCCAGCAATCATCAAAACTCTAGTCAAGAAGACCTTCACTTCTAACTACATTAAAGTGAAGAAGGCAGGCGACAACTACGAACCAGCGACGACTCTGCCTACCAGTGGCAAGTCTCTCAAAAGGTACTTTGCCTAGCGCAAGGTTACCCCCCTTGCCCAAAAAAAAAAAAAAAAAAGGGAATAAACGAACTACGTGTGACTTGATCCCTCTCAGTAGGGTACGTAGGCAACCTACAAAGGTTCAGTCCAAACAAAAAAAAGAAATATCTCAATGTCGTCCAAGGAGGCCAGCCCAGAGGAGAACGAGTAAAGATCCACAAGTCCAGTCAGCAAACTAAAGATGACAAGAAAATCGAAGTCCTTGAAGCACTGAAGCAGCTCATGGTCTACATGTGATGCAACTCCGAAGGACGAGAAACCACCAGCTCTCGGCACTTCGTCAGCTCTTCACGCCGCTTCACAAGCTCTGCTCTAGATGTCCTCTCGGTCGCTTGAGCTTTCCCTAAACGGAACTCCAGCTTCTAAAGCGACGCACGAGCAGCAAGTCGAAGTCCTTAAGGCATCGAAGTGGCTCGCCTTCCGCAACTTACACGCACTGCAACTCCAGGGGTAGAGGAGCCATCAACTTTCGATGCGTCGCCAGCTACGCACATTGCTTCGCAAGGTTCACTCCGGAAGCCTTCTCGGTCGCTCAAGCTTTCCCCAAACAGAACTCTAGCTTCTAAAGCGACGTACGAGTAGCAAGTCAAAGTTCTTGAGGCGCTGAAGCAGCTCGTCTCCTGCGGCCTACACGCGCTGCAACTCCTGGGGTAGAGAAGCCGTCAACTTCCGACGCGTCGCCAGCTATGCACGCTGCTTCGCAAGCTCTGCTTCAGACATCTTCTCGGTCGCTCGAGCTTTCTCCAAATGGAACTCCAGCTTCTAAAGCGACACACAAGTAGCAAGTCAAAATCCTTAGGGCGCCGAAGCAGCTCGCCTCCCGCAGCTTACACGCGCTGCAACTCCAGGTATAGAGAAGCCATCAACTTCCGACGCGTCGCCAGCTATGCACGCTGCTTCACAAGCTCTGCTCTAGATGTCCTCTCGGTCGCTTGAGCTTTCCCCAAACGGAACTCCAGCTTCTAAAGCGACGCACGAGCAGCAAGTTGAAATCCTTAAGGCATCGAAGTGGCTCGCCTTCCGCAGCTTACACGCACTGCAACTCCAGGGGTAGAGGAGCCGTCAACTTTCGATGCGTCGCCAGCTATGCACGCTGCTTCACAAGATTCACTCCAGAAGCCTTCTCGATCGCTCCACCAGCTTTTGGCACTTCGTCAGCCCTTCTTGCTGTTTCGCAAACCCTTCTCCAGAAGTCTTCTTGGTCGCTCGAGCATCCCCCAAACGGGACTCCGACTTTTGAAGCGACGTACGAACGGCCTCCACCCTACCGCATCCGAACCAAATCTGCAGTAGTAAGCGTGCGATTCCCCGACAGTCGACGTTTCTCTCCCTCGGTCGCAGTTAAGCCCAAGGAAGCATCCTCCAGCGAAGACCGTCTCAAGCAACGGAGCTCGCCACCCTCCAAGAAGGTGTGCTTCTACTCTGCAAACAAAAAGTCGTCCGCCTTGAAATCCGCCAGGCTCGGGCAAAAGCTCGAGCCCATCCGAAGGTCGTCAATCCCTTAAAGACAAAAACCCGAAGGATTGGGACTGCCACCGGAGTCAAATGCAGTAACTCAAAGATAGGCGGATGCATCGGCAACGACCGTATACTTCGTGACCTCAAAAAAAAAAAAAAAATGAAGGAGCTACCTTCCCTGGCCTCCGAAGTCTCCGGCTCGTCCTCGCACCAAGCGAGCGTCACCACACTCGGCTTCGTCTTGTCCTCTCACCGTGTCGTTGTCGTTACGCTCCCGCACCAAGAAGGCGACAACACTCCGCTGAAGAACCCTTCGGCTCCAAGCCGCCGAAGAATGCTTCGTCTCCAAGCCGCCAAAGGAGCCTTCATCTCTAAGCCGTCGAAGAGTCCTCCACCTCCGAGCCGCCAAGCGAGTCTTCATCTCCAAGCCGCCGAAGAATCCTTCGTCTCATAAACGCAGAGGTACTAAACGTCCCCCCGAGGCCAGGAGTCGACACCCCACCGGGTCAAGCGAGAGCTCGCATCCTGAAGAGGCACAAGGGGAAGCGAAGGTGCCACTCCCGTAGGAGAAGTCCTCAGCATCTCACCCCGGCGAAGCCAAAATCTTCGAAGCTCGCATCCTGAAGAGGCACAAGGGGAAGCGAAGGCGCCACTCCCGTAGGAGAAGTCCTCAGCATCTCGACCCGGCGAAGCCAAAATCTTCGAAGCTCGCATCCTGAAGAGGCACAAGGGGAAGCGAAGGCGCCACTCCCGTAGGAGAAGTCCTCAGCATCTCACCCCGGCGAAGCCAAAATCTTCGAAGCTCGCATCCTGAAGAGGCACAAGGGGAAGCGAAGGCGCCACTCCCGTAGGAGAAGTCCTCAGCATCTCACCCCGGCGAAGCCAAAATCTTCGAAGCTCGCATCCTGAAGAGGCACAAGGGGAAGCGAAGGCACTACTCCCGTAGGAGAAGTCCTCAGCAACTCACCCCGGCAAAGCCAAAAACTCTGAAGCTCGAATCCCGAGAAGGCATAAGGGGAAGCGAAGGCGCCACTCCCGCAAGAGAAGTCCTCAGCAACTCACCTCGGCGAAGCCAAAACCTTCAAAGCTCGAATCCTGAAAAGGCGCAAGGGGAAGCGAAGGCGCCACTCCCGCAGGAGAAGTCCTTAGCAACTCACCCCGACCAAGCTGGAGCCCGCGCCGCACCCCTGGGGTTTGCACACCACCCGTGCCGGCCAACTACTCCAGCCTCGCACCGCTCTGCCCGTGTTGGAACTTGCGTTGCCTGAACTATGCAGCCGGCCACCGCTTGGGGCTTGCACTCGCCACCAAGCCGCAGCCACAGCCGCCTGCTAGCCCGACCTTCGCCAAACCGCTCGAGGCACCCCTGCGCCACACGGTTTCCGCACACTACTAGCGCCATTTGAAGCCTGGCCACCGCCCGCCTATGCCGCACCGGCACCGCTTCGTACACCCGGCCTCCTCGCAGGACCTCGGCTCACGCTCGTGTAACTCTTGCGCTAGACCACCGCTCGCCTGCGCCCCGGCCTCTGCGCCCGGCGCTCCGCCCCGCACCCGAAGCCGCAGGCCACCGCTACCTCGTTCCGCGCTGTACCAGGTGCCACCCGCGCCTCGCCTGCGACCGCCGCGGCCTACGACAGTCATCCGCGTGCGCCCCATGCCACGCGCGCCATAACCCGCTGCTGCTTGCTCCGACAACCGCGCCGCCTGCTGCCTTCGCGGACCCAAAAAAAAAAAAGAAAGGAAAGAAAGAAAGGACGAAATAGGGAAAAGGAAAGAGAGTCAAAAAAAAGCAAAAAAAAGAAAGGGCAGCAGCAGTAGCCGGGCCCACGCTCCTCTCCCCAATCCGCGCCCGACAGCCACCAAAAAAAAAAAAGAAAAAAAAAAGAGAGAAAACAAACCGGAGGGGGCGACCCACAGCCCCCCTCCTTCTTCTCCGACGTAACCGGGAAGGGGGGCGGGCACCTCGGCCTCGCACCCGCAGCCGCCGACCTGCTCGGGGCCCCGCACCGACCCGTTCGGGACCCCGTGCCGCCCCGCGCCCGGCCCACGCGCGCTACCCCGCGCTGCAGCACCGCCGCTTCCCCCCGCGCCTGGCCGCCCAGCCCCGGCCACCGCTGCGTCCGTGCCCGCTCCCGGCCATCACCCCGTCGGCCTGCACTCCTCGCGCGCCACCGTCGCCTGCAGCCCTCGCTCCCGCGCCGTACGCCGCCTGCCCGCGCCCCGGCCACCGTGCCGCTCGCAACACGGCCCGCGTCCGCCCGGACCACCGCCCCGCAGCTCCGGTTGCCGTTGCCGCTGCTGCCTCCACGAACCAGAAGAACCAGAGAAAGAAGAAGAGGAAAGAAAGAAAGAAAAGAAAGAAAAGAAAAGAAAAGGAAAGAAAAGAAAAGGAAAGAAAGAAAGAAAAGAAAGAAAAGAAAAGAAAAGAAAAGGAAAGAAAAGAAAGAAAAGAAAAGAAAAAAAAAAGTGATAGGAAGAAGAAGACGAAACCAGTTAAAGAAAAAGAAAAGAAAGAAAGAAGAAGAAAGGAGGAAAAAGAAGGAAGAGTTAGAGCCGCCACACCTGACCCGTGACAACTCTGTCTCCTCTCTTTGCGCCGTCGTCACCGCTCTCAACCACGACGACTCCGCCTCCTTCTCTCGTTACACATGCGTCACCAACCTCGGCCGCGACAATCGATCTCGCCATTGCACTCCCACACCGAAGGAGGGGCAACAGTCCTCCGCCGAGATGCACCGTGGCTGTCATCGCACTCCAGTCGCCCTCGCACCAATCTCGAACTCCGTACAGCGGCCACCTTCGACGTTCGTGCAATCTTCGGAGCAAAAGAAGTCCGCAACGAAGAGGATGATCGAAACCCTAGCGAGGGTCTTCTCCACAAGCAAGAGCCACCACCGCCGATGAAAGAGGCGACAACTAGGAAGACGGAGCAAGTCGCGTGCAACCCCAGGCAGCCCCAAGCTCAAGCCCTCCGCAAGAAAAAGGCATTGGATGAAAAGGGTAGTGGCTCTTAAATAAGCCCCAACCCTGTCCACAAAAGAAATCAAGGACAAGTACTGTGCGTTTCCTACGTATGCAAGCACTCCGCATTTCCGCCGGCGCACTCGTCCTTGAGGGGGCATTTGTAGACATACAAATTGTGTCTAACCCGGACCCGACTCGCATGCGCCAATTCGGAGGCAAACCCGACACGCACCCCGACGCGGACCCGACTCGCATGCACCACGTGGATGCAAACCCGACGCGCGCTTCGACTCGGACCCGACTTGCACGCACCAGTGCGGACCCGGACCCGATGCGTGCCTAACAAGGGAGGAGCGGACCCCACACTCAAGGGGGGCCGGCCCCTACTAGGGATCCGAACCCCATGGGGCCGACCCTTACTATGACCCGAACCCCATGGGGCCGGCCGGCCTTGCAAGGAAAAAGAAAAGAAAGGAAAGAAAAGAAAAGGAAAGAAAAGAAAAGAAAGAAAAGAAAGGAAAGAAAATAAAAGGAAAGAAAAGAAAAGGAAAGAGAAGAAAGAAAAGGAAAGAACTACCGCCATGCGCGGGGGGAGGTTGCGTATGACGTCTGTTCATACGCGGATCTGCGCCGATCCCTCGATCCGACGGACAAGAAGGAGCGTCAGATCGCCATCGATTTCGTGTGCAAAATCCAGCCTTAATTGCCCCGCCAGAAAAGGAAGACGAATAAAGACTTATTCCCCTCATTAATGAATAAATAAATCTTGGGCAATTATGGGGGAGATATTAAAGGGATTTAAAATTAAAACTTCCCATATCTCCCCCCCCCTCGCCTATAAATAGAGGGGGAGGGGGAAGGCTCAAGGGGTCGGTCGGATGGCGAGGCGAAGGAGCTCTGCAGAAGTGGAGACGCGCTCTTCATCGACCCAAGGCTTCACGAGGCACGGGCAAGCCTGTCCCGTCGGGATCGGCTTAGTCCACTGAAAGTCCTCATCAACGTGAAGACCCTTGCACAAGAAGATCATCACTTCGACTCCGTGCATGAAGAAGAAAGTTCGGAGAAGAAGAACCCTTCGACTCCGAAGACGCCAGAAGCAAAGGCCGGAGAAGAAGATCGGAGCGGCATCACCCCGTCGTCTCCAACACCCCTTCGACTCCGATCAAGCTCAAAAGCTCGGAGAAGAAGAACGAAGCGGTGCTACACCCGTCTCTTCAACAAAGCCTTCGACTCCGATCAAGCTCAAAAGCCCGGAGAAGAAGGGAAGCGGCGCTACACCCGTCGTCATCAACAAGGCCTTCGACTCCGATCAAGCTCAAAAGCCCGGAGAAGAAGGGAAGCGGTGCTACACCCGTCGTCATCAACAAGGCCTTCGACTCCGATCAAGCCCAAAAGCCCGGAGAAGAAGCCGACGCCATAACCGCCACCGGGTCAAAGAAATCGCAAGACGAAGTGCGGGAGCTCTGCAGAAGAGGAGACGCTTCTTCATCGACCCAAGGCTTCACGAGGTACGGGCAAGCCTGTCCCTTCGGGATCGACTTAGTCCATTGAAAGCCCTCATCGACGTGAAGACCCTTGCACATGAAGATCAAGACTTTGACTCCGTGCATGAAGAAGAAAGCTCGGAGAAGAAGACCCTTCGACTCCGAAGACGCCAGAAGCAAAGGCCGGAGAAGAAGCTCGGAGCGGCATCACCCCGTCGGCTCCAACAAATCCTCGACCCCGATCAAGCTCCAAAGCCTGGAGGAGAGGAACGAAGCGTCATCACCCCATCGTCTTCGACAAACACCTGCGCCATCCACGAAGAAGAAAGCCTGGAGCAGACCGCCTGAAGCGTCGCTACCCCCGCCGTCTTCATCGACAAAAGTCGACGCTACAACCGTCGCACGAAGACCGTCGCTACCCCCGCCGTCTTCATCAACAAAAGCCGACGCTACAACCGTCGCACGGAGACTGTCGCTATCCCCGCCGTCTTCATCAACAAAAGCCGACGCTACAACCGTCGCACGGAGACTGTCGCTATCCCCGTCGTCTTCAAAGCAAAGCCGACGCTACAACCGTCGCACGGAGACTGGTGCCACCCCCACCATCTTCGAAAGCATCCTTCGACTCCGATCACGCCAAAGAAGCCCGGAGAAGAAGAGAAGTCCAGCCGACACCCAAACCGTCGAAGCACCGAAGAAGTAGCCCACGTCGTTCGAAGAAGGAGACCGAGTTGACGCTGAAGCTAAAGTCTACGCAAGAAGCCAAAGCAAAGCCCCAATAAAGCCCGCGCCAAAGCAATGCAAGTGCTAAAGCCAAGCGACTAAGCCGGCCACGAGCAAAAGCACCGCACGTTCTAGCCGATACGACGCGAAGTCCGGAAGAACGAAAGCATCGCAAATCTCTCCCGGCTACGTCCAAGCGCAAGCGCCAAAGCAAAGCAAAAGCCAGAGCCACGCCGGAGCCAAGCCAAAGCCAAAAAGCCAAAGCCGACGCCAAAAGCACGATCGACGTCGCGAACCGACGATCAAGGACGCCGAGGTCAAGCAAGGAGCGAGGAAGACGCGAGGACCGAGGAACGAAGCCAAAAACCCCCTAGCCGAGAAAGCGCGAAGCACGGAAGGGACAAAGCCACGACGGATACTCCTTAGCCTCTCCAAAACCCCCCCCTTGTAAAGATCTCTGTCCTGGGCAACTCCTTCAGAGCTCTCGCACGAACACCATGTGGAGACGCGGATCAAAGGGACCCTCCAGAGGATCTCTCCCACAAATCTCCTGATCAAAACTCGCCGCAACCCGGACTCGCTACACCTGAGCCACCCGTGTCCCGGCCACACTTGTAATCTGGTTTTGTGCAACAAAGACAACCCGTATCTTTTTCTGTGCATACAACCACCTGTGACTCCCAAAATCGTCCGCGACCGATAGGGAAGACCATCATCAGTGGAGAGGGTGGAACCCACCTCCCTCCTCTCTTCCTCTCCCCCGTGGGGGCAATTTCAGCATTCACTGCGTAACGTATCAGAATTGGACAAGTGGCATCGGTTAAAATGAGACGACGGTATGGGAGCCGAAATTGCCGAAATTTTCCCTCGGAAAAAAGTCGCCGAAATGAGCGACGTGTGCCACTTGTCCGATTCTGATACGTCTGGGTACATTCCGAGCGCCACGCAGTGCGTGCTGAGAATTTTCCCTCCCCCACCTACCCCGCCCCCGCCCCCGCCCCCCCTCCCGTCCCTCCCTCTCTCTGTCTCTCTCTCTCTCTCTCCCCCTAACTCACTCGCATGCTCCACCAACCCACAGCCCCCCGCGACCCAGCACATCGCCATGGCTGAATAGCAGTGCTCTATCGCTACCGTTCTCTGCCGCCGTCCCATCCCCCGAAAGACCGGCGATTTAGCCTGAACGCGGAACAGACCCTGATTATTGTTGGATTCAGGTACGGTTCCGACCAATCTGCTGAGAGTTCCTGTCGCCTCGCCGGAAATTAAATGCCCCACTCATCCGCCGACTGCAATCCCACGCCACAACGGTTCTCTCACCTTTAAACTTCCTCATCTCGATCCCGGCGGGTAAATGGAGCTTCATCGGAAGCTGGATCTCAGCGGCGCAGCCATCTGCGGGGACCTCGAGGAGCGAAACCCTCCCATCTCTCTCCCCAGCCAGTCGTCCGATGCCCCTCTACTCGCGCTGGACATTGGAGGTTTTCAATTTTCTCCTAATTTTTTGTTATTGTGTTTAGATTCAATCCGATGATGGTTGTTTTTTTTAGGAACTTTGATCAAACTGGTGTATTTCTCGGCTGCTAAAGATGGCAATTTTAAGGTTCAGAACGGCAGGGCTGTAGTCGGTGGGCAGCTACATTTCGTGAAGTTCCAAACAAGGAATCTCGAAGAGTGCTTGGATTTCATTCAATCCAAGCAGCTCCTCCATAGCAGGGGTATGAATGCACTCTATGAATTACTTGCTTGGCTGAATGACCAGTCTTTAAACATCCATTTCTTGTCTCATTTTTTATATCCTCGGATATTATTAGAATTTCTTATGTTATCTGCTTCATATTGTCTCTATAATTAAGTATTGATCTTCATGCTCAGTCAAGGCCAAAGGCTTCATCATATCGAGTGCACATAATCAAATCTTATTTTTCTTTGGAATTATCAAATGCATCTTCGGAGTTGTTATGTTAATGGCCATATATATAAATAACATTTATGCTATCTTTTCTTGCCCCCAACTTGCTTGAGTTTAGGTGACCGTCATTTCCAGAATACAACTAGCCAGTTCTTTACATGTGCACATACTGGTGACATGGCGAGCACCAACCATCGGAACCTTCAACTCTTGATATCGATCTGTACCCATTCACATGACAATTTTTTGGAAAAATGTTTTAATGAAAGAGTTTCTTAAATTTGATTTTTCATAACTTGAGGTCAAAGCCAACGGAATGAGCAAATTCTAATTTTGCAATTGAACCTTGGAGTGATGGTTTCAAAACTCAACTGATACCGAGTCGTAATGGCTTCTACTGGCCAATACCAAGTCACAAGCCGGTACCAAGTCTTGGTTCGTATCGACCTAAACCGGTATGCACCAGTCCATATTGGCCAAGTTAGTCCAGTATTGCTGATACCATGATTTGAAATTTTGGTCGAAATGGCAAAATTTCATCGGAATATTTTGGTTTCATCCGGGATTAACACAAAAGGTAGAGTCTAAACTTGGACCCCTACCCATTTCGTTGAAATTTTGCCATTTCGTGTGGTTTCGTTGCATTTCGCCGAACTTTCGACCGAAAGCATGGGGGCCTACCGAAATCGGGTGGGTTTGGAATCTGTTCTTTGGTTTCGTTGATCATATCGTTGAAGTTTTATGACTTCGAGGGCATTTCGAGGGTTTTGACTTAAACCAAACCACAAATTTTGGGAAACCTATGGATTGGTTTCGGTTCGTTTGAGGCCTTTAAATGCATCCAGAGTTCAACTGAAGCCAGCCCTATTTCATCTGAAACCACTTAGATTTAGCCTGAAGCCCGCCTGATTTCGCTCGAAGCCGCCAGATCTTGCCTTCGGATTGGCCGGATCTTGCCCTTGGATTCGTCAGATCTTGCCGGGTTTCGTCGGTTCTCGTCGCCAGGTACCAAAATTTAGAAATTCATCTGGATTGCAATAGGCATCTTATTTAATGTAATAGCCTTGTTGCCTTGATAAAATAAATGAGAAATTCGAAAATATATTATACTATACACGTATGTTAAGTTAATATATCAGAACACATACGCACACACAATAAAGGTTATTAAAGCTTAAAATTTTCGTTTCAAAATTGTTGCAAGTGGCGTCTCGTACCACTAATTCAGACAACTAATTGCTTATTAATTGACTGACTAGTGTTACGTTATGTTAGATGGCAACAATGTCTTGAATTGCCCCATAGATAATTACACATAGAATTCATAGTTTTGCCGATCGATTAGTCCATAGTTGTCCAAGGTGACTTGACGTGAGTTTTGCTACAGGCGACAAGGTGACTTGACGTGAGTTTTGCTACAGCTGAAGCCTGAAGCACTATATCAGCCTAACATGAAAATCGAGACAATTGATCATGTAGATTTTGTCATAAATAAACTCTATGTTTGATTATCTTTCATTGGCTTCCAGTTTTATGTCGGCCGAACTCCTGGATGAGGAGTTATGGTAGTTTTATTGTTATGTTAGCCTATGGCGCTGGGATGTTGTATCCGGCTTATTGGTTGGGCTAACCCACCATTGGATCGTGACTCAACCTAAGTTATTTATTCGTTTTTAATAATAACCATTGATCATACAGAGAAAAACAATGGACGAGATTGAAGGAGCCACAAAAGAACCTTGGAAAACCCGCCGCCTTTATGATTGACCGTGCCATATGGCATATTGTTTTACCGAAAAAATGCCGCAACCCTTCTCTCTTCTTTTTTTTACTCTTTTCCTCTTTTGCCCTTTTCTTTTTTTGGGTCGATCTCAGGACGTTGTCTATCTGATCCGACGGCTCCTATATGTCCTCTTGGAACCCTATTCACATAAATAAAGAGAAAAATCTGATGTGGTGAGGATCAGATTTGAAGAACAAGAAAACCTAAAGGAGTGCGTCTTTTTGCTCGTACACCTTCTCCACGACTTATCTAGCTTCTATATGAATCTCTTCTTAGTCCACCTTTTACCTCCACCGCCACATCCTTTCTTGAGTCTCTTCTCCCCTCAAGTGCAGATTTTGCACTTGAATCGTTACTTTTATTCCCTTCGGCTTCTTTCCCCTCTCTTCTCATTCATGGTTTCTATCCTCCGCCTATTCATCTCTTGCAAGTTGTGTCCTATGAGCTTTCGTGGCACGATCCAGTATTCTCTTAGATACTCTCTTCGATCGGGCATCAATATTAAGGTAAATGTTTCATCTTTCATATCCGGGCCTACTTTCTGTGGTTTCCTGAGACTTCTCTGTCGTTTGATCCAGCTAGATCTTTGTATTGGTACTTCTCTGACTACTTTCAGGGGATATAAAATTTTGATATTCTTGCTGTGATTAATTCATAGCAATTCAGTTTTTTTATCTACTTATATCTTAGATTAGCCCTTCTAAATATTATGAGGCATAACAACTTCTTTTGGAAAAAGTCTCAAGTTTCTATGTGCTGATTTTTTATTTATTTATGTGCTGAAATTCATCGTAAATACTTAAAAACAAGCAAGTTAATTTCATATTAGAAATTAGGCTTGTTCACGTAATGCACACACATATGTTGGTCTTAGGGCACACTGGGGTGCATCATTATTCCCCTTGGAAGGTGGTGGAATGCTATGGCCTCTTAGTAGTCGATAGTTCTTGGTAAGTTCTATTCCGAGGTATTTCGACAGCCGCTTCCCTACTTGTTCTCCGGATACATCGTTAGACAAGGTAGCACTCTCGTCCCTAGTCTAACTCGGTGTACTTGGAGAACTGCAGGGGGGTGATGCCGAAATTTTCTCGGAATGGAACAAGCTAATAGTTAGCGACTACTAAGGGATCGTGGCATTCCAAACGCTTAGATATGACATATCGCCCTGTAGATGGAAATAGAAAGCATGCATGCCCATTGATCATATTGATAAAAAACTGTAATCCAAGTACGTTAAGGTAATATATTGAAACACACGTGCACACACCGTTCTTTCGATTGTGAAAAAAAAATCCTGTCAACTAAAAAAAACTAGATAGAAAAAAATTTGAGAGAAGTAATTCAATTTTATTCTTAGAAAAATAAAGGTCAACATGGATTACAAGGTAAATACCCATTTCTAATTCTGTAACCTTAATTGATCAATGGATATTTAAAACAATATATTAAAGAGAAGTGATGAAATTCTATTCTTAGAAAAAGAAAGGTCAGATCTGGGGAATCCCAAATTCCATAGTTAATTGGTTAATATATCTCTAGATCTTGTTTGGATTTAACTTGCCCATCATTTCCTTAAGATATTTTAAAAAAAATATTTATTTGAAGTTTTTTTTTAAAAATATTTATTTGAAGTTATTTAAAAATAGAACGTATACCCTTCAATAAATTCTTCCACTGCTTTAATTTACTTTTTTTTTTTGCGGAGGTCAGTGGTACTCTAGTTTTTTTTCACACAAACGAGCATTGAGGGGATGATGGGGCTCAGATGAGTCTTAGGATTTGATCTGAGCACAGGGCAGAGGTGTTTTGATATGTCTATTCATGATGGTGTCGTTCCAAGTCCTGATCGATATGACTCGGTCTTGGATTGTGTTTGACGAGTCCAATCTGACCATCTTTTCATTACATTAATTGCTATAGGACAGTTCCTACACTGAAAACGATTCCTAAGACCTTCAAATCACAATTTGACCATCCAAAAACCTTGTCACCCCCTAAAACATGATTAATTAACCGATTCAACTATGTTTGGTACAATACAATCCTGTATCTTGCAGATTTAACATAGATACTACATGTACTATGCGGCACGTCACATGACCTGCCATTCGATTTCTGGATTTTGAAGACTAGATGACAAAATTATCTAGAAAGGATGTGCCAACATTTGTTTTGGTGTGAAGGTCGCATCGATATTCAACAACAAGCCTCTAATGTCGACTGATGGAAGCCGTTCATAAAGCCAGTGATGCAAAACAATGTAGGGGAACATGAAATCAGTACTCTATTGAACTAGCAGTGTTTTACGGTAAATTAAAAGTTTTCAAGTAGGAATCTTCGTTCAGACAATCACAGGGAATGATGGGCTTCACGAGCAACTGCTAGTAACGGGTAGCTCTATTTCAGTTTTAAGAATTAAAATGGCTAATGCTTAAATTAAGAGGCAAACATCCTTCCCGCAATATCAAATACTAGTAGACTTAATGAGCAGGAATGATCACACATCTCATGAAGGTGGACAATAGCAAGCAAATGATAATTCTCTAGAGATTCGATTAGTGGAACACGGGGATACCCTGCCAAGTAAGAGCTTACCTACTGAGGGGCAAGGGGAGCCTCGGGGGCCTCAGGAGGAGGTGAGGGCAGTGCGGGAACCTTTACCGAAGCTGGAGCAGGTGGAGGCAGATGATGTTTCGGTGTACAGGTGCGTCTGGGTGCTACCGCCGGTGCCACTCGTTGATGCCTAGGCGGGCATTGACGTCGTAAGCGACCGTGTAGGTGATACGGTCCGCGTATTCCTCCACGCTCTCGCCTTCGTCGAGCTGGAAGTCGAGGAAAGGAGATTTGATGTCGAGGTACCCGTCTTCGTCCTGGATTAGACCGTGGTCGGTGTCGGGATCGGCCATGTCAGCATACCGAGGCGAGCTGAGGATGCGGATTCGGGCCGGAGCGGGTCGGTTTGGATCCGAGTCACAAAAAGGGGGGGAGGGTTCGACTGTGGTTCGAGTAGAGAGAGGGAGGGAGATCGGGATAGCTGTGGCGTAGGACTGCGGGGAGGAGAGTCGGGTGGGGGGGGCGAGGGGTCGGGACTGCGGGGTCGCAGGGAGGAGGGGGGCGAGGCCTGGGGCGTGGGGTCGCAGGGAGGAGGGACTGGGCCGGGTCTGTGGGGTCGCAAGGGAGAAGGGGAGGCGGGGGGCTGAGGCGCGGGGCCGTGGGGAGGAGAGGCAGGGGCCGGGGCTGCGAGGTCGCGAGGGAGAAGGGGAGGCGGAGGTTTGGCTAGGGTTTCACACATCTAGCACAAACCTAGGGTTTCACACGCCTAGCGTTTGGGGTCGGGTTTCACACGCCTCACCCTGTTATCACTCAACATAAAGTGAGGAAACATTTTTTTATTTCATTATTCAGTGTCCATCAAGGAACAAGGGGGGGCTTTTATATAGGCTTACAAAGACTAACCCAAATAGCCGACAGGCGAGGTGGGACTAAACGCAAAACCACGAAATAATCAAAGACAACATAAACGAAAATCACTGGGCTCGGCCCTGATTAGTCGATCACAACCATAGACTCAGATGGCGCCTACTGCGCTGGTATACGCGTGACAGGCGTGGTTCGATATCGATGCCTGCATTATTCTCTCGGGACGGGAGAGAACTCGACCCTGTCGAGTAAGGCTCGGTGCGGCTCTCGTACAGCTCCAGTAGGTCCGGGTCCAATTGCTAAAGTTCCGAACGCTCGATCCATACATCCTTAGATGGGGGGCTCCCTTTCCAGCGAACCAGATACTACCGGGTTCCACCGTCTCTACCCAAGATGATCTCATCATCTAGAATCTTATCAATGCTCTTTGCTGTATGTAGCAGGGGAATTTCGGGGAGTGGAGGTAGGGAGGGCCTCTCAGGGGCAAAGTCCAGGGTAGGCTCACCTATCAGTGGATTTCTAGGGTTAAATTCTGGGCCCTTATAAGCCACTAGATCTTCAACATTGAAGGTAGGACTGATGCCAAATCCCTCGTGTAATTCAATAACGTAAGCATTATTATTTATTTTCTTTAGAACCCGAAAATGACCTGCATTGCGTGCATGTAGTTTCTTATCAGTTTCCTAAGGAAACCGTTCCGGACGGATCCGGACCATCACATAATCTCCCACGCTGAATGTTTGAACTCGCTTCTGGGCATCGACTCTTAACTTATAGTTTGCATTGCTTTGCTCAATTCTATTACTGATTTTTTTGTGTAACTCATGCACATGGGATGCAAATGCAGATGCAAACTCAGAGACCTTATGATCCTTAGACATGGGAATAAGGTCGATTGGTTGCATAGGTTTGAAACCATGCACGACTTTATGAGGATTCATACTGGTGGTCCTATTGACAGATGTGTTATATGCAAACTCGGCTATTGACAGTTTCAGATCCCAACTCCCGACGTATTCACCTACTAAAGTTCGCAAGAGATTCCCTAGACTTCGATTGACTTCCTCGGTTTGACCGTCGGTTTGAGGATAGAATGCAGTGGAAAATTGCAGTTTGGTTCCTAGTTTGTGCCAAAGGGTTTTCCAGAAAAAACTGATGAACTTAACATCCCGATTTGACGCGATGGTTTTGGGCAACCCATGTAACCTCACGATGCCATCAAAGAAGTTCTTGGCGACTTAGGAGACGTCGAAAGTTTTGGAGCATGGGAGGAAATAGTCATTTTGGAGAAGCGGTCCACCACAACCAGGACCGAATCATGTTTTCGCAGGGTTTTTGGGAGGCCGAGCACGAAATCCATACTAATATCTTGCTAGGGGCAGTTAGGGATCGGGAGAGGGGTATACATACCAGTGTTCTGTTTTCTCTGTTTTGCCAACTGATAGGTATGACGCCTACCCACATGTCTGGCGACATCACGTTTGAGGCTCGGCCAATAGAACCCGTACTCGAGGCCTCAATGGTTTTCTCATTGCTGAAATGGCCAGTAAGACCACCCGCGTGAAGCTCCCAAACAAGGAATTCACGAATGGATGTTTGGGGAATGCACAGCCGGCAGCCGCGGAAGAGGTACCTATTTTGCATGAGGTACCCGTCCATTTCTTGAACAGTCCCGTCTACCAATGAGGTGTAGATCTCACCGAAATCGGGACAAGACTCGTACTCAGTCTTCAGCTTTTCAAAACCCTTGACCACAGTGGTCAACTTGGACAGGATAAACACACGACGATTGAGTGCGTCGGCAGCCTTGTTTTCGACTCCCGCCTTATGGCGCAGGTTGAAGGTGTAGTCTTGGAGAAACTCGACCCAGCGACCATTTTACGCGTTAAGCTTTTTCTGCGAAGAGATATACCGCAGGGTTTCATGGTCAGAGTAGATGACAAATTCCTGCGGGAGCAGATAGTGTCGCTAATGACGAAGCGACTGAATCACCGCATAGAATTCCTTGTCATAAGTGGAGTATCGCTGGTGGGTTTCGTTCAACTTCTCACTAAAGTATGCAACAGGATGACCTTCTTGGGAGTAGACACCTCCTATGCCGAGTTCGGAGGCATCACAGGCCACTTCAAAGACTTTGAAAAAATCTGGGAGACGCATAACAGGGGACTCAACCATTCGCCTTTTAATTTCCAGAAAAGCCTCAGTGGCAGCACTCGTTTACTCAAACTCGCCTTTTTTTAAACAGTCTGTGATCGGGGCGGTAATGGTACTGAATCCCTTGATGAAACCTTCTGTAGAAGGTGGCGAGGCCGTGGAAACTCCGGACATCACGGATGCTCTTGGGTTCAGGCCAGTCTTCGATAGCCCAGACCTTCTCTGGGTCGGCGGAAACCCCGTTGACAGAGACAACAAAGCTGAGGAAATGAACTTCTGTGGTGAGAAATGTGCACTTCTTAGGATTACCGTACAACTTTTCCTTCCTCAATACGGTGCAGACTTGTCGGAGGTGGTCCAGGTGTTGGGCTCGGACTGACTATAAATAAGGATGTCATCAAAGTACACCACGAGAAATTTTTCCATGAAAGGGCAGATTACTTGTGTCATAACCCTCATGAAGGTGCTCGGAGTGTTCGTTAGTCCAAACGGCATAACCATCCACTCATACAGTCCGCCTTTGGTCTTAAAGACGATCTTCCACTCGTTTCCAAGGCATATGCGAATTTGGTGGTAGCCACTCTTGAGGTCAATCTTAGAAAAGATTTTGGCTCTACACATCATGTCGAGTAGGTCAACTAGGTGGGGGATAGGGAAACGGTATTTGACCGTTATTTTATTGATGGCGAGGCTATCCACACACATATGCCAGGTGCCATCTTTCTGTGGCGTAAGTAAAGCGGGAACCGCGCAAGGACTCATACTCCTTCACGAAACCCTTCCTTAACACCTCATCAACCTGTCGCTTTAGTTCCGCATGCTCCGTAGGATTCATCCTATAATGGGGCAGGTTGGGCAGACTCGTTCCGGGGACCAGATCAATGGCGTGTTGTATGTCACGCATTGGATGTAGTTGGTCTGGTAGGTCCTCAGGGAACACGTCAGAAAATTCTTCAAGAATGGGGACAACCTCAGAGGGAACTTCTTGGGGAGACTCCTTTGGCGTTTCTTTAGTCGCAAGGATCATGACCGGAGCACCCTTCTCCATTTTGAGGCTTAACTCCTTGACGCTCACAAAACTGACGCTGCTGGTTTTCTTGGTAGAGAGTGATCTCTGTCCAGGCTGATTTTCCCTAGGTTGGGAGGGAATCAATTTGATTTTCTTCCCCTCGTGCTTAAATAGACACATGTTAGATCGACCATAGATGAGGACGTCATTATTGAATAACCATGGTCGTCCCAGTATGACTTGACCCACATCCATGGTTAGGACATCACACCAGATCTTCTCCTGGTAGACATTGAAGTTTATGAGGACCAGGCATCGCTGCTTGACCTCCATTGCCGTTGAGTTGATCCAAGAGACTTGGTATGGTCGAGAATGGGGAACTGCTTTCAACCCGGTCTTGGAGATCACAACAGAGAACATTGCATTGACGCAACTTTCACTGTCGATAATCACTTTACAGTTTCCAATCTTGGTGAAGGCACTATTCTAAAAAGCGGTCCGGGCGGCCGCCTAGGCGTTTTAGGGGGTTGGCCGCTCCGCTTCAGCATTAAGCGGCACTGCAGGCGGGTTGAACAAAGGCGGGCGCCTAGGCGGGATCCGACCTACCTAGGCGCCCACCTAGGCGGGTGCCTAGGCGGGTTCCAAGTAGGCTCCAGGCAGACGGGCTTTAGGCGGGCAGATTAGTAATAATTTTTCATAAAACCCCGACCCCACTCGATCCCCTCCTCCCTTTTCACTGCATAACTAGATATCCTAGATATCCCAAAAGCTCAAAAGCTGCTCTCTTTCTCCTGCCTCGCAGTCAACCCTGACCCCACCCGATCCCCTTCTTCCTTTTCATAAAACTTTTATATTCAGATCGGTTGTTTTGATGTTTGCATATGTAAAACTTTCTATTATTGTTTTTTAATATAGAATTATAAATTTATATATATATACATATATATAGAGTATATTTTATATAGGTGAGCGCCCGCCTAGTCGTCCGCTTTCCGCCTTGAAACCACTTGACCGCCTGCCTTCCGCCTTTTGTTTTTTAAAACATTGGGTGAAGGTGTGAAAGATGTTGGTACGCCTCTAGTCATCTTGTTCTTTGGGCTGGAACAGGGTGCACCTCACAACCGACAACTTGGTGGACACCGCATACCTGAGGCAACCTAGCGTGGGGTCATCTCCATCATCATTGAAGTCTCTTTCGTCCTCGTCGGCTTGGTACACAAAACCATCCATGTCTGACTCCAGTGCTTTAACAGGCGTGCCATCGATGATGTTGATTTTGACGGGGCTAGGGCAGTTCGCAGCCACGTGTCTATAGTCTTGGCATTTGTAGCACTTGATGAGGGGGTTGACTTTGGAGAAGTTCCTCTCAGGGCCCTTACCACGGTTGTCTTTTTCATTGCTTCGACTTGTGGAGTCGGTTCTTGGTTGGGATTGGTTGGGGTAGGGCCGACTTGGGTAGTTGTTCGAGGAGCCCTGATGCTATCAAGGTCTTGAACTAAGGCATAGGCTCTTTCCAGCTCTGTAACATCTCGGGTAAGGAGTTCATTCCTCAAGTATTCTCTTAAACCTGACCGAAAACGGGACAGGAGCTGGACAGGGGTTTCAGTCCCAAGGACGTTGCATCGAGTCAAAAATTCGTCAAAGTTGGTGACGTAATCCTTGGCTGACTTGTTACCCTGTGTGAATTGATGCCATTGGTCTAATAGGCTGGCCTGATATGACGGAGGTATGTATTTCCTCTTCAGTTCATTCTTTATTGCGTCCCAAGTGTCGATGGGATCTTGGGTTCGAGTGACTCTTAAAGATTCGACGTTGGTCTAATATTGGCTGGCAGGTCCACTAAGCTTCATGGCAGCGAATCGTACTTTCCTTGGTTCGGTTAAAGGGTACTAGGCAAAGTATCGATCAATGGACTGGTGTCAGTCCAAGAAAAATTGGGGATCATGCCTGCCATCGAAAGAGGGCACCTCTAACCTGATGCTCTGGAGATACTATTCATCCGGGTCTTGATTGTTTTGCCAAGGTGGCCGGAAATCTTGAGGGTCTAGGGGTGTTGGGGCCTGAGGTGGAGTTTGGTCCAGACGGTCAAATCGAGCATTGGTGCCGCGTTGGTAGGCAGCGAAGTTTTCGTTCATGGTGGCAATCCCCTGAGCTAACTCAGCGAGTGTCCTAGCCAAGGTGTCGGGAACCATGTTACAACTGTCCGACTCACTAGACTCTCCTAATAAGTATGGCCTACCCCTACGGGTTGGCATGCACACACAATGACAAAAGTTGCACGCGAAATGAGGACATATAATAAATGCAGGGTGTCCTACCTATAGGCTACAACCTGGCTCTGATACAAAAAATGATACAAAATAATGCAGGGGAACAGGAAATCAGTACTCTATTGAACTACCAGCGTTTCATAGTAAATTAAAAGTTTTCAGGTAGGAAAATTCGTTCAGGCAATCATAGGGAATGATGGGCTGCACGAGCAACTACTAGTACCGAGCAACTCTATTTCAATTTTAAGAATTAAAATGGCTAATGGTTAAATTAAGAGACAAATGTCCTTCCTGCAATATCAAATACTGGTAGACTTAATGAGCAGTAATGATCGCACATCTCACGAAGATGGACAGTAGCAAGCAAATGATAATACTCTAGAGATCCAATTAGTGGAACACGGGGATACCCTGCCGGGTAAGAGCTTACCTACCGAGGGGCAAGGGGAGCCTCAAGAGGAGGTGAGGGCGGTGTGGGAACCTTTACCGAAACTGGAGCAGGTTCTGCGAGCAGGTAGAGGCAGATGATGTTCCGGTGTACAGGTGCGTCCGGGTGCCATCGCCGGTGCCACTTGTTGATGCCCAAGCGGGCCTCGGCGTTGCAAGCGACCGTGTAGGTGATACGGTCCACGTATTGCTCCAGGCTCTCGCCTTCGTCTAACTGGAAGTCGAGAAAAGGAAATCTGATGTCGAGGTAGCTGTCTTCGTCCTGAATCAGATCATGGTCGGCGTCGGGATTGACCATGTTAGCATACCGTGGCGAGCCGAGGATGCGGATTCGGGTCGAAGCGGGTCGGGTTGGATCTGACTCACAAAAGAGGGGGGGGGGGAGGGTTCGGCTGTGGTTTGGGTAGAGAGAGGGAGGGAGATCGGGACGACTGTGGCGCAGGGCTGCGGAGAGGAGAGGCAGGGGGGGAGGGGGCGGGACTGCGGGGTCGCAGGGAGGAGGGGGCGAGTCATGGGGCGCGGGGTCATAGGGAGGAGGGGCGGGGCTGCGGAGTCTCGAGGGAGGCGGGGGGCTGAGGCGCGGGGCCACGGGGAGGAGAGGAGGGGGCCGGGGCTGCGGGGTCGCAAGGGAGAAGGGGAGGCGGGGGTTGGGCTAGGGATTCACACACCTAACACAAACCAAGGGTTTCACACGCCTAGGATTTGGGGTTGGGTTTCACACGCTTCACCCTGTTGTCACTCAACACAAAGTGGAGAAACATTTTTTTATTTCATTGTTCAGTGTCCACCAAGGAACAAGGGGGGGGGGGGGGGGGGGAGGGGCGAGGTGGGACTAAACGCAAAAGCAGGAAATAATCAAAGACAACATAAACGAAAATCACTGGGCTCAGCCTTGATTAGCCGATCACAACCATAGAGTCAGATGGCGCCTCCTGCGCTGGTACACGTGCCACGGGTGCGGTTCGATGTCGATGCCCGCATCAGCCAGTCTCCGCTGGCAGAGGTACTTGGAGGTTGTTGTAAATTAACGTAATTTTCTTACGACATTAAGGCACACAGCCTTACAGTATTCCATGCCCACACATTATAAGGCTAAATCATACAATTAAGGCGTTTGTGGATTCTGTATGGATACACAGACATATAAGGTGACATGTAAAGAATAACGAACACATGTTCAATACAAAATACCTTTGTATACCATACAGCCACTGCACTGATTCCAACATTTACATGAGATATGCATGGGTTTATGTGTTACTAAATTCTTGTACTCAAGGTCTTCCCAGTGTTTTCTTCGTTTCGAACAATTCAACTCTTGAGACTCACCATTTCTGAAAGCATAAAATAACTAGATCTACAAAGTTACAATGCCATCCTTAACAAATAACAAATGACCTATCTGTCATACAAGTCAGCCCAATATTTCAGCATGTACATAATGAAGATCTCGATTAATTCACTATTATTGAAATATTTGACAATGGGTTTTGGATATATTGTTTTTGCAATTTACTCTATTGTTGATTGCTAGTTTCAAATATACGTTACCAAGTTGATTATATGCTTGTTATTTTGGCAGGAATTCCCATAGGTTCCTCAAATGGAAATGTCATGATAAAGGTTTGTATATGCGTTTTTTTTTTAATATGTGCTTTCTTAGTTGGTTCACACTTTGCAAATTTCACATGATCAAGAAATGTTCTTTCTCCATCCAGTTTAATGGTGCTTGGAGTAATACTTAAATGTACCTTGAGTGGTTATATGTAAGAGAGGAGAGATGCTGGAAAGCATTACAAAAAGGGACTTCAAGCTTTATTTTCATTGGAAGCCTGAAAATATGTCATGATTGCATCTACCTTCATCCCACTTTTTGTGGTAACTCAGCTTAGCTTACTAATTATTATTTATTGCAAAACTCATGTTTGCGTAGCAAAACCTATAATGTTCTTAACTTCCTACATTTAATTATAATTCATTAAGAAAATGCATTAAAATCAAATAAGGATAAAATGCTGGCAATTTGGTAGAAAACTTGATATATCCATGTGGAGGATAATGTGATCCTTACTTCCTTAGAGGTTTTCATTTGAATCATTTGATTGTTGAGTGTTCTATACATAGTTAAGAAAGGTATAGTAGAAACCTTTTTTATTCATCGAGCATTTGTGCTTTGAGATGAGCATCACATACAACTTGAATGACCACATTCGTCGAGGAAGGCATTTTTTATTTATTTTTCTATCGAATTCCTTAAAGTATCATATCCTGAATAGTCTGTTTAAGGCTCTAAGCTTTTTAGCTTCTTTTGAAAGACATTATTTATTAGTTTAGACATGGGACGTAAGTTACTCATTAGGTTTTATTTGTAACTTCTTATTTAATCTTAAATAATTGGATTGCCATTAAACTATTTTAAAATTAAGTGTTTAAATCTTCCTAGACTCTTTGACTGCTCCTACATATTTGGTATAAATAAATACATGTGTTGACTGCATGTTCTATAACAATTGAAACCTTGGATAAAAACATCCTTGATTAAACATATTAGAGTGTGTATGCACCACAGTATCTTAACTAGTTTTCATTAGAAATTTCACGCTTGGGTAGGAAACCTTATATATATATATATATATATATATATATATATATATATATATATATATATATATATATATATATATATATATATATATATATATATATAAGGTTCTTTTTCCTACATTAAATCTAACTAGTTCAGAAAAATGCATGAAAAACTAAATAAAGCTATGTTATCAAGTTTCTACATTCTTGATATATCCATTCGAAGGATACACGACTTCCTAAATTCGTGATTATCCATTTGGAGGATAATATATGTTTGTTTGAGGTTTTCATTTGATTGTTGGCGCTCTATAGTCTACATGATTAGTGAAGAAATAGTCACAACCTCTTTTGATAAATATTTATTAGTAGCCCTGAAACATTTCAAGGAAGTCCTATTTGGCCTTCAATTTTATTATATCAAGATTCCATGAACTATCATAACCTGAACAGTCTATCAAAACTTCTTATTTCTTTTGAAAGTGTTTTAATGCTTCATACGTGGGCCATAAGTTACTTATTGGGCTATTTTGTAACTTCTTATTTAAACGTAAATTTAATTAAAATTATCATTGAAACCATTGTAAATTAAAGTTTTTAAACTTCCTACTCTTAACTACTCTATCCATTTGGGGTAAATTAGTATGTGTTCACTTCATGTTCTATGCAAGGTTTAAAATGCGGGTATGGTACCTGTATCGGTTGGCGTCGGACTGAAACGTATCGACGATACAACTCGGTATCGGCCAGTACGGACCGAAACTGGTACCGGTCTTTTTTTTTTTGCAAAAATTGAAAAAACTTAAAAATAAATAAAAATTAAAAAAAAAAATAAAAAAATATGAATTATATATAATAAAAGGTACGGTTTAGGAGCTCCATTGTGAATCTTCTTTCCAAAGATCACATGGTGGGCTGCCGTGATAGTCTCTACCACATCATGTAGTGCTTGAACAAAGTCTATCTCTATAGTCTAGGGTCCAGGCTCCAGCCCAATCTAAACAAGACCGACGGTCTCAACTATGTGCCATCGCAGTCATCCTGGTTAGTCTTTTCACAAAACACACTTTACTTCTTAACTCCGAGCTGAAACTAGCTAAGATTAAGTATTACAAGTGCAATGAGTTGATGACTCGTCACACTTGTAATACTTTCACTTGGATAGTTTTAGCAGATGACTTGCAAGCTTGCATCAAATAAAGACAGCCAACCCACTCCCAAACACTACTTGTTGTCTTTTGGTGATGTCGAATGGGAATGCATTGGGGAGTATATTTAACCCAAACTCACCAACCCCCACTTTGTATCCAATGCACCAGCCTAGGCCCGATACTGGTTGGTATCGTCCGTATTGGTCGGTACCGACCAATACTGTTAGGTATCAATCGATATGGCCCTGTTTTTGTTTTGGAGGGGGGTATCGGTTCGGTTTCAACCGGGACCGAGTTATACCGGCCAGTACGACTAGACATCGACCGAATTTTAAAACCACGGTTCTATGACTATTTAAACCTTGGATAAAATCATCCTCAATTAAGTGTATTAGAATGCGTGTACACCTTTATATCTTAGCTTATTAAAAAAATTCATGCTTGTGTAGGAGATCTATTAGGTTCTTTAAACTTCATTTGATTATTACTGGTTAAAAAAGAATGCATGCAAAATTAAATAAGTATATGTTCACAATCTTCTATATTTTGATGTTCATTTGGAGGATAATGTGTTTTTATAAGTTTTCATTTGATTGTTGGCATGCTATACATTATTAGTAAAGAAATAGTAGCAACCTCTTTTGGGCATCAAGTTTGTTATACTTTGAGATTAGCGTCACATACATCTTGAACGACCACATCCAATAGAGGAATAGACATTAGGAAACAATAGAAAGAGAACCTTGAAGATAAATTTTGATTAGAAAGCCCTAAAATAATTCACTGAAGTTCCTAGGGAAGGCTTTTATAAGCTTTGTCGGTGGAAAGGTTTGTATAAGTTTTGTCGGTGGAAAGGTCCGATCTCCTCCCTCGATTCCTGCTGGTTGGTGGCATCACACAACGAAGGAGGGCGGCCGGTGGTGTCTCCGGGCTTCGTCTCTAAGGAAGGTTGGGCTGCTCCGATGAGGTGGTCTCTCAGCTCTGGCGAGCTGCAAGAGGAACGACTAGGTCAAACCAGTGTTAAGGCGGTTAGGCGGTGCCTAGGCGTTTTGACCTGTCTAGGCGAAGCAGCGCCTAGGCGACGAGTAATTATTAAATATTTTTATATTAAGTATAAATATGTATATACATGATTTTAGTAATCTAGTAGCATGTTGATTATAATTTTCACCACCTAAAAGTCAAATTATCTAGAAAGTATAGAAATATCGTACCCATAAACTGAATCAGAAATAAAAAAATGAAAAACTGAAGAAAAAAATCAGAAAAATTCTAAAAGTTAAAAAAAAAAGGTTTAGGGTTTAAGTTTAGATTTAATTCAACTCAATTGAGTTATTCAACTCAATTTGAAAAACCCCTAAATTCTTATGAACCCATTATAAGAATTTGAGTTAATTCTGCTCACTTTTGAGTTAATTAAACTCAATTTTAAAAAAAAACCCAAAGTCGTATGGACCCATCATAAGAATTTAACTTAATTCAACTCAATTTTGAAAACCCCCCAAATTCTTATGAATCAATCATAAGAATATGAATTAAACTTAATTTTGAGTTATTCAACTCAATTCGAGTTAAGGCAACTTAATTTTGAGTTAATTCAAGTCAATTTTGAGTTAATTCAACTCAATTTTGAAAACCCCCCAATTTTTTATGAACTCATCATAAGAACTTGAGTTAATTCAACTCAATGTTGAGTTAATTCAACTCAATTTTGAAAACCCCCCAAATTCTTATGAACCCATCATAAGAATGTGAGCTAATTCAATTCAATTTTGGGTTTATTCAACTTAATTTGAGTTAATGAAACTCAATTTTGAGTTAATTCAACTCAATTTTTGAAAACCCACCCCCAAATTCTTATGAACCCGTCATAAGAATTTGAGCTAATTCAACTCAATCTTTAGTTAATTCAGCTGCATTTTAAGTTAATTCAACTCAATTTTGAAAAACCCCCAAATTCTTATGAACCCGTCATAAGGATTTGAGCTAATTCAACTCAATCTTCAGTTACTTCAGCTGAATTTTAAGAATTTGAAAATTCAACTCAATTTTGAGCTTATTCAACTCAATTTGAGTTAATGCAACTCAATTTTGAGTTAATTCAACTCAATTATGAGTTAATTCAGTTCAATTTTGAAAAAAATCCCAAATTGAATTAAGTGAAAAACTGCTCAGGTGCCTAGGCACCCAGGTGCCAGGTGGTCCTAGGCGGCCGCCCAAGGAAAACCGCCTGCCTAGGGGGTCGCCTAGGCGCCCATGGGTCCAAAACGCTTAGGCGGCGCCTAAGCAACTCTTTGACTGCAGAGGGTCAAACGATTAACTCCCTACGGAGCACCGGCCCTTCGATGCCTAAGTAAGCTTCAAAGGGTAAAAGGTGAGTGGGGAAAAAGGGGAGCGAAAGGAGGGCCCCTTGAACGGTGCCACATATGGGCTTATATAGTAGCTCAGAAGAAGAGATCGACACACATTCGACCATGTGGCGTCTAGGTGGCAGTGTGTGACTGGCGCAAACAATCTCCTCCCGACCAGGTCTGCCGTTGTCGGACGAGGGTGGCACTGTGTCACAGAGGTGCCATGCCGACCCATTAAGTCTCCACGTGTCACCACGGTGCTGGTGCAGAGGTGGCGACTCGGTTTTTCGGAATCTCCACATGTTGATGCGTGGTTGGCATAGGTCGACACCGACGTCGCTTAGAAGTTGGTATGAGTGGAGCATATCATTCTCCATATGTCACGGCTTTTTTGTGTCGGGGTCCGTTCTGACCAAGTTAGCTCTTGCGGGCTCATTGCCTGATGCCTGTTCCGCCGCCTGGCACCTGACATGAGCTAGGCGATAAGGGGTTCTTGATCTGTCTTCGTCAATAGTCTCATGATGCTATTGGACAAGTATGGTGAGCTTCGTCAGGTCGCCTAACGACTTGACCCACGACTCACGAGTTTGCCGCAAAACTCCGGGTCTGTCTCACCAGGTGCTGGCCAAGCTCATAGTAGACGTCACGATGACATCACCCAACGTGTCACCACTAGGTCGTCCAATAGCTGTACCTATGTGGTTGTGCTGGTTCGAGCTTCTCGTGCCCATCATTGGCCGAGCTCCTGGCTCTTGTTGCGATGTTGTCCTTGTCCCTTGGGCATTCCTTTCCTAATGCACAACCCACCTTTGGACTGCCATGTGTCACACATCTACGTTTCTACATGCGGACACGTATTAACCATCTGTTAAGTCACGTGGTCAACAAACGGGTGGTATTTTTGGCACCCACATTACCCCCTCCTAGATAGGCGACCTTTTGCTAGCTCAGATCTTCTAGTAATGTTCTAAAAAGCGCTAGCGCTAGTCGGGCTGTGGGGGATCTTCTAGCGCCTAGGTCGCCTAGGTGGTGCCTAGGTGTTTTTGCTTTTTTTTTAAAATTATTTGATATTATATATAATATATTTTTTTAACTTACTATAAATTCAAAATTATCCCAACTATTATTTAAAAGAGCATGTATCATGTACATAATCATAAACTCGAGATTAACAAGAAGAAAAGCAAGCATGAAATTATCTCAGATAATATCATATTATCCATAATTTTAGTACATTCCAAATCATAAATTTATGATTACTAATAATATAATAGCATCTATATACGTTCTAGTGTCTAGGCCTGCCTAGGCGGCCGTCTAGCCCTGACTGGGACTGCCTAGAGACATGGGCTACTTTTTTGCACCGCCTAGGACTGTGCTAGGCGGTGGGGGGCCTTTTAGTTCCTAGGCGCCTTTTAGGCAGCCTAGGCCGTTTTTTAGAACACTACCTTCTAGGACTCGGTGAGGTTGCCTTCGTGGCCGAGCTTTGAGAGCACGTGGATGATGTCCCCTTCGACTCGTTGGCGCTCCCGAGGTTGTGGTTGACAACTGTATCCAACCTGACAATAAGTGGCTGACAACTGTTTCCTTTGAGCAGCTCAGCAACATGTCATGCTATCACATGTCCCCTAGGCGCCACACTGTTTCGACTTCCGAGGTCATCGTTTTGTCTTAACGTGCCAAGTGGCATGCTTTGATCGGTCGGTCAGCGAAGGTCAGATCGTCATAATGGCGGTCTGCCTCGTTGGTCGAGCCCAACTTCCCTATGTAAGGGTTGGGGGGTGGAAGTGGGGGGTGAGAGGCTCATTTGCTCTTGAGCTATTTTTCCTCTCGTTCTCTCTTGAGCGGCGAGAGTCAACGTCGAGCTCCGACCACCCTCGCGATCCCTCCAGCCATCGCGGCTCCATTGTTTGTCACCTTCTGTATTACTTCACCAAGCTTCGACCATCTTAGCACTCCCTTAAGTAGTCGCTACTCATCCGTCCACCTCCTTCTATTAACAGCTCTGATGATGGGGACAACGATAACCATGGCGGCGACAGTGTCAATGACCTGGGTGGTGACGCTTTGGGCTCCGACGATGAACCCTCAATCCTCAAGCCCGGCTCAAAGGGGGTCTTACTAGTCGAGCTCCTCGTCGCGACGAGTTCCAAAGAGCCATCGATCGAAAGCTCAGTGATGTACTTCAAGCTCGATCAAGAAGTCTCGATCTTGGACAGTTGGACCACCTCGCTCGAGTCTTCAGTTTTCCCCAGTTTTCCCCAGGACCTCGTGCTTGGCTATCCCTCGATGGTGGGCCAACCTTCGATGGAGACCATCGTCTCGGTGGGGAAGGTTTGGGCGATGATTACCCTTAAGTCTTTTGGCAGTCCAGCTCCTGACCGAGGCCGACCTTTGCCCCGCATAGCTCACCGGTAACGTCTTACGCAATGACGTTCAGAGGACGGGGTCTTCAGTCCCGTTGCTCGGTAGGGAAACCACAGGGACACCAAGGGAGAATGAGACCGCCCCTTAGGTCGCTCCTCGTAAGGTTGCCTGGCCCCAGGTCACTCCTTAGGTCGCTTCACATGACTAATTACTCATTACCCCCAAGAAGGCCATTGCAGGGATTGTTCCAATGATTTTTCAGAACTACCTTTGGAACGAGGACGACTCACTTCCTTGGGTTAGGCTGGTAATGCCGGACCTACTGGGCTCCTGGGCGGTAGCCGAAAGGTGATTATCAACAAGAAAAAAGTCCCTGGGGGTCTCTTCTGCAGTCAAAAGGGCGCTTCTCGACCGAGATGGTGACCTCTCTGGTGCGCGCCGAGAAGAGTAGGGTCGAGCTTAAGGTGGCCACAGGCGGCGAGGGACGTGCACATCTCTGAGCTTAGCCTGCTTGGATTTTCTGAGGGCTCCCTAGGGCAAGGATGAGCTTCTTCGGGAACAGACTCCGCGTCAAGAGAGGGATGAGCTTCCCTAGCTAGTGACCCCGCCCTGGACTTTCAACGATGGGACGGGCTCCAGGAAGCAAGTGGAGACGGTTGCTCCGTCCCTTGAGCAGCCAAATTCCCTCCCAACGTCTACGCAGGCGAGCACACCTGTAGTTGGAGCGGCCCATATTGGCACGGGAGCTATCTTGACTTCAGCGACACCCTTAGGTTGGAGAGGGCTCCTGGCAGTTCACCCCAAGTGGGGGAGGGGGGGAGTTTGGTTTCAGCGACCAATGTCGGGCCAGGCAACGGTCGGGCTCCACTAGGATATTACCCGTTCTTATCAGGTTCCGGGGCAAGCAAAGAAGAGGACAATGAAGACGGGGAGGATGAGAGGGAAGGGGTGGATAGTGATCGGAGGACGGAGGGTCCCTTCTCCTCCAAGTGACCAACACACCACAGGGGACACTGGCGACCGACCTGCTCCCGCTAGCATGGTTGGGGTGAAGGGATTGGAGCTCAAGGTCATCTCCTTCCTCTAGACGCTGACCAACCCTCGGGCAATCGTTCGTCGAGATGGGCGTGTCAAGGTCGAGTAACCTTGAGAGGGGCGATCAAGAGCCCCAACTACATCGCGAACAACGAACGACTATCCCGGATTCTTCGAGGCGAGCGAGGGTGCCCTTCTATATCCTCAACCTTCTCGGAATGAAGCTGGGAGCCCAAGCTCCCTTCTCCGATGTGAGCCAAGCTCTGAAAGAGGTAGGCTCCGCTCTTAATCCGTTGTTCCCTTCCAGCTCCGTTCTTGGGGCTAACACTAATCGTTTCGACGGTGAAGAAGGCAACAAACGCTACAACAAAGAAGGTGACGTTCTTGGGGCTAACACTTGTCTCACAATACGAGGAGCTTAGGACATTCCTTTTCGTCCCCCCTACCCCAACACTGTAAAGCTTGAGGCATATCATGCCTCAGGGACTCGATATAACACATAATTTCATATTAGTTCATAATGTATGCTAATCCGGATTGAAATAAAATCACAAATGAAGATACTTTATAATGGTTAATGGCCAAATTTATGATAGGTGCTTCACTCCTTAAAAGGTTTTTGGCATGTATTGGAAAAACAATACACTATTGGCTAAAGTATGGAACTAGACCCTTAGCATGTGGGATTGTTTTAGTATTCTGTCTATTATTTTCATTATGGTAGTAAGAAATAGTCTATCGTAAAAATCTTATGTATCCAAAATTCCAATATATGCACGCAATACTTGCACCTTACAAATTTCTAGCTAATCACAAATTTTTTTGTTGCTTGAAAAAGTTATATTTGCCTATTTTTATTAAAATTAATTGAAATATTTATAATATGAAATAATTGCTCTCTACTTGCATCAGTTAAACTGGACCAACAAAGTAGATCTTCCCTATCCACCAATTGACCTTCTAAGATTATGGAAAGCCTCTTTCTTCCCAAGCTACCTTGGTCTTATTTTCTAGACCAATCTTAGAGGTTAAACTTTGTTGTCTCTCGGTCAGAAAAATTCGCGTTAATCTTTTGTGGAGCTTTCTTGATTAGAGTTGTACTGTGTAGTCGATCCCATCGTTGTGGGATAAGATTTGGTGATAATTTATAAATGATAATGTTTTGGGGAGATGTGAATCCATATGGAAACTTATTGATTTTTCAACTTAAATGGATGAGATGTAATGGGGTTCTTACCTGGTGACAATATTGAAATGTTAATGTTTTGGGGAGATGTAATGGGGTTCTTATCTGGTGATAATATTGAAATGTTAATGTTTTGGGGAGATGTGCATATGAATCTATATGGCAACTTATTAATTTTTTCAACTTAAATGGATGAGATGCAATGGGGTTATATTCAGGTCTATGAATTTTGGGCCAAGAAATTTAGGCGAACCGATCCTCCCTCGACTCCATTAATGAACCTATTGTAATCCTCACTATTTCAACAATAACCTAGTTTCTTCAGGTGAAATTCGTTTCTCTCATGATTGATTAAATGTGGTTCAAAGATTTGATCCATAATCAAACACTTGCACCCTAACCGTATATATACCGGTCCTGCTTTGCTGGATCTTGCATGGATCAAAGTTCTGATTATTTTTTGCCTCTCCATTTAGTAGATCAGAGCTTGAGAAAGTTTCTAGCAGTTTTAAGGAGTAAAGAGAGGTATGATAATCCCCGATAGTCTTGAACAAAATAGAGAGCTGCAATTATGGATGCCAATTTGTGTTTCTATTATATAGCAGAGACATTTGCTCAATAGTATTGTTCTGTATAGTTTTGTATCAAACATTACAAAATGGAATCTGCCTGCACTAGGCAATGCATTACGAGATGGACGATTTGCGATATAACTTGATTGTAGCATGTGGATACTGGGCAGCATGGTACTACATTTGCAACAATATGATACATGCATGTACTTCAAATTCTTGTTGCAAGTGATGCAATCAAACCTATATATACCCAAGGTTCGAAATCTCCATTTCGGTTGAAATTTCGACCCTTTGGATGTGGAAATATTTCGTAGAAATATTTCCAAATCCAGTGTAGAAATATTGCAATTTTAAAGAAATGGTGGAAATATTGATTTTTCGATGGAAATTTTTAGTGAAACTTTGGATAATTATAAACCAAGTATAGATACACACTTTGGAACACTCCAATAATATTTGTATCTTATCTAGGCGTGTAGAGCTTCACATAACATGTATTCAATGTATTGAGTCTGTGAGTGATGCAGGCCTGATCAGCACCATCAGATCATCGCTGCATCTTCAGTTCGTTGCCAGAGAGTTTTATTTCAGTCATTTTATTTTATGCTTGGAGGACATTAGCCATATGGGACTTTTTAGCCGTTTATTTCAGTTTTTGGCCATTTTCTATGTTTTTGGCCTGATTTCAGCACTTAGTATTATTTATGTTCTTGCCCAATTCATGGGGGATGTTCATGATCTCATCCGAGGGCTTTTCGGATTGAATTCGGGTCTTCTCGGGTGAGTTTCTGCATGTTATTAATAAAAATCTGGGTGCGTGTGTTTGCGGGGTACCGACGGACGAGATTATATCTTGAAACCGACGGTTAGATAGCAAAATAACTCCATTTAGATGACGTGGCAAGTTATGGGCTTCAGTAGGGATTAAATGGGCTTATCTTAAGCCCAATAGGGCTTCTATTGAGTTACCGCCCCCCTCCTCTCTTTTTTCCCGTGAAACACCGACCGGTCCCCCTTGCCCGTGCGGATCCCGAGGCACCCGCGACCCCTCTTCCGTCCCTCTCTTCTCTCTCTCTTCTTCTCCTTATTTCTCTCCTTTTTCCTTGCCTTTCTTGGCCCTTGCATCCACACCATTCACCCTTTATTTCCCTTGATCTTAGCCATCCAAAGAAAACCCTAACCCTACAAAAAGATGAAGAAATAAGAAGAATGGAGTTTTGATCATTGCTGAAATTTGTGCCTCTTCGTGAGTGCTTCCGGGCGAGACGCGTGTCCCCGATCCTTGCCGCATCCGCGACTTCGCCTCGCGAAGGCTTTGATGTTGATTTTCCGAAGGTTCCGGCTTCTCCCGACGACCGGCCTTGCTCCGTGTGCGGGATCATCGGCGCATCCTCGCAATCGACCCACGGCGGGAAACCCCAGACAGTATCTATCCTTTACCTTATTTTTCCATCGCATCCACATCGTTTTTCCTTTGTTTCTATTGCCTCCGCTCCGCATCGCAGCCATAACTGCCCCGTTTCATCGCTAGTTGAAGCCCTAACATATACCTACTCATTAGATTTTCTATCTTTAGTCTGTTGGTAACCCTAGCAAGCATGCTTAGCCTACTTTTCTATTAAATTCTGATGTATGCCTCTCTTTTGAACAGACTATCTTTTGCTGCGAATGATATTAGTATATGCTGAATTTCGTTTTCATGTTATTATTGTATCCATACTTGTTAAATCTTAATCCAAGCTTTATGTGCATGCATAGATTTTCAGATTTTTCCAATTCTCCATTGAAATCCTAGTGTAGGTCAGACCTTTGCCTGCATCAGTGAGCCTTGTACAATCTTGTTTGATCTGATTTTGATATATATTTTCCAAATGCTTTTTAATCTTTTTTTGTGGATAAAATTATTTTCAAAATAAATATGAGTTAATTGTTAAAATAATGTTTCAAACGATTTTGAAAGCGGACTTAAAATAAGAAAGTTATGCAAATTTGACATTGTACAAAAATTATGCTGAAATCTAAAACACTGTTTTTTTACTAAGTCCGGAAAAAGAGTTTTTATATGGGAAATTTTTTATTCATTCAAAATTTCCTAAGACAATCATGGGTTTCTAGATGCACTTGTAATTATACATCTTGTGGAATTTTTTGAGCTAAAAAGGAGTTGATTTGATCACTTTTCTCACCATGCAGATTTTATAAAAAACCCTGAAAACTATTTTCTCCTACTAAAACTGAAAGTATACTTTTTTATTCCTTTGGTTTTTTATTTTTTTGATACTTTTATTGAAATTAAATGGGGGGTAGCTTATTTGTATATAATAACTTAACGTAAATGTTGTTTTACTTAATTTCGGTGTATGTAGATGGAGAAAATAAAAATGAAGTAAAACGATATTTACTTAAATGTTATTATATGTTAATAAGCTGCTGAGAACCAGGCCGCAAGCTCCCTTTTATAACCAGTCAGTCCCATAATTTCAGTGTCATTTTGCAATTTTTTTGCGAAATTTTGACAAAATTTCTTTGTGTTGGTGCTTACTCGCGATATTTTGTAGAGATGAAAATATTTCGTGGAAATATCGCAATATTTCGTGAAATATCGAAAAATCATAACAGTTTTTATGCCGTTCGATTTTGTATACCGGATTTCGTGCTGAGCTTTCAACTAATCGATATATTTCGTGAAATATATCGATTTTTAGTACCTTGTATATACCATACATGTACATACTCTAAATATGATAAATCATATGTCATGCACAACATAAATAGCTAACGTTTAATGCAATATATGGCACAAGCTGTTTTATTAAGGATCTGACATATAAGATATAACTCTGATGAGATTACCTCTAGATTTGACGTGGTGAACCACAACGAAGTGGATACTTTTTGACTATTGTAAATATTTGGTGATGTGTTGGTGCAAGCAAACAACTTTTATGCTTTGTCTCGAATGTGAAATGTAAAATTTGTAGTTTATGACTAAATAAGATCTTTTGTACAATTTATGACTAAATAAGTGGATACGTTTTTACTGTTCTAAAATTGTAAACATTTAGTGATGTGTTGCTACATGCTTGTCTTAGCAAACAACTTTTATGCTTTCTCTCGAATGTGAAATGTAAAATTAGTAAAAAAAAAACTATGAGTTCCCTGGTTTGGTTACCAATTAATCCATTGTCAGATTTCTTGAGTAGGCCTCAGGTGGTGGGGCATTTAAATATGCTGATGTATTCAAAGAGAAGCTAGGTGTTTCTCTTGATAAGTTGGACGAAATGGACAGTGTTGTTGCTGGAGCAAACTTTTTGTTGCAGGTTTACTACTTAGACTCCTTTTCCTCTTTGGGACCTGATTCTATGTTGAAGTGGACATTATTTGTAGTTGCTTCCTTTACAATCTTGTTGCTCTATTTCTATAGCAAATTACATACCTTTGCATTGTTGAGTCTTAATACAGTGTCTGTATTTATATTGGGTGCATAACATTTTATGATTCTGACACCCACAGTTGATAAACTGATCATGCTCTTCTGCTAGTTTGAAATCGATTGGTTGTTTTCTTGATCTTTCCTCAACTAGGCATAGGCAAAGTAAAAGATGTAATGCCTACCAAATGGTAATTGTTATATAATTAGAAGTAAAGCATGTCTTGATTCTGATATAGATTTAACAAAAAGAATTCTGGAACTGTATAGATGAGAAGTGAGAACTGGAAAGTTGGTCAATGTCTACCTTATAATTATAGTATTGCTCCCTTCCAAAGTATTTCAAGATGATATGCGATTGCCTATTTATTTCCATATAATTATATTATTGCTCCCTTCCAAAACGTTTCAATATGACATGCGATTATCTATTTTCTTTCTTTAATGGATAGTTTTTTGTTTCACTCCAAACAAAGCTACCGAAGATTGTTGACTCAAGTCCAACCAAATTTACCAAGTCATTTTCAACATAGGTTTACAGATAATCACCATATCAGCTTTGACCGCTGGCCAGTTCACAAATAGGTTCCTATATCATTTTTAGATATTTATTTATTAGGCTTCTTACATGGTTTTTTATTTCTTTTTGTGAAGCAGATGGACAATGAACTTATTTCAGTTAGGAAAAGGTCAAAAATTTATTAGTGTTATCCAAATTTTTATATTTTGGATTATTTATTAGATTTTGTTAAAAAAGGGAAGAAAAGAATCCAAATCCTCCCATTGTAAAGAAACCCACAACCATCCAAGGCCCTAAAAGCTCAATACTAGGGGCAATAGAACCATACAAAGGGCACAGTAGTAGCGCAGGTCAGTAATTATAAACAAAAAGGGTAGCTCACATCTAAGATGGAACCACACTACCAGTACCAACACCTTCTCTGATCAATTATAACCAATATTCAAATTTTCTTCCACATAATCCACTATTCACCCCGAATTTCCAGCGACTGCTTAGCTTTGCTACAATTATGTTCCAACATGACCTGGATCTCCTAACCAATGTAGATTTTTATTTTCTAATAATTTATGCATATTTCTGAACATTATTCTTGCTTTTTTTTACAGAAAAAGTAGAAAAAAGAAGTAAATAAAGAGAATAAAGTCTCACCGTTTGATGGGATTCTAATTCCTCTATGAAAGAATAAACCGCTTCCTTGGGGAGCTTCCTAGTACACATGGGAAGGGGGAGAGTTTCTCTACCTGTGGGAGAGAATCCATGGCCCCTCCTTACCTGCGGGTGGGGCACAAGAGGAATAATGATGCTTTCAGCCTTTTATTTGCATATAAAATATTCTTATATAAGTTTTTCATATTTTTTTATATCTGTTTAGGCCGTTTATGATGTTTTTAGCCTTTTATTTGCATTATTATTAGCTTACATTTTTGCCCAAGTGACTTGGGGATGACCATGATCTCCTTTGTGGGCTTTTCGGATTAAATCCGGGCTCTTTTGGACGAGTTTTTTGCATTTGTTTAATAAAATCTGTGATGTGTGCTTGCGAGTTGCCGACGATTGAGATTAGATCTCGAAACCAACGACTAGATCATCATAACTTTAAAACTTAATGCCGTGGCAACCAATGGGCTTCAACTTAGGGTTAATTGGGCTTATCTGGGGCCCAATAGGGCTTCATAACCGTGCTTTTGTACGAAGGGAATCCACGGCCTCTTTTATTCCTCTCTTTCATGTGCAGCCGCAAACCCCCACTTTCCTCTTTTTTGTCCCCCTTATTTTTCTCTCTTTTTCCTTTCTTATTCACTCCATCTCATCCCCACCATCCTTTATTGCCCTTTGATCTGAGCCATCCCTAGCAAACCCTAGTTGCATAAAAGAGGGAAAACAAAGGGAGAATTCAGATATGAAATTATTAGAAGGAAGCTTCTTTCGGGAGAGACTTGAGTTCACGATCCTCACAGACGCCTCGACTTCGCCTCTAGAATTTCCTCGACTTCACATTGAAAAGGCCTCACATCGCTTTCCGAAGGATCATGCCTCTTTCAACGTCCGGCCTTGCACTATGAGCAGGATCACCTGCGCTGCTGCGCATCCTCGCATTGACCATGGCGGAACCGTTGAGACATTATCTATCATCTTTTATTTCTTGTTTTTTTTTTACTTCCGCATCCATTTGTTTATTTTCCATCGCCTCCGCATCGCACCGTAGCCATCCTCGCTTTTGTATCTCCTCTAGTTGAAGCCTTGATAAAAGCCATAAACATCATTAAATTTTACTTGATCTTCGGTACATTTACAAGTATATTTTACTATTTAGCATCTTTTATATTAAAAATATAATGCATATTGCCTTGTTAAAACTGAAAATTGCTTGCTGTTTTTTATAAATCTGCACACAGATTAGGGCATAACTTTAGATCCATTGAACGGATTGTCATCAACTTCGAATTTGTCATTCCTCATGCCGATACCCCCATCCCCGTAAATTTTCGTCAATATCGGACAACTGGATCACCATGAAAAGGCGAAAATATCCCGGGCTGTCATCTTTTCCAGATTTTCCCAAATCCCTCCGAAACCTAGTGTAGGTCGCCCCTTGCCTACATCAAGTTGGTATTCAATCTGATTCCATATCCTATCATAGAATCCGATTCCCTTATTCATTTGATCCTCTAGATACCCGACCCTATAAAAAATTGTTAAACTAATGAAACCTTTTGGGCTAATTCATACCCTTCACGCAAGATCTCTGAAAAAACTTAGCTATTCATCTTTGATTAGAGATCGAGCCCATATCCTGGATCTATCTTGCGAACCTTTTGTTCAATGGATTTTACAGTCATTCATTACCATCCTTGAAGGCTAGATATAATGAAACACAACTCTTATTTGACGATATTGAGGATGAGTTGAGATGGCGAGAGAAGCAGAACAGGAGGCTTACCAGATGCAGCAGGCCATCACCCCTTGCAAAGCTTCCGCCTCCTGTAGCTGTGGAGCCTTTGACTCCACTACTAGTGGCACCACTTGAGGAGCCTGCACCTTCAGTAGAGCTTTCTCCTCTAGTTTTTACAGAGGAACCATTTCCTCCTGCAGTGACTTCAGATGAGTTCGCTCCACCTTCAACAGTGCCTACAGAGCGGCCACCACCTCATGCAGTGACTCCAGGGGATTTATCTCCACCTTCAGCAGTGCGTATAAAGGAGCCACCTCCTCCTGCAGTGACTACAAAGGAGCTTCTCCTACTACAACAAAGCTTACAAAGGAGACACCTCCTGCAATTCTTCCTACGGTAGAGACACTAGTGGAGCCTCCGCCTTCCGTGAAGCTTTCACCACCACTGCAGTTAGAGCCAGATGTAGAGTTTTAGCCAGCTGAGCCACTTGAGCACTTTGACTTCATCGGGACAAACCGACCACCTACAGCTCACGTGCTTCTGCACCAGTTCTTCAGTGGCCTCCAGGCCTCGCTCGATGTTTGTCATTCCTTCGCGAGGCATCTAAGGATACCTGCTGCATTTCGGGTATTCATCATCAAATCCACACTCAACGTCGATCCCACGGTGGTGGTCTTCTTTCTGTTGCAGGCGACATCTTCCGGCATAAACTCAAGGACGAGTTTTTTTTGCAGCGGAAGCTATTGATGCAGGCCTGATCTGCATCAAGGTTATTTAAAATATTGTTATACCAATTGTCATATTTATTTATGTCTGTTTAGGCTGTTTATGATGTTTTAGGCCTTTTATTTGCATTAGTATTAGTTTAGATTGTTGCTCAAGTTATGGGGGATGATCATGATCTCATTCGAGGACTTTTCGGATTGAATCTGGGATCTTTCGGATGAGTTTTCTATATTTTATTAGTAAAATATGTGCTATGTGTGCTTGCGGGGTGCCGACGGTCGAGATTAGATCTCGAAACCAACGGCTAGATCATCATAACTTAAAAACTTAATGACATGGCAACCAAAGGGCTTCAATTTAGGGTTAATTGGGCTTATCTGGGGCCCAATAAGGCCTCACAATAGATGTTACTCCCTTCTCTCTCTTAACTGTACAGTTGTACGGAAGGCCCGGAAGGGAACCCGTGGCCCCTTCTCCCTCTTTCACGTGCAGCCGCAAACCCCCCCTTTCCCCCTTATTTTTCTCTCTTTTTCCTTCCTTATTCACTCCATCTCATCCCCACTGCTCCCCCTTTATTGCCCTTTGATCTGAACCATCCCTAGCAAACCCTAGTTGCATAAAAGAGCGAAAACAAAGGGAGAATTCAGATCTGAAATTGTTAGAAGGAAGCTTCTTTCGAGAGAGACTCGAGTCTCCGATCCTCGCCTACGCCTCGACTTCACCTTAAGAAGGCCTTGTTTCGCTTTCCTAAGGATCCGACTTCTTTCGACGTCTGACCTTGCACTATGAGCGAGATCATTGGCGCATCCTCGCATCGACCCACGGTGGAACCGTTCAGGCATTATCATCCTCTTTTATTCCTTGTTATTTGCTTCCGCATTTTTTTGCATGTTTCCCATCAAATCCGAAACACATCGTAGCCATCCTCATCCGTATCACCTCTTGTTGAAGCCCTAACAAAATCCATAAACGTCATTAAGTTTTACTCGGTCTTCGGTACCTTATATTTTAGCCTCTTTTATATTGAAGATCTGATGCATATTGTCTTATTAAAACCGAAAAATGCTTGCTGTTTTTATAAATCTGCATACAGATTAGGACATAACGTTAGATCCAGTGAACGGATCTGTCCTCAAATTTGGATCTGTCCTTTCTCATACCGATACTCTCGTCCCCATAAATATTCATCAAGATCGGACAACCAGATCACCCTGAAAAGACGAAAATATCCATGATTGTTATGTTTTCTAGATTTCTCCAAATCCCTCCGAAACCTAGATTAGGTCGCCCCTCGCCTACATCAAATATGGAGAACAATATTTCTCTCCAATGGATGGGAACAACCGCCCCCCTTTTCCTAACTATTTGAACTCTTAAATCCTATTGCGGTTAGGATTTAACCCTTTGAGTGCATGTAGAATTAATACTTATTTCTTTCTTAAAACAACAAGCTTAAAGACCCAAGTCCTATTTTACTATAAAAATTCTGCACCCAAACTTTGACTACATCCAAGTCCTATTTTACTATAAAAATTCTGGAAAATTTAGAAAACTTCCTATAAATTAAGATAAAACCTATAAAGGCTATAACCACTAAAAAAATAGGAAATGACTAGAAAGACACCTAAATGACTGAACCCAACCTCAATTTTTAGACTTAAAACGGCAATTTGAAGCCTGTTTGACCTCCAAATTTGCTTCTGCATCAAAAACCTCACCCACTTCACCAGCTAATCATAAGGTATACAAGGAAGTTATCTGGTCACTAATCAACCAATAATCTACTCCATTTCTTCATGGAACTCTCCTAAGGCTTAGGCTACTAGCTGCTTTCCTCTAACATCCACATACTCTTTCCCTTCACATCACCTTCATGAAAACCTATGAGCAATACAAGCTACATGATTTCCCCTTTCCTTCTCAAAGGAGTGAAGAACCAATACCAATAAGGCGGAGATATTTTCTTCTCATTTGCTAATGGGAAGAGAACTACATATCCTGTTCTTCCTGAATCCCGGATCGTCAAATGAGGAACACTAGGGAAGCAATGCTGACTTCCTATGCAATACCAAATTCGAGTTGGATGAGTAAGAACCACAAGGGCACCCAATTGATATATATGCAATTGAGGCAATACCCCAAATTTTAGTCAGATATCCGACATACTGTGCGGCATCATACACGAAAGTGTGGGTACAAAAGTAATACATTCCTATGCATGTGCCAGTCCTTGACAAGATATCCATCAGTAGGCCTTATTTCATATTAGTATATCTAATCACATTGACAACTAATCTGGCTAGTATATCTATTCACATTGATAAACTAATCTGGTTAGTATATCCATCTGTAGGCCTACATTAATGAATGTCTAAATAATGGCTAATGTTTCTACTAATTTTGCTATTAACAGATTTTCATATGTTAAATCATGGTTTGTATTAGATTTAGGCACAAATCCTTGTTTTTTTCTTTCATGAAGCATCCTAAAATGTTTATTTACTCCCATTACTGCCGTTTCAGTCATAGATAATATTTCTACTAGTTTTGTTATTGACCGGTTATTGTATGTTAATGTAGGGTCAAAAAGGTTTATTTGTGTGTGATTTTGGTATGCTTAGGAATTATTCTCAAGTTGATTCGTTTTATTATAGATCGAACAATCTACCAAAGTTTCAACTGTGCTTTTGGGCAGAAAATCCCCTGCGAATCTTTCACACATATGGACGGGAAGAAAACTCCTGTACATATCAGCAACAAGAGCCTATTCCCTTATCTTCTTGTCAATATTGGCTCAGGTGTTGGTATGATTAAGGTATTTCTTCATTTTCTGCATTATTTTTAATAAAACTCAGCCTCAAAATTCCTTTCAGTGTCTCTAATCAGGCACTAGTTGGTGTGTAGGTCACTGGGAACAAGAAGTTTGAACGAGTAACCGGGACACATATAGGCGGTGGTACTATATTTGGTCTAGCAAAACTTTTGACTGGTTGCATGAGGTAATTCTTACATGTTAGGATGCTTCTCTTTATATATTTATGTTATGTTTCAAACTCAAATATCTATCTGTATTTCAGCTATGATGAATTCTTAGAATTGAGTCAGCTGGGGGATAATCTTGTGCTAGACTTGATCGCTAGAGATATATGTGGTGAACTAGTTTGCCAGACGGTACAATTTTTTCCCCAGATTAGTAACTACAGTTGATTAGCGAAGTTAAACCATCATAGATGCTGATTTAATTATATCAAAAGTAGATTATACTTCAGACTCCTCCATTTAAATTTGATATGTAGGATTTACTTTCTTAACTTATTCTTGCTTGCCTAGTTGATCTCTCGCCTTTCTACTTTTGCTTTAACCTGACAAGCAATTATCTGAAAGGTTAATTTTATGCACCAAATTCGGTACATTGGGACCATAATCTACATATACCTTTGTAAGTTTGCAACTGGCTAAATCTGTTGATATAATATGTGTTGAAGTGAACACACAATGCGCATATATAAGGAATACAACAATATAAGACCTTATCACCAGCCCTCTCAAACTCATGGGGACCATTATTCCTGAATTTACTCAGAATTTAATTAAACGCTTGTGGTAATATGTATCTTTCCAAACAAATTTTCTGTTCAATTGGTTAGATCTTAATTAACTTAGCATGGGGTTGTATTTTTTAGGGGAGATAACGATCTATCTTGATTTGTTTTCTGCACTTGAGAAGAATCAGATTTCTAGCTATATGTTTAGCACATAAGTAATCACATGATAAAGGGGTATGTGCATCAATGACAACGCTAAAATTGGAGATAAGAAGTGGATGCCAAGCAACTTCCAGAATAGTGTGATACATTGTCGGATGATCATCCTTAATATTTTGCAAGAGTTGATATAATATTTCTTGCTCCTCTGGTAGATGACACAGTCCTTGAGGAAGATGCATATGCTAGTAGTAGAATAGTGATCAATAGGATCACTGACCCAATCCGTAAAGGTTTTGATAACATGCAAGGTGCTGAAGGAGAAGAAAGCATATGAGGATGATCCCTCAGTGGTTTGAGGTGATGCAAGAAAGCTACATAGTTTTGTAAGCAAGGAGCATTGGCATGTGCAGAGACATAAGGGAGATGGTCAAGTAAACATTGCCACTCATGAATTGACAAGTTGTAATTATGATCAGGGGACTCTAAAAATCCATGTGTACTAGGTTCAATTGTTCAAAATTTCGATTTCTTTGCATGAAATGGAAATATTTGGACATTGTGGAATTATTGCAATTTTATAAAAATGACGAAAATATTGACATATATTTGTATGTATGTACGTTGTGTGGATCTCCGCATAGCATTTATTTGTTGTATGTTGTGTAGTAGATGCATAACAGTCTAAACATAAAAGGATCGCTCTTATATAGTTGGTGAATTTGATTTTGTGGGTTATCTGAAAGGATGCCCCGATGTTGTAGCTTAATCGGGCTCTTCGTGAGCTTCGAAACTAGTCCAAGATTGCTATGATCGGACAATTTTGGCTCAAGATATGGCTAAAATAGATTAAACTTACTAGGAAAGAGATATACTAGAAGGGCAAACGCTTCTTCCTTAAACTGATGGGGTTTTGGGAATGTAAACTTCCTAGGAATAGACTACTAAACTTACACCACTATTGTACCTATTATTCTGTATTTCTTCTGCAGGTTTTGAGATTACATATGGTGTTGGATGTCAGCAACACAGGAAATAGAAGAGAGGAGTAAAAAGAGAGGAAGACGAAACTCACATTGAGGGGCTTTCTGCCCTAATAAAAATACAACAGATTTTCAATTTTTATGGAATAAAAAATAATTAAAAGAGGTGGAGTCTCTCCTTGTATAGGCTATTCTAGGACTATTCCTATGCCATCTAGGACTCAAAAATTAAAACCTAGGAATGTAAACTTACTAGGAATAGACTACTAAACTTACACCAGTATTGTACCTATTATTCTTTGTTTCTTCTGCGGGTTTTGAGATTACAAATGGTGTTGGATGTAAACAACAGAGGAAACAAAAGAGGAGTAAAAAGAGAGGGAGACAAAACTCATGTTGAGGGGCTTTCTGTCCATAACAAACAATACTTTAGCACTTGTATTAGCTGTTTTAATGACTCACAGCCTCACAGTTACTTTAACATCTTTATTAGCTGTTTTAATGACTCACAGCCTCACAGGAGAGAGAAGAGGCTCTCCCACGTGGGAGAGGAGTCACCACACTCCTTTCTTGTGGGTGGGGTAGGACCCATGGGAAGAGAGAGTCCCAAACTCTCTTTCCCACGGAAAGAGAGTCAGCCCTTCCCTTTTCATATCTATCTCTTATTAAACTCCCTTTGAATGATGATTCATAACACATTTAATGTCAAGCAGGATAACTGCTTCTTATCTCCCAATTTGTACGTATTTCCTTAAAAATATTCCCCAAAAGACTAAAAAACACTCCCATTTTACCCAACTACAACTAGGTTCTAAATTGCATGAAAAGTTCCAAAAAAAACCCATAAAAATGTCAAAATAATCTGAAAGAAAAATAGAAGCTATAAAAAGAAAGGGAAAACTCAAAATAACACTTATTGGAACTCTAAATAACTACTCTAAATCACTTTTTAGGCACTTTAAGTTCCCTATGGTTGCTCTTATGTCAATCCCTCAAGACTTGAGAATCCAAGTCCTACATCAATTTTGGGATCGTTTCAAGCCCAGGAAAAACAAAGACGCAATGAGTTATAATGCAACGATTGATCAACTAGACAGCTACTATAATTACGGATTGTACAAGCTAGAGACGAGAACGAGTTGAAGATCAACATCGGCCTACACAAGATACCAAATGTATTTTGTGATATTTCACGAATTATGTAATTATCCCACGTTACTGAAATTTTGAAAATGTTGGGGTGGAGTGTGCACGGCCGGTCGAAATGAGAATCAAGGATTTTTTTTCATCCACAAAATTATGGGAATCTCGAAAAAAAAAAACGCTAAATGCTACTGTCGTCGTTGCTCAACCATGATTGCTTGAGGTCGCTAGCTATCTCCTTCACCTGCCTCGTTGAACCCTCGTACCGCTTTTACTGTATGATCGGTCGAACTTCGAGTACCACCGCTACTGCCACCTGGAGCCCGACAGCTACCGCACCTTTTCACCCTTCCCCACTATCCATTGTTTGAGTTAGGTAACCAAACATCTCATAGGCTAAACCCATGCCCCTCATAACCCCTTTAAAGGTTTAGTCACTTAACTTATCCAATTTCTTAAGGCCCACACCCTTTAAACTCGATTGCTCAACTTCTTATCATTTGAACCAATTTTCATAAACCCAAACCGTATATACCCATTTAACCCATAACCCCATTTGCCACAAGTCATTAGTTTAAGAAAGAAGCATTTGCCTTTCTAGTATATGTCTTTCCCCTCTACTCTCCTTTGTAGATTGAAATACCCCCTTGAATTGGTCTTTACTCTTGCATTACCTAACGTGTTGGTTACACATTTTTAGCTCATGCAACCAGGTAGTAAATTCCAATGTACCCTGGTGTAGGCATTGAAATTTTTAAAGTATAAAACGACTGAAATTTCTAAGTCTAGTTCACCCTTAAAAGAATCCCAGTATAAACAAACATTTATGTGAGCCTAAAACCATCCCCTCACTAGGACCATACCAGCCCTAGTACCAGGGCTGACTAGCTCTGGTGGCCTACCAGCCCCAGTACTAGGGCCCACCAGCCTTGATAGCTACCAGCCCCAGTACTAGGGCCGACCAACCCTGGAGCGGAGCCCTAGTACCAGGGCCAATCAGCCCTAATACCAAAAACGACCAGCCTTGGTGGCCCACCAGCTCCGGTACCAGGGCCGATTGGCCCCAGTGATGATCAGGTTCAGTCAGAAGAAAAGAAAGAGAAGGAAAGAAAGAAAAAAAGAAAAGGAAAGAAAAATATGACTGAAAGAAAGGAAAGTAGGAAAGAAGGAAAGGAAAGAAAAAAAAAGAAAGGAAGAAATAAGCCCCGAAGGACAAGGGGCCGACCCCAATACACGGGGTGGCTGGCCGGCCTCAATACCAGGGCTGACCGTCCCCAGTAATGACCAGAATTGGCCAGGGAGAAAGAAAGGAAGAAAGAAAAGAAAGGTGGTAGCACAGACTTCTACCAAATGTGGATCCGTGCCGAACCGAATGATTCAACGGTCAAAACACTAGACCATATTACCGTTGACCAAGTGGATAAAGGGATCAAGCCACAAATGGAAATGGAAAGGCTCACACCAAGTCAAAGGCCATAACTACCCGAGAGAAAAATAAGGAAACAAATCTTGATAGTTATGGGAGGCAGGGGGGAGGGTACAATAGACATTTTGGTAATAAAAGTCTTACCATAATGCCCCCCAACCCCTCCCACTTTGCCTATAAATAAAGAGGCAAGGAGGAGGAGAGAGAGGGGTTCAAAAAATTAGAGAGGGGGAGAAATTCAGAGAAGAAGCTTTGCCAAGAAGAAGGCAATGCTCCAACCCTTGGAGAACCATACGCTTCGTGAGGTTTGTGCAAGCACATCTCCTAGAGAGAATTCCATCTTGAACCAGGCACTTGGGCATTGATAAAGCTTCGCTCCGTCCATGAAGAAGAATGCCCAGAGAAGGAAGATCCAGAGACACTACATTCGTCGCCATCAAAAGCCAAGCGCCAAAGCAAAGCAAGCGCAAGGCCAAAGAACTACAATGAACGACTAGCAAAGCAATGCACGTCCTCGTCGATAAGGCGCGAAGCCCGGAAGGATATAAGCAACCCAAATCTCTCCTTTTACATTCAAGAGCAAAAGAAGCCCGGAAGGATAAAAGCATCACAAATCTCTCTTCTACGTTCAAGAGCAAAAGCCAAAGCCAAACCAAAAGCTAAAGCAAAAGTCAAATTGAAGCAAAAGCCAAAGTAAAGCAAGTGCCAAAGCCGAAGAACTACGAATAATGATGTTCAAAGCAACACAAGTCCTAGTTGATAAAGTGCGAAGCTCGAAAGGATAAAAGCACCACAAATCTCTTCTCCTATATTCAATAGAAAAAGCCAAAGTAAAGGCAAAGCAAAGCAAAGCCAAAGATCGAAGGGTTAAAGGAAATCAAAATCCAAAGAAATACGACGATCAAGGAGCAAAGCAACATATGTCCTAGCCGATAAAATGCAAAGCACGGAAGGGCCAAAGTACACAAATCTCCTCTTTCTCTCAAAACTCCCAAACCCTTGTAAAACCACCGAATTGGACAATCTATCCTAAATCTCAAAGAAATCCGAGGAGATCATGGATCAATGGACCAAAGATGATTTTTCCCACAATCGTTTGATATTTTTTTCCGCATTCATCTTATCACCCCCAAGCCTCAGACGCGGTTGTAATCTCGTACGGTTTAAGCAATACGATGACCCATCCTTTTGCGACTACACCTGGAGTTCTGGACTAGGAAAGAGTCTAGACAAAGTGGGTAGAAGGCAAGATTTTGACATAGAGGATAATATTCCCATTAAAGCACAAGGACATTAACAACATTATTCAATGCAAACATACATTTATACGTACACTATATGATTAAACTCATACACATCTAATAGCACATACCTGAAAAAAAAAATCAAGGATAACCTTCTTCAAACCCCACGTACAAAAAATTGGGTCGTTGATTTCACATTTGAAAGATGTTTGTCATTTTCCATACTTTTGTGCTCCTATTAATAGTCAACATACATGGATGATTTTAATGACCAAACCATCATTCAAAATATGTGCATTTAACAATTTGGCAGAAAAAGAATACACTAATGAAAGTAACGCACAAAGTCTTAATTTCAATTATTTTCTATTATTGAATAAAATTTTCACAGAAGTTTGTAAAGACTTTTCGGTTTTTCATAAACTGTCCACTTTGATTCATCTTGAATCCTTAGCTATTCAGCACAAACTTTTGCACTTCTTCATCAAATGTTTAAAGAAAATAGTAGAAATCCTCTCCTTTAACATGAACGACTATCCGAGAAGGACTCATAAAGCATCTCTTGTAAAGTATTGGCAACACCAAAGCCCTCTAGAGCCCAAACTTTCATTTCTCCTACTTGTTGTCCCCCTTGTCCGGGATTTTTATGCTGCTTATTGTTTGATTGGGAGTCTCAGACCGCGAGAAAGTGGCGACAAATTTGATGTGTTACGGTTACCTCCAGGATTTAGGGAGGCGATCTTCGTCTAAAATCGATTTTACGGTATAGACGATTATGCCCCCCCCCCCCCTCCCCTTTAGGCCTTGCAGCGCAGGCGCAAAGCGTGGTAGGCCTACGCCGGGGGAACATAAGGAGGAAAGGGAGCCTGGACCCAGATAGATGTGACAAGGCTTGTTGGTTATGTTATGTATGAGTGAGTGAATAATCAATATATTATGCTATCAGATTGAAAAACCTGGTGTTTCGTCACTCATATATGTTATGTATGAGTGAGTGAATAATCAATATATATATATATATATATATATATATATATATATATATATATATATATATATATATATATATATATATATATATATATATATATATATATATAAAGTATTCTTGCTGATGTAATTTATGTTTTTTCTAATAAAGGGAAAAATTCACATGTTAAAATGTTGGCCTATTCATAATGGGAACTACAGAACTACTCAATGACATCTGGTTTGAAATATCCATGAAATTATATTCTCATGAAATTATAGTGATGTGGCATGATTAACACCATTGGATCATTGCCGCATCAGCAGATCGTTGCCAGAGTTTTATATTATGGCGCCTTTATTTATGCTTGGAGGACATTATTAGTAATGGGTTATTCAGTTATTTATTTTCAGTTTTAAGCATTTTTTATTTTTTTACCTATTTTCTGTATTTTATATTAGTCTTGTTTTTGCTCAAGTCATGGGGGATGTCCATGATCTCATCCGAGGGCTTTTCGGATTGAATTCGGGCTCTTTCGGGTGAGTTTTTTGCATTACATTAATAAAATCTGGTATGTGCTTGCGGGATGCCGACGGTCGAGATTAGATCTCGAAAGCAACTGCTACATGGCTTTAACTTAAATAATTGGTGACATGGCATATGATGGACTTCAAATAGGGGGTTATTGGGCTTTTCAGATAAGCCCAAAGGGGTCTTCACCCCACCCCACCGCTCTCTCTCTCCTTCTGATTTCTACCTGCGCGGACCCCCTCCCCCATGTCTTCTTTCACGCGGAAACAGCCCCCCCCCCCCCCCCCCCCCCCTTTTGTCTCCTCTTTTCTCTCCCTTCCTTCTCTCTTTATTCCCTTGATTTCTTTCCATCTTTGGCCATCCATCTCCACCATACACCGTGAAACCCTAGTTATAAAAGAAGAAAATGAGAAGATTTTTTTAGATTTTGATGAGATTTGTGCCTCTACGTAAGAGCTTTTGGAAGAGACTCGTGTCCCCGACCATCGCCGCTGCCTTGACTCCGCCTCGAGAAGACCCTCGACTTCGCTTCTCGGCTTGTTCTTCTGAAGGATCCGGCTTCTCTCAACGTCCAGCCTTGCATTGTGAGCGGGATCATCGGCACATTCTCGCATCGACCCACGATGGGAAACTCTAGGCACTATCTATCCTTACTTTTATCTTGTTCTTCGCTTCCGCATCCCTTTTCACTTATTTCCACTGCCTACACATCACATCGCATCGCAGTCGTATGCACCTTTGTCATGTTCCTAGTAGAAGCCTAATATATGCCTGGTTATCATCATAGCCATATAGATTACATTGGTAACCCTTGCAAGCATATGTAGCCATATTTCTGTGAAAAATTTGATGCTTATAGATTTGTTAAACTTGATATCTACTGCTGCAATTAACATTATTATATATTGAAATTTTTTTTTCGGGGTAGAATTATATCCGGTTATATCGTGTTCTATGCTTGATATTGAATGCGTCCGTCTCATAGAACTTCGTGAGATAATGATATGTTTGCTGTCATTTTGAGTTTTATTGTGCTATATTGATAAATTAAACCTAGTTTGTTGACCAAAGAGAAGCCCTCAGGCTTAGGATTACAGTGCACCTCATCGGAGCCTACATCATGTATGTTAATTTCTTCTTTGTTTGGTGATTTTTCAGAGACATATCATGTTCTACCGGTTAAATCTGCTTCTTGTCCCTATTGTGCTTTTATCCTTTTGAATTTGAATTTGGTGAAAATTTTTAGTTTGTTTATATCATTACAGCAAGGTCTTTCTGCATCTACTCTTGCCTCGAGCTTTGGAAAGGTGATAACTTCTAAAAGGATGCTCTCAGATTACAAAGCTGAGGACCTTGCTGCTACACTGTTGAATGCATTTACATATAACATTGCACAAGTAAGTGTGTTTATTAATTTTAGTTCTAATCTATGCAGATATTGAAAAGTTTGTTAAGACAAACTTGGTTATAGCAACATAAAAATAAATCCTATAAATTTCTTGTCACCTTATCATAAGCATACTCATATTATTTTGGTTGTACACTTCACTGTAATCCTAAATTTCCTAATGTAGTCTGAAGCCGCAATTGTGTGGCAAACAACGGGTAAATCCAAACACCAAGCAATCAACAGAGAAAAGGAAGAATGATATTTGATGCAGGCGCACGTCGTCCAAGAGCGGTTGATGAAGATGATGCTATTTTTTTTTTGTATTTTCTTTGTAACGGGATAACTAGTGATAAGGAATCACCGAGAGGAAGTGGCGGAGGGGGTAAGAACCGTGACAGAGAAGAAAAGACTAGAAGCTTAGATGAGAGGGGGCCTAAAATCCATCAGGATACAAGGTGGGGGACTCAAATCCATGAGCCAACGAAGGCATCCGCCATCAATTTTCATTCATAATAATCTGTCTTCAATGGTTACAATGGGGGCCTTTAAATAGGCTAAAAGAAAAGATAAAAATGGCAACAAATTTAAAAGCCAATAAGTATCCTAACAACTTGCCTAAATTAAAGATCTCAAATAAAAAAAGATATTAAAAGATATCATAAGAGATATCCTGCCTTATTCATCCATGACAGGCTAGGATGGGCCTTTGGGTGGGCCAACGGGCTTGGGCCCAAGTCGGATCACATCATTCGCATCCGCTGCGAAGAACTCGCCCTCGAGTTCATACGGTAAAGCGCAATCATCCTCGAGGTTTTCGCCGATGTGGTATCTGTCGTCAGGAGCTGATAGTGGAGGCCCAACAAATGATGTCTCACTACACCGAAGTCATCACCGGGGTCCCATGAGAAGGTATCACTGTCGTCGATCGGAAAACATACGTCAAAGTGGTGCTGGGGTAGACGACAGAGTCGGATAGTAATATCAGATCGTTGCGGTAGCTCGAACATCGGCTCGCCTGAACGGAGGTAAAGCTGGACAAACACTGTAGGCACCAATAGTCGGTCTAGCCCAAGAAAATCAATCTGCTGAGGCTCAGCTAAGGAGACCGTCTCGAAAGAATCCGCAATAGGTGGTAGCATGGCGGGCGGCAGAAGATCCTCTAGAGGGGGGAGCTCGTCTGCTGGTGGTGGTACTGGAGGTGATGGATCCACCAAAGATACAACTGGAGGAAGCTCTGTCGGTGGTGGAGGCTCTACTGGAAGTGCTGGAGGTGGAGACTCTTCCGTGGAGGCCGCTAGAGGTGAGGCCATTTGCTGTAACTCCCATTCAATCTCACAAGCTATCTCATAGGCTTCGTCCAGATCCCTCCAAGATCTAGATGAAAACTTGCCCTTTATGTCGGAGCGGAGTCCTCTAACGTACAGTACCACTGCCAAGAAATCTTTCTCTGAAAAACCATAGCGGATCATGCGCCGATAGAATGTTGAAGTATACTCATAGACGGAGCTGTTCCCTTGATGACAACGAATCAACCCTTGCATCTTGGCATCCATGTCACAATGGTGGAAATGTGGTCCAGGGGTAAATCTGGAAATCTGTAATTACTGGTTCACTGAAATTTTTTATGGATGGTATAGATGCGTAGAGCTCGAAAAGGACTTCGATTTGGTACCAAGAACGTCCAAATCGGATGAAAAATGAGAGATATGGGGTTTTGAAGTTGTAGGGTCTTAACGGGTCTGTTTTTGTAAACGGGTTGGATCCGAATTCAACTCGGGTTCAGCACTTAAGTGCACAATAGCAACTAGAAAGGTTGGGGATTTGAGGACTGTTGGATGGGGATCTAAGGGTTGTGGTGGAGGAGTGAATTGGGAAAAAGGAAAGGGGCTAAAGGGTAAAACAATTAGGGCTTTTGTTTGGCCTCTTGTTTGCAAATAGGGAAGAGGAAAGGGGTGGCAGCAGTGGCAGCAAGCAGCACAACAACGGCTGCACAGCAGGTACGGTTCTCTCTCTTTCTTTTTTTTTTCTTTCCTTCCTTTCTTCCCTTTTCTTCTTTCCTTCTATTCTTTCTTTTTCTTTTTCTTCTCTTTCTTTCCTTTTTCTTTTTCTTCCCTTTTCTTCTCTTTCTTTCCTTTTTTTTTTTCCCTTTTTCTGTTGCGATCACAGATCAGATGGGTTTTTTTTTTTTTTGATGGCTGCGGGGTGCGTGGGAGCACGGAACAGAGGTGGCGGTTCAGCGGTTGGAGCGAGAGGAAGGGGCGGCCTGCGGTGGGCGGGCGGGCGGCAAAGGAGAGGGTTCGCGGTTGAAGGAGGTATGCTCTCTCTCTTCTCCTTTTTTTTTTTTTTCTCAAGATCTGATCTCTCTTCTTCTTTTTCTTTTTTTTTGTTGGGATTGTAGGGCGACGCACCAGAAGAAGATGATGCCGAATCGGTGAGGATGGTGACGATGGAACGGCAACGATGACAATGGACGACGACGATCGAAGCGAAGATCGTTCGTGGTGCGGAAACGCCACGAAGCCCGACGTTCTGATACCAACTTGATGCAGGCGCGCGTCGTCCAAGAGCGGTTGATGAAGATGATGCTATCTTTTTTTTGTATTTTCTTTGTAACGGGATAACTAGTGATAAGGAATCACCGAGAGGAAGTGGCGGAGGGGGTAAGAACCGTGACAGAGAAGAAAAGACTAGAAGCTTAGATGAGAGGGGGCCTGAAATCCATCAGGATACAAGGTGGGAGACTAAATCCATGAGCCAACAAAGGCATCCGCCATCAATTTTCATTCATAATAATCTGTCTTCAATGGTTACAATGGGGGCCTTTAAATAGGCTAAAAGAAAAGATAAAAATGACAACAAATTTAAAAGCCAATAAGTATCCTAACAACTTGCCTAAATTAAGGATCTCAAATAAAAAAAGATATTAAAAGATATCATAAGAGATATCCTGCCTTATTCATCCATGATAGGCTAGGATGGGCCTTTGGGTGGGCCAACGGGCTTGGCCCCAAGTCGGATCACATCAATATTCAATAAGGCCTTAGGCCTCTTCCTTTCTTCAGAAAATAAAATAAACTAAGTTGAATTCATTTCTTCTGGCATTGCTTTCATCCAGCTGACCCCTCAAATCCCAAAGGAGTTAACTATTTATAGAGGAAGGAAAACCAACTAGCCCCATCATGCACTTTTTCCGAGGGAAAAAAAAAGAGAGAAGGTAAGCCCTGTTGTAACTCCAGCTATCAATCGAAACCCACACAAGCCATCATTCGTTCAATTTCCATTTTGAGTAAGAGGTATTCCAGTCGGGCCCAATGATTTTCCGTACCTTAGAGATAAAGAGGGAAACTGATTCATGTCCCTATTTCTGTAGCTCAATCCCGTATGCCACTCCCTACAGATTGCCTCCAAATCCACACAAAGAGTACATAGGCGTTGGGCAGGTTCTCAGAGATCTGTCCGAATTGTAGAGTGCCCTCTGTTTCTGCGGGTGCCTTCTGATGGCCTACACCGCCACCGAGTCTTGTGCAACATGCTGGACAGATGACTATGATACTGTGTTAAAGAATTCCATGCACCCATGTCATGCACAGAAAGGGAAGGTGCTAACTTTTGTTGCTGTTCAGGGTCCACCTCCAAAACGGGATCTCACACGGGCCTCTCCCACTCCCATACTGTGGCTCTGTTGCTTTTGCCACAGATATTGTTGGGCAGATTCTCTGTTTCTGTTGCTGCAGTGAGAATGATAGCTATATACAGAAATGCCAAACACACACACACACACATGTAACATATCCATATATAGAGTTATTACTTCTAGGGCAATGCCTATGTCTAATTATTTCAGGCACGCCTGGTCCACCTATTTTTTGACATAGGTTTGAAATCTTATGTTTATTTTTAATATTTTATAATCTTAATCATCATGTCTCAACTTAACGGCAGAACAATAAACTACTTTACAGTACTATTTACTGGTTTGAGCATAGGTCAGGTTCCATTATGTTCCTGCACTTTGTTTTTGAGTTTTGTTTACTTTTTTTCATGCTTCCGCTTTGAAGATCCAAGCCAAAGCAATTATGAAACCTTTTTCTTTGTGAATGCGATAAACATTTCTGTAAGTTCTTATTCTTGATCTGTGTGTTTCAGATCTCCTTCCTTGTCGCAGCGCTCTTAGGGCTTAAAAGGGTATTTTTTGGTGGATCTTACATACGTGGGCATACTAGCACAATGGACAACATTTCTTATGCAATTGATTATTGGTAACTGCTTCATTTGGTTCAAATGGATTCTACTAATCACATTAAAGGATCATTTGAGCATATACCCTCCAACATAGTTTCATTTTATTCCACTTGGTTTTGGTTTTTGGCCGTCAAATTCATCTGATCTGCTAAGGTTTTCACTTCAGGTTCTTGTTATACTATGTCAGGTCCAAAGGTCAAATGCAAGCAGTGTTCCTACGTCACGAGGGATTTTTAGGAGCTCTAGGTGCTTTCATGAGTTATGAAAACTTTGATGCTGCTGAGTTGTCTCTTGAAGATTTAAAAGAACAAGTATGTGAATTTCATAAAATTAGAACGTAGTTATTTAAAGCAGATCCTATTCTCATGGTTGAGGTGACCGTACTCCCTATCATCTTGGGGTCCTTGTGTTTACTTTCCTCACCTGAAGATGAAAATATTATTGCTTATTACAATTTTACATCTTGTTTTGTAGTTAATACTAATTAGTTTGATTTTTGTAATGCATTCTCTACCTAGTGCATTTATCTTGTATTCTTATTGCACAATGTATGAAACTCATCTATAGTGGTCCTCTTTTATTGGCATGCATGGATATGCAGGTGCTATGAGATCCGCCACAATGGAATTTTTTTAAAAAAATTTAGAACTCTGAAAATGAAGCATGTTGTGTTAAGATGTAAATGTTATTTGTAATCCTTATTGTTAGGTTGCTCAAAAAAAATCCTTATTGTGAGGTTGATACACATTGTTGGTCCATTCCCTAGCAGTTTAAGCTTTTGGGTGAGATGGTAATTTAGCAATTATACTTCTAAAGCATCCATTCTTTTGGTTAACATTTATAGCTTGGCTTTTAAAAAAAATTGCTTCAAAAAGGTTACCACGCCATGTAATAATTGAGCCTCATTTTCTACAGAGACAATGTACACATGCTTTTCTTTTATTGATTAGAAGGATAGTGGATATAATGCAAGTTAATAAAACCCATATTGCTTGCAAAGCATGTTATCACTCCTGATGTTAGTGACAATAAATTAATTATTTGTTTTGGTATCCAAGGATATATCTTTCAGGAGAGCAGCCTTTGGGAACAATGAAAGTGGCTTGTCAAAATTTATGCGAATATCCTTAATTTCATTCATACTTTTGTGCTGGTAGATAAACAGATTGTGATGGTTCCTCCCCAGATGATAGATCACAATCCACTTGAAGTACTGTCAACATTAGCTCACTTATTTTGAAGCCCTTCATAGTTATTCCATATATAATTTGATAAACTTGGCTTGGCCAAAATAGTGTAGTAAATGCTTAAGGTGGTTCCTAGTATTTTGCCCTAGGCGAAGTGGCAATATGATATATAAATATATATACGGTATATGTTTTGTACTTATTATATATTGTATTGTATCTGTATCTTCTTATATACAAGCAGAGTTTTCAGAGGTCTTGAGCCGTACGCACCTCGAGGCACCCCTTAGGGCGAGGCGTACCTGAAATGCCCCTAAGGTGCTAGATGTAGCACTCACACACCTGAGGCTTACGAGTTACGCCTCAAAGTCTGAGGCACAGCTAAGGAGCCCAAGGTGTATGCCTCAAAAGTGTCTAGTTTGTGTATTTTTAATGATTTTTTTTATGATAACTAATTTTGTTTTGTGGGTCCCAGGGGGTTGCGGCCACTCCTTGCTGGAGGAGAGGGGAGGAGGGGTAAATGCAGTCCCTCCTCTCAACTCTGTTGATGTTCACAAGAGGGGGGTGGAGGAGGGCGGTTGCCCCTCCTCCCTCCGTTGGTGGTGCAGAAATTAGGATGGAGAAGGGGTCGGAGCCACGCCCTCCCCTTGCTGGTAGCGCTCGCCGACCGAAGGAGGGGGTAGGGGGACAGAACCGCGCCCTCCCTTGCTGGTGGCACTCGTTGGCAAAAGAATGATGGGGAGGGAGTCGGAGCTATGCCCTCTCCCTGCTGGTGTGCTCGTCGACCAAAGGAAAGGGGAGGGGGCCGTAGTCGCCCCCTCCCCCTACTGGTGCCGCTCGCCGACGAAAGATGGACGGGGGAGGGGGCCGGAGCCAACCCTTCCCCTTGCTGCCGATCGTCGAGAGAGGTAGAGAGATGGATCGAGAGAGGGAGATTGAGGGAGAGATGGTAGAGCGAGGGGGGATGGGGAAAATCCTAGTCCCCCCCTTGATGTTGCTCCCTCCTCAAAAGAGGCGGCCCTCCCTAGCCAAAAGCACCCCCATGTTCCTTTTATAGCCTCCACAACGCTATGTTGTGGGCATAGTCACAAAAAACTCTGACTTATTGAAAAAGCTACATTTTAAACTCGAACTTAACATAAGCCATAAAATTGCTGATTTTTACAGCGATTTATTCAAGTTAGTATAATCTTCGATTTTTACCATGACGTTATCAATAAGTCACGATTTAATCGATGACTTTGGTGACAATGAATGTATTAAGAAAATAAAGAGAACATAACAATAGAGAAAGATGCAAATTTAGAATTTGATACTTTAATGTGTTGATGAATTGTTACTAGGATTCATAGATATTTTATATTTTGATCAATGACTTTAGAACGCATTAGGTTTGTAATTCTTATTTTGGCATGATATTGCACATATATTTATGTGGTTTTGTTGATAAATCTTAATTGGAATGTGGATGTTGTTCTCATTGATGGCTTGTTGCCTAGTATTATAATGTTATATTTATGAATTTTGAATGTTTTATTTACTTAAAGATGGCCCAAAAAATTACAAGAAAATTTTAATATATTAAACAACTATATGTATTCCTGAGGTTTTCGATTTTTTTTTCCTACTTTCTGATTTTTTTTCCAATTACGCGCTAACCGATTAAATCCGAACCCGATTTTTTCTCGTTTTTATTATGAACTTTTCGATTTTTGCCGATTTTTGCGATCTTTACACGAGCTGAATTATTGCCAAACCCGAACTTGGTGACTATGGTTGTGGGGTGCCCCAATCGAACGACTGTCATGCCACGGCACACCGACCAACACCTCGGGCCCTCCGAGGGGGCAATCAGAAGCTATAGGCCTAAGCCAGATGATGTGGGGAGTGCATCGGGCATCACGGTCGCAACATCGAGCGGTGCGGAGTGCCCTAGCAGTATCGATGCGCTATGGTGCAGATCCGACGATGGACATTGCGGCCAAGGTCAATTGGGGCCACGTGGGGTGCATCCAACGGTGAAAGTCACCGCCATGGGGGTCCATAGTGTTTTCACGTGTCATCCTCTGCTCTTGCCACATGGACAATGTGCGGTTGACAATTTTGGCACCGACATTACCCTCTCCTAGGTCGGTGGTCTCTCAAGTCTCTTCCTGCTTAAGAGCTCGGTGAGGTTGTCTACGATGTCCAGTTCGGTCCACTAAGTAGCTCCAATTCTATTGTACTCTACTCCATGGTGGCCATGGACAATATCCAGCCCCCTTTGAGGTCGGTTGTGGAGCATGCTCCGTTTCCTTGTCGTGTTCGTCCTCACCACTAGGTCGCCCAGTGGTTGGACCTTCGTGCCATCAGGTTGCGTTTTCTTGGTTCTCGTTACCATCCGAGCTTCTTGCTATCATCGCGACATCACCCTTGTCGTTACCAGGTCGTCCACAGGCTAGACCTAGCCCTGGTATTTACTCAATCCTCTAGCGACCTCTTGGTCTCTTAGGAGTTGTCTCTTTGGCTCGGACGATCTCATGATTCCTCTGAGGACGACTATCGAGGACGCTAGGCTTGCTTGTCCTGTCCACGCCTTGGACAGTCAAGACTCACTGATGAAGACAAGATCCACACCGTAACTTAATAATGCTGAAATTACTTTTATTTTTATTTTTATCCGCTGTGTTTAGACCTTTTATGATGTTTTGGGCCATTTTTAGGCTTTATGAATGATGTAAAATGTTCCCTAAGTCGTGGGGGTTGTCCGCGACCTCATTCGAGAGCTTTCCGGACGATTTCGGGCTCTTTCGGATGTGATTTCTGTTTATTATTAATAAATACAGCAAACAGGTATCAGCGGGGGGGCCGACGGTCGAGATTAAAACCTCGAACCGATGGCCGGATGATCGTGGCAGCTTTTGGCACCCTCTTAATTGATGGGCAACCTTCTGGCACCCTCTTAAATGACGTGGCAGCTATTGGGCTTTAATTAAAGGCTAAATGGGCTTATCTTAAGTTCAATAGGGCTTCGCCTTGAGATGCCGTCCCCCTCTCTCTCTCCCTTCGTTCTTTTCCGCACGAACAACCCCCCCTTCCGTCCTCTCTCTTTCTGCGTGGAAACCAAGGCACCCTAGCCCCCTTGTTGTCCCATCTCTCTTCTCTCTCTAGCTCCCCCTTGTTTCTCTCTTTTCCTTTCCTTTCGTAGCCAAATGCATCTCCATCCTTAACCCCTCATTCCCTTTGATCCTTGCCCTCCGTTTGAAACCCTAATCCTATAAAGAGAAGGACAAACCCTAGATAATGCAGATTTTTGGTAAAAAGAAACCTCTTCGTGAGAGATTAGGGTTGACTTGTGTACCCATCCCTTCTTCCTCGACTTCGCTTCGAGAAGCGTCGTCTTCCACCTCTAGGAGTGGTACTCAGCTAGCAAACCGAAGGATCCGGCAACCTCCTCTCGACGACCTTTCTCCATGAGCGAATTCCATGGGAGATTTCCTCGTTTTTATGGCGGTTTGATTTATCTTTGTTCTTATTTTCCTTCTTTCTTCTCTAAAATTCTGCACATATCTTGATTCCTTTGCCTCTTTCGCTTCCCAAAACCCCCCCGCTTCGCTTCCATTGCATGCCTACAAGAAGCCTCATACTCGCCATGATCATCCCGGCTTAATCGGGACCCCGTTGATTACCTTTTTGCTTTATTTTCTGCATCTATTCGTTGCTGAAATTTTATTTTCTGCACCATATTTTATTGTTGCGAATAAATCTAATTGTTAAAAAAAATCATATTTGCCTTTTGCCATCTTGAGAAGGATTGTAGGTTACCTACCGCCTTTGCCTACATCACTCACCCTTGCTTCTAACGATCTCACGACCCCATTCTGAGGATAGTCATCTAGCTGGACAAAGTCGGGACTCATCTGAATCTTGGGTGACTTTCCAACCCTCCAAGGATAGAGGTCAAGGTGACATTGGTACCCGACGATCTCACAACCCTCGATATGCGCATGCGAAAATTCAATATACTCAAAGAAACGACCCATAAGCTTTGAAAGGAAAGCAAACAAAAACAAAGCAAAGCGAAGCAAAGCTTACGGGTCGAAGTCCTAAATCGATCATGAAAACAAAAATCAGAAAGACACACTACCACCTTTTGGAGGGCGTTCATCAAGAACCCAGGTCTTGTTTATCACATCCGCATGACGGTGGATAGTACGGGACTTAACCCTGCCTTCGACGTCCACTACCTCTTGTCCGAGGATGGTCCCTAGATCGGCTGAGGTTGGGAGACTTACCCAGGGCACCAGGCGCCGATAACCGGGGCACTTCGATGATATCAAGGCCGTTTGAGGTTGCTAATGAGAACAACGGGCTTATCGCGTCCGCACTACAGGACTTACCCCTTGGCTCCGACACTCATGATCCCCTTTCCAAGGATGGTTCTTGGTTCCGCCAAGGTTGGGGGACTTACCCAGGGCATCGAGCTACTTGTTAAGTTGCCTGGGGTTCTTCGATGATCCCAAAACCCTTTGCTGAGGTCGCCACTGGGGACTATAGTTGGGCTTGCTTATCATGTTCGCACAATGACGGATACTTTAAAGGTTCTTTATAGCTAGTTTGTCGGTAATATCATGCGAGCATTGAAGGCGACCCCCATTCCTCCGAGCAGGCGAGTAGGTGACCCTCGAACCCTTTATGTGGACAGTTGTTGAAGGTGCCTTTGTGCAAACGAGTAATTGACCCTGACCATTTTGCGAAGACGATCGTTGAGGGTGCCTCCGAGCAGATGAGCAGGAGACCTCCGATTCCTTCTGAAGATGGGTACGGACGCCTTTGGGCAGAAGTGACTCCCGACCCCTTCCAAGGGCGATTGTTGAGTGTGCCTTCAAGCAGGTGAGCAAGTGACTTTTGATCCCTTCTGTGGGTGATCATCGAGGGTGCCTCCGAGCAAGCGACCTCCATCCTCCTTCCGAGGGCGATCGTCGGGGGTGCCTCCGAGCAAGCGACCTCCATCCTCCTTCCGAGGGCGATCGTCGGGGGTGCCTCCAAGCGGGTGAGCAAGCAACCCCTGACTCCTTCTGAGAGCAATCGTTGAGGTTGCCTCTGAGCAGACGAGCATGCGACCTCCGTCCTTCTTTCATGGATGGTCGTTGATGATGCCTCTGAGCAGACGAGCATGTGACCTCTGTCCTCCTTTCGTGGATAGTCGTCGATGATGCCTCTGAGCAATCGAATAAGAGACCTTCCTCCCTTCGAGGATGATCGCTGAGGGTGCCTTAGAGCAGACGAATAGGCGACCCGACATCGTTGTGAAGACGATCGTCGAGGGTCCCTCCGATCAGGCGACCTCCGACCCCTTCTGAAGATGGGCGCCGAGGAGGCCTCAGAGCAGGCGAGCAGGTGACAATTGCCCTTTTGAGGGTAGTCGCCGGGGTGCCTCCTAGACTCCTAGTAGAAGAGCAGGCGACCTCTGAACCTTTCTGAAGATGGGCACTGAGGAAGCCTCTGAGTAGACGAGCAGGCGACCTCTGTCCTTCTAAGGATGGTCGTCTAGGATGACTCTAAGCAACCAAACATACGGCCTTCGACCTCCTTATGAGGATGGCCACCGAGGATGCCTCTTGCGGGACTCCCAAGATGAGTTAGCTGCTATGGTTGATGGTTTTCCCCACCTATCACTACCCAACGTTGCGGGAGACCCTTGAAGTCAGCGGGCTCCTCCCACCTGTTGACTGGGCTACCTGGAGAGGTGTTTTGTGACACCGGGAGTAGGGTTTGTAGAATACTAGAATGAGAGCTCATTGACTTTTGCTGAGTGCGGAGCCCATATCAGACGCAAAGCTCATTGGAGAGGAGCTCACTGGTACCTCCTGAAGGCGGTGCTCACCTCCGCCAAGGAGCTCGTTGGAGCGGAGATTGCCAGTCAACGTTGATGATATCTCGACCCCTCTCCAAAGAAGATCGTCGAGGACACTAGGTCGGCTTATTCTGCTTGCCCTTCCGCGGACAGTAGGTGCTTTAAGTTGTGAAGCACGCCTGATGGGCAACTACAACGGTGACGAGGTACTCCCCTTCCTAGATGATGGTCGATGATGAAGATTCCTGCTTGGAGAGGCCCAATCCGACATGTAACCTTCAAGCGTGGTGCCTTGGAGCTTCACCCCCTTGTCAGCTTTTCGATCCGGGGAGCGAGTCAACAATCAAAGGTGAAGTCAACGATCAGTCAACATTGACCTACCGAGCGGGGAGATGCGACCACTGAAGGCACAATTAGAACTGAAGTGCCAACTCATCAAGGGGAAGCTTGATGACTGTCGTGGACGAAGTAGGCCAACCAAAACTGACCTACAAAAGCGGGGCTCAATGGTGGCCACTGAAGGCACATGCAGTGATCAACATGTCGGCCCGTCTGACTAGAGCTCGTTGACGGTCGATGGCGGGGTCTACAGCCTACCAATGCTGGCCTTCCAGAGCAGGACTCGATGCCAGCTTTTGAAAGCACAACCAATATTAAAGCAACGACCTATCAGGGCAGAGTTTGATGACGGTCGTAGGGGGGGGGGTCAGCCAACCGATGCTAGCCTACCAGAGTGGTGCTCGATGGTGGCCATTGAGGGCATAAAGCAAGATTGGCACAACAGGCCATCAAAGCGAAGCTCGATAATAGCCGAGGGTGAGGTTTACTGCTAGCCAACAATGGCATTCCAGAACGTGGCTCGATGGTGGCCACTGAAGGCACAACTAGTACTGACAAACGCTAGGACCGATCTGTCAGAGCGGAGCTCGATGACGGTCGAAGAAGGCGAGGTCCATGACCAGCCGACATTGGCATGCCTAAGCAAGGCTCGATGAGGGCCACTAAAGGTATAACCTAGGACTCCCGAGTGCTAGGACCGATCCGTCATAGCGAATCTTGATGACGGTGAGGCAAGGTCTAAGGCCAACCGACACTGGCCCACTCGAGCAGGGCTCGATGGCAGCCATTGGAGGCATAATTATGAACCGACGCAACGACTCGTTAGAGCGGAACTCGTCAACGGTCGAAGACGAGGTCCCCGACCAGCCGACACTGACATGCCTAAGTGAGATTCGATGGGGGCCAGTGAAGGCACAACCTAGGATTGCCGAGCGCTGGGACTGATCCGTCAAAGCGGAGTGGTCATTTCCTCGATTAGTGCAAGATCAAATCGTGAGCTAGGATTCTAGGACGATGCTCCCTACTCAAGCTCTTTTGATGGTCATCGCATAATGACAGGGGAGGGACCAGACCCCGAGTCACGCTACTTAGGGTTGACACTTGAGTGCGAGGTCCAAGGCCACCTACCAAGCGTGAGGCTAGCAAGCTAGGTAGGTGGACGATGCCCATTCCACGGATGATCTACGACTAATAGTGCTTACTAGCGGACTGAGGGATTGGAGCCCACGGGCGATCTATGACTACCGGTGCCCACTGTTCAGCTAAGGGACTGGAGCCCATGGGTGAGATTAGGGACTGGGATCCACAGGTGAGCTGAGGGATTAGGGTCCATGGGTGAGTTACGACTAATGATGTCCACGGGCAGGTCGAGGGACTGGAGCTATGAGTAGCAGTGCCCATGGGCGGGATGAGGGACTGGAGCCCACAAATGAGCTAAGAGACTGGGGCACATGGGCGAGCTACGACTAGGGGTGCCCACTGGCGGGCTGAGGGACTGGAGCCCACGGGCGAGCTACAAGTAGCGGTTCCCATGGGCGGGCTGAGGGACAGGATCTAACGGGCGAGCTAAGGGATGGGTGCGAATGCAAAAGGCTTGTTAATTTAATTTTTCTAAGTTGTCATCCTAAAACACTTGGTATTTAAGATTATTTGCAAGAACTGATATTAATTATGGGTTAGGTTCTTATTAGGATCTGACTCTTACCATGATGCAGGGATGATAGCTCTGATAAGGATGAAAGCATACTATACTTTGGCAGGCTTTACAATTATAGGCTGGGCTTCATTCCAAACTTACTTACAGGACTACTTATGTTAACTATGATATTATAAGTCATATTGTGAATATGAATGTGCTTTTGCTGGTGGTAGTAGGAAATTTGTTCATTTTAGAGGTTTTTACCGAAATGGCCACCAACTCTTAACTATTGTTGAGAATGGGCCAGGTTGCTTTTGGCTTTACCAAAATGACCATTGAAACTCTTTGGGACCAAACTACCCTTTTACTGACTGTGATTTTTCGGGTTTGACGGCGACGGCAGCGCGGCAGCAGGGGTTGGGCGCCGGCTCGGTTGTGGACCGCCGGAGCTAGGGAAAGTCGGCTCGGGCTTGGGCTTGACTGCCACCGTGAGAGGAGGTGGAGGAGGTTGGCGGGCCGGTGTCGGATGGTCGCCGGAGCTTGAGGAGGAGGGCTGCTGGAACGTGGGTTGCACCCCTTCTCTCTTCAACTCTCTCTCTCTCTCTCTCTCTCTCTCTCTCTCTCTCCTTCACTCTCTGTTTCTCTCTCACTCTTTGTTTCTCTCTCACTCTTTCTTTCACTCTCTCTTTCTCTCTGCTCACCCACTCTTTCACTCTCTCACTCTCTCTGCTCACTCTCTCACTCTTGACTCTCTATGTGAGAGGAGATGGAGGTGGTGAAGATGGTAAGGGTCACTATGATTTTTTGGCGACGAAAACTAGACGAAACATGTTATTTTCGTCGGATTTCGTCTGATTTTTCGGCGACGAAAATTAGACGAAATTTGTTATTTCGTCCGATTTTCGTCACACAGCCCAAAGCCATTCTCGGGGAGAAATGACTGTGATTTTTTGGCGACGAAAACTAGACGAAACATGTTATTTCGTCGGATTTCGTCCGATTTTTTGCGAGTCGCCGGAGCAAAGGACGAAGGAGGGCTGCTGGAACGTGGGTTGCACCCCTCCTCTCTTCAACTCTCTCTCTCTCTCTCTCTCTCTCTCTCTCTCTCTCTCTCTCTCCTTCACTCTCTATTTCTCTCTCACTCTTTGTTTCTCTCTCACTTTTTCTTTCACTCTCTCTTTCTCTCTACTCACCCACTCTTTCACTCTCTCACTCTCTCTGCTCACTCTCTCACTCTTTGACTCTCTCTGTGAGAGGAGATGGAGGTGGTGAAGATGGTAAGGGTCACTATGATTTTTTGGCGACGAAAACTAGACGAAACATGTTATTTTCGTCGGATTTCGTCTGATTTTTCGGCGACGAAAACTAGACGAAATTTGTTATTTCGTCCGATTTTCGTCACACAGCCCAAAGCCAGTCTCAGGGAGAAATGACTGTGATTTTTTGGCGACAAAAACTAGACGAAACATGTTATTTCGTCGGATTTCGTCCGATTTTCGTCCGATTTTTTGTGCGTCGCCGGAGCAAAGGACGAAGGAGGGGGCGTCGCCGCTGCTCCCTCCGCGCGTCGCCGGAGCACAGGGAGGGGGGGGGTCGCCGCTGCTCCTCCCGTGCGTCACCGGAGCACGGGGAGGGGGGGTCGAGATCGAGCTCGGGGGAGATCGGGCGCCGAAGTGCAGGGGGGGTCGGGAGATCGGGCGCGGGGGGGGGGGGAGGGGGTGTCGCCGCTGCTCCACCCGTGCGTCACCGGAGCTCGGGTTTGACGGCGACGGCAGCGCGTTAGCAGGGGTTGGGCGCCGGCACGGTTGTGGACCGCCGGAGCTAGGGAAGGTCGGCTCGGGCTTGGGCTTGACTCTTTCTCACTCTTTGTTTCTCTCTCACTCCTTCTTTCACTCTCTTTCTCTCTGCTCACCCACTCTTTCACTCTCTCACTCTCTCTGCTCACTCTCTCACTCTTTGACTCTCTCTGTGAGAGAAGATGGAGGTGGAGAAGATGGTAAGGGTCAATATGTCTTTTTACCTGTTTAGTGTCACCGTGCGACCTGTTTCCCACGTGCTGGTGGCCATTTTCGTTCAGATTTCTTGATGGGGTCCATTCTCAACAATAGTTGAGAGTTGGTGGCCATTTCGGTAAAAACCTCGTTAAACATTAGGTCTTCATTATAGATCTTTTACAGGATTGCAGTGAATTTGTGATTAATCAGGTCAATTTAGAAACCATGTTGATAATGCTTATAATAAGTGAGAGACAGCTTGTCACTTCTTTAATAACTTTTTTTTCTTCACAATTCTCTCTTATCATTGTTGAAACCTGGATGTTTTGTTTTGGCAACACTGAGGTTGCTAGTGAACAACTCAATTATGCTAAGTAAATTGGAACGTTCAGATGTTTAGCTCTTAAACTGCCGTTTTATCTGGCTTCTTTTGAAGGACTAAATTTCCTGATTTTTTTACTCATGTTTGAGTAGGAATTCCACCATGAAGCTTCCACGCCTCCTGATGGAAGGTTGACAACTGAACATAATCAAAACAGCATATTTCCCTATCTTCTTGTTAATATTGGCTCAGGTGTTAGTATGATTGAGGTATTTCTTCGTAGCCATCATGTTCCTAACTAAAAAGTTATATTCATGTTTTTGAGGAAAAAAGTTATATTCATGTTGGTTAATAGTTTTTTCATGTCTATTAAATTTTTAAAAACAGGTGATTGAGAAAGGGAAGTTTGAACGTATCATGGGAACACATCTAGGTGGTGGTACTATCCTCGGTATTGCAAAGCTTTTGACAGGGTGTACAAGGTAACGATGGTATTCATGAAGCATTTTGTTACCTTTGTTTAAATTTTCATCTTGAAATATTGTTCCTTCTTGTCTAGTTATAATGAGTTCTTAGAGATGAGCCAGAGGGGAAACAATCTTTCCTTAGACTTGACTGTTGGGGATATTTATGGTGAGCTGGGTTACCCCAAGGTATAACCGTATTAGTTCCTATATGTTAATTTACTTTTTAAATTGTCGACATTCCATTAGTACAGAAGTTTTTGTTTTCTTCAAATTGTATCCTAGCTCGGTAACTTATATTTTATTTCATTTATATGAGATTAGGTCCTGCATGTGCCCTATTACAAGCGGCCTTTAGATTACTCCTGTCTAGTTCTCTTGAGATTTTGTCTAGTTTTCTTGAGAGTTTTTTATTTGGCCCATGCTCTTTAAAGGGATTAAAGGAGGTGAATCAATAAACGCATTTCGTTTTTACTATCTTTCATTTGACATAAGTAGAAATTGATCTGGAGAGGGTACTTATATTCTTTTATATTACATTGTATATTGTAGTCATTTTACCTCCTTATATGTGCCACTTTTGATTACCAAACTTGCTCAATTTTTTTTTTAATGTAGCATTCAAAGTCTTTGTGCTTGACGAGGCCATGAATTAATTATATTCTGATGTAGTATTAATCCTTGTCTCTAGATGATACACTATTCTAAGGCTAAAATGGCTAGGTAGATAGGAAATGGATGGATCAATGTATCCCATACGTAAAGCCTCAAGCCCCATATCTTGCTTCTAATCCTTTATCGAACCATCTCTTGATCCTTTCCCTAGACTCAGAATATTGAGACCTTCTTGGTTGGATGGAGAACAAGATCCTGAGTAGTTCACTTTGAGTGTAGCAAGTTCGTCAGACAGGAGTTGTTGCCACTTGGAATATCTGCAGCCTCATGGTAAGGCCAAGGTTCTTAGTATGCATGGATGGCTGTCAAAAATGTCTGATAACTAGCAAAAGAACAGTCACAGGTAATAAAAGTCATCATGTGAGCTGGATGGCTGGTGTAAATAGAGTAGCAATACTACGAAGGAGCCAGGGTAACACGACATCATAAAGGCTAGTAGACTATGGAGGTACTCCTGTAAGTTGTCACCTAAATAATAGATATGAGAAGTGGAGTAGGAGCTAGAGAGAGATGATAGGCGGAGGAGAAGATGAACGCTACCAAATAAAGAATTCTTGAGAGGGCTAGGGATAAGGAAAAGAGGATTACATAACACTGATTTCCCTTGTTTTCTAGACTACAAATCACGAAATGATGCTGCATATGTAGCTAAGAGATTCATGTTATGCGTGGCTAAGAGATTCATGTTTTGACTTCATAGGTCCTACTCATGGCACATGTTTTCATGCAAAATCTAGAACCTAAAACAAAACTAAACTCAAGTTTTGTAGCTTGCTTTGATAGGGATTGGTGAAGTTCCACAAGCTTTGGCCTTCTCTCCTTCTTTTTCTTTTTTTTTTGTGAAGAACTAGAGTGAGGGGATGGTGTTAGGGACTGAAATAAGGCAGCAAAGGAGGGAGGGGGCATGGTTTTATAAGGGGAGTAGGAGTGGAGAAGGCAAACTCCAATTGCCTTCTCCACCTAGTGGCTGACCACCACCTTAAATGACCACATGGGGGGTGGTAATCACAATGAAGTCCTCCCCCCTTGTGATCATTAACTCCTTGTCCCCCCCCCCCCCCCCCCCGGGCTAAACTAGTTCACTAGTAAAGCCTAGTTAGTGATATTTAGGTCTTTTACATAAAACTCCTTACTAAAGCATTTATTATTTCTAAATTAAAATAATAATTATTATTTTGCATTTCAGTCAAAATTTATTTGCAAAAAAGTACTTGCTATTTATTTATTCGCTTTTCCATCATTTCTTTAGGCAAACTCCCTTTTTCCCCTGTGCAGTTCCTAGTGCACATTTACCTGTGCACTTGGGCCGGGGGAGAAGGGTTACCATGCCCTACTAGATGAGGATAACAACCCAATGCCTCCTGTTATGCCTTAGTGGCAGGACTTCACAGTCCTAATTTCGTGAAAATTTGTATTTTCTCCGTGTACAGCACCAGTGCACTAAAACCCTTATCCATCACCTGTACACCCCTCTTAGTGTAAGTGCACATGGACACAACTCATATTTCAATGGGAAAAAGATTTCATTATAGGGTTCTTATATGAGGTAGAAAAACAGGTCTTTACAAGATCAATTGTTAAAACTTGCCTATTTTCTTGCAGTGCATAAATAGGACACTTTGTCAATCCTTGAATGTGAATAAGATCTCATTGGAATACATGTTGCTGCATTTATTTCCAAAATCCTCATTTTTAGGTGTTAGGGTGAGAAGGCCTATCGAAAGAGTTGTACAGTAATCACGCATGATGGATCCCCCATTCCAATTTTAAAAGCAACCAATCCATTTTCTGTATTTCCTTCCCTCGTATCTACTCTTATCTACGTCCCTTCCACTTTTAATTTCATCCTTCTATCCACTGGGTTGTTTTCGATGAATTTTCCCCTCTAGCTCCTTGCATCTCAATCTAGAATGAATCAGACTGCTTTTATGCGCTATTGAGCCTATTGTAACACCCTCACCAGGTCCGGTCCAATAGCATGTCTTCTGGATGTCTGACCCACCCCAATGAAAAAAGTAAAGCAAGTTTGACTTGTCTGTTACTATCAGTGATTTTATCTTGTCTTACATTTGATGCGGTATAAAATTGATTTTATTTGGTGTTATACGTACCTTAGGAAAAAGGAGAGAGCGTGATGGGAAATAGGCTGACCTGTAGAATCCACACAACATTTGCACAAGACATGATTTTCAATGCATTCTTTTGTACCTTAACCTAGTATGGTCACTGCTAATCAGTCACTGTCAGAAGCAACCTGTTGAGACTATCGTGCATAGATTGAGATTATATTCTGCATCAATTGTGATTCCTTCTACTTTTGTGAGTTCACTAACTATATCCTATTTTTTCAATCATCATAGATTGGTCTTCCCGCAACAACTACTGCTTCAAGCTTTGGAAAGGTAACTTCAAATAAGCTTTCAGATTACAAAGTTGAAGACCTTGCTGCAGCTCTCTTGAATGCTTTCACATATAACATTGGACAGGTAAGTATCCATTTCTCTCTTTTTCAATAAAACATATCTAATATCTCTGATAGCCAAAGGACCCTGGTGCTCCACAAATTTTTCATAACAAGTCTGAATAAACCTATTTCTTTTATCTAGATCATACATATAACGTGTAGAAGTGGCTAGGATAAATTTTATAATGGAGGAAATAATCTGAGCATTTCTGTCATGAACTTTTTTAATGGAGGAAATAATCTGAGCATTGCTTCTATCATGATAAATTTCATCTTATGTCTGGCTTGTATCATGTACTGGGATCGACACTTAACTGAGCTCTCGTCAAGGAGTTAATCCTATATTTTACGGTTTGACAGAAGTTTTTCTATTTTACTCTATCGTAACTGAGTTGCAGCATTTAAAAAAAATTAGTAGAATTGATGGAGATGGTATGGGCATGGGCAACAAACACTGAAGGAGGTGATGTAGACGAGCTAGCGTCTACCTCGATCAGATTATCTCTTGTTTTATTCACTTATTCCATCTAGTTTTTGCCTTCCCACACATTCATTTGTGGCAATCGGGCCTTTTGATGGGCATTATGGTTATTTTAATGTCGGCTATTCCATAGTGTGAGGGTTGTTCCACTTGTTTGCACCTGCTAAATGATTTAGCTAAACCAAACTTTCATTAGGTGGCTAATGATTGAAATAAATAGGCGCCGTCAAATGGCTCATTCCAGGGATGAGATCAAAAGACAATAAAGTCAGGATCGACAATGGATCTTCTCCTAGCTTAAGTTTTAAGAGAGGGATCGGACTAGATTTTGGAAGAAAACCCTATTTTTGGAGAGCCTCTTCTCTTTGAAATGCTTCTCTGTCATAAACCCCGTCTAGCCTCTTCATCTTATTCTTCCATTGCTTCTAGCCTGTTTCATCCAATCTTCCTCTGATTCTTGTGCAGATTTCTGCATTAGGAACACTCGTTCCCCACTACATATTAGTGAAATAATAAGTGCCATCGTATTGCTCATCCACGGATAAGATCAATAAGTCAGGATTGATGATGGATCTTCTCCTGATTCAAGTCATAGCTGAGGGCTCAGAACTGATTTTGGAAGAAAACCCTAGTTTTGGAGCACAATCATCTCTCGGAAACCCTTGTCTACCATCACTCTTGTCTAGCTTCTTCATCTAATTCCTGTTACCATTACTTGTTGCCTATTTCACCCATTCTTCCTCTTATTCTAGTGCAGTTCTCTGCATTTGAAAACTCGTTCTTCACGAAATATTAGTTTGAGCTTCTAGTCTTGTTCTTATTGGCCATTGTCTTCCTCTCCACTACTTCATCTACATCTCGGGCGACTATGGCGTGGATTCGGGAGGCATCTGTGCCAATTCTGAAGCACAAAAACATTATTCATTGTCAACCAGGCCACTATCCATCGTTGGCTTTTCTCTTGCTGTATCCATTGATTCCATTGGCCTTTATATTTGATCTCACAATCTTTATTGTTTGTGATACTGAAAATTCTGCCTGTAGATTTTCAGTTTTTGGCCTCCGATTTGGCTTCCATTCACTTTCTTTTGGACCATAATCTCGCTGAGAGCCTGAGATACATTTGGCTTGTGCTTATTACTTGTCTACTTTATAATGCATTTATTGCTGAAGTCAAGCCTTTTAAATTCTTTTTTGGGAATATCTCTATGAATCATCCTTGGAACTATTTTTTAATCTTACTACTTGCTAGCTAATTTATACTTGATAACCAAAGTGTGATTGCCTCTTGAATTTGTTGGATTTAGACACATTTAAATTCCCTTGTTCAAGCATAATGTTACCTTAAAACATTAAGTAATCATAATTTACTGGCATTGGGCTGATCAGGATGCCTTGGTAAGTCGAAGGGCACCTACTTATGTAGATGTGCTAGAAAAGCGAATAAGGAGAATTTTTTAGCATTAAGTGATTCGAACCACAAACCCTCCCAACTCAGTCTCAATGCTCTAACCAATGCAACTACAAGCCCTTGACTACCAAAAGCAAGGTTTCAGAGTTTGGTTTGGATCCAGATTCACATCGGTAGGAAAAAAGAACTGGTTCGTACAGTTCCGCCATTTCAACCAAAACATTATAAAATCAGAAAAGATTAGAAATTCAGAGCCCCAAATAGGTAAATACGGCTTAGTTATGAATTCAAGGAGAAGCAGTAACTTGATCAAAGAATTCATATTGGATGCAAATTTCTAATATAGTTCTCATTAATCAAGTCTAGTTAAAGACAATGACTAATACCAGTGTTCAAAAACATGAAACTCGGACTCGATTCAAAATCCAGCCAAGTTGAGTAAACTCGGTTTGACTCGGTCAAGTTTTATCCCAACTCGGCCAAATAACTCGACTCAAAATCTCGCTGAGTCGAGTCGACTTGGTCTGACTCGACCAAGTTTTACCGAGTTTTAAAATAGTGACTAATACCAATATAGGCAATAGACTTCTAGTGTATCAAAAGATTTGATATCAAAAGCGAAAAAACAATAATAAGAATAAAACCAACTTGACCAAGTATGCAATAACAATTAATTTTCACACAATTTTTCAAAAAATAATGAATTAAATTCTAACATTTCAAGTAGACAGTAGATTTTTCTTAATTTAGTGATGAGAGAGAACATTACTTGAATCTTGATCGCACTTGAATCATGATCTTGATTGATTTTCAACATACGAGCATATGATTTAGCAACATACTAACAATAGCTTATCAAAAGATAGACAAGGGAGGCCCAATAACGAATGGGAGAGATGGACATTGTATATATCGGCGATGTATCACGAGAGATAACGGGGGGAGGGACTAAGGGAGGGAGTCAGGTGAAATAAAAGGCGGAGGTATCATGGGGGAAAAGAGGGGAGAGATCACACGTGGAAAAGGGATAAAGCCAAAATTGAGGGAATCATGGGAGAAAAATGGAAAATGAAAGGGGAAGTGGAGGGATCACGAGACTACGGGAGGTTGAAGATCAGGGTTGTTAGGGCATCATGCTCGACGCGTATGAAGCACCGACACTCTCAGGACCTCAACGTGTCCGTGTCCGACACGTGTCGGACACACCAAAAAACATGTCTTCTATGAAGAAAGATTGTCTGACACGTGTCGAGCATGTCGGATATGTGTTGGAGCGTGTCGGATATTACCGGAAAGGCTTTTTTCTTATTTGAAGATGTTGGGGTCCTTGAGATTGCGAATTTTTCCATCAATGAGCCGGATATGGAGGCCATGGTCTTCACGTTGATGGTGATGATGTGGTAACACTTGACGCTAGCCTTGATGGATGATGATTTTATGCGTGTTCTATTTGTTTTTTTGTGTTTTGAAAGTTTGAAGTTATACACTTGAATCATTTATGATGTTTGTTGGTGATGGATGCAGATGTTTAAAAGAAACTCAAATGCTGAATTTAAACACTTAAAAATAGAATTCTGCACGTTTGATTCAAATTTCAGCAAAGTCCAAGAACCCTAATCATCCTCCAGTCATGCCCAAACAGATTTAATTTAACAAAGTAATAAAACTGACATGATAAGGACTAATTTCATATTTAATAAACAAAGTCTAGCAATAACAACTAACACAATCTCAAATAATAAAGCCAAGGTCTCAAAAAAACAAGCATAGATCTAAGCGATAAAACCTAATGGATGAGATTCTTCAGAAGCCAATGATTTTGGAACCCTAACTTAAAAATCAGCAATAGGCCGGATTGAAAGGAGAGATTTATCACATGAAAATACTGAGGGACGTTTCAAACCGTGCTTTGGTCAATGCCGGCCGCTATCAGAGGCTCCGTTGTTGCAGATGAATGGGCGGAATAGGAGGCATGGTCCGGAAGAAAAGGGTGAAGAAGCCAAGACGATTTGATCTTCAGAGGATGGATGATCTCCGCGTCGATCTCCCGCGAAGTCGTAGACGAAGGCATGACGACGAGGTAGAAGCTTGCGGAGGGAAGAAGAAGACTGGAAGCAGGATGATTCTTCGGAAGATACGTCGAACAAGCAATCACGCTTCTCCGTTCTAGGGTTTCAATTCAATATTCATCGTCCCTTTGTCAATTAGGGTTTGTAGGATTTATAGAGGGGGAAACACAAAAGGAAAGAAGGAGAGAGAGACGTCCGCGCGGGTAGAGAGAGAGGAGGACGCGGGCACGCTTCCCAAGGCGTGCCCGCACGGGTGTTTCCGCGGGAAGGGAAGGTCGGCCGGGTGAGGGGGGGTTCGGTTGGGATTTTTAGGGTTTTTGGACTCCTTTTGAATCTCATCCATTGAGATCTAAACCGACTTAAGATCCTACGGCTAAAAACTAACACGGAAACGAGTCAGTTCGGCATCTGTGGCTCGAACCGGATGCGAACATGGCTCGCACCTACCCAAACCAGAAATAAAAACATAAATAAATCAAGATCCGTCTGTCGGATCGACAAGAAATAAAAACCAAAGTCATAGATCATCAAACGAGCTTTCCACTGATACAGACGGATTGGCGATCGACTTCCTGGATCTCCGTAGGGAATGAAAATACGCCATCAGCTGTGAAAATCTGCACGTTGGGCTCGTCTGCATCAGTTGGAGACTTTTTTAGTTAACTATTAGCATTATGTTTGATTATAAATCATAATATAAGACTTGTTTTATATATATATATATATATATATATATATATATATATATATATATATAGAGAGAGAGAGAGAGAGAGAGAGAGAGAGAAATGCTATAGTGCGGCATGCGGTAAGTGCGGCACCGCACCGTTGCCGTCTGATGCACCGCTGCGTGCATCGCATGCACGCAGCGGTGCATCAGACGGCTGCGGTGCGGTGCCGCACTTACCGCATGTCGCAGCATAGCATGCCCATATATATATATATATATATATATATATATATATATATATATATATATATATATATATATATATATATAAATAATTCAACGTGTCCCCTAACGTGTCAGTGTCCTGGTTTTTTGAAAAATATCGTGTTGGCGTGTCCGTGCTTCTTAGCTCGACGCACTACGTGTTGCAATCTATATGGATGTTTGGAATCCACTTCAAAGGATGGTTCGAGGGTTATCGGGGTCGCCTCACACATGTATCACCGCGGTCACATGCCATTGTGACTGCACTCATGCCGCTACATGAACTACAAACCAAGCAGTCTGCGTCATCCATTGTTCAAAAGCTCGAAACTCGAACTCAACTCAAAAGTCAACTAAGTCGAGTAAACTTGGTCCAACTAGGTTGAGTTTCATCCAAACTCTTTCCGACTTGGCCAAATAAATTGACTCTAAATCTATCTGTGTCGAGTCGACTTGGTCCTACTCAGCTGAGTTTTACCGAATTGTAAAACACTGGTGTCATCCGTTTTTTTCTCTTATCTTTTGTGAACCCTATTACTAATCGGCCCCATGATCCATTTTTCCTCTTTTAAAATACTAATTAAAATCTAAGTCAGTGACCATTCCCCGACTTATTGACCAAAAAAATGTGACAATCTCGTGACCCACGAATGTAGAAATACACCCCGGTTTAGACAGGTTTGACTGAACCAAACCGAACCAAACTCGATTAGAACTAATTGGATCTGAATAGAGAGGCATATTTGAGGTTCGGATGGCAGTTTCGGTTCCTATAGACCAAAATCCGAATCGGTTCAGTTTCAGTTGAATCCTCGGACCATAGGTAGTATAGGAAGATCTAAAATCGCATGGTTGCAAGTTGTAAGAAAATTTTTAAATTTGCTGTCTGTTATAACAAGTATAGCCCTTAATAGGAGCTAGTAAAAATTCATGTGTATATGCACATGTTGTCAACAGTATGAGAAATTAGTTGACAATGTTATGAAATATAATATGTAGAGCGGATTAGCTTTTCTCTACCTTATGATGTGTTATTGTGCTAAACTTGCACCCCTAAGTAAATTAAGAGAGAAAGTTATTACCTGTTTGAGTTTGGTGTCACATACCTCAGAGGTAAGCTTTAGCTCCCATGAAAGCTTTTTATTTAAGGGCAAGAATATACTAATAAATTCATTATATGGTTAAATTCATTTACTCTAGAATATTAAAGGAATTCAGAAAGACAACCAAGATCAATCAACATATGGTAATAGCATTTAACATCTATGGTTACTTGAACACAATTTCATAGTTTTATACTTTTATTGTCATCCTCCCAAAAAATACTTGTGCCCAATATCAAAGATGTCATTTTTATCTTTTTTTTTCTTCTTCTAATGGATGAATCTGGTAAAACAGTAAAGCGATTTGTTCTTTAAAGACTAAATATAGGTAAACTAAAGATATAATGGGACAAGATCAGTTACTTTCAAAGATATAATGGCATTCCTCTTGGCTGCATAGCCATCAATCATAGGGCATTGTAAGTTGTAGCTTCCTCATAGTCATTCCATCAAACGTAATATGAGCGAAGTCCAAGACATAATTAGTATACTAATAACTGTTTCCATCCATGAAAGCCTTTATGTGTGGACTCCGATGTTATTGTCTATATAATGATTCTACTACTTCCTATGCCATGTTATTAACCCACCATAACAACGAATGCTGAAAGGAGAATAAGAAAAGATAGAGATTGAATCATGTAAAGGGAGGATGAGCATAACCATTTAAAGGAATACAAGGGCTTTGGAAGAAGCGACAGCCATTAAATGTTGCCTTCCAACTCATGGCAACCCCCTTAGCCATTTCATTTATAATCTGAACATTGCTATAAATCATGTATCAAGAATTGGTTGTCCATGAATGCCCTCTTGTGTTGACTAGCACATTATTTATCTATGATATAGACATAGAGTACTTTCTATTCCATGCCATACCTACAAACAGGGAATTGAAACAATGAGCAATGGTAGAATAAAGGTACAATCAATGTTGTTTATGTTGGAATTTATTTTGAAGTCTTGATTTTAATTATTGTTATGCTCCTTCATGTTCCTCCTCAAATTTAAGCAATGAAATGACAGACACATCTTGTATTTATCCAATTTTATAACCACCTTTTCTGCACTCTTATTTGCACTCAATATGTACATTGCAGATTTCCTACTTCGCAGCAAAACTCTCAGGGCTCAAAAGGATCTTTTTCCGAGGAACTTACATTTGCGGTCATGACAAGATAATAGATAAGATTTCTCGTTCTCTTAAGTATTGGTAAGAAGCCTAGCCATTGTCTTTGAGCTAGTTATAAAAGACTTGTGAACACTAATTTTTTCTGGTTTGAAAGGACATAATTTCTAGCTCTCAGACGATTTGTAGAACTCTGTTTTCATTGTTGTTTGAATATTGGTTCCAATGGATCTCTCAACTGGTGTTAGTACAATAAATCTCAATTTTTTATAGGATATCCAGTATATATTTGTCTTGCCATGTATTGATTTCTCCTGTCCTGGTAGATGGTGCAAGGCTTGATGAATATGGCTATGTCTAAAATTTGCTTAATTTTCTTGCAGGTCCAAAAGTCAAGTACAAACAACATTTCTTTGCCATGAAGGGTTTTTGGAGTCTCTTGGTGCATTTTGGAGTTATGAGAACATGGGTATTGATGACTTAACAACGCGCGATTTCATGAAACAGGTCTTGCTGGGTGCTCCTTATGTAGGAAAATCTCAGTCTTTACCACTAGGGAAGTTAAATGAAAGGGTAAGCAAAAAGATTATATTTTCTCGTAATTTGTTAATTCCAAGTGTTTACTCTTCCTATTTTAATTTTTTTTAACTCAAAATCTGAACAACTTGTGGTTGTGGACCTATCATAGTGTCGTTTAGAAGAACAAAATTCGAGTTACCTATGGTTTTAGGCCTATTTATTGTGGTCCAGTGAACTGATTTGAAGGCACTCCCTCCAGTTTATTTGTGATCACTTATTTACAATGGGGTATGCTAAAACCATCAAGACATCATGTCCACAACACTCCGACCACCAACTCTGTCCCCTTCTTCCAACCACAACCACCACTCCCAAACCAAGTGCTAGCGGGACCAAATCAACAAGGGATAAAAGGTGTTGCACTCAAGCATGTAGATGGTTTTTTTGCCGCATGTGTATATTTAACATTTCCGTTGACAATTTCTTAGGATTGTATTTTGATCTTTCATATGTCTAAAGCCCATTATATTTGATGGATCTATTCAAAGTTATCAGTTTTATTTGTAGGTGCAATAAATTTAATTTTCATATAAAGTCTGATTTACTTCTAGTGGATAAAAATTATGATCACTCTATTTAATTTGATAGGTCTTTAAGTCGTGTGACAATGGGCACTTAAAAGAGAATCACAATGGTATGCAATCTTCTCAAAGAAAAAAAAGTAGATTTATATATGATTTGGGGAGGGGGGGTGTTTGTTTGGGAACTCTCACAACAATTGTTGTATGGGGGGTGTTTGTTCAGGAACTCTCACAACAATTGTTGTACTCGGACGGGGAGTTAGTTGAGGGTGAGGGAGAAATGCAAGCACTGGGTGTCACGGAACGTTCCGTGCTTCCATACTTTGCAGTGTACATGTATCTTAGAAACAATATGTCTGGAACAGATCTAGTTGTGAACAACATGTACCATATGGCTGTAAAAACTGTTTCCAACGAACAAAAACACCTAAAATGTTTGGTATTCTGGAATAGTAATATTATGAAAGAGTAGAAAATGTTTGGTATACTGAAATGTATTCATCAACAGAGTATTTTTTTGCTTACTGTCAATACAGAGAGAGAATGATTTAGAGACAAAATGTTATGAAAAGAGAATATTTAAGAGAGAATTTGTAGCCAGTGAATATTGTAGAGTATGTTTTAGAGAGAGAAGGTTATATAGAAAGAAATTATTGTAGTCTCTATAATATAGATTCTCTCCACAACATTCTCTCTCTACAATATTCTCTCCATAATGTTCTCTTTCTACAACATTCACTCTCTGTAACATTCTCTCTAATATATTTTCTATTTTTACATTATTTACTCTGCAATATTTTATATTGCTGCAAGATTCTCTCTACAACGTTTTTTCTCTATAACTTTTTCCCGCTCTACAACATTCCCTATTACATTCTCTTAAGATTCTCTATAACATGCTCTCTATACTATTTTCTCTCTACAATATATATTCTCTCTGCAACATTTTATCTGTATAACATTCTCTACAACTCTCTACAGTAATTTTTTTATATCATTATCTGTACTGTATTTTTTTATATCATTCTCTCTATGATACTCTTTCTACAATGTTTTCCGTCTCTACACTCTAAAACAGTCTTCAATATATTACCTACCTATATCATTCTCTCTCTGCGACATTTTCTCTATAGTACTTTATTTCTCGACAAACAACATATATCATCTCTGCAACCTTCTCTGTAATTCTACAAACAGCCCCTTAACCACCGTCAGCCGCTCACCGCATCCATCTCCGCTGACCTTTTACTTTGTATCTGTTCCCTACTTGAACATATCTAGCACCATTATATATTAAAAATAAATGGATTTTTGCAACTTAAGAGTTTATATGAAAAAAACTTCACTTATGAATACTTCTTGCAGAGCATGTGTATCCTCTCTTTGGATACCGCACCTTAGATTTAAGGACTAAAGGATCTGATGCCTAACATTATCTGTCGAGATAACTTTGCCCCTTTGAACGCAGGAACAAAAATAATTGTGCTTATTACTCCTCAGACAAAAAGAGAATGAATGTGTTTATTTACGGACAGACATCTTTTGTTAATTTTTATGCGATATATTTCTTTTTAATGATAAATGTGAGTAATTTGTGCATGTTAAGTGGGCATCACTATATCATATTGAGCATTATACAGTGAGAATTCATTAGCGACATGATGTTGCCATCAATAACTTCCATTTTTCGTTGGTTTTTTCTTTTTTCTTTCTTCCTTTTTAGAGTGATGAACAGAAGCACAGAGTGGAAGCAGAGGGGTTAGAAGAAGAGAACACAGAGCTGAAGGCCGAGGTAGAAAGGTTAAGACGAGAAAACGCAGAGCTGAAGTCGAAACTAGCGGAGCTGCAGTTGAATCGCTAGAGCAGTCTGATATCTTTCGTGCCAATAAACCCGGAGGAGAAAATATATTTATTTTCTTTTCAAATGTTGCTAGTCCTGTTTGCTGTTAATACATTCATTTAATAAAAGCTAGCAGCTGTTCCTTCTAACAAATATTGGTTGTAAGACAGTGTCCAATGAGTTCATTCCACGTTGGGAAATTTGAGGTGTACTTACAGTATCTAAATTGTAAGTGGGTAATTAGTCTGGTGCCCGTTCGGTGTCACGAGAATGTCTAATTGATTAGTTTTAGTGGTATTAGGCCTTGTTTTAATTTTTAGTGATCTGGATTTTCAAAAAAATAGCCAACAATACAGGCCATCATTTTTTTTTTTTTTAAAGATCGGCGGGGTGTCCCGAAACCGTTCGGGTGATGGCCCACTTCAGGCAAGAGGGGTGGTGGTGGTGGTGGTGATTAGATAGGAGGCTAATTAAGAAAAAAGAGATGATCCAATAAGGATTTCCCGTAAGTGAGGTGACTGGCCTGATCTAGCGCTGATCTATCAGAGCCGTCGGGTGGCAGGCTACCTGATGGATGAATTGCACTCAGCCCGGACTTGTTCTGTTCCGTCACCTTTTGGAGGCGATGGATAATGAGTGTTACGCCCGTAACATAATTACCTGTGATCTTTCACATAATTATATAAAGGGTAAATTACAATACCCCCCCCCCCTCTCTCTCTCTCTCTCTCTCTCTCTCTCTCTCTCTCTCTCTCTCTCTCTCTCTCTCTCTCTCTCTCTCTCTCTCTCTCTCTCTCTCTCTCTCTCTCTCTCTCTCTCCAAACTTTAGAACCTATTATAATACCCCTCTCTTCAAATTTTGCTCGTCGGGTTTGGGACCATTTTGAAACCATAGGAGGCATACCCTCGCACCTCGGTCTTTGAGAGCTTTGTGGAGTTCTTTGGGAAGGAGGAGAATTCCAAGAGAGATCAGGGTCCCTTGGGATATTCTAGCAATGGCGATCATTTGGGTGTTCTGGCTAGAAGGAACAATCGTATTTTCAATGGGAAGATTTTAGGAGCGGAGCAGCTTTCTCGATCGGTGTCTTCGATCTTCTGGACTTGGATTATCCCATGGTCCCACAAGTTCGGAGAGGAGGATTTGACCTTTTGTAAGAACATTTAATTGAGAGTTTAATATAACCGGTCAGGGGCTGCCTAATCCTCCCTCCTTCTGGAGTGGTTCTCAAAAAAAAAAAAAAAAAAAAGACTGTCTAAGAGGGTATTCTACTATTCCATTAATAGAAAACATAAAATAATGATTTTATCCTTTGTACTATCCTACAAAAAATCCCTTCAACTATTAGGAACCATGCAATTTATCCCTTCATTATTAATTGTTTTTTTTTTCCCATCCAAAAGGTTGTTCTTCATTCACCATCGTGTATTCCTTCTGTTTTCTAGGTATAGTTTTATTGATGCCCAAACTATCAGAGCCAGATTTAGTAGTAGGAATAGGGGTGTTGAAATCTGATTCAACCTTTCATTAATTACAGAAGAAGAATTACATCCTTTCTTTATTAATATAGAGGAGATACAATCAGATTGAGTAGTAGGAATTCAGATTTTCTCCCTCCTTGCGTCAAGGAACAAGATCCTCACTAAGACGAACGTGCTGAGGAGAAATCATCCACAAGTAACAGAATCTCGGTGTACTTTCTGCAATACCAAAGAGGATAACCCATCACATTTATTGCTATGATGCCCTTTTGCAAGACATGTGGGGGACCATTTCGAGGCAAAGTGCAGCATCCCCTCGTATCCGATTAGCTTGCAGGCTTTATGGAGCACATGTCGATGGATGAAAATTCCTAAAACGATCCAACAACCATGGGATATCCTTGTAATGGGGATCATCTGGGTGATTTGGTTGGAGAGGAACAACCATATTTTCAACAATAAGATCAAGGGGGCGGATAAGCTCTGCAGATCAGTGGTTTCGATCTTCAAGCTTTGAATTATCCCGTGGAGAGAAAAATTCGGTATCGAGACAACTACCTTCTGTAATATTTTAGTTCAATAATTAATAGTATACTGGTCGGGGACTGCCTAACCCTCCCCCCTCTTGGAGAGGTTCTCAAAAAAAAAAATATGGGGGAGAGTAAGATAATAGTTATTGGTTACAACGAAGCACATATGGAGCCATCACATGAGCCACCCGGTTAGCATCTATTGGGGGGTGAGAGAACATATAAAAGGGGGAGAGCTTCGCGAGTCTCTTGCTTTCCACAATAAAATTATGGATCTTCCATGGCAGGACCAGGGAACCATCCAACAGGAGAGCAATCACTGTGAGCTTGTCGCCTTTTAGGATTACTTTGTTAGCACCAATCTTCAGCAGAAGTTTTTTTAAGTCCTCCAAGCATGGCCAACGTTTCTGTTAGAAATGATGTCAGAGGCGCAACGAAAGCCGGACTCGATCATAGGATTGATACGGTGTGCGGTACATTTTAAAATTTTCATATGAAGCAATTATATGTGCAAAGATTGAAACGAAATAGAAACGAACCCTATGGTCATCTACTAAAACACACCATAACTGTTATGCATGCAATTCGATAGATCTAGGGTTCAGAATATTATACCTCCGTGCGGGATTTAGCACCGCGATGTTAATCTTCCAAGTTGATGATGATGGAAGTATCCATGTGTAAGGGAGAAGCCTTGTTCTTCTTCGGGTACACTCGACCTCGCGAATCGACCCGGATCCTTACACACCAATCTCTGAGTGCTTCGGAGTGCAAACTTTATCTTCTTCTATCTCACACACACTCTTTGAGGAGATGATGAGATGCAGATAATTTTCTCTTCACATCTTAGGTTAAAACCCAAGAATGAAAAGATATAAGAACCCAAAAGAGAGGGGGAGGCAAAACCGAACACACCACCACACAGGAAGAGGGGGATCGGCCTTTCTCAGATAAATCTGAGAGAGGCACGATTTTTCCTGCCTAAAATACTTTGGAAACCGTGCCCCCCTCTCCTTGTCCGTTTCAACCATTCCCCCCCCCCCTCTCTCTCTCTCTCTCTCTCTCTCTCTCTCTCATTAAACCTCAATATTAAATTCTCATTTATGTATTGTTGTCATATTATGTTTTGCAATTAAAGGGAATATATTCAAATCTTTTTAAATATGAATTAATCCCTTTAATTATAGATTGGATGGCCATGCATATTTGCCCTAATAAAGGGGGCGACCACTAGGGCATGCGGGACATTTTGAAATGACTAAAATGCCCCCCATGCATCTAGTGGCTATTCACCTCATACAGGAGCATACATGGTCCATCTCCATGCATGATAAAATACTCTAACACTTAGGGCACCTCATCCATACCTATTTAACATACCGTGGAGTGATGAATAGTGTTTTTACTATTTACTGGGGTGCCCATATCGTAAAAATCACTAAACACACATATCGCGTTCTAGTGCGACACGCACACACGGAATGGACTCTTCATGGCATTATGGGAACAACGCATGTCCCTACACTACTCTGGGGTTGTGTCTTAGTGAACACACTTAGTCATGTGCAACCACCATGCTCAAGTGCAATGCACCCACAGAACACAGGACGATTAAGGCATTATTTCTTCAACTCATATTGTGTTGTAAGACAAGGAGAAAGTAATGATCCATAATGATCGTGGATAGGGTGGAACCTTCAGGGACTATGATTCATGGCTTCCAATCGGACCCGATCGACACACTACCCAAGTATCCTGTCAATCCTCTGGGTCATTGTTAACATGTGTGGCCACCCAGAGTGCGACGCAGGCTGCACTCTAATTCTTCTAGACTTACTAAACTCTCTTGCATACCCCTGCTCTCTGCTTAGTATTGGTAATTCGATGTCTCTCCATTCGGTGCCATGTGTCAACTTGAGCGGTAGAGAGCACCGTCAGACTCGAGTGACCATATGACTAGATTCATTCCAGGTTGATTAACACATCGCACCTCCGATCATTTTGGCCAAATAACTGGATCTGGTCTAACAGCTCAACTGTTAACCACCAGGCCTGGTTTTAGTGCGGTGTATGTCAGACCAAGAAACGCACCACCCAATAGGGATGTGAATGGCATGTAGGTGTGGCATGCCGATGCAACACCAGCCCGGTAACCTAGGGCACCGTGATATTGGGTCGTGGTTAGATCCCTCACACGTTGGTCAACCAAAGTTATCCAAACTAGTTAGTCCACCGGTCATGGTTCCTCAGGGTTTAGGACCTATTACCCTAAGCAGAAACATAGCTATGTGCACTGGTGTCTGTTCACCGACCTGTGCACCGTGTTGGTTCTATTCAGCCACAGATACTATGCCTGGCAATGACCATGGTGGAGAAACTCATGCTGTCATTCCAACAGCTCAACCTGATAGGGCGACCAACCCTAATCAGAACTGCGAACAATTTAGGCTAATAATACTAGTCAACTGAGTCTCCCATTCAGATAAACCACTATACAGCCATGGCTCTTTATAGTTCAGTATATAGAACGTGTATAATACGCACTAATTAAGCAATTCTAATATAAATATCAACTCATTTATTAATCAACCATAGTTTTTACAAGTTTTAAACCATATCTCACTCAATAGTTTCTGCTTCCAAGAGACTATACTGGGTAGCCAGAGTACCTATACAATAAACAAAACTACCATCGGCATCTCGAACCACTAGACCACCAGTTATTTTTTCTTGTTCCACCACTGCATCCACATTAAACTTGAAGAAAGGATATTGTGGCTTATGCCATTGGATAGGCGATATTGAAATCGTCTAGTCTTGGGAAGACCGGATGGGGGGCATGTGATGTTATTCTAAGTTATGCATCCTCATTTCACATCCGATTAGGTATGCATGCATTTTTTTTTTTGTAAAGAAAATACACTACAAAGGCCTAGAAAGCCACCAGAAGCAAATCACCATCCTCCGCAGGGTTGGGAGTGACCCTTGGCATCCAAATCGATCATCACTTGAATATCATTAGGCAAAGCGTTGGGGAAAGCAAAGCTGGCGCCTGTCCGATAGGCCATGCCGACTAACCAATCAGTCACAGTATTCCCCTCTCGATATACGTGGGAGATCTTGTGAACCCGGAGACGAAAAAGGAGGAAGCGATAGTCCTAGACAAGAGCATCAGCTAGAAGCTGGGAGTTGAGGCGAGCAAGCACCACCATCGAGCCTCCTTCAATGCAAAGCGGGAATGATGACCACCGCTAAGATGCGAGCTGAAGACCTGCCCAAAATCCACTAAGTTCGGCTTCATTTGCAGAGGCACATCGAAAAGCCTCGCATCCCGCCACAGATATCACCCCACAATGATCACGGAGGGCAAAGCCCGCTCCCGCCCCTGCCCCCACCCCACTAATTCCTCGGGTAATAAGATCCATCAAAATTAAGCTTGAATACCCCATTATCCGGCGGCTACCACCTAGCCAAAGTCATCGAGTGGAGACAAGCATTAGCGTGGTCTGAAGGGAGAACATGGGTCATCACCTGGCAGTACTTGAGGACCTCCAAACAAGCACGCCGCTAAGTGATCGAAGGCATCTCCAAATGAAAATCATAAATGACCCGGTTTTCGGGATTTCCAAATGTGCCAAACCATTGACAAGATCAAAGGATTTGGGTTGCTTTGGCTCATTAAACCTACATGAAATCGACATAACGATGTGCCAAGTTCAGTAGAGGATGTGGGCAGGGGAGAAGAAAGAACGGAGCAAAAGAAAGCCCAAACAGCAACCGAGGCATCATGACACAAAAAGAAAGCATGTTCCACAGTTTCGGATTCCAGCTCGCATCTAGGACAACTGTTCGAATCCAGCAGTCCGATATGGCACAAGTGAGAGTGCACCGGAAGTCAGGAATGGAGAAGTTTTCACCCAAAAGCTTTGATCTTGGGCCCGATCTTGATGGACCACAAAAGTAGCCACCTAAAAGATCCCGAAGTAGAAACAAAGGAGGGGGAAAGGGTATCGTAGGCTTCGATGATTAGAAACAAAGGAGCGTCAATATTAGATCACATAGGGGGACATAAATGCCGGTGACCCAGTGTGACACCGAGTACTGCATGCATGCCATGCCAGCATTCTATCCGGCATTCTGTCCCGCTATATGTTCAAGTAGCAACATCAGATTTGTGCATCGTTGTTGCTGCTTCCGCATCACTAATCCTAAGCTCTACCGGCCTATTATTGGCCGATTACCACAGTCGAGTCCCACATGAGGATGTATGAGTTGGAAAGTGGGTTGGCTGAACAGTGTGGCTCTCTTTAAGAATTTATAGTTCACGAGGGCAAAATGAATTTTGAGTATAGTTCAGGGAAGTTTATTATAGTTTATTCTTTTATTTATGGGTAGTAGTTTAACAAAGCCTCCCATACATAAGGTGACACATCACATCCATTAGTGTGGCCGATGATTGCTTGCCATCGGACGGTTGTGATGCGTCAACATAATGATGTGTAGTCATCACAACCATCCGTTGCACCTAGTCCCAACTCGATCGTAGTCATTCTTGACGGGTAGGTAAATACACGCTGTGCTTGGATGCCACATCATTCTGTTTAAGACATTCCTAGCAAACTTTCAAAGATGAAAAAGCATTGCTCTTTTCCGATTCACAAATGACGACAATTATTCTACATTGGCTTTGCATTGCGGGCTTCAAATTTGCGTTAGCCTAAAATTTTTCTACAAGGATAATTTTTTATTGGATTGCCAAGATCGTTAGAAGAAAATATTATTGGCCTATGTGCTAGTTCGTTCTTCCTCTTTTATTTTATAAAAGGATGATTATGTTTGTAATTCTCCTATTTTGATTGAGCCCGGCCATCATAAATAGGATCCCTCTCTTTTTCAAAACAAATAATAACAATGACGTTGTTATGAAAAGGTGGTTGCATCGGATATGGATATCCACCGGATAAAGACCCCTGGATTCAAGGGATTTAGAGATTTACCCCGTCTCTATCCCTATGGCATATTATGCCTATATATAGGGGCTTTGGTGAATAATAAGAGGAGTTTTTCCCAACACGTTATCAGCACGATACGTGAAGCGTGAAGCGCGAGCCCGACGGGAGAGCAAAGACGAGAGAGAGAGAAAGAGAGGGACAGACTCAAAGGCAAGACCTGACATCGGCAAGACGAGATCATCACAAGGTACACATTGTAAACTTCTCCATCGCATACCGGCCATACCTGGCTGAAAACCCATCGACGGTCACACCCCGGCCGGGTTGCTCGAGGCCTTGTGCAACGGACCTCCAGGTCCCATGACCTAATGGATCTGACCCGATTTAAACTAGAGCAATGGCCTGATCTAACCCCGTTGCCAAGGCCGACTTCATGCATCGCATACCGGCCATGCCCGGCCGGAGATCTGATGCTTGCCGGCCACACCCTATGCTTGGTACACCCCGGAAGTCACCAGAACTCACTCCGATCAACCCGACTTCGCCGCCAGTTGGAGATGCTACTCCGTGCAACATCACAGCCCAGATCACCGGATCCGATCACCTAGACCCTCGATCGCCCTCGTATCCTCCACCCACCTCGCTTGCCAAAGGTGCAGATCCGATGGTTCGGCGCCTGGACACCCGATCGAGAGCACCCCGAGACCCAAACGTGCTCAAGAGAGAGAGAGAGAGAGAGAGAGAGAGAGAGAGAGAGAGAGAGAGAGAGAGAGAGAGAGGAGAGAGAGCTCTGTTTTGCTGAACAGAGCTCTGGTTTCTCATCTCGATCTAATATAGAGATGGTGAGATAAATCCACCCTCTTTTGCATATAGTACACCCATACAGATATTCAGTCGATCCGATCCGACCCGTCTGTATTTATACAGACCCAACCCGACTGTGATATATACAGACCCGACCCAACGGTGTTAATACAAACTAGACTGTTTTTATATCAGACCGGACTGTATTTAGTGCAGACCCGACCCGACTGGATTTATACAGACCCAACTGCATGTATGTGCCCGACCCGACTGCATATTGCAGATCCGACCCGTCCATCTTTGTACGCATTCACATATAGTTGCCTGATTTATTATGAACCGTTCATTTTAATTTTGTTATTGTAAACCCGATCCATAGCCTATCTGTTTCGATCCATATATGGATTTTGGGTATCCAAACCGTTCCGGAAGCATCGGTACGGTCAGATTTTGCTATTTCATACACATTATTTATGTACTTAACTGTTTAGCCCCTAAGGGACCAATTTGCAATATCTATTTTACAAACAAGGACAGAATTGTCCTTAATTGTAACAGACTCTATGATGTATTTAAGTCTCGAATCTCTTACCAGTTCTATGTACATAAAATATCATTTTCTTCATTAGATGTACTTTAGTTAATTAGAACATTTTAGAAAAGCTTGGCAAGGCGCATGACGGTTCCATAGAACCCGCTCTACCTTGGCAAGTGGTTTCTAAAAGGACCATATTAATAACCAGTATTAATAGGCTTTGTACATGATATGTCAAATTGTTTTCTATAATATATCTCTATATGCACATGTGATGAATATGGTAATCATAGTAATTAATGAATATATAAACATGCGTGCATACATGAATATATAACTATGGTTAAGATAGATATCTTATATCTCGTAGTGTGTATTAATTTTATCATTGTTAGATAAAATGATTTTCACTATTGCCAGTGCCAATACCGAATATTATTTGTTTATGGACATATGTTGACTAGTTAAAATGATAATCTTTAACCTCATCCATAGCCTGTGTGTGAGCTCGGCCGTTGTCAGCCGAGACAGTACAATGTGGCTATGGATACATCTTAACTAGTAGTTCCATAACGGTTAGGATTTCGATGTTCATAGAATCCGATAGTCTTTAATCTATCAATTAACTAGGCCCCTATCCCGTCCCCAGATGTCTAACCTTACAAAGTTGGAGTTTGCCGCACTTGATGTCAACGGTAATAATTACTTAGCATGGAGGCTAGATGCTAAGCTCCATCTACAATCAATCAAGTTGGGTAAGGCGATTATAAAGCCTACAGGCACGGAAAGCCTTAGTCCTGAAGACAAGGCTAAAGCGACAATCTTTCTGCGTTGTCACCTATATGTAGACCTGAAGAACGAATATTTAACCGTTGAAGACCCCTTAGTTTTGTGGGAATCCCTACGGGATAGATATGATCATCAAAGGGCTGTCATCCTTCCAGCAGCGAGGAATGAATGAATAAACCTGCGCTACCAAGATTTTAAATCGGTCGCAGAATATAATTCTGCAATGTTTAACATCGTGTCTCGACTTGAGCTATGTGGAGAGCCAGTTACCCAAGGACAGATGATCGATAAGACTCTATCCACCTTCCATGCAACGAACGTCCTACTGCAACAACAATATCGGGAGCGAAACTTTCAGAAAATATCAGATTTGATTTCGATACTCTTAGTTGCAGAGAAGAACAATAAAGTTCTTATGAAGAATCACAACTCCAGACCAACTGGAGCATTGGCGTTCCCTGAAGCGCATGCCAATGAAGGATACCACAGAGGTAGAGGTAGAGGAAGGTTTGGAAGAGGTGGTCGCCATAACCACTCCAGCAGAAGTGGCAGGGGCGACAAAGGTGGCAACCCCAGCAGAGGAGGCTACCGAGGTAGAGGCAGGCGTGGCCACCCCAGTAGAGGTGGACTCAATCCGCAGCAAAATACAAATTTCAAGAAACAGAGTAACAAGCCTTGGCACGCAGAACAAGTGACGGAAGACTCTCCTTCTAATAAGTGGCCTACAGACACTTGTTTCAAGTGTGGGCGTGAAGGCCATTGGTCTCGCAACTGTCGTACATCTAAAGAAGAGGTGGCAAACTTTCAAGCATCACAGAAAGCTGAGGGTAATGCAGTGTTTGACCTCGATAATGATGACCTCCTTGAAGATGAACTCAATGAGATGCAAGGAGAAACCAAGCTCACAACTTCTGATTTCTTCAACGACAACTAGGGGGGACAGGATATTTTTAGTGATAAACTGCTATCGTTTATTAGAATAACTGTTTGATTTCTAGTAGTTAATATTTCATTTGCTTGTTACATTGTCATATCGTTTATTTTTATCAGAACAGTTGTTTGATTTATTATAGTTGATATTTCGGTTGTTTGATATCTTTTAGATCTCTCTTATTAAATATTTCTCATTTCCTATATATCTGAGTTGTCAGAACCTTATATCAAATAATACGTTATTTCTCTGTAAGGAAATGGAATCCAAGAGAGACATGTATATAGACTATAGCTGACCTCGCTCGGATAATAGAAGGCTCCGGTAGAGCACACCTAGTGTTACTTAATGGAACCCATATCTTTATACAATCTGCCATATACTCTAGTAACTCTAAAAGAAATTTACTCATTTTCAAAGATATAAGAGTAAATGGGTATCACATAGAAACCCTGAGCGAGGGAAACAATGAATTCTTATGTATAACCTCTAGTGTTGGAAACCAGAAGTTTACTCTAGAGAAATTCTCCAATCTATCCTTAGGGATATACGTCACCCACATTGGGATTGTTGAGTCACATGGATACATGAGCCAATAGCTCAGTACTAATCCAAGACAAATAGTGAGGCAGAAGCTTCATAATCCTATAATTTTTAATATATGGCATGATCGTCTAGGATATCCTAGGACAATAATGATGAAAATGATCGTAGAAAACTTTTGTGGTCATTCCTTAGCACATTATCAAATATTTAGAACCCTTAACATGTGACATTTTTACCGCAAGATTTGCGGATTGTCATATTGATGAGACAGTCTTCCCGTCGTTAGGGGGAGATAAGAAAGATAATAAACGTCCTGTCCAAGAAGGAACGACGTGAATTATCGTGGAATTCTTCCACTCTGTCTCATCTAGACCCCAGGACTCCCCAATGTGAGCATGACGTTAGGAGAATGAAAGTAAATAAGTCTGATACACGCCAGAAGCGTGGCAGACCTATAGGTTCCAAAGATTTAGCTCCCTGGAAGAGGAGATTAAATAGCATATCACACCATACAGCTCCTGAAGAAGCTGTTCTTAATATAAACTCTCCTGAAGAGAGGATTCATGACGGTCTGGAAGATGTCATGAATCAAAAATCCAATTTCCCCAAATTAAAGCATATCGCTCCGGAAGAGGTTATGCCCCAGATCCTAGAAGAGACTGGGAAAGAGGTACCGGTACCCAACAATGATGAGATATCTGTGTTCTACACATACTCAAGGGAAATATGGAATATAAAAGAAATAGTCGTTGATGATATATTTTTATATACTACGACAAATGAGATAAAAAAATGGTGATGATAATGATACTGAACCATGTAAAATCCCTGAAGGATTTGATTTACCTATACGGTAACCTAGACAGTGAAATATATATGAAAATCCCTTAAGGATTTGATTTACCAAACTCCAAATCTAGAAATACGCATTCAATTACATTAAAATGAGCATTGTACGGTCTGAAACAATCCGAAAGATTGTGGTACAATCGGCTCAGTAAATATCTGTCTAGGAAAGGCTATAAAAATGATATTATATGCCCATGCGTATTTATTAAGAAATCCCAGAATGGATTTACAAAAGCAGCAGTAAATGTAGATGATATAAATTTAATAGGATCTTCCGAAGAGATTGAGAAGACTGCTGGCTATCTTAAAAGGAGTTTGAAATGAAAGACCTGGATGAGTCAAATTTTGCCTTGACCTGCAGATCGAACGCAATTAGGATGGGACCTTAGTCCATCAAACAAAATATATTGAAAATCTCCTGAAGAGATTTAAAACAGATAAGTGTTATCCACTTAGTACACCCATGGTTGTAAGGTCTTTAGATGCTAACAAAGACCTATACAGGCCTAGAAAAGAAAATGAAGACGTCTTGGGTCCTGAAGTACCCTGGGTCCTGAAGTACCCTATTTAAGTGCAATAGGTGCAATTATTTATTTATCTCAATGCACTAGATCTGATATTCCATTTTCTGTTAATCTACTTGTTAGATATATTTCTGCATCTACACATAGATATTGGAATGGTATAAAGCACATATTTAGATACCTAAAGGGGACATTTGACATTGGTTTATACTATTCATGTAAAAGGACTAACCCAATTGGATATGCAGACTCAGATTATTTATCTGATCCCCATAAAGGGAGATCACAAATATGTTATGTGTTTCTTAAAAGTAATGCAGCATGCCTAGCTCAAATTCAAAGTGGCTTCATCAAAGGCGACTCTCCCTGAAATTCTTCTACACCCATGAACTTTAAGAGAATGAAGAGACTATTATAAAGTAGGAGAAGTCAACTGAGAACCTGACAGATCTCTTCACCAAGGCGCTTCCAAAGTCTACATTCCAGAAGTTGGTGAATCAGATTGGCATGAGAAGACTTCACCAACAGAGCATGTGAATTTTATTTTAAATTGATGTATTAACAGGGTGGGAAGTAGCATCTTAAATGTATTAGGGGGAGGGAGTATTTTTCTTTTGAAGATTGATGTAAGCAATGCTTGTAATAGAATGTAGGATAAAGATGAGGGGGAGCATCCTGCAGATGCAGATGGAGACATCCAGAAGAATGTCTTTTGCGCATTGTACTCTTTTTCCTGCGATGAGGTTTTTTTCCACAGGGTTTTCCCATCGAAAGGTTTTAATGAGGCAGTGTAAGTCGCACCCACTAAGATTCCAGAAGAATCTGAGATTCCAGACGAATATGTTCCTGAAGAACTATGTTCCTGAAGAACTACGTTCCTGAAGAACGCGTTGTACTCTTTTTCCTTCACTAAAGGTTTTGTCCCATTGGGTTTTCCTTAGTAAGGTTTTAACGAGGCAATGTTTTGAAAAGTGGGCATCCAAGGGGGAGTGTTATGAAACGGTGGTTGCATCGGATATGGATGCCCACCGGATAAAGACCCCTGGATTCAAGGGATTTAGAGATTTACCCCGTCTCTATCCCTATGGCATATTATGCCTATATATAGGGGCTTTGGTGAATAATAAGAGGAGTTTTTCCCAGACGTCAGTTGTTAGAAGCAAAAGGAAAAACTAACCAGGGCCCACAGCCCACTCCCTTGTGGGTCCACTGTCGCTAAAACCCAACTTTTTCAAAAAGATTCTATCTCCGCGCCCAAATAAAACAAAATCCCTTAAAAGAAAAAAAAAAATCCCCAAACGGGCCAAATTTCTTTCGGGAGCCCTAGGGTTTGGACCCAGACGCCGGCGGTCATGGAGGACCCAAAGACCGCTGATCTGGTGAAGGAGCTCGTCATCCGCCTCATCTCCTCCCGGCCCCCCTCCGACCCCTCCGCAGCCGACCTCCACCAGACCCTCCGCTACGCCAACCGCCTCCTCTCCAGCCGTCTCGCCCCCTCCGTCTCCCCCGATGAGCCCGCCGTCGCCGAGTCCATCAAGCGCCAGCTCGCCATCGCCGGACGTCCCTCCGATGCCCTCGCCTTTGTGGACCTCCACGCCAAGCTCTCCTCCCGCTCCGGCCCCGGTTCCGTCCGCAATCGCTGGGCCCTCCTCTACCTCCTCAAGTCCCTCTCTGACGAACGACGCCGGGGAAACCACCACGCACGCGTCCCCGCCGGCCTCCCCGCCCTCCCCAACGATCCCCCTCGCGCCACCAAGAAATCCCCCTTAGCCCCCTCGGGCGGGGCACTCCTGGTCTCCAAAGATCCGGACAACATCCGCGAGATTGCGCTCCGCGAGTACGCCGATCTGGTCATGGAGGACACCGAGGTCTCGGAGGAAGCCCTCGTCCGGGATGTCCTCTACGCTTGCCAGGGGATCGACGGCCGCTATGTGAGGTTTGACAAGGCATCAGATGGCTACGACCTGCCGGAGTCCCTGAAGCTGCCGAGGTCCACCAGGACGATGGTCCGACGGCTCTGCGAGCTTGGGTGGCTCTTCCTTAAGGTGAGGGGTTACATCTCTGAGAGCTTGAGCCGGTTCCCAGCCGAGGAGGTTGGGACTGTCGGTCAGGCCTTCTGTTCTGCTCTCCAGGATGAGCTATTGGACTACTACAAGCTCTTAGCTGTCCTCGAATCCCAATCCTCGAATCCTATCCCCTCTCCTGGTTCTGATACAGGAGCACTGGGGAACTACCTTTCGCTGAGACGGCTCTCGGTTTGGCTTGCCGAGCCTACCGTCAGGATGCGCCTGATGGCTGTTCTCGTGGATGGTTGCAGGGCTCTCAGGGGTGGGGCGATGGCTGGAACTATCCACGGGCAATCCCAGCATGGGGATCCGCTGGTCCAGGAGTTCATGGGTCGGCTTCTCCGCCGGGTGTGCTCGCCCCTGTTCGAGATGGTTCGGAGCTGGGTTTTGGAAGGAGAGCTGGAGGATGTCTTCGCTGAATTCTTCATACTGAGCCAGCCCGTCAAGGCCGAGTCCCTCTGGAGAGAAGGTTACTGCATCCAGTCTACGATGCTTCCTTCTTTTATTTCTCCGACCCTGGCGCAAAGGATTCTGAGGACGGGGAAGTCCATCAATTTCCTTCGTGTGTGCTGTGAGGACAATGGGTGGGCCGGTACTGCTGCTGAGGCAGCTGCCCATGTGGGGACCACAACAAGGAGAGGAGGGCTTGGGTATGGAGAGACCGATGCGTTGGAAGCGCTCGTGGTCGAGGCGGCGAAGCGGATCGATAGACATCTGATGGATGTGATCCATGAACGATACCGGTTCAAGGACCATTGCCTTGCGATCAAACGGTACTTGCTTCTTGGGCAGGGCGACTTTGTGCAGTATTTGATGGATATCGTGGGCCCTGAGCTGTCGGAGCCGGCCAACACGATCAGTTCGTTCCAGCTGGCGGGGCTTCTGGAGGCCGCGGTCCGGGCATCCAATGCACAGTACGACGACCGTGATATCTTGGACCGGCTGAAGGTCAAGATGATGGAGCATGGTGATGGGGACAGAGGGTGGGATGTGTTTTCGTTGGAGTACGATGCGAGGATGCCACTTGATACGGTTTTTACGGTGTCTGTCATGAAAAAGTACCTCAAGATTTTCAATTTCCTATGGAAGCTTAAACGGGTCGAACACGCTTTGATTGGGCTGTGGAAGACAATGAAGCCCAATTGTATAATTTCATGTATTTTTGCCAAAGAGGGTGCAGGGGTTAAGGTGAAGTTTGTCTCTGTGCTGCGAAGGTGCCAAGTGCTTTGGAATGAAATGAACCATTTTGTCACTAACTTCCAGTATTATATAATGTTTGAGGTTCTTGAGGATTCATGGGCACACTTCTCAGAAGAAATGGATGCTGCAAAAGATTTGGATGATCTTCTTGCAGCACACGAGAAGTACCTCGATTCAATTGTGGAGAAGTCTCTTCTTGGTGAGAGATCTCAACACATTATGAGAACTCTCTTTGTGCTTTTTGACCTCATATTGCGATTTCGGAGCCATGCTGACAGGTGGTTCGAACGTATTTATGATTTGCAACTTAGGTAACTCTCGGGTTGCTTGGAAAATTCTTTTATTTTCTCTACTTTAGGCAAATTCTAATAAATGGCATCTGCTTTTTTTCAGAGGGAAGAGTAAATCAAAGTCAAAATCAAAAGATGAGCTGTCAAAACCAGGCTCATGGCTTGACGGGGGTAGAAAAGCATTGACTCAGCTTGCTGGAGAACTTCTTCGAAAAATGGGCGAAGACCTGGATGCAATTGCAAAGGAGTATTCTGTATCACTTGATGCTTTTATTTCTCAGTTGCCTATTCAGCAACATGTTGATTTGAAGTTTCTCCTGTTTCGTCTAGACTTCACTGAATACTATAGTCGTCTCCCCGAGTAAATAAAGTTATCAGTATTCTACAGAAGAAGCAATGCAAGAACGTTGATCTTGCATTTGTGCCTGTTGTATGCCTTGGAAGTTATAAGTTTGCTGACCATTTCTGGACTCGTGATTGTACTCTTCTTTTCATGTATCTAGATGAAGGTAACTGGCTGCTCTTATTGTACAGTTTCATTTCTTTTATCATTATTGTTTATGATTTTTTAATGGAACTTTTCTTTCTGTCCCTATTCTGTAGATGTTTGTCTGTTCATAGCTACCATGGGTATTGTGCCACTGAGTTTTAAGGTAAGTTTGTTGTCATTAACCTTGGGATATGGTGTACATTTTTGTTGGTTTCCATGATTTTTCGGCCATCTATGTTTGGATATCTTTAATTTAACCTTCCCAAGTGTGTATTGTTGATTAACTGGTATAGAACTCTTTTTTTGTTAATGATGTCATGCCATTTGCTGCTGCTTCTTTTTTTGAAGTCTCATGTGCCTCCCTCTTATTATAGAGCGATACTATAATTTGGTTTTATTGATGCCAACAAGAAGTATATGGTCTCTTTACCTCTTGACTAAGAAGCACTGATACTGGTACGGGGATACGGGTACGACACGACACGACACGGGTTCGCCGACACGGCAAATCCTAAAAAAGGAGGACACGGGTACGGCGGGGACAAGGCAAAATAAATTAATATTTTTAAATTAATATTTTATGTGTGTTTGCAATTCTTATATATTTCAATAACCGAAAAAACCTTATAGAAACAACTAAAATGAAATTTTAATGCGTATTGAATCGCTATCATTAGTTACATCCAACCTAATTGGTGAATCGCAGACAGCTTTAAATGGTATGGAAAATAACGATTGTGTTTCAGTTTTGATTTCAACCTATCTGAAACCTCAAAGGATAAGATAAGTTAAAGCCAAACCTAAATCGTAACCGTCCATCATAACCATTCTGACAAGTAAATCACACTCAGACTCAAATGGCATGCAAAAGAACAGCTGCGATTCAGTTTTGGCTTCAACCTATCTGATTCTCTGATGTTATAATCTCAGAGGATCAGATAGGTTGAAGCCAAAACTAAATCACCACAGCTTGTAACCCGACCCTATATCGAACAGTCTGTCAACCCGCAGTGTCCGACCGCGTTCGGCTCCCGGAAGCACGTAGGACACGGCACATGCGTGTCCGGCGAGTGTCTGACAAGTGTCGGTGTCCGACACGTGTCCGACACGAGTACGGGAGGCCTGGAGAAGTGTCCATGCTTCCTAGCCTCTTGATGATTTGGTTTAGACACGAAAATAATTATACAATTCCAAAGGAGACTCAAGTATTTCAAATACCTTTATTGGTTGGAAAATTGGCATTCTACTAATTCAAACATGAAACGGTATACGAAACGTAATCACCAAAACATGATCTACTGGTTGAGTAATGAACACAAGATAATTTCTTTCATATTTACCAGAGTAATCAAAACTTAAACAATATACACCGATATCTTAAGTCAAAGCACCTATCTTTGAAAGAGCTCGAGAATTGACGTCTAATTCTTGTCAAAGTATAACATTTATCTTAACTAAAAGCAATTGTTTGATCATAAACCAAAGAAAATAATCTAAAAATTACTTCCATCAGAAGATATTTTGCCTCCTAGATTATAATAGAATATCCTTTTCCTTGAATTTGTCAATCCAAAGCAGATTGTACTGTTGGGCTTTTGAACACTTCTTTCGAATGGCTAAGCATCTTTGTGCATGTTAATTACTGAATGCTTTGAATACAGCAAGCTGCAGGTGTTTCTGCTGCATAACTTGATTTTGGCCTCAATGACCAATTGATCATACCTCTTGCTGTGTTGCTTTTATTACTTTCCTTTGATTTGGATAGATTCCAAGATGCATAGTAACTTTAGTTGCACAGTGATACTGTCATTCTAATCGTGCGAGACCAGAGTACTTCTTGATGACTCTCGTGATGCTGGCGTGATTTTTAGGCCTTGATGCTAGAAATCGTATGTGCTCTTGTGCAGGCATGCCCATGTATGGGCAAGACAGGTCCTTTATTGAGCCAAGACCAATCTAGCACAAGTACAATACAAAAATAGAAACCATGTCACATAAAATCCTCATCTACATAATTCCAATCAATGGGTAACCACGTGACATTGATTCTACACAGTGTTTTAACTTAATCAAAATGTGTTTTTTTTTCTATTAAAAAAATAAGCTTGTCAACGCATTTCTTTGGAACAAGGTTTATATGTCTTTTTACCAACAATCTTCGATTCTTCATATTGGACTGAACCACAGTAATGGCTCGTTCGGGTTTGTTCAATAAATAATTGAGCCAGCCCAAGCATAGAGTTTTGGCTCATTTAAACAAAACAAATCTCGGCTTGGTTGGACTCGCAAACAGGCTTGTCTAGGGCTTGAGAACAGGCTTGTAATAGCCTTGTGAATAGCCTCTTGAAGGGCTTGAATAAACCCAATATATATAGTCCCTTTTGACTCAGTTTGGGGTTTGTGAGCCCGTTCATGTTTGTGCGATTACTAATTGAGCCATGCTTGTTTAAGAAATAAGCTAGGCTCAAACAGACCAAGTTCGGCTTGGCTAGTTTGTAGCCCTAACAGTCACATGTTGCCTTGTATTGAAAATGCTGAAGTGATTTTAATTCAACTCATGTTGAGGTTTTGTAGTGACATCACCTTTTAAAGGATAATACTTCACTAACACAACATATATATTATATAGTCATCTTCCTTATCTCCACCTATAAAAGCCTTGGCTTTAGCTAGGTTAACATGGCCAGAAACGTGAGAGAAAAAACACCATTTTATAGGAAACCCTAGAATCCACTTCTGCCCTAGAATCCACAAGGAGAATTTGAGAACTAATTATGGGTTTTATTAAGGATAAAACTGAATAATAAGCTATATATTTTGTGCATAATGAGGCCTATTATAGGCTCTCTCAAAACCCTGCACAAATTTTAGAAGATTATAAAATAGACTTTGTACCCAAATAAAGCCCGATTAATTGGGAAATTTGTTGCTCTGTTTAGTTCCGCTTGTTAGAGTTCTAGTTCGACTAAAGCAAGCCTTTTAGTCGTGCGTGTGTGTTAAAGCAACTTGTGAGTTCCTCTTGGATCCGTGATTTCATCTCCGTTGGTCTCCTGCTTCCACAAGTTTTGTTGGGTAGTTTGAGATATGGGGAAGAGGCCCATGTCCTACATCAGACTCCTATACTTGAATAGAACTCATTCTCGAGTTAGTTCTTGAACCCACATCTGGATCTGGATCTAGATCTGGATCATGGTATTGAAACATGTATTGAACATCTAAAGCCTTCGAAATTGCCATATTATTTTAGAGATTGATCATTTATGCATTGTAGTTTATTTTTGGAGGACCTGATGAGGTCCACTCTTCTTCATCTTCAGTTTGTTATGTGTGCATACTAGAAAGCACTACTTCAGATGAATTATCACTTAATCGCCCACTTTGAAGACTTCCAATCGACAATGTTTATCTGCAGCTTCCTTCAACTTAGCATTGGGTTCTTCCACCTTATTCTTCATGAATATGTCCGTTGATGATAATCTTCTCATCCATTTTATCCGTAACAATACTCTTCCTGGGCATCTTTGAAACAGGTCCTAAAAGTGGGAGAAGACCATTAAATAAGCTCGCATGGAGCAGCACAAACATGTAAGAGAGAGAGAGAGAGAGAGAGAGAGAGAGAGAGAGAGAGAGAGAGACAACAAATAGAGGAGTCCCTTCCCCACGTGTATTGTTCACGTACGGGGGAAGGAATCCTCCCATCTGTATGTCCTTTTTCCTTAAGACTTGAGTTATTGTAGGTGCAAAACGGTTCACTTTACGATGATGTGGCGCTTTTCATTGAAACCGTACGAGATTAGAAGCCGCGGTCCGGGGTCAGGAGCGTGGTTGAGTGAGATCAAGGGATTGTTGGAGAGATCACCTTTGGTCTTCTAATCCTCTATCTCCTTAGGGGATATTCTTTCGGGTGAGTTTCAGATGGATTACCTAAGAGGTGTTATAATGGTTTAGGGTTTGGAGAGAGAGAGAGAGAGAGAGAGAGAGAGAGAGAGAGGTCTTATGTATCCTTTGCCATTCGTTCTTCCTCCGATGTTGTTTTGGCTTCGCTTCTGGGCTGGCTTTTCCTTTGGCTTGGCTTTGGTGTTGCTTTGGTTTTTACCCTAGTAGTTCGTTTCCCAAACATTGCTCGCTCGATTTCGGAGACGGTTTCGAGAAACCGTTTAGAGACGTTTTCGGAAACCGTTTCAAGAAACCCTTGTTAAGTGTAGCTCGTGTCTCCACATCATCTTCTACCTGGACTTTGCCTCGTGAATGTGCCTCGGCTACGCAACTACGAAGGATCCAACGCTTCCCGTCGACTGGCTTTGCTCGGTGAAGAGGACGTTCACATCTCCTTGCTTTCTGTGACTGTGATTTATTTCATCATCCATTGCCATTCTACTGCACATATCATTTGTTCCCTCCTTCTCCGTTGCCCTACCTCCTTAGTTGTCCCTCGTCTGATGCCTAGAAAGTGCCCGATCTATTACCACCCGATCGTCAGTCTTGGGGAGCCTTTGCAGACTCCTTTGGCGATTGAGGGTGGTATCAAAGCATCTAGCATGTGATTTGGTGCTTTGGCGGGCGCTTTGAGTCAAGGCAGGTGCCTTATGTAATCATCATCTATATTACACAATTGTATAGCTAATTCAAAAGGCTTGTTGCATTTCAAACTCGGTTGAAATTCTGAGGATGTACTATGTAGTAGTGATATCTCGGCACATCTGCATTAGCTACCTAAGTTTCTGCCTATCACATAAGCCCTAATTTTAGATCAGCCATCCGAGTACCCTTAAGCACATCAGGTTGATGCTTCAGTGCCTCACTTGCAGTGTTGCTGCTATTCATTATTTGCTTTAGCCTTGGACTTCCACAATCCATTGCACATATTACATTCTTCGGTCAAAAGAGCAGGTTCCATGGGGACCGAAGAACATATGTTTGTTACTTGAGAAATTCAAATAATTTTTTACATGAATTGTGAGGGTATCGCAAGCAATAGAGCCCGCTGCAATACTGTTGATATGTTTAACAAGGTCCCCCTCCTAGTAGCCCTAATTTTGCCATATTTCTTGAGAATAGTCTTAAGAGAAAAAAAAGAGGTATTTAGTTTTTATCCTTTATAACGACTATCTGTTAGTAACAATCAGTGTTTTTAAACTCGCTGGGTTGATCCGAAACTTGTCCAAGTCAACCTGACTTAGCTGGTTTTCAAGCCAACCCGGCTGTAAGACTCGGTCTGGTTGCGTTTTGAAGAAACTCGCCGAGTTTCGGGCTACTCAAGTCGAGTTCCAGGCCGCAAGCATTTGTCCGGGTTGGGTATTTTATTATTTGCAGCTGATGATCAGGTAAGTTAGGGGCAAACTTGGAGATGTTGCTTGAGTTGAGTTTTGACTGTTGAGATGTTTCTCGCACTTGGGGTTTCATCTGCGCCGAGCGGTTGCTATGTAGTGGTCTGTTGATCTATGCAGTCCACTTCGATGAAAAATGAATCATATTGTTTGTGTGTGTGTGTAGAATTACCGAGTCGAGCTTTCGAGTTACTGGACAGGGTGGACTTTCGAGTCTAGTCCGAGTTTCGGGGTTTCGAACATGGGTAACATGGATATGTAAAATGGTTGTCATATCCTTTTTGAATCGATTGGCATTTTATGGTAATGTTGTTTTACTTTGGCTCTTTGGCTTAAAATCTACAGTGCTGATGTTAGGTTGATAGCCAATCGGAAAATTCCAATCAATCTTTTTGCAGTCTTATTAATTAAATAATTTTTAATTTGTACTATGCTTAGTATCTCTTTTACTTCAATCGTCTTGTCCAATCGAAAAATTCCAATCAATTGTCTTGACCAATCCGAATATAATGGCGACGATATGGGTTTGGGTTTTGGACTATATAAATGGAACGGGTTTGAAGTTCTCTCTAAGCCCGAGACGAATTTCTGACAAGGTATTTCTCAATAGAACGGGTTCGGGATAGGACCGCTCGTCCCAAACCCGACCCATTGCCATCTCTAGCCACTTCCAAAACTTATTATTGTTATGTACACTAGCTCTACATGTCATTTTCCTCTATTCATCATGTGAAATGACTAAATGACCTCGAAATGGACCGATTAGAGAGACGGGCATGCTCCAACCTCTTTGAGGAGGTTGGAACAAAATCGTTCTCTTATGTAACATGAAGTGGGGCCCATTAGACTATAGACCGTTAATCATGGCCGTAAGCCGAACAGGGACAGCTGCCATGCCAGCTGGCTTGAAGGCCATCCTCCAACCCCAGTAGGAGACCAGCATTGCTGGGCTGGGCTGGGCTGGGCTGGGCGGAATATCCTGGTTCTCGGATCTTGTGGAATCTGATTTCAATTCTCCTGCTAGCCTATGCAGAGGCCCGTGAGTCTCACATCCAAGGGAAAGCGAACCAAGCAGTGGGCTGGCTTGCAGGGCTGCCAAGAAGATCAGATTGCAGGCCCATTTCACAACAAATATCCCCTATTTTGTCGGTTGATAACAGTGCGTGTATGTTTGTAAAAAACTAGCAGCAAAGACATCAGAAAGGAACTACCACTTGTATATTTAACCCATCAGGAGCAACTTTAGGCTGAGGCTCTGGGTCTTCTTTCCCCTTTCTCAACTAGGGTTAGGGTTCGGCGCTCTCCCCTTGGCTCTCTCAGTCGCCACCACCAGTGGCACCGGGGAGGCCTGGAGTTTGTCAATCTTCTCTCTGGGGTTCAGATCGGGGCATTTGTCTCTTGTAGATAGGGTTTTGACCGGCGTTCGCTTTCTTCTCCTTCCCTTTTCTCCCTTTTAGTTTTTTGGGATTTTGGAGTGTACCTTCTGGGCTCCGGCGGTGTTGCGTTGGTGGCTCCATCTCCGGCGTGAGGCGGCAGCTCATGCGATCGGTGTGAGGGCCATGAATAGGTCTTTGATCCCGTCTCTACTTGTTTCGACAGCTCCCGGCTTTGGCATTGATGGCGGCGTAGCGTGGAGGTCTGGAGGGCTCATCGGTGGTTCCCCGGCGGTTTGTGGTGGTGGTGAAGCCCCTTCCCTAGCCTGGCTTCCTTGCTAGTGCCTCTACCTTATTTTGGTTTGCTTGTTATGGTTGTAAATTTGCCCCCTTTTTTCTTTTCTCTTTTTCTGCCGATGGTGCGGTGGTTGCTCCGCCTGTTTTTGATGGTGGTGTTTTCATTGGAGTGACGACGGTTGGGTGTCCCGCCGGGTGGCGGTCTACTGGTGCCCCTCTTCTCTTTGTAATGGCGTGTGTTGTATCCTGCCGGATGATGGTATATTGTTGTAGCTCCGCCGGAGGTGACGAGACTGTTGCTGCACCGGCATATGACGCCTCCCGAGGGTCGGATTGTGATCTTCCATCTTCAATGAACTACCAAAAAAAACACATATTTTACCCATCAGAAGAGCTCGTACCATATCAGTTGAAAATCCCCAACCACGGTCTGTGCTCAAAATCCGAGCACAGACCACCACCATCACCGACTCCTACTTAGTTGAGAAACGGCTTCAGTTGATCTACTACATATACGCGACTTATTACCAGGGAAAATCCACGCAGTCCAAAACACCAACATTATGCGTATACTAAGCAGCGATGGAATATCGTAACCTGAATAGGCCCTGTAACCTGAATAGGCCCTGTTGCTTCTGGATCCTCCTAATATCGTAACATTATCCGCCGGATCTAGCTAGAGTGTCAGATCTGGCCCCGGATCTAGCTAGAGTGTCAAATCCGGCCCCTTTTGTTGTTTCGGCGGATGTCCGAATCGCCTCCCCTGGCCGGAGGCACGGGTCTTGGAGCTGGAGTGGTGGCGGCGATCGACGGCAGGTGGTGCGAATTTACGAATCCTCCTTCCTCACCGGTTGCTGGAGATGGCGGTGATGATCCAGTAGTGGATTTGTTTTCTTTTTGGGTTTGTTATTTTCTTTATTGTGTGTTTGTCTTTTGCTTTTGTGCTTTGTTCTCTTTGCCGATAGCGAAGATGTTTTCCGTCGTCCACCGACGGTTCCACCTGCATGTGGGGTGTTGTCGCCAGTGAGACGGTTCGGTACCGTCATGGGATGGGATGAGTGGTTGTCCGGCAGGGGTCGGTTGTAATTGCTTCGCCACCAGGTTATGGTGTGTGGGTGCAGCTATTGTGCTGCATTCTTATGTAGCGCTGGCACGTGGCTCCTCCCGGAGGTCCGATTGTGACCTCCCCTTTTGAATCTACCAAGAAAAAAAACAACCCGTGCTCCCTTTGTTCTTCACTTTCATCGTCTCCGTCATCATCGAAATCCATAACATTAAATCTTTCAGGCCCAACACTTGCTTCTATCTCTGTATCCTTTTGTGCCTGGGCTAATATCCTTTTGTGTCTGCTTGTTTCTGTTATCTCCAGATTTATCTCCTTCCCATCTCCCTTTAGGAATCTGAATCTCCTTACCCATCAATATCTCGGAATCTCATCTATACCTTAGAAACCCTGGCAGAGAGGTAGCAGCCATGTCAAAAGTCTTACAATTCATCGCAAACGCCTACCCCTTAATTCTTAAAACAAAAAAAAAGGGTAATTTACACATAGACCCCCTTAGTTTGACTGATTATCACTTACACCCCCTCATGTTTAAAACCCGACAAATGTCCCCCTATAGTTTGAAAAACCATACACATAGACCCCCTCTGGAGGGGTGCAAGTGATGTATTTTTCAAACTATAGGGGGGCATTTGTAGGGTTTTAAACATGAGGGGGTGTAAGTGAGAATTGGTCAAACTACAGGGGGCCTATGTGTAATTTACCCAAACAAAAAAAGAACTGCATAATGAAAATATTGTTTTAAGCCATATATGGAAAACTCAGTTTAATTGGAACTTCGAGGGAGACGTCTAGGGATTCCTGAAAATATTTCAGATCCGAACTTGATCTGTAATCATACTAAAAAGGGCATTGCCACTGCCACGAGGATCAAGAATCTTACGAGAGAATATGGATTCATGGTAGGATGCATGAGCAGAAATGGAATAAGACAGGTTTTTTTTGGAAATGTCAAGCTTACTTAGACAAGTCTTCAAGGATTCAAGTGACTAGAAGGATCTGCCAGGTAATCTATTAAACATAAAGTTCTATTTGAGGAGAAGAGAGCTATAAAGAACAAGCAGACATTCAGACCTCACAATATAAAGAGAGAAAAGGAACAAGTACTCAAGTAGTAAGCACCTCTATCGAATGAACGAAGGAGTCGGCACCTTAATTTTCAAAAGGTATTGCACCATGATTGCAGTAGAAATTTCATCTCTATTCGATACAGGAGCAAACACCTCTATCGAATGATCGAAGGAGTCAGCACCTAAATTTTTGCAGCATAAAAGACCAACTTTCAGTCAGTTGGGGGGCAATTCTTCCCAACTAATCCACTCACAACCACCACTCTTTCCTTTCTCAATTTCAATTGGAATGTTATACCAATTCGAGGTCAGCAATAAAAATTTCCAGAAGCCATGCCCTTCAATTCCTTGATCAAGAGTCTTGTTTGACTTTCAACCCAAATCAGGACTTTTAGGCCAAATTCACTTGAATTAGGGCTCCTAAACAACTTGAAAGTCCTCAACAAAATAAAATATGGATAATTACATTATTTTTGACAACAGGGGTTGTGCCCTTGTGGCGTCCACAACACACTGATGATCCATCTTTGATGAGCAAGGTGTTAGGAAACATGCCTAAAAGGTCAACTTGTTTGACAATTTTATAGGTATTTATATTTCCCATGGTACTGTAGGGATACACATGTTACACTGTAGGTGATATGATGCACATAACGAGTCTATATGAGTGTTGCTCGTGCACATGAGATCATGTCACCGGTTTTTGTAACTTGTAAACATTGTTTACAATCAATGATTAATGGGCACTTCATCTAGAAGACTGTAACACACTTGACCTATCTTTGATAGGGTGATTTTTCTATATCATCTAGGTGAAACTCGGGTTCAATTTGTTAGCCTATCTAGATCACATTTACCGGTATCGCAGTCACCAAATCATAAAATACTATAACCGATTATGTGATTCTCACCACTGCTAATAGCAAAGGCTCTTACTCAGTAGGGAGTGTTGAACACAATTTTTTTGTCTTTAGTGGCCACAGTGCCATTTAGCAAAAAAAATGAGCATGAACTAATATTCACCAGCTCGGACTTCAGTTACACTAATCAGTGAAGTTGGAAGCTTGATTGCTATTACTGATTTGGTCATAAGGTGGAGTTGGAAGTGACTTGATTGATATTATCGATTATGTCATCGACTCATCAACAAGTGTTGAGAATTTGGGTTCAAGACCTGGTTCTGATTTTTTGACCAAAAAGGTTAAACAATAAAATATATCACAGATTCATGCATGAATCAACTAATTCATGTATGATTTGAGCGACTCCGACTCCGCCAATTCTAGTATAATTCAAAACTGATTCGGTCTATCCATGCCTAATTCGACGAAATCGGATATGATTAGGCCTATTTCGGATTTGATGCAGACGATTTGACAGGATCACTATTAGAGCATATTTCATGTTTGGTAGATGTTTTGGGTTCAAATTATCAAAAACTCGGATCTAGTGGGCGTTTCAGTTCAAATCAGTCAAAATCCAAGTCGTTAATGTTTGAACGAACCCTCGAGTCATGGTTATGAATGACTAGAATATTAGCAACCAATTAGAGCCAACTGAATGAAATCCTAAACATCGCCTCTATGTGGGTTGGCATAGTGCGCTCTCTCTCTCTCTCTCTCTCTCTCTCTCTCTCTCTCTCTCGTAGCACGAGCCGAGATCCCGGACTCCTCGGAGCCGCCACCGGCATCCGAAGAGGCCAAGAGCTAGGGGAATGAAACCCTAACCCTAGGAGAAAAGGGGGAAAAAGGAGACGAATACGACCTTTAGATGAATCAGAAGCTATGCAAAAGCAACTCTTTTTACGACATTTATATAATGCATTTATTGAGGATGTAAATTATCATGAAATGATCACCAATCTTTCTAAACTCCCTTAAATCCCATGATGATATACAACAAAACTAGGGGGAAAGGAGAAAAGAGATGTTGCTAAGAAACCTGCATGGATCCAGTCCAAGCATAGATCCACCATTGGCCCAATGAACTATGTCCCCTCCCAAAAAGTATTGAACTTTCTGGAGTATATCTCCCCCTCTTCATTTTGATTCTAGTAATCCATTCAGACTATTCAGTGTTCTTGATCTTTTGAATCTTCCCAACTTTTTTCTTCCTTCCATTGTTCTCCCTAGATTGTCTTGCCTCTACCAAGCTCTTTATCCTTCATCTTCAATAGTATAAATAACGGGTGGAGTTTTTTTTTCTTTTTCCTTTTTTGGGGGGCTCAAGTTGTCTTTTTCACCAAAGCTAAACTCATCTAGCTACATGATAGAGGCATCATGATCCAATATATGTGGCGTGGTAACCACCAATACCCTCTTATAATCAATGAATTCCATCCTTCACATTAGAAGTAACTTTATTAAGAGATGCATTCACAAGATCAAGCATATCAACAGTAGGAATCCCACTTGAGTAATTCCGCTTCGCCTTTTGAATCAGATACCCTCTGGAAAGGTACTTACATTACATCTTGTAAGCAATCAACAACAACTTCAACATATTAAGCTATCCGCCCGACTGTCATTAATAGAACTTACACGGCTACACCCAACCTAGCACAATACCATACTATCTAAAAGTATAATACTAAAATAGAAGCCTATCTCCCGTGATGTGACTAGTTGGCCTCTTTTTAAGAGACCAAATCCTCCTGTGTGTGAACATGGCTCTCTCATAAATCCTATTAAAAACATATTATAAAGATAATAAATATCCATTCAATGGTATTTACTGATCATTTAATGTTAATTAGAAAAATCATTAGTACTCTCTCTCTCTCTCTCTAACAAGTGAATTACACCCCAACGAGTGAATCACACTCACTTCTTCGGATGGTTGTGATGTCATATGTGCCAAGTGGTGTGCGCATCAAGTTCATGCTGGGATTGCCCGGGTTTCTTACTAGTTATAACTAATTAGTAATTACTAACCAAACAAACTTGGCATGCAACAACAGTCTGCCCAACATCATACTCAACCACACTGGATCATAGAGAACAGCTGGTCTACAACTTTAATAAGACAACCCTCATTTTGTATCAATCCCATAATCTCCAGCAGATTAGTATAATGGCATTGAGAAAGATTGAGACATACCCAGCTCAGCGTCCCCTCTTCCATAATTCAAATAGATTGCAAGTTTGCTTCACCTTACTGCCTAAATTCAAACATTTCTGACTTCTGTAAGTGAGATTTGAGCAAACTTCCATATCAACCATATCTAAAGTCTCATGTGAATTTTGTCTCACATCACATCTTGTCACCCTTTTAACACAATAACATTCCCTATCAGAATGATAATATATATTACACTGAATTGCAATTCTCTCTTTTAAAACCCATAAGGGGGAATGTAAGACAACCTTTCCAAGGGAAAGGTTTGCCACACCGATGAGTAATCATTCATAAACAACTGATTGGTCCATGACATTCACACTTGGAATCTCAGTCTTAATCGTCTCAGGTAGTGGTTTCAACATAGAAATTTCAAAAAGCATGAAGCAAATTATAGACACCAATAATTTACTGACGTGCGGGATGTGATTTAGGTCACATTGACACTAGTACCCAGGAAATAAGTGAAGCGATAGAACTGTTCTAATTCATAGATCTCCAAATGTGAGCATACGTGTAATAATCTTCACCATTGAGTGTGTTTTACAATAAATGTTGGGGAATAGTGCTCCCTCCTAAATAGCTGATAATAATTGAGTGTAGGACCGGTCATAATGGTGGAATTGGAACATAAGTATCAAATCTTCAGGTCCAATACCAAAATAATGTAAAACACACGACTGGATCGTTATCCTACTAACCCGATTCATGACAAGAGAGGAGTCCGATAAAAATGTAGGAAATCTCGTTCTTACTAAATATGGAAAAATCTGATTTTGTGAGCTTTCTGAGAGGCTGCACAGTTATGATAGGATGTTTGGGCTCGTCGTGGGCTTCGAAACGATTGGTGGCTTGCTCAAATCGAGCTAGTGGAGTTCACGTCATAGACTAAAATAGGCTAACTGGTCTGTTTTATATTGTGGGTCAGCTTCAGGAGCCAATGAATTTGGCTAGTTGAAATGGATTAGGGATTCTATGATTATTGGATTTAGGATTTAGGATTTAAAAGGAGTATGAGTACACATAAGTGATAAATTGTATTTGTAATGGATTTGGATCTAAAGGTAGATGTAGTTATTCGGTTTAAGAACTAACAATACCTTAAAGGGGTCACATACGTCACGGTTTAGGGATATCGATGAAAGGGGATTTCAATAGGGTTTTGGGACCTAAGAGGCGAGAGTGACAATGGCGACTGCTAATTGGCCGGTAATGAGAATGGTAACGGCTACTCGCGGAGGAGGCTACGGGTGCGACGAGTGAGGGCCTTGGCAACATCAAACAGTAGTAGCAGTGGCTAATGGTGGCCAATGGCTGTGACTTCGAGGGGAATTGGCGGCGACTGAGCTTCCGCTCTCTCCTCTATAATTTTATTCTCTTTTTATATATCTTTTTCTACAATGAAGAACAAAGAATGGGACGGGGGTTTTAAGTAGAGGATGTATTTTCCTTTTTCTTTATCTTAGTAAAGGATGAGAACGAAAGGATTTTTGTGAGGGGCTCTGCACAAAGTAGTGAACGGCTATTAATGTGGGTTTTGGTTTGGCTTGTAGAGGAGAGGAAAGACGAAGATGGTGGTGGTGGGGTGTTAGGGATGGTTTGCATGAAAGTTGATAGAATTGATTATCGTATAATGCTCGTGTAAAGCATCTCTCTTCCTTTTTTCCGTATTGTATAATGTATGCAGCGAGAAAGATCAATCTCAGAATTGAAATGTAAAGAAATTGTCGAGATGGAAGGAAAAAAATAACTCAAGGTCTCAGACCTCACGGCCTCGCGCAGGCACTATCACGGTGGGAACACTTTCACAATGACAAGCACAAGAACTCCGAAGAAATTTGTTATTCCATGAACCACCTGCAGTAGGAGGCTTAAGATCCTTTAAATAGAAAAGGAACACATACAACTACTAGTACTAATCAAAATCAAACTCTATCCCAACCTAACTAACAACATTTCCACTTTTCCATAGGACTCCTATAAAAATATCCTAGTGATTAGTTCCCAAAATATTACAATAATTCAACTTTTGGATCTGTGCCAAAGGATTGCTCTGGTAAGTGAGTGGTAGATCCTACTCCGCATCAATGTACTTGGTGTCGTTTGAGACCATAGAGTAGTTTTCGCACCTACATGTTGGAAGTTACCTGACCACTGATGGGACATGGTGAAGCGATCACAGAAATCAGATCAAGACCGATTACTTGGACCGAGTTCAAGGAGTTTTTTCCATGATTTCTTTTCAGAGAGCACGCAACATGGCATGGAGCAAGTCTCTACGGATTCAAGTGTCCCGTACTGTGATTCAATTCCACTTTTAGCCACAATTTCTCTATATACCAAATTTGGGGCATGATAGGCTTTTAACTTGATAGAGCTATTTTGCGTCTCTATGATCACTAAAATGTTTTTATTTTAGGGCACTGTATTCTTTATATACGCAAGCCACGAATTGAAAATATACTTCTAATATAGAAAAACTTCTCTTTAAGGGAGATCGCAAATCGACAACATCCTCTCACTTGGTTATACTTCAGCAATATGGTCAGTGAGACTCCAATGTTTTTCTTGGTGGTAAAGCTCCAAATTCTTGTAGAAGAATAGACAGATTTCAATTTTTTTCTATTAAAAACTGAATGAAAAAAAAAAATAACGCACTTTGTTTGCCCAGTAATTTATTTACAGAAATAGTCAAACACGTGAAGAGAAGTCATAAACTAGTTAAAAAGGATGACGTGACTGTAATTGTATACAATAAGGAAGTGTGGAGCAGTTTAAGGTTAATCGAAAGAGAGGAATAAAAGAAGGAAAATGGATGATAAACTGGACAGGCAAAAAGTGCAAGTTTGCTTGAGAAAAGAGGAATAGGAAGGAGAATAGCTATAGTACTCTAAGTCGGGTTAGAAATAGCCCTTAAGCCTTAATTTTAAAACTCAGACGTACCAATGTGTGCTCATTCTCATTCAGTAAGGACTTCGAGTTTATATTAATCTCAATCTATAGAGTAGAGCGGCATAGCTAATTTTTCACATAATTTATGATATATCACGATATTTGCCATTTTGGTGAAGGGGAATCTGATATATCTCGCAATATATCGAGATATATATCAATATATCTTGTGATACATCGATTTTTAGTCCCTAAGCCTTAATTTAAAAACTCAGACATACCAATGTGTGCTCATTCTCATTCAGTAAGGACTAAGAGTTTAAATTAATCTCAATCTATAGAGTAGAGCGGCACAGCTAATTTTTGATATAATTTACGATATTTAACATTTCGGTGAAGGGGAATTCAATATATCTCGCCATATATCGATTTTTGGTACCATGTATTAAAGAATAAAAGGCATAACTAATATGTCTTAAAGGGTGGGTTCAATTTCTTCTCCTAATCAAAGTACATGGAAACGATAACGGATCAACCAAACACAACCACAGGCTTTCCAAAACGGTACGAAGTGGCATCTTAGCCAGTCAATAACACATCACATTTGATCTACGGGTTTCTACTATCAAAACCACTGCCGAGAATTATGGAATGACGCAGCTTCTTAAAGAAAAGAAAACTCTTGCGATGATGCTTCAGATTCCAAAACCAAATACCGCACGTATCTTGTGGAAGATGAGCTCCCTCCATCCCCGCTCCGTGTTCTCCACGACCGTTGAATTCCCATACCTACAAACAACAAAAAAATCAATCTTTCAAGTTTGAACAAAGAAAGTTTTTACAAATAATTGGTATTGCTTATATTAGAAGAAAAACTCACTTGTCTTCCTCTGGTACATCAGTTTGAGTCAATTTTACGACAGTAACCCCCGGCTCTGGCTCATCAAATGTCAGCCTCACCTGCATGCATTCAGGATTAAAGGATGAAAACAGAAAGAATTCGAAGCAAATACAAGCAGAAAAAGGACCAATGTGCTCACTGTCGAGTGGATCCCTTCATTCCAGCTCCCAAACCTCCATTTTTGCACGATCAGCTTCCCATCCTGCAGCTCTTCATTCACCCCGGTGATCGACCCATCGAAAATGCTGAACTGCCCGCCAACCTCCTTGCTGATCCTTGCATTGCTCTGGGTAAACCCCTTCCACCGGTTCTCGTCCATCAGGATCTCGTACAAATTCCTCGCCCTGCAGTTAAACTTCTCCGTCATCGAGATCGTCTTGAACCCCTCCTTGGCCTTCTTCTTCTTCTTCTCCCCTGCAGCAACAGCCACCGGATTTCCGGACGGAGGAGCCGGCTCGGCCGCCTTCGCTCGGGGCGCCGGATCCGGCGATGCGGAAACCTTACCGGGCTTCTTGACCTCCAACTCGTCCTTAGCAGGCCCGCCCTTGGCCATGGCCTGGACGTAGGCCCTGATCTTCTCAAGGATCACCGGCTTGCCCTTGGCGATGAAGGCGTCCTTGATCCGGGCGCCGATCGGGCCACTGTCGTCGCGGACGGTGATGCGGACCTCGGGGTCCTCGCCGGCGTTCTCGTCGGCGAGGTAGGGGACGTCGACGGAGCCGGAGACCTTGAGGAGTGGATCTTCGGAGGGGCCATCGCGGGCCTCTCCCTCCCAGGAAAGGGAGAGGGAGAGCTCGTAGCCGGGGATGACCTTGCCTTTGCGGACGTTGACGTAGGCCTCGCCGTCGAGCTTGTCGAGGGTGTTGGTGCGGACGGCCAGGCCGCCCTCGCCGTCGAGGATGGTGAGGTTGTTGAGGAGGGAGGCGAGGAGGGCGCGGGACCACTCGAGGCAGTCGCGCTCCGCCCAGTGCCAGTTGTGGACGTTGGCGCCGTCGGCGCGGTCCTCCACGATCCACCGCTTGTCGCCTTCTCCGTACTTCGCCATGATTAGGGTTTCGGAGCAAGCGGTTTGGGAGGGAGCGCGGTGTTTCCGACAGGTTGGGGGCACAAAGATGACCGGGTTGATAAATCTGATGAGTTTCTGGATCCGTCCACCCGGTAGACGAGAACTCCGGAAGGTTCCTGATTCTTACCCGCTGCACATCAAATCAAATTACTGTATCAGATACTACTAAACAAATAAGGTAAGTCATTCACCTTATTCTAAATACCTATCTCAAAACGACTTACTGTATCGGATACTGCCAACCAAACTGAGCCAAATGTCGATCAGTTTTGAATTTCTACAGCATAAATTCTAAACCCAATCTTAATTATATACACTAAATAGTAAATCTTAACCCTAAATCTAAAACCTAACTCTCACGAAATCATTGTAGCTGCTTTAGTGATTTCACCACTGATACTACAGTAAAATGATTGTAGCTGCTACAATGATTTCACTTTAACAGTTGCTACATGCACTCTTAGAGCATCTCCAACCGTCCTTCATTTCTTCATTTTGAAGATGGGAGCAGTTTCAACCGGCCTTCATTCCGACCTTCAAAATGAAAGAAGGGGGGTTCGAGCCTTCATATTTGAAGGCTGAACTTTGTCCTTCAAAACACTGTTCAAAGTGTAAGAGGACAACTTTGAGATTATTAAAATATTTGTAAGATGAAATTTGCAGTACAGGGGACAAGTTTGAAGGAGCACCGGTTGAAGTCCAAAAGCCACAAAAGGACATATAACCTCTTTTATTCCTCTGGTCGGCCTTCAATTTGAAGGAGCCGGTGGGAGTTGCTCTTATATGTGTCAACCAACCGAATTGGCACTCTTACCGATGAATTGTTATTCCTCTACATGATATATGATTTTTCGATACAGACGCATGTAGGAGTAAAATAAACATTTTAAAAAAATAAGTTACGGGGGGGCTTAATACTAAATGCAGCTTAACCATGTGCTTAACATAGCAGAGCATCTGCTCCAAGGATTTTAGACCAATTTTTTCTTTTTTATAAGAACAATTTGAAATTTATCAACAAATGTTGAAACGTAGTTGATAAAATAGTGGCATACCTATACTAAGCACATCATCATAAGTTTACAAAAATATTATATTGGACGATTTGTACTTCTAAGTAACAATTTACAATAAACTCAAACAAATTACTCATAACTAACAAATAAAAAATTTAAGGATAGTAGATATTTTGCCATGAATATTGCTGTGACACCGTCGTGCCTCATCTTGGCTGTAATAACCAGCGACAGTCTCTATTCATGCAAACGCACACCATAGTTGCATTGGCCATTAGTGCCACGAGCGACTGCCTATGATGATCGCCGGTGATCCGTGCAAAGATTGGTGTCACTATTCTATGGTTTTTTTATATTATTTTCTATAAAGAAATACATATCTACTATAACATGGGCAGGATGAGGGGTAGTTTTGAAACTTAATTACCGGTTCAGATTTGTTTGAAGGGATGGATAAACATGAATGGCTATGATTCATCCTATCCACTTTCTCCCTCTCAAATTTCAATTCAAATTTCTTTTTCCCTCTCTTTCTCTCTTCCCCTTAAAAAATATAAAATAATTCTTTATCTCCCCCTAACATTAGCTGTAAAACAAATATTAAAGAGAGAGGATGAGAGAGAGAGAGAGAATCAGATGGCTACAAGAGAAAGGATGAGAGAGAGCGAGAGACGATCTTTCTTTCCTTTCGTTTTAGAGCCCGTACGTGCCTCCCTCAGTAAATGTGAGTCGCCTCGTGCCTTGGTACATCACGATGTCGTGCCCTTCCCCTTCATTGTCGTGACCTTTCCCTTCATTGCAGCCCCCGCCTCCCTCGAGGCCCACACCCTTTCTTCTTCGATTTAAGAGAGAGAGAGAGAGAGAGAGAGAGAGAGAGAGAGAGGAGGTTGCAAGAGAGAGAGAAGACAGAAAGATGGAGAAGGTGGTTTTTTTTCCCTTATTTATTCCCTCTTTCTTGGTTTAGATTTAGGCTTGTGATTCCTCTCTCTCTCTCTCTCTCTCTCTCTCTCTCTCTCTCTCTCTCTCTGGAGGATCAAGAGATGGAAGCAGAGGTCCTGATCTCAGAGTAAACATAGGTGAGATCGATATTTCAGGAGGATCAATAGATGGAGGCAGATGCCTTTCTCTTTTTCTTTTTTGCTTCTCTCTTTTGGAAGGTTGATTGGTTCTCTGATCGAAGGGTTCCCCCCCCCCCCCCCCCAACACACACACACACACACACACACTTTTTTCCTCTCTCTCTCTCTCTCTCTCCAGTCTTTTTGAGATGAAGCATGCATTGGTCCATTTAATAACATTCAATTAGTTATAGGTCCCGACAAAACTTTCTTAAGAGAGATCTATGGTTCAAAGTTTAATTGCAATAGGTCCAACTGTTGGATATAGATCCCTGGTAGAGGCCCACAGCGGAAGCAAAGAAAAGGTCCGAGGACCGTAGGCGGTGTGCGTTACATATCAAAATTTTCATCGAAACGATCTACACGTGCGTGTATGAATCTAGCATGGCAACTACGCGAACCCCTAACGTCGATCTAACGTGAAAGAACAATCTAGCATGCATGCATGTTCTATCTATGCTAGATCTACATGTTAGAGATCATACCTGCGTGCGGATTCTTTCACCGCAAAAAGTTTCTTCTTTGTCGATGGAGACGGGCTCGGATCTGCTCGATATAGCTTCGGTGCGACGGCCATAACTTTTTGCTCTGAACTCCAATTGGGTTGAAATTTGGACTGCAGGTAGCCAACTTCGAGACGCAACTTTTGCAACAAGTTTTACCTAGTTTGGACTTCTGTAGATCTTGTAATCACAAAAACAATGCTGATTTTCTGTGCAGATTCTGGACAGCAAAATGTTGCGGGAGATGCCTTTTAGTTCACCCGATCTCACACAATGCACGGCACCTCGTCGATGGATATCTGAGTGCCTCAATACGATGAGCCTTCTCCTTCTACGAAACACCACGCAAGAAAGACGAGTCTCCATCTAATGGCGCAAGCGAGGGGAAAGACGAGGTAGGAGATGAGAAGAGAGATAGGGAGAGATGAAGGAAAGGGGGGTCAGTTTTTCCATCACCTATGGACGGACCCATATAGTCCCTTATATAGGGCCGGCCTACCCCCTTGGATAAGGATCCAAGGGGATAATAACCCCCCACAATTATCTCTCCATTATCACTCTTTTATCTCTCCATCTCTTTATCCGTTTTTCCACTTTTAGGGCTTGTTTTGACCAATTCAAAACCCCTATGTTTATCCCTATGGCCGGCCCTATCATTGGGGATTCTCATCCCCATAATATAGGGGTCGGCCTTGCATGGGTCTCCCACAGCTAGGGTCGGCCACTAGTGAGGCTTGGCAGTGCGCGTTTTTACCAAAACGCCCTTATGCCTCAAATTGACCATTTCTAGTATGTGAGACTTAGCGACTCTTCCTTAAGTGAACTTGACAAGTTACTTTACTATTAACTGAGGTCACCAGAGGGTGCCCCTAGTAAAGTCAACCAGTCACCTCGCAACATGTCCCGATGCATCGCACCCATGTAGCAAAGTTCACTTATGGCGAGGGATAACTACACGCGTCTCTGCACTAACCTAGGGTTTCCCCTTAGTGCACACACATAGCTGCGCATCTATCGTGCACTAGTGCAAAACACTCACGGAGCGTATGCTTGAACTTCTCGCTTACTCTTAGTGCGTCCTGTGTTTCGAGAAGATGGTATAAGAACCGTACATAATGTCGATAAGGTGGAACCTTCAGGGACCAGGGTTCATGGCTTCCAACTCAGACTCAATTGACACACTACCCGAGTGTACCATCGATCCTCTGAGTCCGAGTTAACCTGCGTAGCCACCCAGAGTGCGACGCAGGCTGCACTCCAATTCCCCCAGACTTACTATGTTCTCCCTCATACCCCTGCTCTCCCCTTAGTATGGTAAACTCGCTGTCCCTCCACTAGTGCCATGATGCAACTCGAGCGGTGGAGAATACCGTCAGACTCGAGTGCTTATATGACTCGGTTCCTTCCAGGTTGACCACATACATCGTACCTTCGATTACTCTTCCGAGCAACCGAATCCGTCACCAGTCCAACTGATGACCACCTGGCCAGGGTTTAATACGACGTAAGTCAGACCAAGGAACGCACCTCCCGTTAGGGGTGTGGATAACCTGCAAGAGTGACATGCTGATGCAATGCCAACCGGGTAACCCAGTACACCGTGGTTTTGGATCACTGCATCCGGATCCTCACACATTGGTGTACCAAAGCACCACACAACTGGTTAGTCCACCAGACATGGTTCCTTAGGGTTTAGAACCGTTTTACCCTAAGCAGAAACACGGTTTAGTGCATCGATGTCTGATCATCGATCTGTGCACCGTGTTGGTTCCGTTCGGCCACAAACACTGTGCCTGGTAATGACCGTGGTGGAGACACCCACGCTCTGTCATCCCAATAGCTTATCCTAATAGGGCGACCAACCCTAATCAGAGCTGCGAACTCATTTAGGTTACATGGGACCAGTCCCTTGAGTCTCCCACTCAAGTGGATTATCATGTAGCCATGGCTCTCTGTTCTGTAATTAGCACACGTACTAAGCTACGTACCAATATGCAATCCTATACTATCAACCATACATAGCTAAACTATAGGTTTTTACGAGCTGTAAACCTCACCAATTCTAACAATCTACCACTAGGTCTAACGAGAAATAACGGTGTTGAGCTCTGTAGCTTCCACATGCTGCCCAAAAGCCTTTGCAGGAATTCCCTAAAGGAATTGGCAATATTGTCTGTAAATTCCACCTCAGTACCGCTACTTGCATTTCCTCCTATAACTGTCAGATCAAGTGGAGTTTGTAATTGATGGGTTTCCTCTCACGGTGGTGCCTAGTTTCCTTAGACCTTGTTTACCGCTCTTCTATTTGCAACAACAGATAACTGAGCCTCTGGTATGCTTCCCAAGTTCTCTAAGAACTTCCTAAGCCTTACCACCTGATATATTACCTCGCACGCAACAACGTGCTAAGCCTCTATGGTAGAGTCTGTGATGCACTCTTGCTTCACACTTTACCAACTACCGCTTCTAATCCCAAGATAAAAACAATTCCTGAAATCGATTATCTGGAACGCACATTTGATACCAAAGTCAGATCCTGTGTATCCAATCGATATTAGGACCTGTGAAGTGCAAGCTAACTCACAATCCGTACTTAATGAGGATTTCTGAGTATACCCTTCATATAAGTTCAGTGATTTGGACCCGGGTTTGACTGAAACCGACCCATGAATCCTGCTGCGCAATAGATATCTAGCCTCGTAAAATGAATCTGGCTAGAATCTTATCTTCATGCGTAGCCTGTGACAGCAAGAGAACCTTGCTCTGGTTATCTCGAGTTACCTTGATTCCCAGAGCATAACTCGCCTCACTAGGGTCTTTCACATCGAATTGTGATGACTACAAACCTTTACCGTAAACAATATTCTTACGTCATTTTTAATCAGTAGAATATCATTAACGTAAAATACTAAATACACCCTTGTAGCTATTTCACCTTTCTTGTACCAACTTGGTTTATCCTCATTCTGATCAAATCCGTGTGAGCGGATTTCCTTGATCAAAATAGATATTCCAACTTGGATGCTTGCATCAGTCCATAAATGGACCTTTGTAACTTGCATTACATATCTTCCTAACCTACTGACACAAACCTTGGGGCTACATCATCCATATGTCCTTTCCAAATTCCCGTTAGGGAATAACTTTATTGACATTCATCTACCAGATCTTCCAACTATAATGGGCTGCGATGGATTAAGAGGATCCGAAGTAGACTTAGACATAGCTACCAGTGAGATGGTTTTGACATAGTCAATCCCTTCTCCTTTGGCAACTAATCTAGCTACTTAAGTCTTAACTAGGTGCTCTTCTTACACACCTCCTACACCCGAAGGGTGATAGTGTTATAAGTGTCAAGACTGTTCCAAGGGACATTGATGCAAATTTGCCTCCATAGTCTTTTGTCAGTCAGAGCTGTCGGAAGCTCCCACTACTTCTTCGTAGCTTTAGGGATCATCGTCCTGAAACGCTGGATTAACTATCGAAGTTTCTCCATAGTATCTTTCAGGAGCTCCGATAGTCCCACATCGACGAGGTGGTGGTGGTACAAAGGAAGCTCCCACTACTTCTCCGTAGCTCTAGGGATCATCTCCCTGAAACTCTGGATTAACTATCGAAGTTTCTCTATAGTATCTTTCAGGAGCTCTGATGGTCCCACAACGACGAGGTGGTGGTGGTACAAAAGTGAATTATTTCTACAGTGTCTGGTATACTAGTTTCTTGTATCATCTACTCCCATTACGTTTTTCAGATGCGCACTCTCTACCAGTACCCAGTAGTTCACCCAGAACTACCTTACCGGTAAACTTATGGTCTATAATATAATCCTGATCTAGGTAGATGGTATTCGTAGAAACGATTACCTTCCAAACCTCAAGATCATAGAACAGTCCACCTTATGCCTCCTAAGGGTAACCTACAAACAGATATACCTGGAACTACATCTCATCTCATCCCTCTTGTCCTTTTGCATAAGTGCAAGACAACTCTATATCTCGAGACTCTATAGTGTCAGCTTTCGCTTAAACTATAGCTCTCTATAGGTCTGAGGCACTAATCTAGATGAGAGATAGTTTTAGATATAAGTTACTGTTTTAAGGCATAACCCTACCAAAAGGTGGGTAGTACATTTGGCAATATTCATCATACTACGGACCATGTCAAACAGAGTCCGATTCCTTCTCTCGGAGACTTCATTCTGACGTATCATCCTTGGAGCATTTAACTGGGAGATATTCCCATGCTCCTTCAGGATCCTATGGAACCCATCCGATAGAGTCTCGTTCCTTCGATTAAATCGAAGAAACTCCTATCATCTGGACGCTCTTGGAACCATAGACGTCAAAATTAACTAACTCCCATACCTTCGTGGCCCTTTTAGTTATTCTGCCTTCCAGATAACACTCATAGGTTAGAAGGATCTTCGATGAATCTGTGAACAGAAACTCAGCCTTCTGTCACCTCTGAATTTATCTGAGGTAAAATATCTAAATCAGAGGGATCACAAATGGGATAGATTCTCCGAAGGATTTAGATGAATTTAAATTAGACGTTGCAGCTGTCATGAAATCTATTTCCGAATTAAGATTAAATACAAAGAGATTATTCTGATCTATTCCTCTAGTAATGAAGCTATCGTTTCAGTTTAAGATACACACCTACGGTGCTGTCTAAAACTAAAAAACTTTATTTACTAAAGAGGAAACAGAACTATATCTCTAAAAAATAAAATCCGTGTTTCAGAAAAACTAAGACAATATATCATATCTAACAGCTTCCGCAGCGGCTTATGACATCAGTACCTATATTAGGATTACTTCACTAAAAAGTAGCCTTCTGTTTTCCTTGAATCTCTGTAGACCCAAAGTTTATATTCCAAGAAGCATAAGAACCGCTACTAGATAGTGACTCAACTTCTAACACCCTGAGGCCATACTCAATCTTCAAATACCCCCTACACACGCCCAAGCGGAAACACTTCTGTCCTTAGCGTTACCATACTTAGGAGTCCACACCAGTTTCTGCACTAGAATAGTTTTCGATCTCTGATAAGTTACTCCCTTAGGTTCTTCTAAAGAAGACCTAGGTTAAGCACTAAAGGCATTGCCTTTAATCTTGATCCCAACCTTTATCTCTTGGAAATCTTCTTAGAAGTTCTGCGTTTATCATCTCTAAATTGTTAAAGCTAAAGTCTCTGATAACGCCTTTGAAGGTTCCAGACAAGGATGCAAGACAGACGTCTTCCACCACCTCGTCATCTGGCACCATGTCTTTGGAATCTAGTTCGATCTGGAACTCAAGTATGTGTTCCCGAACAAACATACCCTCAGACATCTCGGTACCGACAAGTATCTTGGTGGAAAAAAAAAGCGACGAGTCTACCGACTTCGCTTTTCAGACATCTTCTGCAAGTAAAACTTTATTTGAGAAGACCCGGTATATCTCTGACTTACTTCTAAGGAGTTGTCAGCAAGTCTGCTATGACACAGAACCTGCACATCTCCTCAGACTCTTGCTAGTCGTCATATGCCCTAGTTAATGCCCTAGTGACATTTGGACACGTTAGGTCTAGTACAGGGATATTTAGATTGCTAGCCAATGTACTTTTACTACCCTAAGCATAAGTTAAAGATAGCGCTTCCGCTCTACGTAGTTAGAGACCCGATAACTAGTTCTCTTATGGGATAACGGAAAGGGGATCTATATGGTTGAATGAAAACGAATGCAAAATAACTTATTTTATGGATTTTTTGAAAATAAGCTAATTATATCCAAATACCAATGCTACCCTCACAGCGAAGATATATCTATGGATTAATTAACCATGTATGTAAGATCTCAGAATCGACTGCACCTGCCCTAGGGGGCATCATGCAGCGTCAATCCGCTTACACGGGCCTTTCCTTGACCCTATCCAAATCTGCCAAATAAGGGCTTTGATGGACCATGGTTGTCCTTTTGGCCAGTGCCACGTGATCCCCATTGTCTGAGCAACGAATGCCTCACGTCCACTTCGGATGCTTACCCACAAGCCGAAGCAATTACGGCACGGGAGTTCATGCGGCCCCCACTAGGGTGGGAAAAAGACCCTTCTCTCCTGGCCCCGTAACTGTCATATCCTGAAGAAGACCGCTAAGTTATTTGGCATGGAAAAACATAACCCTCACCCTAGGGGGTGTCGAGCTACGCCCTTCCACCCAGACACATAGCAGTTGGTTGTGGAGGCCAGAGGATCTCGACGAGTCCTCTTACACATCCCTTATTATAGTTGAGGGTTATTTAATGCAAGTATGAGTGTACACTAAGGTCACGATAACCTATACACTAGACCCTGGTTATACCGTGCTCCCACTAGCATTCAAGCCTTTCGCGAAGTATTAATCGATCTCGGAATATCATAGTCTCTGCCTCGAGTGGATTTCTCCACTCAAGGGTCACATTACATATCCCAAGAACATCGATGCTTTGCAAACCTAGCTATCACGCTAATGCTTTGGAGGCTAGCCTAAGGTCAAACTAACAGGAAAGGTCTTCCACTACCATGGCGCCTCGCTTATAAATTTGACGATTGATGTCATAGTAGAATTCCAACTCATTCTAGGTTTCGATGCTGGCCAAATAGGCACACCCGACTAATAGGGTGTTGACCTAATGGTGGCATAAAAATATAAGGAATTCATGCTATCATCAAGGGTCAATTAAATAATAGGCGTCACTAGTGGAATCCTATCCTAATAAGGTCACTAGGACCCGAGGGGAAAGGGCATCCTTCTAACACAGATAATTAAATTATCGCATCGGGGTTCTCTACAGAAATATAAAGAACAGCAGAAAAAAACAACCACAAAACTGAATCAAGTTCAGGGTCCGACCCCTGAACCTGACTGGCACAGCGTAGGCTCTCTGTCTCCTTCACAAGGCTCCTCGATCCGGTGCAAGCCTCTGTATACGATCTCCTGATGCTTTCTTCCCTTTGCTGTCATCGTGTACACTTCACCGGATCACCATCATCCTCCAAGGTTCCGCTCGTTCTCCCGGTGGTGGATCTCTACGGTAAGTCCTCCTCTTCAATCTGTAACCGAAAAAGCTCTCGTACGCTTCGAGCAAGTGCTCGCTCGTACACAATTTTTCTAAAACAAAAAAGAAAAACAAACCTAGCAAAAAGCCTGTGAATCAAGGGTGGTCAACTTCCACCACTTGCCCGACTATGACTCTAAAATCTATCCACACACAGAAGAAAATACATCCAGACATATTTGCTAACACGGGGTCCGACCCCCGGTAGCAAGCAATCACATATCCAGAATAATTTTAGAAGCGGCACCCTGCAAGAATGATTCATAGAACACACAAAATATACTATGCATGATCTACTCGTAGAACCCCGATGGCGGCACATACTATTCATGCGCGCACATGACGGTTTCATGAAAAACATGAAACGCACACCACTAGCATGCTCTGATACCAATTGTTGGATATAGATCCCTGGTAGAGACCCGCAGCGGAAGCAAGAAAAGGTCCGAGGACCGTAGGCGGTGTGCGTTATATATCAAAATTTTCATCGAAACGATCTACACGTGCGTGTATGAATCTAGCATGGCAACTACGCGAACCCCTAACGTCGATCTAACACGAAAGAACAATCTAGCATGCATGCATGTTCTATCTATGCTAGATCTATATGTTAGAGATCATACCTGCGTGCGGATTCTTTCACCGCGAAAAGTTTCTTCTTTGTCGATGGAGACGGGCTCGGATCTGCTCGATATAGATTCGGTGCGATGGCCATAACTTTCTGGTCCGAACTCCAATTGGGCTGAAATTTGGACTGCAAGTAGCCAACTTCGATACGCAACTTTTGCAACAAGTTTTACCTCATTTGGAATTCTGTAGCTCTGGAAATCATAGAAACAATACTGATTTTTTGTACAGATTCTGGACAGCAAAAGGTTGCGGGAGATGCCTTCTAGTTCACCCGATCTCACACGATGCACGACACCTCGTTGATGGATCTCTGAGTGCCTCCATACGATGACCCTTCTCCTTCTACGAAACACCACGCGAGAAAGACGAGTCGCCATCTAATGGCGCAAGCGAGGGGAGAGACGAGGTAGGAAATGAGAAGAGAGATCGGGAGAGATAAAGGAAAGGGGGGTCAGTTTTTCCATCACCTATGGTCGGCCCCATATAGTCCCTTATATAGGGCCGGCCTACCCCCTTGGATAAGGATCCAAGGGGATAATAACCTCCCACAATTATCTCTCCATTATCACCCTTTTATCTCTCCATCTCTTTATCCGTTTTCCCACTTTTAAGGCTTGTTTTGACCAATTCAAAACCCCTATGTTTATCCCTTTGGCCGGCCCTATCATTGGGGATTCTCATCCCCATAATATAGGGGTCGGCCTTGCATGGGTCTCCCACAGCTAGGGTCAGCCACTAGTGAGGCTTGGCAGTGCGTGTTTTTACCAAAACGCCCTTATGCCTCAAATTGACCATTTCTAGTGTGTGAGACTTAGCGACTCTTCCTTAAGTGAACTTGATAAGTTACTTTACTATTAACTGAGGTCACCAGAGGGTGCCCCTAGTAAAGTCAAACAGTCAACTCGCTACATGTCCCGGTGCATCGTACCCATATAGCAAAGTTCACTTATGGCGAGGGATAACTACACGCGTCTCTGCACTAACCTAGGGTTTCCCCTTAGTGCACACACGTAGCTGCGCATCTACCGTGCACTAGTGCAAAACACTCACGGAGCGTATGCTTGAACTTCTCGCTTTCTCTTAGTGCGTCCTGTGTTTCGAGGAGATGGTATAAGAACCGTACATAATGTCGATAAGGTGGAACCTTCAGGGACTAGGGTTCATGGCTTCTAACTCAGACTTGATCGACACACTACCCGAGTGTACCATCGATCCTATGAGTCCGAGTTAACCTGTGTAGCCACCCAGAGTGCAACGCAGGCTGCACTCCAATTCCCCCGGAATTACTATGTTCTCCCTCATACCCCTGCTCTCTGCTTAGTATGGTAAACTCGTTGTCCCTCCACTGGTACCATGATACAACTCGAGCGGTGGAGAATACCGTCAGACTCGAGTGCTCATATGACTCGGTTCCTTCCAGGTTGACCACATACATCGTATCTCCGATTACTCTTCCGAGCAACCGGATCCGTCACCAGTCCAACTGATGACCACCTGGCCAGGGTTTAATACGACGTAGGTCAGACCAAGAAACGCACCTCCCGCTAGGGGTGTGGATAACCTGCAGGAGTGACATGCTGATGCAACGCCAGCCGTGTAACCCAATACACCGTGGTTTTGGATCACTGCATCCGGATCCTCACATATTGGTACGCCAAAGCACCACACAACTGGTTAGTCCACCAGACATGGTTCCTCAGGGTTTAGAACCGTTTTACCCTAAGCAGAAACACGGTTTAGTGCACCGATGTCTGCTCATCGATCTGTGCACCGTGTTGGTTCCGTTCGACCACAGACACTGTGCCTGGTAATGACTGTGGTGGAGACACCAACGCTCTGTCATCCCAACAGCTTATCCTGATAGGGCGACCAACCCTAATCAGAGCTGCGAACTCATTTAGGTTACATGGGACCAGTCCCTTGAGTCTCCCACTCAAGTGGATTACCATGTAGCCATGGCTCTCTGTTCTGTAATCAGAACGCGTACTAAGGTACATACCAATATGCAATCCTATACTATCAACCATACATAGCTAAACTATAGGTTTTTACGAGCTGTAGACCTCACGAATTCTAACACCAACAACTAGTAAAATGACTCATATATCCTTCCATTAACTATCTGGTTAATCCGGTTTCACAACACAACAAAAACGTTTCGGAATTCTGAAAAGTTTTTGTCGTGTTGTGAAACCCTAACCCTAAACTTAAGTCTATAACCTAAATAGTGAACCCTAAACCTTACCCTAATTCTATAACATTAATAATGAACCCTAACCGTAAGCCTAATTGTACCAACTTCCTTCTCTCTCTCTCCTCCGTATGGGATTAGAAAAATAGGAAAAAATACACTTACCTCTCCTGAGGTTAGGGGTAATTACACAACCCCCCCCCCCCCCCTCGAGGTTTGAAAAAAAACACAGACCTCCTTTAACGTTTGACATATTAACCGAAACCTCCCTGCTGTTAGCTAACCATCAGCTAACATGACAAATTTACTGATGTCATACTAAGAGACATTATTTAATACCGCTTTTACCCCTATTACAGTAACCTCCCTCAGAGTAGGAGGTGGTGGCGGTGGAGGAGGGGGCGGTAGTGAAGGAGGAGGAGGTGCCGGAGAAGGAGGAAGCGTCGGCGAAGGAGTAGGAGGTGTCAAAGGAGTATGAGTTGACAGTGGAGGAGAGGATGAGTTGCCAATGGAGGAAGAGAAGGTGCCGATAGAGGAAGAGGAGGTGGTGGAGGTGACAGTAGATGAGGAGAAGGTGCCAGTGGAGGAAGAGGAGGTGGTGGAGGTGACAGTAGATGAGGAGGAGGTGCGGTGGAGGAGGAGGAGGAGGTGCCGGTGATGGAGGAGGAGGTGCCAGTGGAGGAGGAGGAAGTGCCGGTGTAGGAGGAGGGATAACCACTGAAGAACTCTGATAAAAATCAAGATAATATCGTAAGTAGTAGCATGGGTAAAATCGTCAAAACAGTCATCTTTGTTTATGTCATCTCATTGTTGTCCTGCACAGGAAATGTTTCGATTAATATGTCAACATCAAGAAGGTCCGTGTATTTTTTTGAAACCTTAGAGGGGTTCGTGTAATTACCCATAACCTCAGGGGAAGTAAATGTTATTTTTTCCCAATTGGATCCGTGCAATGCAAAATGCCAAAGAACATCATATGGAACCCCTAATTAGGGTTCCACTCAACTAGGGCCCCCCCTCTAAGTAAAGGTTTGTCTCGTGCAAATTATGATAGTATGGTGTTGGTCTTTTGTGGAGTATCAATAAAAAATAACTAACAATATGAATGAAAAATGTAACATCGGATTGTGATAGTCAAGTAAATAAGACTAACAAGCGCCTAAGAAAGTCGAGTATACAGAAGATCTCCTTCATCGTCCCTTTGCTTTATATTGACATCAAGAGTAGAATATGAAAGACACTGCCCAAAGCCTAGGTCATAAGGAGAGGTCTACATAGGGCATATGAAGACACCACCACCCCACCCCTAGATGATATGGGACTAAACCCAACAATCGTATGTTATTGTGTCTTGCTTCTCAACAAATAAGATAGAGCCATAGTTACGAGTCAAGTAAAAAAAAAAAAATTTAAAGCACTGTTTGGGGGGGGCTTTCAAAATCCTAATGAAATCCTATCGTCTTAAAACAAATTAAAGCACTTAACGTAGTCGCCTCGAATCACGGTTCAGGTCCAACCATTCACACATGTTTTTTAGATGGTTTAGGATTGTTGAGATCTATAGGCCACCGGAAGAACCCTAGGGACCTGTTTGTATTCGGTCAACATGCTAACTAGTAAAGTAAACCAGGTAAAAAATTTACTTTGCTGCTGTTTGGATTCAAAAAGTTATAGTAAAGTAAATGGTAGGAGATTTACTAGTAGCCAAAAAGTTTTACTTGGAAAAAACCAAGTAAAATTTTTGATTTACTAGTAAAAGGCACCGTTGACCATGCCACGTCAGCCAATGGCACAATCAAAAGATCATCACATGATAGATACACTATTTGAGGAGTGACATGTGGCCTTGCCAGTCGTCTTGCACCTCCGCCGCCGACCACCACCACCCCGTCGACCACCACCCCATCCGCAACCACCACCCTGTCAGCCACCGCCACCCACCACTCCGCCACCACCACGCCACCCACCACTCCGCTACCACCACCTTGCCGCCCACCACCCCACCACAGTCCACCACCCCACAGTCAGTGGCGGACCCAGGATCTTTTCTCAGGGGGGGCATAATTATTAAAAAGTAACTACAGTCGTTGCCTTATAGTCGGAGGCTTCGATCGTCGGCTTGACAATGTCCCTACCCTTCATTCGATCGTGTAGCAAAAGACATGTTAGAATTTTGCCTCGAGTGGAGGAGGATTTTGGTCTTCATAGTTCTTCAAAAATTTGGGGCTATAACTAGCCAACTTGGTCAGGTTACTCGGGTCGTGAATAATAGACCAAATCCTCGGGTTTTTTTTGGGGAAATTTTATACATACCCCTAAAAACCTGTAAATATGCCCTGATTCTCATTTACTAAGGGCCATGGGATGAACCCTACAAGGATGCCACGTGTACGGGTGGTGGCTAACGGCAATGGGCGTCGTCCGACTAGTGGTAAGCATCGATGGAGGCAACGAGTTGTGGCTAGTGGCCGGTGGGGCCAGCCATGGGTCGCCAGTATGGGCGGCAGACACCGGGTGGTGCCCGACGGGGCGGTGGTCATGGGGGTGGTGGCCAATGGCGACAGGTGGCCCATGTTGTAGTGAGGCGGTGGACGACGGCATGGCGGGGGGTGGTGAGTGGCGGGGCGGCTAGTGGTGGGCGACATTAGGTGGTGGTGGTGACGTTAGGTGGTGGTGAACTTGGTGGCATCCCCCTATTGAACATATATCGGACATTCTCATGGAGTTGTCCCACAATTTGTTCCCCAGTTTGTTCAAATAGTGATACTCATTTCAAATGTTAGTACTGATTTACATTCAGCCAATGAGCAGCTTCGAGTGGGCACCTCCATATGAAGTTGGCAACTAAAAGTTGGCTAGCATTGTTTTTTGAATAAATTACACTCTTCCCCCCCCCCCCCACCCCCCCCCCACCCCCCTTCTCTCTCTCTAAAGTTTAGCTCAAAAATATTTAACCCCTCTATATTTAAAAAACTAAATTCTGCCCCCCTTCAATTCAGTTTCTATCAGATAAAAATTACCAAATGGGAAAATTAAGTAGTTGGCAAAGGGGCATTGTGCTAACATTTAAAACTTTAGGAGTGATTTGGAACAAAATACACCATAGGGGGTTTAAGTGTTTTTGAGCTAAACTTCAAGGGGGCAAAGGTAACTTGCTTTTTTCCCTCCCAAAATGAGGGGGGGCTTGAGCCCCCCCTGGACCTAACGTAGGTCCGCCCCTGCCCACAGTCACCCCGCCGTCCACCACGTCGTTGGCCACCGCCACCAAACACCACGCCGCCCACCACCACCACCACCCCCCACCCCGCCGCCCACAGCCACCACCCCGACCAGCACCACCCCGCCGCCCACTGCCACCCTACCACCACCACCCTGGACGCCGCCACCACCACCCCGCCATCTGGCCGGTGACAAGTTTGTCGGTGGCCGGCCGGTAGGAGGTGGTGGACAATAACGACGACGAGCGATCGGTAGATTTATTTCTGATTTACTTTACTAGTCAATCTAAACAGCCATCCCAGAAGTAATGGTTTACTTTACTGGTTAATACAAACAAGAAGTAAATTGGATTTACTAATAGATCTAGGCGATTTACTAGCCCACATCCGATTTGTTAGTATTTACTTTGCAGGTCCGAAAAACAAACAGACCCTAGGAGTTTCCATCATTAGGGTCGGGTGATTAAACAGATTTTGATGGCAGGACCCCCAACCACAGTGATTTCATGGTTCAGGACGATTATTTTAAGTCATTCGGACACAAATCGGTCTCCATTTTTCATTACCAAAGAAATAAATCATGTCAACAAAACACTCCCACTTTTGTACACGTGAGGGTATCCACCGATTTTCCATTCCCTAGTGACGAGAACCTCTCCAACCACACACGGCCCAAATGTGCCCTCCAAAAGAGGAGAGAGAGGGGGAGGGGGGAACAGAGCAAAGAAAACAATGGAACAAGATGGATGAAGTCCCCCCCATGGGAACTTTTATAGCATTCAACCCAATTGCCTACCAATCCCAAGGCTGAAAAAAAAAAATTAGATGCAGATTGTCATCCTCATCATCATTCGAAAGACTACATTGCATAGATGTGTACCTACAGATCATGGCCAATTAAATCAAATGTCCACAAATTCCCTAAAAAATCACCAAAATGTCTTTTTTTTGTTAAGGATCCACCGTAGAAATTGCCCAAATTTTCATAATACCAAATTTCCTGACCAACATTTGACCGAAATCCAACCCTAGCTCTATCTTCTTTTGGACGAATTCACTGAATGATTTCATCTTTTTTAATGTTGATTTTCATCTTTCAGTGAGACTTCATCTATTTATTGTATTTCAATTTTTTTTTTATAGCACAATTCACAAAATCCAATGTGATACCACGCCCTTAACGTTGCTTAATATTGTAGATCACCAAGACAAAATAGAACCATTTGGACAAAAAAAATTAAACGATCACCATTTTCATCCAACCAAACTTCCAATATATTACATCAAGAAAGTCAAGAAGATCAGAGGAAAGGAAATGGGAAGGACACAAAAGGAAACCCTAACCCTAATTTTCCAGATCAGACCTGAAGGACCCCATCCCGACCACCTTCAAGCGCTGGTAAACTTTGTGACGGCCTTGGTGCCCTCGGAGACGGCGTGCTTCGCGAGCTCACCGGGGAGGACAAGGCGGACGGAGGTCTGGATCTCGCGGGAGGTAATGGTGGGCTTCTTGTTGTAGCGGGCGAGGCGGGCGGCCTCCTGCGCGAGCTTCTCGAAGATGTCGTTGATGAAGCTGTTCATGATTCCCATCGCCTTGCTGCTGATCCCGATGTCGGGGTGGACCTGCTTCAGGACCTTGAAGATGTAGATCTTGTAGGTCTCGGTCGACTTCTTCGCCTTCTTCTTCTTCTTCTTGTCGCCGGCGGACGCGGCGTCCTTGGAGGGCAGCTTCTTCTCGGCCCTGGGCTTCTTCTCCGCCGGGGCCTTCTCCGCCGGAGCCTTCTTCTCCTTCTCCTCCGTCGGCTTCTCGGCGGCAGGCTTCTTCTCCGCGGGCTTCTTCTCGGACTTGGGCGCCATCGGGATCAAAAGGGGGGTTTAGGTTTTGAGGGGGGGTTTAGGTTTTGAGGGGGGCTTGTACTTGATGTGAATGACGACGAAGCGTCCGTCTTATCATTATATAGAGAGAGGAAACGAGTTTTGATTGGACCGTTCGAGGGGTGCCGGATCGATGAGCTGTGCGTGATCTTGACGCTACATCCGCCGTTTAAACGATCAAACTAAAGGTCTAGATCATTTGGTTAGATGCGTGGAAGGCTGTAGTGTGGCGCGGATTGATGCGCTGGACTCCGTGTCTCTTTAGTTTCTGGGGTGGACTGGCGCTACCAGCTTGAAATTTGAAAACTAAAAATTAGAGAGTTGATAGTTGATAGTTTACAATTAAATTGCGACGAGACTCTATGTTGATAATCTGATGGTGGAGGATAAGTTTTGTTGGATTTCTAACAAATCCTACGATTTCTTTGTAAAATCCACTTATAGATCCCTCTACATTTATAAACACCAAGCCTCAACATCATACATGAAACTTATTTGGTGGTTGAAAACAGTTTGAAAGGCAAAATTTCTGTCACCTCGCATCCAAATAAGGATTATTCATAATGCAGTTCATACCAGACAAAATATCTCAAGCCGTCTCCCCCAAATGGAATCTATATGTCCAGTTTGCAAATTAGCAGAGGAATCGTTGGTACATCTCATCTTTGAACGTGAATTCGCTGTTGTAATCTGGTTTGGGGGGTCTAATCCAGTCGATGTCTGACGATTTTGTCGATTCGTTCCCGAATGGATCCACTACTTCCTCGAGAACTCCAAACCGCAATTTGAATTTTACTACAAGGCAGCCATCACCATGTGGCATATATAGAAGCCACGGAACGAGCTATCTTTGATGGTATGAAACCAGACCCTGTTAAATTCATCTTGAAGGTCCACAACTTTTTATCATTTTCCACTAATCCAAAATTGAGGAGGAGAGTGAGTTACTGAATTTGAAAAAAATAGTCAACAACAACCAAGTTTGGTTGGTGCCCCCTGCTGGGCACCTAAGAGTTAACGTTGATGCGGCGGTTAGGTTGGACCATGTGGCATCTGAAGTAGTGATTCGTAACTGTGTTGGGGATCATATTCTCAGCTTGGGAAATATTTATCCACCATGCTCCTCATTGGAAGGTGAAGCTTTGGTATTTCGTGATGATCTAAAGACAATTCAACAATTACATCAGAACTTGGCTATTATTGAGGGTGATAATTCTTCTATCATCCAACTTCTGTTAAAGGTGGACTTAAAACCCACCTTGGTGTCTACGATCAGTAATTGCAGAATGCAGCAGTATTCTTGCCGAGTCGCCAGGCCTTTCACCGTGCGTGATCTATCGGACAGCTAATTCATGTGCTTATGCTATAGTTGGTCACACTACAGATTGTAATATTATATTTTTTTCTTTAGCTTTGCCTGATTGTATCGCTCCTCTTCTTGTTCAGGAGAAAGTACAAACTATTAGTATCAATGAAATGAATTTGGAGTCTTCTCAACCGGCTAGTTTATATGGGGGAGGAGTTCCTGATGAACAGAGTAATCAGGTCCAACTCTATATAAACTAGTCGAATGGGAGAGCCTCCATCTTGTTTGTCAAAAAAAAAAAAACTGCGACACATGAATCACCTGATACAGGTAGGGCAATTTTTCATAATACGTTATCAACATAACCTCCGAGGTCCGGCCAAATGGCCAATCCAAAGAGAGACGAACGACCATCACGAAGGCAGACCTTATGGCGACAACGAAGACAAGTTTTGAGACGTCGAACTCTCACAAAGCACGACATGACTCTGTATTGCCTCTTCGATTACGACCGGTAACGCAAGGGACTTTGACCCCATACGGTGAACCCACAGTGGTGGTAGCCCCAGTGCACACAGCAATCGCGACACGACGACAGCCATAGTGCTGGCGAGGGTCATCACGTGCCTGATTAGCAACACCATATGCGATGCACAGTGCGCCTGTGCACGCCCGGTGCCTCCACCCGTGATAAGACCAGCGTTGAACTCTAAGCGGTGTTCCACGTGCTAGGTGTGTGTTTGAAAACCACACAAAACAATCAAAAGTTTAGTCCCGTATCGATTTGGAAAGAAATCTCCTACCAACTTAAAAGAGATCCCCCCTTTCCCCCCACTAGTCATCACACTATAGAAGGGACTCCACAAGCTCACACACGCACGCGCGCGTGCATGTCGTGCCGGGCTTGGGATGGGTGGTGCGTGTGTGTGCGCTCGCAGACCCGGACACAATAGCACCTCCGAAATGGGCTGGTCCGCACCTGCCTTATTTTTATTTTTGCCTTTTAGCCCTAGCCTCCACCACATTTATAACTTTTCATTTGATACACTAGCCATTACACGAGGGTGTTGCATGCTAGCCGTTACAAGCAAGCTCTCTGCGAGCTGTAACTTGTGGGGTTAATGAGCTTAATCGCAGCCCATAAGCTACTCCCCTCTTTCAGCCCTCTATTAACTACTCGAGGCCTATATAAAGCCCAGTGCAACCATAGAGAATGAACACACTGAAAATCGGAATTGCTCCCTGTTCTTTGTCTCTTCCTCTTCCATTTTCTCGAGCTCTTACTGCAGTGCTACCTCCTTGCTCTGAGAAGACTCTCTTTCTTGGATCAAAGTTGTGCTACGGTGCTGCCTCCCTACTTCGAGAAGTCTTTTTCGAGTCACTGAGTTCCTGAAAGTGTTCGAGGTTCGCAAGGCCTTACTGAAGTCGTGCCGGCGAGAAGGAGGTCGTCTGACCAGGGTCGTCGTATCTCCAAGAACCGTTGCTATGAGACCCGCACGAGGGGGGCAATATGTTTCTTGGGATAACGCCTATAGTGCTTCGACCATCAGGCCAGAGTTTCTAACTCTTCTCTTGTCCTATTATTAGATCTAAATAAATCGATTTGCATCTAATATTGAAATCTAAATAATTAGATATAGTCTTCATAGGATCTCTTTTTTAGAAAAGTTTGGCAAAGTGAATGATGGTTCCATAGAACCCGCTCTGCCTTAGCAAACAATTTCTAAAAAAAAATTTGTGACTTGTCTTTGCTTGAAAAAATAATATTTACTAAAACAAAATAACCTTAGCATATTACAAATTTGATTTAATCCTAAAATTACTAGTACAGAATGATTAAATTTACAATAATCCAAGAAACTTATTGATATTTAATCGTTCATCAATCATATTTTAAAGGATTAATTATCATCTTATATTGTCATCACTACTTGCTTGTTAGTATCATTAGATTCATTCTCATAAATTAGAAAGATTGTTCGATCATCTATCAGTTGCTAATAGATGCGTGGTAGTCACAAATTGCAAAGTTATTTTCTACAAAAGTTAATTAGAAGTATATATTTTTAAAAAACTAAAGTCATCCCCTAAACATTCCATTGTCTACGGTGTCTAGACAGGCTTGACGAATTGGCATTAAATTACCCAATGTAGCTTGGTATTTGAGCGAGCCTAGTGCTCCACCTCTTACCTGGAGCCTATCTGGCCGTTAGGATTTGGAAATCTAAAAATCAAATCTATACAATGTGCTTTGAAATTGACAAAACTATTTTTCAATCCATAGATATCTACTCCTTACTTTTGTTCGAAATAGCTTCACCAAATCGTGAAACCCTTAGTGCCAAACCCGAGAAGTTTGACGGGTCTAACTTCAAGAGGTGGCAAAACCAGATACATTTCTGGCTTACCACATTTGGGTTACTGTCAGCCATAAATGAAACTGCTCCAGGAGTATCCAGTGGGTCTAGTCAAACTCATCGTAGCTGAGCCTCCACTTCCCAATTTGACCCCGAACCATCTTCTGGCATTACCATTAGGACCCCAGAAGAAATCAACTACCATGGCCTTCATAGGATCCTAGAGACCCTATCTGACAGACTCTATGATATCTACTATACCATCCAAAATCCTAAGGACCTATGAGATACCCTAGAGTGTAAGTATGGCCTAGATAATGCTGGAGTAAAACGCTTCAAAACATCAGACTTCAACAGTTTCAAAATGGTTGACTCAAAACCCATTAATGATCAGATTTTTGAGTTTGAGAACCTAGTCCAACACCTGAAGACTAATGGTTCCACCCTTGATGAAACCTTCCAAATAGCCTGTCTTATAGACAAACTGTCTGTTTCTTAGTCTGAGTTTTCCAAGCACCTAAGTCATACCCAAGGTGACCTAACCCTAACTCAAGTTCTAAACTTTATTAGAATTGAGGAGCAATATAGGCTCAGGGAAAAGGGATCCCTGAATCCAAACTCAATGTCAACAATATAGAGGGTCAACCATCCAAGCCATTCCAAAAATCTAGACATAAGTTTCAGAAGAAACCCTTCCATCCTGAGCCTAAACCCCCAATACTAAGAAGCCTTACCATAGCAACCACAATCCTAACCATCCCAAGGACCAAAAGAAGGAAGAAGTACGCTACTGCTATTTCTGCGGTCAGACCAATCACATGGCCAACTAATGCTTCTACAAGAAGAAAGCACCACCTCCAAATCCAAGAAGGAATAGTCCAACGCCACCCGGTTCCCAAGTCAACATGGTGACTTCTGAAGCTAGCTCTTATGGGACTGCTTTCAGGTCTGTTCTCTTCACCCCTGAAGTTAATATAACCTTTCAAGTATTTGATTAGTAGATTGATACAGGAGCTAACGTTCATGTGTGCTCTGATCAATCTTTGTTTTCCACCTATCAGGTCTCATGTGGAGGAGCTGTAAGCATGGGGAACAATGCTGAGGCTCGTGTGCTAGGGATATGATGAATCGACCTGAAGCTGACATCAAAGAAGACCCTAACCTTACACGGAGTCCACCACGTTCCGGAGATTATGAGGAATTAAATTAATGGGTCTTTATTAGTCCAACATGGCTATAAACTTGTATTCGAGTCCAATAAGGTTATAATCACCAAAGTAATAAATTTTATTAGAAAAGGATTTCTTTTGTGATGGTTTATTTAAATTGAATATATTCAATTCTTTTTCCACTATTTTGAATGTTGAGTCTTTGGCTACTTGGCATCAAAGACCGCGTCATGTGAACTATAATTTGATTAAGAAACTCATGACTCTAAACATCATTCCTAAATCCGTTACTAAGAATCTCGACAAGTGCGAGATATGCGTAGAAGCCAAACAACCTACGAAATCTTTCAAAACCATCGATCGAGACTCTAAGATACTTGAACTAATTCATAGCGATGTTTGTAATTCTGGAAGAATCTCAAGATATGGCAATAGATATTTTGTAACATTTATAGATGACGCTTCAAATTATTATCACATATACCTCATTAAGACTAAGAATGAAGTACTCAGTAAATTTATGATTTACAGAGCTCAGATTGAGAACCAATTAGATGAAAATATTAAGATCCTTAAGTCATACCGAGGAAGGGAATATACTTCAAATGAACTAAGTGAGTACTATGAAGATTATGGAATACTCCATGAGGTCACATCTCCTTACACTCCCTAATCCAATAGTATAGTGGAGAGAAAAAATAGGACCTTAATGAACATGGTCAATTCCATATTAATAAGCTATGGAGCACCAGATAACTTATGGGGGGAAGCCCTAATAACGGCCTGTTTTATCCTTAATCGTATTCCATTCAAACACAATGACTTAACCTCATACGAGGTATGAAAATATAGAAAACCTAACTTAGATTACCTAAAAGTATGGGGGTGCCTAGCTAAGGTAAAGATCCCCGATAACAAAAGAAAAAAGATAGGACCTAAGACTGTAGATGCCATCTTTATCGGCTACGCTTTAAACAGTAACACTAATCGATTTTTAGTGTTTAACTCTGAAATAAGCAATATAGCCAATAACACCATAATAGAGGCTAGAGATGCATCATACTTTAAAAATATATTTCCCTATAAGACTAAGATCAACACTAGGATCGATACCAATAATCAGGTCTCTAGTTCTAATCAGATAACCCAGATCGAACCTGTAGTCCAATTAGAACCTGAAGACTAAACTGAACCGGTAACCCAAACCGAACCTAAAAGAAGTAAACGTACCCGTGTAGAAAAAGTCTTTGATGACTTCTATGCACTTCTAGTGGAGGACTCTCACTCCACCTATTCAGATACAATGAAATCTATAAACTCACCCTTTTGGAAGAAAGCCATATATAACGAGATCCAATCCATACTTCAAAACCATACATGGGAACTCACCAATTTACCTCCTGGTTGTAAAACCATAGGATGTAAATGGGTGTTTAAGAAGAAACTTAGACCCGACGGTACCATAGATAAATTTAAAGCACAACTTGTAGCCAAAAGGGCTTTACCCAAAAACCTGGGGTAGACTACTTTGATGTCTACTCCCCTGTCGCTAGGATAACCACGATTAGGATCCTCGTTGTCTTAGCCTCAATCTATAAGCTAGTCATACATCAAATCGATATTAAGACTGTTTTCTTAAATGGCGACCTAAATGAGGAAATCTACATGGAACAACCCAAAGGACTTACTGCACTTGGATAAGAGAGAAAGGTGTGTAAGTTAATTCGATCCCTCTATGGACTTAAACAAGCCCCAAAATAATGGCACATGAAATTCGATAAAATTATCTTATCCTATGGATTCGATATCAATACAACAGATGAATGTATATACCATAAAGTATATGGTAATAATGTTGTCATCTTATGCTTGTATGTTGACGGTATCCTTATATTCAGATCAAATATACAAGTCATAAATGACATCAAACACTTTCTATACCAAAACTTTGATATGAAAGATCTAGGACAAGCCGACATTATCTTGAATACTAAGATCATTAGAAAGAAAAATGGACTAGTATTATCCCAATCCCATTATGTTGAGAAAATCCTTAGAAAATTTTATGGGGAAAATTTTCAAACCGCCTTGATCGGGAACCCCACCCCACAGCCTTGATTGAATGTGGATGTTAAGGGTGATATAGAGATTAGAGTGTAATGTAAGTATAAGGGGGAGAGAGATGATACGTCTCCGGGCGTGAGGTGCCACCTGATCTTCACTATAATATAAGTAAGGAGGGGGGAAGTGTTCTCTTGGCAGACCAAGAGAAGCTTTGTACAGTAGGGTTACATGGAGTAACTAAAAGATAACAAGAAGGGGAGAATTTAGCTCTAGCACCTGCTCTGGAATCCTCCTCCTTTGATCAAATTACCAACCCCCTGTCTGAAGGCTATGAGGGTCCTTTTATAACATAGGCATGTGCCCGATATGGCAGTGATGACATGGCACTGGTTCTGGGCCTCCTTGCTAGGTCGTTGTTCGGGCCCAATAAGGGGGAGGGCTTGATCTGCGGGCCCTGCAGAGTGGGCTCATGAGCCCGAGCGGGCTTACCCACTTGGGCCGTTGCGTGGACCTATGTGGCTCTAATCCAGTCCGATATAATTTTTGCACCCACAGTTACCCCCTCCCAGTCGGTTCAGGATGCCCTGAGTCGGCTGGGATTCTATGGTGCAAACGCCTTAGAATTCTAGCATGGTTGGCTATGGCCGTCGGACTCACGGTTCGTGTTAGCAGAGTCTCGATTCGAGTCACATGCCAAGCAAACGTGCTCATGCAAGATACTCATACGATCTTCTTTCCATATTTGTAGTCCTCCTGCTGATTTGGTTGCGATTCTGTATTTATTTGCATGGGCCGAAAAGTCTCAATTTTATAAATAGGTGTTTTTAAGAAATCAGAACGTTTTTCGACCGAGACTCATTCTCCTTCTGCTGACGCCGAGACCCATATGAAACATAAAGAACTAATAAAAAAATCAATCATTCAACTGAATCAAGTTCAGGGTCCAACCCCTAAACCTAATTAGCACAGCGCAGGCTCTCTAACTTTCTTCGCAAGATCCCTTGGTCCGGCTCCTCCGTCGTGCTTGCGAATACTTTTCCGGATCGTCTTTGTCCTCCAGGGCTCCGCTTACACTCCCGATGGTACATTACTTTGGCATATCTTTCTTCTCGATCTGTAACCAAAAAAGTTCTAGTACGCTTCGAGCAAGTGCTCGCTTATACATAATTTTCTAAAAAAAAAAAAACACACCTAGAAAAAAGCCATGGGAACCGAGGATGGTCAACCCCCATTACTCGCCCAATCTAAGGCTCTAAAACCTATCCACACACATAGAAAACAAATCCAAACAAAGGCTAACACAGGGTCCGACCCCTGGTAGCAAGTAAATATTTATCTAGATCAATTTTATAGTGACGCCCTGTAAGCACGATTCATAGAACAAGCAACATATATACATATGCATGATCTAAGCGTAGGAACCTCGATGAAATCACACACTCATCATGCGCACACATGATGGTTTCATGGAAAGTCATAAAAAATACACCACTAGCGAAGCTCTGATACCAATTGTTGGAAATAATCCTATGATAGAGGCACTACAAAAAAAACAGTTATTACCGACGGACAATATCCGTCGATAATATTAGTTTTCCGTCGGTAAATATATATAGCGACGGACTTAATTTCCGTCGCTAGTCTGTCGGGAAAAAAGGTGTCGGGAAAAAGATGCGACAGACTAAATATTTTCGTCGGTAATAATAATTAATACCGACGGTAATATTTGAACAATTAAAAATGAATATAATATATTATGGCCGACGGAAACTAATTATTCGTCGGCAATATATAAGATTTTTACCGACAGTTATAATTTTCACCGTCGGTATTGATATATATATTACCGACGGATCTATATCTAATTGTCGGTAATAATATATATATTACCGACGGATATATATTATCCGTCGGTAATTTATTAATAAATTAAAAAAAATAAAAACTTTATTACCGACGGAATATTTAATTTCCGTCGGTAATAAGTATGTTTTTTTTAATAAAATTACCTAAATAATGTTATTTAATTCCTGTGATTTACAACAATACCACAATATATTACCACAATTTATCAAATATTACCACAATTTATAAAATATTACCGTAAATTATCAAATATTACCTAAATTTATAAAATATTACAGTAAATTATCAAATATTACCACAATACCCGACAATTATAACAATACCCGACAATTATAGACAAGAACAAAAAATAACCACATATTACAAAATAATATTTACACAATCCAAAACTGAAAGATGATGCATGCCCTATCTCAACCACCCCACGCGGCCCGCCACTAACGCTGGTGCTCTCATCGATCCCCTGACGCCGCCCGGCTCCTGCAATTAACATGTATTTGTTAAAAAAATGGTTTATATCTATAACTGAGTCTAAGCGTTAAAAAATCATAAGTTAGCGTGTTTCGGCTTTGAAATATATTTGGATTCGATCGGATCGGCATCCGATAATTCATAATTTGAACTTGGAATTATTCCGTATTTCGGACTTATGAGCGAGTTCTAATTGGATATTTGACCAATTTACGATCCGATTCACCGATTTAGAGTCTAAGTGTTGGAAAATCATAAGTTAGCGTGTTTCGGATTTGAAATAGGTTTGGATTCGATCGGATCATCATCGGATCGACATCCGATAATTCGAACTTAGAATTATTCCGTATTTCGGACTTGTGAGCGAGTTTTAAATGGATATTTGAACAATTTACGCTCTGATTGACCAATTTAGAGTCTAAGTGTTGGAAAATCATAAGTTAGCGTGTTTCGGATTTGAAATAGGTTTGGATTCGATCGGATCGTCATCGGATCGACATCCGATAATTATAACTTGGAATTATTCCGTATTTCGGACTTGCGAGCGAGTTCTAATTGGATATTTGAACAATTTACGCTCCGATTTATCGATTTAGAGTCTAAGTGTTGGAAAATCATAAGTTAGCGTGTTTCGGATTTGAAATAGGTTTGGATTCGATCGGATCGACATCGGATCGGCATCCGATAATTCAAACTTGGAATTATTCTGTATTTCGGACTTGCGAGCGAGTTCTAATTGGATATTTGAACAATTTACGCTCCGATTCACCGATTTAGAGTCTAAGCGTTGGAAAATCTTAAGTTAGCATGTTTCGGATTTGAAATAGGTTTGGATTCGATCGGATCATCATCGGATCGACATCCGATAATTCGTACTTGGAATTATTCCGTGTTTCGGACTTGCGAGCAAGTTCTAATTGGATATTTGAACAATTTACGCTCCGATTCACCGATTTAGAGTCTAAGTGTTGGAAAATCATAAATTAGCGTGTTTCGAATTTGAAATAGGTTTGGATTCGATCGGATCGTCATCGGATCGATATCCGATAATTCGTACATGGAATTATTCCGTATTTCGGACTTGCGAGCGAGTTCTAATTGGATATTTGAACAATTTACGCTCCGATTCACCGATTTAGAGTCTAAGTATTGGAAAATCATAAATTAGCGTGTTTCGGATTTGAAATAGGTTTGGATTCGATCGGATCGTCCTCGGATCGGCATCCGATAATTTGAACTTGGAATTATTCCATATTTCGGACTTGCGAGCGAGTTCTAAATGGATATTTGAACAATTTACGCTCTGATTCACCGATTTAGAGTCTAAGTGTTGGAAAATCATAACTTAGCGTGTTTCGGATTTGAAATAGGTTTGTATTCGATCGGATCGTCATCGGATCGACATCCGATAATTCGTACTTGGAATTATTCCGTATTTCGGACTTGCGAGCGAGTTCTAATTGGATATTTGAATAATTTACGCTCCGATTCACCGATTTAGAGTCTAAGTGTTGGAAAATCATAACTTAGCATGTTTCGGATTTGAAATAGGTTTGGATTCGATCGGATCGTCATCGGATCGGCATTCAATAATTCAAACTTGGAATTATTCTGTATTTTGGACTTGTGAGCGAGTTCTAATTGGATATTTGAACAATTTACGCTCCGATTCACCGATTTAGAGTCTAAGTGTTGGAAAATCATAAATTAGTGTGTTTCGGATTTGAAATAGGTTTGGATTCGATCGGATCGTCATCGGATCGGCATTCGATAATTCGAACTTGGAATTATTCCATATTTCGGACTTGCGAGCGAGTTCTAATTGGATATTTGAACAATTTACGCTCTGGTTCACCGATTTAGAGTCTAAGTGTTGGAAAATCATAAGTTAGCGTGTTTCGGATTTGAAATAGGTTTGGATTCGATCGGATCGTCATCGGATCGACATCCGATAATTCGTACTTGGAATTATTCCGTATTTTGGACTTGCGAGGTAGTTCTAATTGGATATTTGAACAATTTACGCTCCGATTCACCGATTTAGAGTCTAAGTGTTGGAAAATCATAAGTTAGCGTGTTTCGGATTTGAAATAGGTTTGGATTCGATCGGATCGTCATCGGATCGACATCCGATAATTCGACCTTGGAATTATTCCGTATTACGGACTTGCGAGCGAGTTCTAATTGGATATTTGAACAATTTACGCTCCGATTCACCGATTTAGAGTCTAAGTGTTGGAAAATGATAACTTAGCGTGTTTCGGATTTGAAATAGGTTTGGATTTGATCGGATCGTCATCAGATCGGCATCCGATAATTCGTACTTGGAATTATTCCGTATTTCGGACTTGCGAGCGAGTTCTAATTGGATATTTGAATAATTTATGCTCTGATTCACCGATTTAGAGTCTAAGTGTTGGAAAATCATAAATTAGCGTGTTTCGGATTTGAAATAGGTTTGGATTCGATCGGATCGTCATCGGATCGGCATCCGATAATTCGTACATAGAATTATTCCGTATTTCGGACTTACGAGTGAGTTCTAAATGGATATTTGAACAATTTACGCTCCGATTCACCGATTTACAGTCTAAGTGTTGGAAAATTATAAGTTAGTGTGTTTCGGATTTGAAATAGGTTTGGATTCGATCAGATTGTCATCCGATAATTCGTACTTGGAATTATTCTGTATTTCGAACTTGCGAGCGAGTTCTTCTTTTTTTTTTTTTTTTAAGAGGTAAAAAACGAATTTATAAAAGAAAAACAAGAGCGGTTACAGACCACGGCTTAACTCTAGGTGAGTAAGCAGGACAACAGGCCAAATAGGGCCACACACCGGCACCTAGCCCAAAAAGAAAGCCAGAAAAGATAAAAGAAACACCAGCTCCAACAAGTGAGCCACTGGACACCAACAAATGGAAAGCTACCGCAAAGTTTAAACTGTTATCGGAAACAACCAAAACCCCCACCATCCAGGTCGCGAACCATCTGAGATACAACCCAAACCAATCCCACCATACTGTTTAACACGAACCGACAAAACTCCACGAACTGAGGAACTGAAGAAAAGCACGCAAATCAGCGTTTGCTCCTAGTAGATCTGTCACACACCACTTTTGGCCAACTTACCTTAGTTCGCTTCCCATCACTAGCAGCAGTTAATTGTTCATCCTGCTGGGTAGCTAAGTCATCCACACTTGCCAAAAGCTCTTCCTTGAGCACAAGAGTTCAGGTCAACTCCATCATCACCATCCCCACTTTGCCAACCAATGCCCAGCAGGGACAAAATCCTATGATTGATGCGTAAGAAATCAATATGATAATCAGGATAATCATACAAGATCTCCTCCATGAATTCCTTCTGTTCCTGGGGATCTAAGAAAAACTTACCCTCCATTTGACCATGGCTCTTTTGAAGTTTCATCACGAACGATTTAAGTATCGCAGCCTCTTATGTAGTATGCTTGAACTTTAGAAAAGCTTTAGTTAGGTTGAGCCCTTTCAATTTGCTCCTCATACACGGGTCCACAGAAGGCCCACCAAGATCGTCAACCATAATTACAGCAGCTGGCTCTGTAATACCAGCATCTTTACCACCAGCAGTCACTGTAACACCAACAGACTCTGAAACAGCAGCACCCCCAACAGACTTTGAAACAAGACCACAGACTACATCATCACCCCCAACAGACTCTGAAACAGCAGCAACTCTATCGCCAACATTAACAGCAGCATCGTCTTTGCCACCAGAATCTGTTACCACAGCATCAGCAATAGACTCTGACACAACAACATCCACACCAGCAAAATGCTCTGTTGCAACAGCATCAGTAGCTCTCACAGGCTCTGCAGAACTCTCACTATGCGTAACATTGATTACAGCTTCACCCAAAGTTGCATCTCCAGCCCCTTCTGCATGAATAACAACACCACCAGCTCCAGCCATAGCAGCATCCTCTGCAAGTGTAACAGAACAAACAGCATCCATTGCACCTTGCGTAACATCTGCAAAAGCTGTAGGTGCCCAAGCCAGCACCAGCACCACAGCCTACAACATCACTGAAATTGTCAACCCCAACCACTCCTTCCTCATCAAGAGCTGAAAACCGGGAACTAGTAGGCAAGGGAGTCGTCACCATTAAGTTAGGCATCCTCGACTTAACAGGTGCCCCACCAATGTCCTGCCATCCTTCTTCTACAACTCCCTTACCTTTGGAGGATGATGGATTACTCTCTTGGGGAATCTAATTGTATATTTGAACAATTTACGCTCCGATTCACCGATTTAGAGTCTAAGTGTTGGAAAATCATAAGTTAGCGTGTTTCGGATTTGAAATAGGTTTGGATTCGATCGGATCGTCATCAGATCGACATCCGATAATTCGTACTTGGAATTATTCCGTATTTCAAACTTGCGAGCGAGTTCTAATTGGATATTTGAACAATTTACTCTCCGATTCACCGATTTAGAGTCTAAGTGTTGAAAAATGATAACTTAGCGTGTTTCGGATTTGAAATAGGTTTGGATTCGATCAGATCGTCATCGGATCGGCATCCGATAATTCGTACTTAGAATTATTCCATATTTCGGACTTGCGAGCGAGTTCTAATTGGATATTTGAATAATTTACGCTCCGATTCACCGATTTAGAGTCTAAGTGTTGGAAAATGATAAGTTAGCGTGTTTCGGATATGAAATTAGTTTGGATTCGATCGGATAGTCATCGGATCAGCATCCAATAATTCGAACTTGGAATTATTCCGTATTTCGGACTTGTGAGCGAGTTCTAATTGGATATTTAAATAATTTACGCTCAGATTCACCGATTTAGAGTCTAAGTGTTGGAAAATCATAAATTAGCGTGTTTCGGATTTGAAATAGGTTTGGATTCGATCGGATCATCATCGGATCGGCATCCGATAATTTGAACTTGGAATTATTTCGTATTTCGGACTTGCGAGCGAGATCTAATTGGATATTTGAACAATTTACGCTCCGATTCACCGATTTAGAGTCTAAGTGTTGGAAAATCATAAGTGAGCGTGTTTCGGATTTGAAATAGGTTTGGATTCGATCGGATCGTCATCGGATCAGCATCCGATAATTCGAACTTGGAATTATTCCGTATTTCGGACTTGCGAGCGAGTTCTAAATGGATATTTGAACAATTTACGCTATGATTCACCGATTTAGAGTCTAAGTGTTGGAAAATCATAACTTAGCGTGTTTCGGATTTGAAATAGGTTTGGATTCGATCGGATCGTCATCGGATCGACATCCGATAATTCGTAATTGGAATTATTCCGTATTTCGGACTTGTGAGCGAGTTCTAAATAGATATTTGAACAATTTACGCTCTGATTCACCAAATTAGAGTCTAATTTTTGGAAAATCATAACTTAGCGTGTTTCGGATTTGAAATAGGTTTGGATTCGATCGGATCGTCATCGGATCAGCATCCGATAATTCGTACTTGGAATTATTCTGTATTTCGGACTTGCGAGCGAGTTCTAATTGGATATTTGAACAATTTACGCTCCGATTCACCGATTTAGAGTCTAAGTGTTGGAAAATGATAACTTAGCGTGTTTCGGATTTGAAATAGGTTTGGATTCGATCAGATCGTCATCGGATCGGCATCCGATAATTCGTACTTAGAATTATTCTATATTTCGGACTTGCGAGCGAGTTCTAATTGGATATTTGAACAATTTACGCTCCGGTTCACCGATTTAGAGTCTAAGTGTTGGAAAATCATAAATTAGCGTGTTTCGGATTTGAAATAGGTTTGGATTCGATCGGATCGGCATCGGATCGGCATTCGATAATTTGAACTTGAAATTATTCCGTATTTCGGACTTGCGAGTGAGTTCTAATTGGATATTTGAACAATTTACGCTCTGATTCACCGATTTAGAGTCTAAGTGTTGGAAAATCATAAGTTAGCGTGTTTCGGATTTGAAATAGGTTTGGATTCGATCGGATCGTCATCGGATCGGCATCCGATAATTCGAACTTGGAATTATTTCGTATTTCGGACTTGCGAGCAAGTTCTAAATGGATATTTGAACAATTTTCGCTCCGATTCACCGATTTAGAGTCTAAGTGTTGGAAAATCATAACTTAGCGTGTTTCGGATTTTAAATAGGTTTGAATTCGATCGGATCGTCATCGGATCAGCATCCGATAATTCGAACTTAGAATTATTCCGTATTTCGGACTTGCGAGCTAGTTCTAAATGGATATTTGAACAATTTACGCTCCGATTCACCGATTTAGAGTCTAAGTATTGGAAAATCATAACTTAACATATTTCGAATTTGAAATAGGTTTGGATTCGATCGGATCGTCATCGGATCGACATCCGATAATTCGAACTTGGAATTATTCCGTATTTCGGACTTGCGAGCGAGTTCTAATTGGATATTTGAATAATTTACGCTCCGATTCACCGATTTAGAGTCTAAGTGTTGGAAAATCATAAATTAGTGTGTTTCGGATTTGAAATAAGTTTGGATTCGATCGGATCGTCATCGGATCGGCATCCGATAATTCGAACTTGGAATTATTCCATATTTCGGACTTGCGAGCGAGTTCTAATTGGATATTTGAACAATTTACGCTCCGGTTCACCGATTTAGAGTCTAAGTGTTGGAAAATTATAAGTTAGCGTGTTTCGGATTTGAAATAGGTTTGGATTCGATCGGATCGTCATCGGATCGACATCTGATAATTTGTACTTGGAATTATTTCGTATTTCGGACTTGCGAGTTAGTTCTAATTGGATATTTGAATAATTTACGCTCTGATTCACCGATTTAGAGTCTAAGTTTTGGAAAATCATAAGTTAGCGTGTTTCGGATTTGAAATAGGTTTGGATTCGATCAGATCGTCATCGGATCGACATCCGATAATTCGGACTTGGAATTTTTCCGTTTTTCGGACTTGCGAGCGAGTTCTAATTGGATATTTGAACAATTTACGCTCCGATTCACCGATTTAGAGTCTAAGTGTTGGAAAATGATAACTTAGCATGTTTCGGATTTGAAATAGGTTTGGATTCGATCGGATCGTCATCAGATCGGCATTCGATAATTCGTACTTGGAATTATTCTGTATTTCGGATTTGCGAGCGAGTTCTAATTGGATATTTGAACAATTTATGCTCCGATTCATCGATTTAGAGTCTAAGTGTTGGAAAATCATAAATTAGCGTGTTTCGGATTAGAAATAGGTTTGGATTTGATCGGATCATCATCAGATCGGCATCCGATAATTCGTACTTGGAATTATTCCGTATTTCGGACTTGCGAGCGAGTTCTAATTGGATATTTGAATAATTTACTCTCCGATTCACCGATTTAGAGTCTAAGTGTTGGAAAATCATAAGTTAGCGTGTTTCGGATTTGAAATAGGTTTGGATTCGATCGGATCGTCATCGGATCGGTATCCGATAATTCGAATTTGGAATTTTTCTGTATTTCGGACTTGCGAGCGAGTTCTAAATGGATATTTGAACAATTTACGCTCCGATTCCCCGATTTAGAGTCTAAGTATTGGAAAATCATAACTTAGCGTGTTTCGGATTTGAAATAGGTTTAGATTCGATCGGATCGTCAACGGATCGGCATCCGATAATTCGAACTTGGAATTATTCCGTATTTCGGACTTGCGAGCGAGTTCTAAATGGATATTTGAACAATTTACGCTCTGATTCACCGATTTAGAGTCTAAGTGTTGGAAAATCATAACTTAGCGTGTTTCAGATTTGAAATAGGTTTGGATTCGATCGGATTGTCATCGGATCGGCATTCGATAATTCGAACTTGGAATTATTCTGTATTTCGGACTTACGATCAAGTTCTAATTGGATATTTGAACAATTTACGCTCCGATTCACCGATTTAGAGTCTAAGTGTTGGAAAATCATAAATTAGCGTGTTTCGGATTTGAAATAGGTTTGGATTCGATCGGATCATCATCGGATCGGAATTCGATAATTCGAACTTGGAATTATTCTGTATTTCGGACTTGCGAGCGAGTTCTAATTGGATATTTGAACAATTTACGCTCCGATTCACCGATTTAGAGTTTAAGTGTTGGAAAATCATAAGTTAGCGTGTTTCGGATTTGACATAGGTTTGGATTCAATCGGATCGGCATCGGATCGATATCCGATAATTCGTATTTGGAATTATTCAGTATTTCGGACTTGCAAGCGAGTTCTAATTGGATATTTGAACAATTTACACTCCGATTCACCGATTTAGAGTCTAAGTGTTGGAAAATCACAAGTTAGCGTGTTTCGGATTTGAAATAGGTTTGGATTCGATCGGATCGTTATCGGATCGACATCCGATAATTCGTACTTGGAATTATTTCGTATTTCAGACTTGCGTGCGAGTTCTAATTGGATATTTAAACAATTTACGCTCCGATTCACCGATTTAGAGTCTAAGTGTTGGAAAATCATAACTTAGCTTGTTTCGGATTTGAAATAGGTTTGGACTCGATCAGATCGTCATCGGATCGGCATCCGATAACTCGAACTTGGAATTATTCCGTATTTTGGACTTGCGAGCGAGTTCTAAATGGATATTTGAACAATTTACACTACGATTCACCGATTTAGAGTCTAAGTGTTGGAAAATCATAAGTTAGCGTGTTTCGGATTTGAAATAGGTTTGGATTCGATCGGATCGTCATCGGATCGGCATCCGATAATTCGAACTTGGAATTATTTCGTATTTCGGACTTGCGAGCAAGTTCTAAATGGATATTTGAACAATTTTCGCTCCGATTCACCGATTTAGAGTCTAAGTGTTGGAAAATCATAACTTAGCGTGTTTCGGATTTTAAATAGGTTTGAATTCGATCGGATCGTCATCGGATCAGCATCCGATAATTCGAACTTAGAATTATTCCGTATTTCGGACTTGCGAGCTAGTTCTAAATGGATATTTGAACAATTTACGCTCCGATTCACCGATTTAGAGTCTAAGTGTTGGAAAATCATAAGTGTGATAATATGATCTAAACTTAAATTAGTAAGATTCATATTTTTTACTAATATTATAAAGATTAGTAAGTACTTGATCATGAGCATGAGCCACTGCTAGACCGGCTTATGAAGTCATTAAGCCGACGCTCCAGTTCCCTGCGAGCTTCTCTTTCCTCATCGAGGGCCTTCTTCTCCGTCTCAACCCTCTGCTTGAGGGCCTGCCTCTGCTCTCGCTCCGCCTCAACCCTCTGCTCGAGGGCCTACCTCTGTTCTCGCTTCGCGTCTAACGCAGACTGCAACTGAGTGAGAGCACCGGTCTGGGTGTCCCGTGCCCTCGAGCGCATACCCTCTCGTCCAAAGTAGGAGGAGGGTGTGACTCCAAGGCCCGTACAGAGGACACAGCCATGCGTGGCAGGTCTGAGCACAGTATCCATCGCTGAGTCGACAGATACTGAGCTGGAGGAGGAGCCAGCCTCGCCCGACGGGGTCACCAGAAGTCGCATCCTCTCATAAATGAAAACAACCAATGATATTCAATGATATTTTATGGCATACGTATAAGAATATATTAATAGTAATTTAATTACTTACCACTTGCGAGGCAACCCTGTCGTCCAGAAATGCCCCAACGGTACGCCACCTTCTAGAGGACTCAAAAAGTTCAATCTGATTAGGCTCGTGGCCCAAGGATTGTGTCTGTTGGATATATAAAATAAATAGATGAGTTAATATAACATGTATAGAGCTTTAAATAATAACAATGTTTATATCATTTACCAGCTGCTGGGCAAGCTGGGGCATGGAGTTCCTCCCCTTCACTGGAGCAGGTGTCGTCGAGGCATTTCTATTCTGCTTGCCTTTACGTGAACTCGCCTGTGTCAATCGATTAAATTTTGAAACATCAATAAAAATTTTTAGTATAACATTAAAACAAGTACGAATCAACAAAATTATAATTATACCTGAAAGTGAGGGGTGGCCCAGTGAGCGACCAAAAACTGTAGAACGTGTAGCGATGGTGCGTCTCTCGTCCCGGCCACAACGTGTAACTCCTCAGCCGGCTGGCCGACCAAGTAACCGTAGAGCTGGTAAAGCTCATGACGGTAATCCCTGTACCGCTCATCTATCATCTTCCACAAGTCCTCCCGAAGGGTATCGGTTTCCATGTTCTCCCATTTAAATTTTCTCCTGTAAAATCAATTTAGAAACAAGTCATTTTATCAAATCAAATTATAAAGAAGTACGATATTATTCTAAATTGCTTTAATGAAACTAACGTACCAAAAACACCTGATACATCCTCTCCTTATCAAATCAATGTTCTTCCACCCCCTTAACCCCACAATCGGGGCATTCCTTTCCTCCCGTACTATAATACCGACCCACGTGGCGGCGTCAGAAGCGTGCTCGCCCACAAAGGTCCTACCGCTCCACTGTACGGAAAGTGGCTCGCGTAAGGTCGACAAGCGCCGGGCCGTCGTCATGCCCCGATCGCCTACGTGCCTAGTGATCCTCGACCCTGCAAATAAAATATACATCAGTACTGAACAAGTATTTACAACATGTATAAAACTTTAGATCTAAACATTACCTGTGGGCGTAGACGCTGTAGCCGAGTGCTGAGCACTGCTCGAAGCTCTGGAGGTTGCGACCACATCAGGAGCTGGTGTGGAGAGAGGAAAAGCACTACCAGATCCGGACGGCTCGGCCTCGGACCCTGGGGTGGCAGCCGGAGCGCTCTGAGCTACCCCACCCCTGCCTCTACGAACCCTCGATCGTGATGCCATCTGAAACAGTTTAATTTATATATGAAACAATAAGATTTACATATAAAACAATATGAAACAGTTTGACTTACGTATGAAACAGTATGATTTATAAAACAATATGAAATAGTTTGATTTATATATGAAACGGTATGATTTACATATGAAACAGTTTGATTTACATATGAAACAGTATAAAATAATATAATATACATATGAAACAATATGATTTATATATGAAACAATTTGATTTAAGTATGAAACAATTTGATTTACATACGGTCTATTCATTTTCTGTCTCATCTCTGTCACTCTCATCGCATCCCTCTTCTATCATTTGATCTGCATTCGCTGTCCAGTTTATATTGTCGACCTCTTCATTTTCGTCGTGCACTGCGTCGACAATGATTATCTCATCATTTTGGTATGCATCCAAATTATCATCGACGACCCCTGCATCCTTGTCACCCATGTCATAAAAATCTCTGGGTGGTGACCTGACTATAATTTGCTAACCTGGAGAGGTATTATCCGGTGCATAAAATATATGTTCCGCTTGAGAGGCAAGAATGAATGGATCTTGATATTGGGTATTCAATCTCTTGCCAGTGTTGATGCTGATAAAACCGTATTTGTCGATATTATAACTAGCCCCGCGATTATTAACATCATACCAATCGCATTTGAATAATACGATCCGATTTTGGCCAAGGAATTTAATCTCGAGAATCTCGTTGAGGACGCCATAAAAGTCGATATTTCTTAATTTTGCTTGCTCACTGTTGACGACAACCCCACTATTTTGGGTTCTTCGTGATTTTTCACTATCTTTCGTCTGAAATCTACAACCGTTCACGATATAACCATCATACGATATTGCGTCTTGCAAAGGACTACAAGATAAGCGCCAGAGATTCTCATTCATCAGCGGATCGTGGTTGTCATGCAGCTCTTGTGCCTATAATAACCACATGACATTCATGATATGAACACATAATTATTGTTCGGTAATGGATGTCAATAAACTTCAGTAATGATGTGAATACTTACGTGTTTCTCGAACCACGATGGGAATTCACGATCATGAATTTGTGGAGCATTTCGAGTACCCCGATTATTAATGATGGCTTTATGCTTCCTGTTTTACAGGTTTGAATTAGATTATAATTAGCACATATACTTAATGAATGGACTGAAAGAATAAGTAAATGATCGTAAAATGCTTACTCAATGAATGGCCACACTTTATCATATTAGCGCAACACATACATATGTGCCTGTTGAATCTCATCTACAGACAATCGACGGGTTTTACCTCCTCCTACCGGTCTACCCATTTCGGTAAATATAGACATACCCTCATCAAAGTCTATTGGACCACCGTCATAGTTCCGCTCAAGTTGATTGAATTGTGTGTCTATACCATGTAGGTATCTTGAGCAGAATGTTAGACATTCTTCTGCTAGGTATTCTTCAGCAATTGATCCCTTCGGACGACTTTTATTACGAACATATGATTTCAATGTTCGCAAGTACCTAATTTGAGAAAAATAATTATGGACAAATACATCAAGAACGATCAAATACATTAAAAATGAGACGAGATGATTACCTCTCGATAAAATACATCCAGCGGTAATAAACTGGGCCATCGAGTTTGGCCTCATTTGCCAAGTTAATGATCAAATGCGCCATGACATCAAAGAAGGAAGGTGAAAGTATCATCTCTAGCTTGCACAATATGATCGCAATATCCCTCTCCATCTGATCAAGTTGGTCCAGTCTAAGTACCTTCGAGCACAACTGTCTGAAAAAAGTACTGAGCTCAATTAACGGACCGGACACTTGTTCGGTTAAATTCCCACGTATAGCAAGAGATAACAATCGCTGCATAAGAACATGACAATCGTGGCTCTTTAATCCAGACAACTTTCGGCCGTTTTCTTACACGCATCGTGCGATATTCGAAGAATAACCGTCTGGCGTTTTCACAGACCGTAGGAATGCACATAAGGCTGCCTTTTGCTGTGAGCTCATGGTGTAGCATACAACTGGCAACACATACTTATCTCCAATCTTTTGGGGATGAAGTGATTTTCGGATGCCCAACTCCTTAAGATCGAGACGAGATTTAAGATTATCCTTCGTCTTACCGTCGAGATTCAGTAGTGTTCCTATAATATTGTCACACATATTTTTCTCAATATGCATGACATCCAAGTTATGCCGCAAGAGTAGGCTGCTCCAGTACGGTAGTTTAAAGAAAATACTCTTCTTCTTCCAGTTATGCTCACGCGTAGAATCTTCATACGTTCTCTTCTTTTTACCTTTCCCAAGTGCCACGGCATCAAGCTGATCCAATTCGCACAAGACTTCTACCCCCGAAAGCTGCTCCGGGGCCTTTGCAAGTTCCTTCTTGCCGTTGAACGTTCTTTTGTTTTGCCTCCACTTATAGCCGTCAACAAGGAATCTTTGATGGCCCATATAACAGAACTTGCCTCCGTTCTTCAACCATAATGAATCTGTCTCCTTATTGCATGTAGGGCATGCCAATTTTCCTTTAGTACTCCACCCGGATAAGTTGGCATATGCAGGAAAATCATTGATGGTCCATAGAAGTGCCGCATGCATCCAAAAATTCTACCGTAACGAGGCATCATACGTATCGGCCCCAACTTCCCATAACTCGTTCAACTCCTCAATCAACGGCTGCAAGTAAACGTCAATATCATTACCAGGCAACCTGGGTCCGGGAATGAGCAAGGAGAGCATGGTGTATGGCTTTTTCAAGCACATCCCGGGAGGCAAATTGTATGGAACTAGGACAACTGGCCAAATGTTGTACGACACACTCATATTCCAAAGGGATTGAAGCCATCGCTAGCAAGCCCTAACCTGACGTTGCGAACTTCACATGCGAATTCAGGATAGGTATGATCAAAATCTTTCCACGTCAGAGAGTCAGTCGGATGTCTCATAACCCCGTCATCTGTACGTTCTCGTGCATGCCACCTCATGTGCTCAGCAGTCTTCGATAACATAAACAACTTCTAAAGCCTGTCCCTAAGTGGGAAGTATAGGAGAAACTTTGCATATACATTTTTCTTCCTTCGATTGGTACTAGACTCGGCATCCGTCTTTTTATATCTCGTTACTCCGCATATGTGGCATGACCGCGCATTTCGTACTCTTTCCGGTACAACATACAATCATTCACGCATGCATCAATTTTCTCATAACCCAAACTGAGATCTTTAATTGTCTTCTTCGTCTCGTAGAATGATTTCGGTACTGTCTCACCCATAGGAAAAGCCTCTTTCAGCAACTCTACCAACATATTAAATGACTTATTACTCCAACCATTGAGGCACTTCAAATGAAGAAACTTTACAGTGAAAGAGAGTTTTGAAAACTTCTCACACCCCGGGTATAGAGGTTGTTCGGCATCTTTAAGCAATCTGTAGAACTTGTCCGCTTCAATATTGGGCTGATCACCTGATGGTGTTTCCGTGCCTATTCCACCTTGCAAATCATGTATCATACCCTGCATGTCATCGTCATCGTCTGTATTAATATTATCATCATCGATCACTGTGTTTGCAGTTTCACAGTGAGCTGCCATGGGGACTGCATCTAGCTCCTCACCGTGCGAGAACCAACGGGTATAGCTAATATCAATGCCACGCATTACCAGATTAACCTCACATTCATCTTGAACCTTCCTAGTCACCCTTCTGCAGTCTATACAGGGACACACAATTTTTCCATCAAGCGGTGCAAGACGGTCAAATACAAAATCCAGAAATTTCCTGACTCCTTCTCTTTACTCTTGGCTCATGTGATTCGAATTACGCATCCAACTCTTATCGATCGAAGACATCTTCGTCTATCTGGCTATACAACACCTGAAGTAATTTCAAACAATGTTATAAGACTCCGCACAAATTCGGTTTCGGTTTCCAGGTATGGAACACGGAACCGAAACTTCTACAGGTCATCCACATCCCTAATGGATGGGAAAAATCTTTATATTTCGACTGTGAAGAGTATTTTGGGGATAAAAATGAAGCCTAATGGTTAAAACTTTAAGGAGGAAGGTCAACATGCCGACGGAGCATAGTTATAGTTGAAAGGGTCAAGTCATGGGTGGATCTAATAGTTGGCTCGGCCGGGCTATAGCCCGGCCGAGTTTTGAGAAAAATTATCCCATATATATTATTAAGAACATGTCTCAGTCCGCCTCAACCAAGACCTCAGCCTACGTGAATCACTATCACCTCTGAGTCCTCACGAAACGTGAATCGCTATCGCCTCTGAGTCCTCACGAAACGTGAATCGCTGCCAAAAACACTTAACCCCCCTATAGTTTACTTTGTTCCAAAACGCTCCCTAAGTTTGAAATGTTAGCACAATACTCCTTTTGTCAAATACTTAATTTCTCACTTTGTAATTGTAATTTGACTTCAATGGGGCAAAATGTAATTAGACTTCAATGGGGCAAAATGTAATTAGACTTCAATGGGGCAAAATGTAATTAGACTACAATTAACTGACATCCAAAACGAATGATTTCAAAATATTCCTTTATTCGACTGTTATTTTATTAATCTAAAGAGAAAACAAGTGATTTATAAATAGTTTTAATTACTTAAATTGTCATCTTTATTGAACATGAATTTAATCCAAAACAAACACAAACATAACCCGAATCTAACTTTAAGCTAAAATATTTTTGAGCTAAATTTTTGAGCTAAAATAAATGATTTTTATTTTTGAGCTAAAATTGAATGGGGGAAAATATTTTTGAGCTAAATTTGACTTTGCCTAACTAGGGGGAAGAGAGGGTGGAGGAGGAGGAGGAGGAGCTCACCGGAGTCCACAGGAGGAGGAGGAGGAGGAGCTCACCGGCGCGCAAGAGAGGGGAGGGGTGGCCGGCCGGAGGAACGCGAGGGAGGCCGGGGAGGGGGGGAGGGAGGCCGGGGAGGGGGGGATGGGGTAGATTTAGAGAGAGAGAGAGAGAGAGAGAGGGCGGCCGGGGAGGGATCAAAACAGAACAGATCGAAGGGGATCGCGGAAGTTAATTATAACAGGATTTTTACCGACGGTAGGTTTTACTTCCGTCGGTAAAAATACACTTTTTACCGACGGTACACTACTATCCGTCGGTAAAAACCTACGACAAAACTCAGGGTTTCATTTTTTCCAGAGAGCCTGTTTTTACCCTGAGTTTCGTCGTGGCGTTTTACCGACGGACATTATTTATCCGTCGGTATAAATCTATTATACCGACGGATAAATAATGTCCGTCGGTAATATTCTACGACGAAACTCAGGGTTTTATTTTTTTCAGAGAGCCAATTTTTACCCTGAGTTTCGTCGTGGCATTTTACCGACGGACATTATTTATCCGTCGGTATAATAGATTTATACCGACGAATAAATAATATCCGTCGGTAAAGTTCGACGACAAAACTTACCCTGAGTTTTGTCGTTGCTTTATACCGACGGATATTTTATATCTGTCGGTATAAAGTAATTGTACCGACGAAATTATTTATTCCATCGGTATAAAAAATTAAAAAAATCGAAGTTATAATACCGACGGAAATTAGTTTGACCGTCAGTATAAATAATATTATTACCGACGGTTATTAAAATATCCGTCGGTAAAGAACCTATTTCTTGTAGTGAGGCTCACAGTGGAAGCGATTAAGTGGTCGAAAGATCATTCGTGGTGCACGTTACACGATTAAAACTTTCATTGAAACTAATCTACATGTGCATGCATGTGTGTATGCATGTGATTCGAACACCCTAACGATAATCTAGCGTAATGATTATCTAGCATACATGCTAATCATAGAACTCTCTAGATCTATATGTTAGAATATATATACCTTCGTTCGGATCTTTTAACCGCAGAGAATTATCTTCTTTGTCGATGGAGACAGAAGATTGTTCCCGAAGAAGTTGATTGTATGCCGAAAGATGATGCCTTCTTGTTCACCCGGTCTATCATAGTAAACGGAACGTCGCTCTTATATCTCTGAGTGCCTTCGAAGAATAACACTACTCCTTCTCTAAAACTCCACGCGAGGAAGACGAAGTCGCAAGCGAGGAAGTAGAGAGAGATGGGAGAGAGAACTAGAGAGAAAAGAGTAGAAGGGGGTTCGGGTATGGGCACCTTCTTAAGCCAACCCCCCTTCCCTTTTGCTCTTTTATAAGGCCGGCCTACCCTTTTTGGATTAGGATTCAAAGGGGATAGGATTAACCCCTTTTAAATCTCTCTGTATCTTTTATCTTTTTCCCCACTTATAGGGCTTGTTTTGACCAATTCAAAAACCCCTATTTCTATCCCTATGGTCGGCCCTATTACTAGGGATTCTTATCCCTAGAATATAGGGGTCGGCCCTGCATGGGTCTTCCACAACTAGGGTCGACCACTAGTGAAGCTTGGTAGTGCGCATTTTTACCAAAATGCCCTTATGCTCAAATTGACCATTTCAATTGTGCGAGACTTAGCGACTCTTTCATAAGTGATCTTTACGAGTTACTTCACTATTAACTAAGGTCACCGGAGGACGCCCCTAGTAAAGTCAACTAGTCAACTTGCAACATGTCTCGGTGCATCACACCCATGTAGCGAAGTTCACTTATAGCGAAGGATAACTACTTGCGCCTCTGTACTAGTCTAGGGCTTCCCCTTTAGTACTCGCACGTAGTTATGCATCTACCGTGCACTAGTGCAAACCACACACGAAGCATAGACTTATTTCTTCCTCTTACTGCTTACTGTGTTTCGAGAAGATGATTCAAAAACTGCACATAAATATGGATAAGGTGGAACCATCAGGGACCGAGATTCATGTCTTCCAACTCAAGCTCAATCGACACACTCCCGAGTGTACCATCAATCCTCTGATCTCGAGTTAACCTGCGTGGCCACCCAAAGAGCGACACAGGTTGCACTCCAATTCACTCAGAATTACTATGTTCTCCTGCATACCCCTGCTCTCTGCTTAGTAGTGGTAAACTCGATGTCCGTCCACTTGATGCCATGATGCACTTCGAGCGGTGGAGAATACTGTCAAACTCGAATAATCATATGACTTGGTTCCTTCCAGGTTGACCTATATATCATACCTCTGATTATCCCATCGAGTAATCGAACTCGGTCAACAGTCAAACTGGTGACCACCAGGCCTGGATTTGGTACATTGTAGGTCAGACCAAGGAACATACCTCCCTTCAGGGGTGTGGATGGCCTACAAGAGTGACACACTGATGCAACGCCAACCGGGTAACCCAGTACATCATGGTTTTGGATCACGTATCTGGATCCTCACACATTGGTGCGCCAAAGCACTACTCAACTGGTTAGTCCATCAGACATAGTTCCTTAGGGTTTAGGACCATTTTACCCTAAGCAGAAATACGACTTAGTGATAGTATCTGCTCACTGATCTGTACACCGTGTTAGTTCCGTTCGACCACAAACACTGTGCCTGGTGATGACCATGGTGAAGACTTCCCATGTAGTTATCATCCCAAATAGTTTATCATAATGAGGCGACTAACCTGATCATAGCTGCGAACTAATTTAGATTATATGGGACCAATCCACTCAGTCTTCAACTCAGTGGACTACCATATAACCATGGCTCTATGTTCTCTAAATAACACATAACTATGTTACGTACTAATATGCATCTCATATAATAACATCACTCTTTATTATTAGATCAAAACATAAAGTTTTGCAAGCTTAGAACACACAAATTCTAACAACATAGTGCAGCCTGCGTTGCACTCTGGGTGGCTACGCAAGTTAACTCAGACTCAGAGGGTCGATAGTACACTCAGGTAGTGTGTCGACCGAGTCCGAGTTGGAAGCTATAAACCCTGGTCCCTGAAGGTTCCACCATATCCACACTTTGTATGGTTCTCGAACCATCTCCTCGATTCATAAGGCGAATGATTTAGTCCAAATGAAATACGCTCCGTATGTGCTTTGCACTAGTTTACGGTGGTCGCGTATACACGTGTGTGCACTAGGATATAAATCCGGAATAGTAAGGAAACACACTAGGTCACAACCTAACCCTAGTGATGTTCGTGATATGGGTGTGATGCATCGGTACGTGTTACGAGTTGACCGGATGACTTCACTAGGGGCACCCGAGGTATTTACTGAGGACACCCCAGTAATAGTGAAAACTAGTTCACTCGGGGGAGTCATGCGCGTTCCCGGTGCGAGGGGAAACCAACTAGAGGTGGGGGGTGCCTTGGGGAACCTAGGGCACCACCACACACTAGGGTGGCCGGCCCCTCACATGTGGACAGGGCATGGATGGCCCCCCCTGTTTATAGGGTTTGCAATTGCAAACTTCAAGGAAAGGGGGGGGGTTAGGGAGTTAACCAAGAGGGGGATCAGCCTTCACAAGGAAAGGAAAGAGATAGAGAAGTAAGGGCCGGCCCTAGCTTCTAGGGCATGCATAGGGCTGGCCCCTATATGAGAATAAGGAGAAGGAGGGCCGACCTCTAGTGCTTGGAGAAAATCCTGGCCGAACCCCCCCTCTCTAGCTCTATTCTCTCTCGTCTTCTCCCCTCGTGCGCAGCATCGAACTTCATCCTCGCACAACAAATCGAAGACGGAGAAGGGTCGTTCATCGGAGGCATTCAGAGATCTGATAGTGACGTTCCGTGCAACATGTGTGATCGGGTGAACGAAGAAGGCCAGGCTTCATCCTCTCGCATATCGTCGTCCATATTCGTGGGAGTTCTTCTATCTCCATTGATAAAGAAGACAATCATTCGCGGTTAAAAGATCTACACGAAGGTATGCATCGTTCTATCTCGTAATCTAGCGTAGATATTCGATTCGCTAGATTGACCTTAGGGCGTTCGTTTTTCGTGCATATATGTGCATGCATATTATTATCGTGCATCATGCACCACGCACGGTCTTTTGACCAGCAAATTGCATCCGTTGTGAGCTTCTACCATAGGATTTTTCCAACAATTGGTATCAGAGCTACGCGAGTGGTATATGTTTCATGATGTTTCATGAGACTAAAATGTGCGCGCATGATGAGCGCGAGATATCATCGGGGTTCATACGCTTAGATCATGCATATGTATATAGTGTTTGTTCTATGTATCATGCTTACAGGGTGCCGCTATATGAAATTATCTGGATTGTGTTTGCTTGCTACCGGAGGTCAGACCCCGAGTTAGCTTTATCTGGATATACTCTCTTTTGTGTGAATGGTTTTGAGCCATAGATAGGCGAGAGGTAAGGGTTGACCATCCTCAGTTCCTAATGCCATTGCTAGATTTGTTTTCCTTTCTTTCTAGGAAATTGTGTACTACCGAGCACTTGTTTGTAATGTACTAGATTTTTCGGCTACAGATCGAGAAGGAAGACATACCGTGAAGATCCACCATCATGAACGAAAGCGGAACTTTAGAGGACGAAGATGATCCGGTGAAGTACTCATGATTGCCACGAAGAAGCCGGACCGAGGAACGTTGTGAAGAAAGTTGAGAAATCTGCGCTGTGCCAGTCAGGTTCAGGGGTTAGACCCAGAACTTGATTCAGTCATTTGATTAATTCCTTTGTTACTTTTTTATGTTTCATATCGAACCCTGATGAGATATTATTGATTATCTGTCTTCAGAGGGAGGCCTTTCCCCTTTGGTCCTAGCGATCGTATTATGATAGGATCCCGCTATATGATGCCCATTATTTGATTAATTTTTGATGATAGTGGGATCCCATCACATATGGTTATGCCACCATATGGTCAATACCTACTTAGTCGGGTGTGCCTATTTGGCTAGCATCGAAACCTAGGATGAGATGGAGATCCACTAGACATCTATTGTTAAATTTATGAATAAGGTGCCATGATTAGTGGGAGTCCCTTCTTATGACCTTAAGCTAGGCTCCAGGGCATTAGTGTGATAGCCAAGTTTGCAAAGCATCGATATTCTCGGGATATGTAATATGATCCTCGAATAGAGAAATCCACTAGATGTAGGTACTATGATATTTTGAGATCAATTAATGCTAGGAGAAAGACTTGAAGCACTAGTGGGAGTTTGGTGTGACCAGGGTCTAGCAGATAGGAGGTCGTTGCCTATGCATTTGCATTTTTTCATACTCGCTAAATAACCCTCAATTTGAATAAGGGATACAAGAGAGGACTTTTGGAGATCCTCTGACCACCACGACCAGTCATTTCGTATTTGGATAGGAAGGTGTAACTCAACATCCCCCTCGGGTGAGAGTTGTGTCGTTCTATGCCGGATGATGTAGTGGTCTCCCTTGGGATATGGCAATTACATGGCCAGGAGAGTAGGGCTTTTCTTACCCTTGTGGGGGTTGCATGAACTCGCATTATAATTGCTTAGGCTCGTGGGTAAGCATCCGAAGTGCACGTAAGGCTTCCGTTGCTTCACATGGGGATCACATGGCACTGGCCAAAAGACAACCATGGTCCATCAAAGCCCTTAGTTGGTAGATTTGGATTAGGTCAAGGAAAGACCTGTGCAAACGAATGACACTGCATACTACCCCCTCGGGCGGGTATAGCTGATTCCGAGATCTTGCACACATGGTTAATTAATTCATAGAGATGTCTTCGCTTGAGGGTAGCGCTGACTTTTGGATATAATTAGCTTGTTTAAAAAAATTCATAAAATAAGTTTTTATGCATTCTCATCATTCAATCCTTTGAATTTCAGATGATCAAGTTATATACCCCCTATCTGCTATCCTTAATGACCACAAACTTTTCGGTCCCAACTATAAAGACTGGAAGTGCAACCTATATCTGGTCTTAAGGATTGGTAAACACATGGCAGCCCTTAATGACCCTGAGCCAAACTTACCGAGATTCAATGCCACGGAGGCACAGTTAAAGGTGTTTACTGACTGGAAGGAATCTATTAAAATATGTAAGTGCTATATAATAGCATCCTTGCAGACAACTTTACAGAAGCAGGTCAAGGATATGCCCGACGCTTCTGATATGATTTTGTACCTAAAGGAGATGTTTGAGGGACATAATCGCGTTACGCGATATCTCACCATCAAGAAACTCATCGGCACTAAGATGTCCGAAGGAATTCAAGGTTCGAGAACATATGATGAAAATGTTTGGGTTCCAGAACGAACTAGCATTCATGGACATTGTGCTAGATAGCGAGGTGATGACGGACATTTACCTCTCGTCTCTATTTAGAGCCTTTAAAGTCTTTGTCACCAACTTTAATCTAAACAAGTTGGCAATGACAAATACGAACCTTTTAAGAGCTCTCCAAGCAGCTGAGGATGGCTTCAAGCAGAAGGGTGAAGCACTTCACGTACAATGCAGATCCTTCAAGAAGTTAGGTAAGAAGCCTCAAAGCAAGAAACATAAGAATAAACCTAAGTCAGCACCTGTGTAGAACTCTGTGGGGACCTCTGGATCCGGTGATTCAAAGAAATCGGACACCAAGTGCTTCCGGTGTGGCGAGAAGAGGCATTGGAAGAAGGACTGCAAGAAGCCTTAGAATACCGAAGAAGGTAATTCACAACTTTTAGTTGTTGAATCATTTCTTTCAAGTAACATTTCTTTTGCTAGTTGGATTATGGATTCTTGATCCACTAACCATGCATGTAACTCTCTTAAGTGATTTCGAAAAAGCAAAAGATTGCTTGATAGAGAGGGCAGGTGATCTTGAGCAAAGAAACTGAAGCTGTGATAGTTGCCGAAGCCATTGGAGATGTTACTCTTAGGTTTTCGAATAATAAGACAATGACACTTAAAGATGTCTTTATGTACCGTCTTTGAGACGAAACTTGATTTCTATTTCCTCTTTGATTAATGAAGGTTATTCAATTAATTTTGATTCTTTTGGTATATCGTTTAAACTGAATATAAGAGGAATGATTCAGAATAATCTCTATGTTGTTAATCCTATTTTTGAAAGATAAAACACAATGTCTTCAGTATTTCATATTAATTCATCTAAGTGTAAAAATCCTTCAGAAAATTTAACCCAATTGTCGCACTTACATCTTGCATATTGTCTTAGACAGTATCCATAGAATGGTGAATGCCGGTTTCTAGAAATAGATCCCTCGAAGGCCTTTCCCACATGTGAATCCTGCTTGGAAGGCAAAATGACTAAGAGGGCCTATAAAGGCAAGGTAGTAAGAGCCACTAAGATATTGGAGTTGATCCATACAGATGTATGTGGACCCATGAGCGTCAAGACGATAGGAGGCTATGAGTACTTCATCACTTTTACTGATGATTACTCAAGATATGACTATATTTACCTAATGCATCGAAAGTCGGAATCCTTTGACATATTCAAAGAATTAAAGGCTGAAGTAGAAAAGCAGACGGGCAAATGTATAAAAACCCTTCAATCGGATCAAGGTGGTGAATACCTATCTGACGAGTTCCTTGGGTATTTGGTGGAGCACGGGATCACATCCTAGTTAACTGCTCTAGGTACCCCACAACAGAATGGAGTTTCTGAGAGAAAGAATCGAACCATATTAGGCATGGTTTGCAGCATGATGAGTTACGCCAATTTATCAAACATTTTAGGGATACGCCTTACAAACAGCAACATATGTTTTGAACCATGTCCCGTCTAAATCAGTGCCTCATACCCCTAGAAAACTGTGGTCAAGGTGAAAGCCAACACTGTAATATTTCAGAATATGGGGATGTCCTGCACATGTGCGGAAGAACAAGAGAGATAAAATGGAGCCGAAGTCCAAAGTGTGTTTGTTTGTAGGGTATCCTAAGGAGACCAAAGGTGGACTATTTTATTATCCTGAGGATAAAAAGGTAATCATTTTCACGAATACCGTATTTCTATAGCAGGATTATGTTATGGACCAGAAGCCTACTAGTAAGGTAGTCCTGGATGAACTACTGGGTACTAATAGAGAGTGCGCATTCGAAAGAATAGTGGGAGCTGACACTTTAGACACTAATGCACCAAATACTATAGCACCTAGTCACTCTGTACCACCACCACCACCTCATCATAGTGGGAGAAACATCAGAGCTCCTAACAGATACTATGGAGAAACCTTATTGGTTGATCCAGAGGGTCAGGTAGATGATCCACTGAGCTATGAAGAGGCAGTGGGAGCTTCTGATAGCTCTGACTGGCAAAAGGCCATGGAGGCAGAAATCGTATCAATGTCCTATAATACTATCTGGACTCTTGTTATACCATTATCCAATATTAAACCTATTGGGTGTATGTGGGTGTATAAAAAGAAGAGAGAATTTGATAGTTCCGTTGAGACTTATAAAGCCATATTGGTTGCCAAGGGTTATACCCAGAGAGAAGGGATCGACTTTAACGAAACTTTCTCGCCGGTAGCTATGATAAAGTCTATTCGGATTCTTCTATCTATTGCAACCCATTACAACTGGGAGATCTGATAAATGGATGTCAAGACAGCATTCCTCAATGGGGATTTGGAAGAAGACATATATATGATGCAGCCACCAGGTTTTGAGTCAAAGGGTCAGAAACATCAAGTTTGCATACTGCAGATGTCCATTTATGGACTAAAGCAAGCATCTAAAAGTTGGAACATTCATTTTGATCAGGCGGTCTAGTCGTATGGATTTACTCAAAACGAGGATGAACTGTGTGTATACAAAAGGAGTGATAAAACTACAATAATGTATTTGATACTTTACGTAGATGATATTCTACTAATTGGAGATGATGTGGGAACATTGTCAATGGTAAAGGTCTGGTTGTCAATATAGTTCGATATGAAAAACCTAGGTGAAGCGAGTTATGTTTTGGGGATCAAAGTAACATGAGATTGCCAGAACATGGTTCTCTCGCTGTCACAGGCCGCGTATATAGATAAGGTTATGACCATATTTGACATACAAAACTCCAAGAAGGGTTTTGTGCCATTCAGACATGGCATGAAACTGTTTAAGGATCAAGGTCCTAAGAAACCTGAAGAGAGAGTGAAAATGCAAAAGGTACCTTATGCTTCGGCGATGGGTAGTCTAATGTATGTTATGCATTGTATAAGGCCAGACATCTGTTATGCAATAGGCATGATGGGTCAGTTTCAATCAAATCCGGGTCCAGCTCACTGGACAGCTATGAAGTGTATACTCAAGTACCTTTGTTGGACGAGAGACTATGAGTTAGTTTACACTGCATAGGAACTAATATCGATTTGATACATAGACTCTGACTTTATGTCAGATTTGGAATCTAGGAAATTGATATCAGGGTTTGCATTCATGTTAGGTGGAGCAGCGGTTAGTTGGCAGAGTGTGAAGTAGAAGTGCATCGCAAACTCTACCACAGAGGCTGAGTACGTTGCAGCGTGCGAGGCAGCCAAGGAAGTGGTATGGCTCAAGAAATTCCTTATGGACTTGGGATGTGTACTAGAGGCCCAATCACCTATTATGCTTTATTACGATAATAGTGGAGCGATTACACAAGCCAAGGAGCCAAGGCACCACCAGAAGGGGAAGCACATTGAACGCAAGTTTCACTTGATTCGGTAGTTTCAAAAACAAGGGCGAGTAGCGGTGACACCGATTGCATCTACAGATAATGTTACTGGTCCTTTCACAAAGGCGATACCTACCAAGTCATTCGAGTGACATGTGGATACAATGGGAGTCAAAACCGTATTGCTAAGCTAGACCAAGTGGGAGATTGTTGGAATTGATATGTTCTAAGCTTGTAAAACTTTAAGTTTTGATCTAATAATAATGAATGGATGTTATTATATAAGATGCATGTTGGTACATAATACAATTATGTGTTATTGTCAGGACACAGAGCCATGGTTATATAATAGTTCACTGATTTGAAGACTAAGTGAATAGGTCATATGTAACCTAAATTAGTTCACAACTATGATCAGGTTGGTCGCCTCATCATGACAAGCTATTGGCGATGACAATGCATAGAGAGTCTTCACCATTTTCATCACCAGGTACAATATCTGTGGCCGAACAGAACCAACACGGTGCACAGATCAGTGGGCAGACACTGGTGCACTAAGTCGTGTTTCTGCTTATAGTAAAACCATCTTAAACCCTGAGGAACCATAACTGATGGGCTAACCAGTTGTGTGGTGCTTTGGCGCATCAATGTGTGAGGATCCAGTTACGTGATCCAAAAGCATGGTGCACTAGATTGCCCGGCTGACGTCGCATTAGCATGCCACTCCTGCAGATCATCCACATCCTTAACAGGAGGTGCGTTCCCTTGTTTGACTTACGTTGTACCAAGCCTAGGCATGGTGGTCATTAGTTTGATTGTTGATTGGGTTCGATTATGTAACATCTACCCCAAACACACAAGATTTTATCCACTTTGTCCATGCCTACACGAGAACTTCCCAAAGAGGTCACCCATCCTAGTACTGCTCTTGCCCAAGCACGCTTAACTATGACGTTCTTATGAAATCGTAACGATACACGGTTTTAAAACGCGTCTACTATATTTGGGTGGGGAAATTATATAAGTAGCTCAGGATCTCCTTCTTTTCAGGCGATATGGGGCTAAATCGTGGCCTTGTACACCTCACCTCACCTCATCCATCTTGGCATCCCAGCCACAGGAGTCTTGGCTCTTGGTTCTTGGCTATTGGCTCTTGGTAGTCATAATCCACCCCCCTAGGGCTACACGTCCTCGTGTAGGGTTAGACCCCCCTATTGCGAGGAGAATCGGCTCTGATACCATTTTGTAACATTCACCCCAAACACACAAGATTTTATCCGCTTTGCCCGTGCCCGTACGAGAACTTCCCAGGGAGGTCACCCATCCTAGTACTGCTCTCACGCGAGCACGCTTAACTACGGAGTTCTTACAAAATCCGTAGCGGCGCACAATTTTAAAACGTGTCTACTATGTTTGGGTGAGAAAATTATATAAGTAGCTCAGGATCTCCTTCTCTTCAGGCGATATGGGGCTAACTCGTGGCCTTGTACACCTCACCTCATCCATCTTGGCATCCCAGCCTCAGGAGTCTTGGCTCTTGGCTATTGGCTCTTGGTCGTCACAGATTACTCGACGGGGTAATCAGTGGGTATGACGTATGTACAACCTGGAAGAAACCAAGTCATATGAGCACTCGAGTCTAACGGTGTTCTCCACCACTCGAGTCGACTCATGGCACCAAGTGGAGGGACAACACATTTACCATTACTAAGCGGAGAGCAGGGGTATGCGAAGGAGAACATAATAAGTCCGGGGGGAATAAAGTGCAGCCTGCGCTGCACTCTGGGTAGCTACGCAGGTTAACTCAGACTCAGAGGATCAATAGTATACTCGGGTAGTGTGTCGACCGAGTTTAAGTTGGAAGCTATAACCATGGTCCCTGAAGGTTCCACCTATCCACACTTTGCATGGTTCTCAAACAATCTCCTCGATTCACGAGACGAATGATTTAGTCTGAATGAAATACGTTCTGTGTGTGCTTTGCACTAGTTCACGGTGGTCGCGTATGCACGTGTGTGCACTAGGATGTAAATCCGGAATATGCGAAAACACACTAGGTCACAACCTAAACCTAGTGATGTTCGTGACACGGGTGCGATGCATTGGTACGTGTTGTGAGTTGACCGGATGACTTCACTAGGGGGCACCCGAGGTATTTACTGAGGGCACCTCAGTAATAGTGAAAACACTAGTCCTAGTTCACTCGGGGGCGTCATGCGAGTTTCCGGTATGAGGGGCAACCAACTAGAGGTGTGGGGGTGCCTTGGGAAACCTAGGGCACCACCACACACTAGGGTGGCCGTCCCCTCACATGTGGATAGGGCATGGCTGGCCCCCCTTTGTTTATGGGTTTGCAGTTGCAAACTTCAAGGAGAGGGGGGCCCGGTTTTAGAGAGTTGACCAAGAGGGGGGGTGTTGAGCGGCCAATTTGCGCTAATTATCCTATTATTCTCAAGCATATATCATCAGTTTGCTACGTAAAACTTTCATACTACACGTAAACTGCATAATTATCTTTGCACCACTGCATAATAGACTTTCATACGAACCCAACGGCATATTGGTTCGCTCTTATACATTGCATGCATGAAAAATACGGAGCCCGATAGTCCAAATTATCCTTTTATCAATAATCGCATTGGAACCTTATTGACGTCATTTCATGTTTGTTTTTCAGGGATTTGACCCGGTTCGCGATGCAGTCAGTTCAAGGGCATCATACTGAAGCCATGGATATTCTCACAGCGATCTGATGGAGACTGTACAGCTAGTTTGGAGGCCTATCTGAAGAACAACGTTGGAAAATGGATAACTGCGATGATTCGGACGAGGGAAGAATTCAACAAGCTGTTGCAGTGCCGGACTCGAACCAGAAGATGAATGCATGAATACGAAGGAGCGACGATGGATTTGATGATGAATTTGGATGATGGTGACCGAGCTTCCCACGTGACCCCATTGCGCTTGAACCCATTATCCAACCCGAGTCGCCCATAAACCCGTCATGGCCAAGACTTTGATCGAATCTCACAAACCCGATTCGCTCTCATGACCTCTTCTCTTCCTTCTAAATCAAAGTCGCACATTCCCATAGGTCTTTAAGTGTCAAACCCGGCTCGGTGTTGCACCCAACCCCTTAGCCACGGAACATTACCCATGCACGTTCATTCCATCAAACCCCAACCATCCGATCAAAAATCCATGCATCCCCTTGATCTTCCCTATCTCTAAAATTTGATTTGCAGCCACACATCACAGCCGTCCCTACAAATCAGAATCCATGCGTTTAGCATGCATTGCAGACCATTCGATCTATTAACCAAACTCATGCAGCCATCACCTGAAGCCACCAACCCAAAGAGATTGCAGCCGTCCGATTGTCCATCTTTCCATGCAATAGCAATGCATGCATGTAAACCGATCAGAGCTGAGCTCCGGATCCTCTCTTCCCCACTGAATCACAGCCACCCGATGCACCCAAGTCGGCCGTGCACCATCAGCTTCGGTTCTCTCTCTCTATTTCCACGTGATCACAACCCAGCACTCCACCATCCCGTGCATCAGCATACACCGATCCCACTTAATGCATGCAGCGGTCAGCACTCCAATACTCACAACCGACCATCTCACCGTCCCATCTAACCCAACCACCTGATCTCTTCAAAACCCATGCAGCCGTCCGATGCCATGCACCCTTTAAAACCGGAACCGATCGAGACCCAACAGCTCACGTACCGAACCACCCAGCCATGCGAGCCCGATCTCCTCTCTCTCCGCCTGGTTTCTCTCTCTCTCTCAGCAACCGCGCGTCTCTCTCTTCTCCCGTTTCTTTCTCTCCTCTCTTTCTAAAACCGGAACCATGCAAGCCCGATACTCTCTCTCTCCGGGATACTCTCTCTCTCTAAATCTAAACCCCACCGAACTTCCTTCTCTCCATCTTTCCTTATCTATCTAACCCGACCCAGCCGGCCTTTTGTTTTCCTTTTCTGCCCAAAACCGAACCTCTCTCTGATCTCTCTCTATCCTATATAGAGGGGGGTGGAGGACGAACCTAGGGGGCTCGGACAACCATAAACCATCACCATCTTCACCAACCCGCGGCCATCTACGTTGACCACCAACCATCTTCCACCATCTTCCATCTTCATTACCACCGAGGGCTGCCATCTAACCATAGACCCGGCCATTACACATCCCACCATATCTTCATCACCCTTGAGGCTTCTACGGCATCATCTCCATCTTCACGTACCATCTCCGAGCCACGTCCACCGCTCTCGAAGCCGCACGTCGCCATCATCGCCGGTTTCGCCATCATCAAGAAAGAAGCATCCGCTATCAGCGCACGCATGGCCATCCGAGGCTAACCACCCTATTCTAAGACCTGGATGAAGCTCTGTAGTCAGATCTAAACTCTGTTTTTATGTGTTATTTTTATATTTCTGTTCGTTCAATGAAATAATGTGATCTTATTTATCTCATGAAAGCTTGATAGGAATTGCATGCAACAAGTTCCATTTATGCTCCGTTATTATCAGGGTTTTACAGAAGTCGATTTCAGAGTTTTATTCTTCGTTATTACGGAAAGTTTTACGGGGAATCATTACATAGTCTTGGCTTTTGTTATCACTACGAATTTTACGGAGAATTACTCCATCTTATTCCTATGAAGCGAGAAAGATCGCTACATTAGTTCATCCTAATAATGCTCTATTGAATATCATGCGCGGAGAGAGATTGACTTCGCATCTCCGTGAGAATCTTGGAAATCATATAAAAATATGGTTTAGATCGCTACTTGTGCGGATTCTAGGGCTTAGAATATCGCATCCATATCTGAACTTCCACACTGCACCGCACTACCTTAATTAGTTAATCTGCATGCTTTAATCTTCATTAGTTTACTTTTTCACAATCTCATAGAACCAAATCAACAACATTGCTCATTAAGTAACTTAGGTAGATAGATTAACAACCTTAGATTAGAAAGTTCCCTCATTAGCAATCCCTGTGGGATCGACCTCGTAATACGTACCGCTCCTACAAAGCGATTCGTGCACTTGCGAGTTATAATTTAGATCAAATTAAAGCCTTAATTTAGGATTAGTTTAGATCACATCAGGGGGCCAGCCCTAGGGTTTCCATAGGGGGCCGGCCTACATATGGAAAGGAGAGAGAGAGAAGTAAGGGCCGGCCCTAGCTTCTACGGCATGCATAGGGCTAGCCCCTATATGAGAATAAGGAGAAGGGGGTCCGACCTCTAGTGCTTGGAGAAAATCCTGGCCGAACCCCCGCCCTCTCTAGCTCTCTTCTCTCTCGTCTTCTCCCCTCGTGTGCGACATCGGACTTCATCCTCGCGCGACAAATCGAAGACGGAGAAGGGTCGTTCATCGGAGGCACTCAGAGATCCGATAGTGACGTTCCGTGCAACGTCTGTGATCGGGTGAACGAAGAAGGCTTTATCCTCTCGCATATCGTCATCCATATTCGTGGGAGTTCTTCCGTCTCCATCGACAAAGAAGACAATCATCCGCGGTTAAAAGATCTGCATGAAGGTATGCATCGTTATATCTCATAATCTAGCGTAGTCTCAGATTGTATGCATGCTAGATATTCGATTCGCTAGATTGATCTTAGGGCGTTCGGTTTTTGTGCACATATGTGCATGCATAGTAGTATCGTGAAAGTTTTATCATATAATGTGCACCAGGCACGGTCATTCGATCGACAAATTGCTTTCGTTGCGAACTTCTACCATATGATTTTTCCAACATGCTATACTCTTTTTTCTTTTACAGGGTTTTCCCATCAAAGATTTTAACGAGACAGTATTATGCGCACCCACCATAGTTCCTGAATAACTGGTTCCTAAAGAACTAAGGTTGTACTCTTTTTCCTTTGATATGATTTTTTCCACAGAGTTTTTCTCATCAAAGGTTTGAATGGTGGTCATCCAAGGGGGAGTGTTATGAAACGGTGCTTCCGGATATGGATGCCCACCGAATAATGCTCACCTTGGGAAGATCGAGCCTTCGAGAGATCGAGGCTTGTGATATCATAGTTATCCCTTCCTATTGATTATATATATATGAGTGCCCATGGATTGATGGGGCAAGGTTTTTCCTAACAAAGAGAATGTCACCTAAGAGATTCGAACTATCGCGGGGAAACACCCCAAAGCCTTAGCAAGACTCCGCCTTAACCACTCAGTCCAAGTGACAAATTAAAAGGATTTTTTTTCAGAATAATATTTTAAAATTATAAATTTATTAACATATCATTACAACTTTTGTAATTTCAAAAGTGGTGCTCTGGTTGCCACGTGGCCAGTCAGCTCCGAAAAACTCATCGCCACATTTGTTTATATTTTTTTTTTGTAAATTCTTGGTAAACCCTATCCCGATTGCAGAGTTCTTAATGACACTGATTAATACTAAACCCTACAACCATAATACATGGTTTAGTTAACACTAAACCCTATAATATGAATACAGAGTTCAATTAACACTAAACCTTGTAATATGAATACAGAACCCTTTATCCTAGTTGCGGGGTTCATTTAGTATTAATCAGTGTCGATAAGAACCCTGCAACCGGGATATAGGGTTCATCAAGAATTTACAAAAAAATACAAATAGACTGGTCACGTGGCGATAGTTTTTCAATGCTTACTGGTCACATGGTAGTCAGAGCGCCACTTTTGAAATTACAAAAGTTGTAACGATATTTTAATAAATTTATAATTTTAAAATATTATTATGAAAAAAATCCCCAAATTAAAAATGTAAATAATACATTATACATAATATGTTTAATCTAATAGTATCTAATAGACTATCTATATATATATACTAAAATGGAAGTCTCTCTCCCGTGTTGTGACACGTGGACATCTTTTAAAGAGCTAGAATTCTTTTTCCGTGTGTGAACGTGGCTCTCTTTTAAATCCATTTAAAAAACTACCATAAAGATGATAAATTTTCATTTAATGGCATTTAATGGTCATTTGATGTTAATCTCTCTCTCTCACACTCTTCTCTCTCTAACAAGTGAATCACACTCGCTTTAGATTTCACACATCTTCGAATAGTTGCGATGTCGTCTTTGCCAAATGGCGTGCATCAAGCACGTTCGAGTATTGTCCGAGTTTCTTACTAGTATATATACTAAAATGGAAGCCTTTCTGACGTGTTGTGACATGTGGATGTCTTTTAAAGAGCTAGAGTTTTTTTTCCGTGTGTGAACACGGCTCTCTTTTAAATCCATTTAAAAACCTATCATAAAGATGATAAATTTACATTCAAGTGCATTTAATGGTCATTTGATGTTAATCTCTCTCTCTTCTCTCTAACAAGTGAATCACACTCATTTCAGATTTCACACTTTTTCGAACAGTTGCGATATTGTTTTTGCCAAATGGCGTGCATCAAACACATTCGGGCATTGCCCGGGTTTCTTACTAGTCTATATATCTATACTAAAATGGAAGCCTCTCTCCCGTGTTATGACACTTGGACGTCTTTTAAAGAGCTAGACTTCTTCTTTCATATGTGAATGTGACTCTTTTTTAAATCCATTTAAAAACCTACCATAAAGATGATAAATTTTCATTCAATGACATTTAATGGTCATTTGATGTTAATCTCTCTCTCTCTCTCTCTAACAAGTGAATCACACTCACTTAAGATTTCACACTTCTTTAAATAGTTGTGATGTCGTCTTTGCCAAATGGCGTGCATCAAACATATTCGGGCATTGCTCGGGTTTCTTACTAGTATAATACTAAAATGGAGCATTTTGAAGTCATAATCCTTCTCCCATATGTGAACACGACTCTTTCTCATAAATCCTATTAAAAACCTATTATAAAGATGATAAATACCATGCAATGGCATTGAAATGGTCATTTGTGTTAATTAAAAAACTCATTAGTACTACATGAGAAATGCTCTTCAGCCTGAAGGTTTTTCCGATTCCACCAGCCCGATTGACTTGGCAGTATACAACTGGTGGCTGAAACCCACTAGTGACATTTAAATCTTTTACACCACCAGTTGCACGCTGCAACGCCAACTGGTGGCTGAAATCCAATAACATTTATTGTACTATATCGTTATTTTTCTCTAACAAGTGAATCACACATGAACAAATGAATCACAATCATTCCATATTTGGCACATTTCTTCGGACGACTGTGAAGTCGTCTATACAAATTCATCCGGACATTGCTGGGCTTCTTACTGGTGTATTTTAGTAATTTAGGCTATCCATTGATTGCAATGGGTCTGTCGGTCTTAAAAAAAAAAAAAAAGATGGTCCCTCCGTCCTGCGACTCCTGTAATCAAAGGACGAGATAGCGATAGCGATAGCGAGAGAGAGAGAGAGAGAGAGAGAGAGAGAGAGTTGTGTCATGAGCTGCTGCTGCACCTAACCAGAGAGCACCGGCATCACCCCCGCCCTCCCGACCTCCACCGTGAACCGAGGAACAGAGAGGTGCCACGAGTGCGGCGTGAGCGTGGACCTCCTCCACTCTCCCACAGCTCTGCCCCCGTTGCCGCGGCGAATTCATCGAGAAGATGGAGAGCTCTTTACCTTCCCCTACCCCCCAGCAAACCCTACCCATCGCCCTCACCGGCTCCGATGACTACGGCCTCGCCGCAGACCTCCTCCACCGCTCCACCGGATCCTCCGAGGCCTACCTCCAACGCCTCATCCAGCAACTCTCCGGAGAGGACTCCCTCCTCCCTCCCTCCCCCCTCCCCAACCGCGGCCCCTCCCCCGCCTCCTCGTCCTGCATTGACGCCATCCCCACCGTCCAGATCTCCGATCCCTCCCTCCTCTGCGCCGTCTGCAAGGACGAGTTCCCCCTCCACTCCCCCGCCCGCCGCCTCCCCTGCTCCCACGTCTATCACTCCGAATGCATCGTCCCCTGGCTCTCCCACCACAACTCCTGCCCCCTCTGCCGCTACCGTCTCCCCTTCCTGGACGCGGCCTCCAAGCCCGGCGGGTCGCCGGCTACGGTCCGCTTCAGCAGCCTCATGGGAAGCACGCTCCGGCGGATCCCGAGGCGACACCAGCTGTTGTTCCCACCGTCGGCGTACACCGACAATGGGTCCACCGCGCGCCTGACGCAGATGGCACAGGCCGAGACCGGCTCAGCCGTCACTCCAGAGACCGTGTCATCACGGCTGCCGGTGGCGGAAGGGGGGAGAGATCTGGGTGGAGCTGCTGGCGGCCGGGTGGACGACGAGGGGGAGACGGTGGTGTCTCAAGTCACGGGCTGGGATTATCTGTTCGGCTGAACCAGCATCAAGTGGATAGTTCAAGGTACTTTTGGTGGCATGCACTTCTATAGTTCTATATCTTGTAGTAGTTCCTTGTCTAACTACCTTGTGAACCCTAATTTGCTATGTATGAGTGCCACAAAGTACAAAGATAAACACTAATGCATATATCCAATCTACCAAACCAGAGTCCTCTGGCCAACATGCTAAACTGTTTCAATTTGGACATCAACTTTTGTTTTAGTAGGCCAGAAATTTGAAGTGTTTCAGCCAAAATTTAAAATTGCAGTGAACATTGTAGCTTAATGTAGGAGGTGGGTAATAGATTACCTCTGTCTCGACTTTCCAATACTATTAATCGGCGAACAATGTAGCTTAATGTAAGAGGTAGATAATAGATTTCCTCTATCTCGAACTTCCAATACTATTACTAATATTTTTTATTTTAAATTTTTTTTGATAAACTTCTCAATACTTACCAAAAGTCTTATTTCAAACCAAATAAAGTAAGGTATTCAGATGCTGAAGCATTCCCATCCTTCAGTAATCTAGATACCTCATCTATTACTCGTATGTGCAATACGTCCATCCAAACGAAGCCTAAGCTTTACAGCTCATTTTGCATCACAGATTCACAGTTCGGTAGATCCAGTCAATTTCCATATCCATACTAGCATAATTTACAACATGAACAAGAACATATATATAACCAGGTCGTTGATAATTCTACCACTTATTTGCCCCCACCAGGTCCACCTGATCGGTATCCCATTCATGATCAAAGGCCACCAATAACTTAATTTATTTCTCCTAGTTTCTAAAGATTTCTTATAATAATTGACGTTCATAATGAACTCTAGGTGATGTAGCACGGCTTCGATTGTCGCGAGAGAGAGGGATGAAGAAGAAGATAGAAAGGGTGGGCCTCGCGCCCTTGGTTCCACGCCAAATCCGATCTCACACCGGCATTAAGCCTCAAGTCCGCTCTCCTCTCACAGGGAAACTCATGGCAAATCGTACATAACTTCATTCATCTTAATCTTCATTGCTTACAATGTGGGGCTTCATGGCCTTTAAATAAATAAAAAATTCTAACAGATAAGATCATAAGAGATAAGCTCATACGATTTAACAGAATAACAAGAAATAACAATTTGCCAACCCAACGGATAGCGATCATAAGAGATAAGCTCCCTAATTTGAATTCCTAACCGAAGATTTATCGTAATAACAGAAGATAATAACTACTAACCAACCATACTTATCCGAAATCCTAACTTTAAAATACCATCATTAATAAATCCAAAAATAAATATTTTCAAAATAAAAAACATTATTTTATTTTCGAAAATAATATTTTGTTTTAAAAATATTAATTTCATATTTATTCATTCTGAAAATTGATTTATTTTGAAAAACTCTTAATAAAAATCTATTGGTTATCCATAAGCGCTCTGAGATCCGTGCCATCGAGAGAATCATCTGATATAATCCGCATCACCAGGCCTATAGTAAGGATGCCAGGATTCCTCATTGGCAAAAGCTATGGATGACGAGTTTATGGCCCTTATATTGCACTCATTTGCAATCTTATTCCTATACCAACATGGAAAAGTGGTTAGACAAGATTATTACACGAGTTGTTCCATTAATTGGTATTAAGGCTTGATTGTTGCCACATGGCCCAAGAGTATGACATTAATGATAAGGAGAAATTTTCTCATGTGTATCGATGATATGTCAATGTTGTGGTGTATTGGTGTATATGCAATGCATATTATGTTCGTACAAGTCATCGAGTGTATAGTCATATACACCATTTAACAGGCCTGCTAATCGGGTTGGGCTGGTTCGATCAAGATCTACCCAAACCCGGCCCGAACTCTAGGTGGCCCTCCTAAGCCCTAACTTAGTCCAAAGTTTTACTATCATGTTCATCTCGAATTCAGCCCATTTTTCTTCTCGGATTTAGGGCTAAGTTCGGGCTGGCCCGAATAAGAGCACTGTGAGATAAAAACTAGGGGTACAACTCGGGTTGGGTTGGTTCGGGTTTTGAGTCAACTCGGAACCAAACCGAACTTGTTCGGTTCTACCATATTCAAATCCGAACCAACCCGACTTGGGCATAGACCCTAACCAACCCAACCCACACTAAGGTCGGGTTGGTTCGGATCAGTTCTCGGGTTGGTAGTTGGTCTAAAAAAATAATGGCAATCTGCTATTTTCTAGCAAGCCAGAGGTCCTTATTGGGCTTTAGGCATTAGCCACCCGTTGAGTCCTCTTAATTGTTGGTTCAACGTTAGCAAACTACTAACGTTCACTCGGGTTCTAGTGTGATGTAGCCCAAAAGTTCAAATCCGTTACATATATATGTGGTCTAATATATATGAGTTCGGTTCTCGGGTTGGGTCGGGCCTACCCGAGCCTCAATCCGGAACCGGCCCGTATTTAGTCAAGTCCACAAAACTTAGAATCGAACCAACCCAATTAGTCAAAATACCCAAACCAACCCAAACCATTTAGGTCGGGTTAGGTCGATTTTTGGTTTTACCCTACCCAAGTTGCACCCCTAATAAAAACTTATAAAAAAATGGCATTCACTATGCTTCTACAATTTATAAGTAACAATACATTTCACTAAAAAGCTATGGTATTCTAAACAATAGCAACTCTTACTAAACCAACTTGTGCATAACTTTATCTCCTAAATAAGCAAAATATATCAAGAGGGGATGGTTCAATAAATTAATACACCTTTACTATTTCGGGTTCGGGCTTAAAACGAGCCGAGTTTAACATAGTTCAAACTTGGCCTGAATCTCCAGTTTGGGCCAGAAATCATGTCCAAGCTCAGCCCAGCCCAGCCCAAGCTCACATAAAGCTCGACCCAAAATTTTTCGGGCCAAACAAGCAGGTATCTGGCTAGCCCAGCATAATTGACAGTTCTACCATATAGATATGTGTAGCCCCATTATGGTGTACCTTATAGTTGTAGATATTGGCCTCTTGTATAGAGCAGAGTCGCACATTGTAAACACCACTCTTCGCTTGTCACACACAACCCTAAGCCTTCAGCAACACCTTTTAACCCTCATTTCTCATTCCTCTAGGGTTATAGGATTTTTTTAATGCTCTATCTTTTTGCCAATTAGGGTACTTCACACATAACCACCATTTCCCCCCTTTATGCATAATTGTGATTGTTTCTCGCCAAATTGTGTATATTTTATCTAGTTGCACCATTTTCTCAGGTGCATTCACCTATTTAACTTGATTTTATATTATTTGACCCTTCATCCTGATTTTTGTGCATTTGTGCTTGTGGACATCCCGTCTCACTACCCTTGCATGCTTGTATAGAATTGAACAATTCCTTTGGTTCTTGTTCATTCTTGAGATTTCTTTGTCTCAGTTTTTGAGTCTGAGACATCCATGGGGGTTTATCCCATTCACTTGGCAATGTAGCTAACTTGCATTCACAATTACCAAATTTTTGCAGTCTTCCAACATTCATATACTTGTGTTAGCCACTAGTCCACTCATTGCTCACGGTTGTTTCCCATTTTGTGGTCGTTCCTCCTTGATTACCATCCCTTGGTTCGTGACTTCGCTGCTTTAATACTTGACCATATGTGAGATCTTTTATGACTTGATCTCCCCTTTGGTTTTGCATTGCCTTGACCATTTTTGAGGACTTGACTAACCTAAAGTGTTTGCTCCTTCAAGGTCTGTATCTACTATTTGTTATGGATTATTTGCTTCCACTTTTTTTTTCACTTTCATGACATGTCCACTCCCTTGACTTGCCAATACATCCAATTTCTCTTATCACACCATCACTCATCTACTTGTTTTAGCTGCATGTCCACTCTTTTCTCACTCTAGTGATTGTCAGGTTATATCATATGTGTTTCCTGTACCAATTTTTGTGATTGCTCTTTCATTCTCATCTTATGGTTCATAACTTCATGATTTCGCTGGTTCAATGTGAAATCTCAATAATGGTTCATCCTTTGTTGACTAATAATTTGACCCAAAATAATTTCTCGGATAGTGTGTGTGAGTCCGAGGCATTGTGATGCGGGAGCAGATTCGACAAGCACGTGTTTCGAGGTTTGAATAAGAATAATATAATTATTTTCGGATTTAATAATTCTTGAAAAAAATATTTTCGGAATAAAATATAAAATTCGGAATAAAATAATTATTTTATTCCGAAATTATTATTTTAATCCGAAAATATGTTATTTTCGGATTTATTAAATATGGTAGTTTTAAAAATATCTTTTATGAAAGATTTGGATAGATTTAGGTATTTTAAATTTAGTAGTAGTTATCTTTATTTATGGATAATTTTAAAGATAGGGATATGATGGATTAGGAAGTTAATTAGGTGAGATCTTTATCTCATCAGTGGTTATCATCTTTATCTTTATTTTAGGAAGTTGTTATTTTTGTTATTCGGTTAAATCATATGAGCTTATCTCTTATGATCTTATCTGTTAGAGTTTTTATTTATTTATTTAAAGGCCATGAAGCTCCCATTGTAATGGAATTGATTGAATGATGAATGAAAAAAATGGCAATTATTTGCTTTGATTCCTGTGAGAGGTTTCGTATTGCGTTCCTGAGAGAAGATCGAAGAGCGAGAGGCTCGCCGGCGTGAGGTCGGATTACCGTCGGTGCGAGGCCGACAACCCCCTTCGCCCTTCCATCCCCTCCCCTACGGTGTCGCCACGATCATCCTGCGTCAGATTTGGTATCAGAGCCCCGTCATGATGTCCTATCATCATGATCAATCCCCCTATGTTCGATCTAACCATGCCAATAAGTCCCTCCATTCTCTTCATGCAATTGAGACTGAAGTGTACAAACGCTTCGTCCAACAACTTCAAAAATATCCGTTTGTTTACTTTCGCCCTCCATCATCCAATTTGGAGTTCACCATTCATTCCCTTGTTGGAGAACGAGCTATCTCTCTCGGCCTCCCAAAGAAACCATTTACCGACTGGGCTTTGCGTATGCACCTGCGACCAGAGATCACAGAGATCGAGGCACATTCTGTTCTCGACGACATAGAGAATGAGTTGGCGCGACGACTGCAGAACAAGGAACTTGTCAGACGTCGGAGTCGAACCGAGTTCTTCCACTCCTTATCCAGTAAGAAGTCAATGTCTCCTACGGAGTCTCCCATTCCGATGCCTCCACCTGTACCAGAGCCTGTCGTGAAGTCACCACCACTAGATGAGTATTCTCCACCGCTCGTGCCACCACCTGCGGTGCCTGCACCGCCGGCTCCACCCACACCAGTGGCGCCACCTCCAGCAGTGCCACCAGTGGAGATTCCTGACGACATTCCACATCCGGACGAGTTTCCGAGTTCGACAGTCGATGATCTTCTACCTGCTACAGTACCGCCGGTCGAGTCCCCATGTTCTGTAGCACCTCCAGTGGATCTTCTACCTCTACTTTTGCCTCCAGTAGAGCATTCACTACCTGCAGAGCCGATATCGGGTGTCGACTTCAGCACACTAGTCCCGACAGTTGACTTCCTCGGGTTAGACCTTCCACCCTCGACTCGAGTACTCCTCCAGTTTCACTTGTGTGTGCCTTCCTCCGGACCGGACTATTTCAGTCACTACTCCAGCAGACTGCTTGTATGGGATCCGGGAGGCGATTGTTTGATGATACGACATCCACTACAGGGTCTCCACCATCAGCTACTGACTTTGCTTCCTGCCTGGGCCTCACAGAACTCGAGGTCAAGTTCTTTCATAGCTGAGGAGTTTGATGCGGGAGCAGATTCGACAAGCACGTGTTTCGAGGCTTGAATAAGAATAATATAATTATTTTCGGATTTAATAATTCTTGAAAAAAGTATTTTCGGAATAAAATATAAAATTCGGAATAAAATAATTATTTTATTCCGAAATTATTATTTTAATCCGAAAATATGTTATTTTCGGATTTATTAAATATGGTAATTTTAAAAATATCTTTTATGAAAGATTTGGATAGATTTAGGTATTTTAAATTTAGTAGTAGTTATCTTTATTTATGGATAATTTTAAAGATAGGGATATGATGGATTAGGAAGTTAATTAGGTGAGATCTTTATCTCATCAGTGGTTATCATCTTTATCTTTATTTTAGGAAGTTGTTATTTTTGTTATTCGGTTAAATCATATGAGCTTATCTCTTATGATCTTATCTGTTAGAGTTTTTTTTTTATTTATTTAAAGGCCATGAAGCCCCCATTGTAATGGAATTGATTGAATGATGAATGAAAAAAATGGCAATTATTTGCTTTGATTCCTGTGAGAGGTTTCGTATTGCGTTCCTGAGAGAGGATCGAAGAGCGAGAGGCTCGCCGGCGTGAGGTCGGATTACCATCGGTGCGAGGCCGACAACCCCCTTCGCCCTTCCATCCCCTCCCCTACGGTGTCGCCACGATCGTCCTGCGTCACATTGCTTGTTCTTGAGCGTGATTGCATACTTCTATAACCCACTGAAGACGTCAAAGATACAGTGTGCAAGCTTCTGTCAAGACAATGCCAGAGCAATCCAACCATTTAGAAAGGTATATCTTGCAGTTATATTGCTCTTTTGGACTTTTGCATTTCAATAGATTTTACGGATCGTAATTTAGATTTGATCGGGCATTATTGTATTTAATATTGCATCCGGTTTTTGCATGTTTTTAAGTTTTAGTCAATCTGAAAAATCTTAATCCTGAAATTTGACTAAGCCTGTAAATATTTTATCCTATTGAAGGAAAGCTTTTATTGACTCAATATTTTTCTGGGCTTTAGTGTTCCTAGTCGAATATGTTGTTAGGCATCTTGTTAAAATTTTGAGAATTTTTTTTATTTTACCATAATTTTCAAGGTGTGCTATTTTGAAATGTGGCTGACATGGTGTTTTTATAAAGGAAAGTTTTTTAAGAATCAAAATGCTTTTCTAGTATTAGGCTTTCTTGGATGATCATATGTTTCCAAACCTTTGTGGATTTTTTCAGAAATAAATGTTTTGATTTGATTTTTTTTTTTTTAATCACCATTCGTGTTTTGTAAACCTCCCAAAGTCTTTTTACATAGGAACTAAATAAATTACTTTTTGATTCCTTGGATTTTAATTTTTTTGATATTTTTATTGAATCCGGGGGGGGGGGGATATTTGCTTATTTATATAAAATAACTTAACATAAATGGATAAAATAAAGATAATGATAAACAATATTTACTTAAATGTTGTTTATTTAATTAATATTGTGCGCATCTTTTGTGCTGAAAAAAACCTGAATCTGTCTTCAAAACTCAGTTCTATTCGGTTTCCTTGTTTCTACGGATTTGTGAAGGTTTCTATTTGCTATCTATAAATAGGTTATCCTAATGCATTTTTTTTTGTGTGTGTGGAGAATATGTTTCACATTTGCTTTGTTCTTGAGTTTCTATCTCCACACGCTTTTGTTTTACTTGTTATCGAATTTGGGTGCTCTCGTCGAATGTGCGTGCCGACATGCACTTGCATTACTAGTATGTAATAACATGTAAACCACTAAATCAAACTCTACGAATTTCATTGACGATTTACTGAGTTTTTTAATGAACTTAATTTTTTTTTGACGCTCAAGATAGATACAGTACTAAAGTATAGCGGGGCATTTTCAGTCTCCTTTCTAAAATATAACCCCCAAAAGGTTTTTTTTCTAGGCACGAAGTTTCCAATAGAACTGCTTAGGTCAAGCCAAAATGATTAGCGAATTTGGGTGCCATTAAAATTCAAAGAAACTATATAAGCAGAGTATCCACCTTCAAAATCAACAAATCGCATTTGCATATGTTCATCTGCTTTAACTTACATGCATTTTTAAACACATGTCTCCAGGCCGTCGACACAAGCCGGCATCAAAGCAGTAAGGGAGGCACCAAGTGTTGATAAAAAGGGTCCATCAGAAAATATTTTAATTCAAAAGTTATCTTAGAATTATGACATTTTACGTCATGAAAGAAGGCCAAAGGTTAGATCCGAATAATGCTTGTTTTAGGAGGATGTATAATTTCTTTAGTATCATTAATCGGACAAAGTAGTTGAATATTTTGATAATCTTGCTGCCATTAAGTCTTTTTAGCTTTCCCATGCATATTGAATAGTAAAAGCCTTTATGGGTAGTGTAACGTCTTTGAAAAGTTCAAAGTTCCGTATTATTAGGTCAATCATTTTGTCTGTTCGCATGGAATTTTTGTTGACTCCTATAAAATAGTTGTATTGCTTTAAACTTCATCCACAGTTGTTGGTTTCTCCCGTATGATACTTGTTTCTTTTCGTCTTTGCCTATATATGGTCCTAGTCATATAAAAACCAATAATGAACTTTGAGTGGGAATTTCAGCACTAGACTTTTGAAAAGTTCTTTTGCATCTTTGCTCTATCTCTTTGGTGGATTCCATAGGTAGCTACTTGATTTACCTCCTTGTTCTACTCGTGCTTCATTATTGTTTCTCCATTAATTAATTCAACATAAGCTCAAAGAATACCGTGATCAACTACACTTTTCTCACCTATGCCGGTTACCATAAAATGTAACTGGCATGGCGACATCCACAACTTGTACATGAGATGTTTAAACGAAGTCCACCTCTAGTCCTAATGCCAAGATAAAGCAATAGGTGATGCATGCAAAAAATCTGATTGTTGTTTTCAGTTATGCACGGAAATTGAGACAACTGATCGGAAAAATAATTAGTTCATTATATTGATCTTTTTATTCTAAACAACTTTTGTTCTTGTTTCATGTCAATCGGATGTTTAGGCATTAAGTTATGATCATTTTTATTGTAGGCTAACTCAGGTGTGAGAGTTGTGTTCATATCAACTTTGCTATGTGCATAGTTACCAAGTCGGAAAACGGGAAAAAAACGGCAAAGGAAAAAATCGGAAAGATACGATGAAAACGGGAAAAAAACGTGAAAACATCGGAAAAAACAAAAAAAATCTTAAAAATTATACCAAGTATGTAGATATGTCATTTTCCAACATTTAGTAATCAAAAGTTCAAAACATATAGCATATGCGTTTATTAAGCACGAATAAAATAAAACCCGAACCCAATTTAAACCTAGACCAAACCCGATGTGTTTTATACGTGTTTTATACGCGTTTTATACGTTTTAAACGCGTATAAAACGCGTACGGAAGTTTTTTTCAAAAAAACGAGTTTTTTTCCTGTTTACTACGTCTTTGGATCGATACGCGTTCTATACGCGTTTTTTTCAAAAAAACGCCCGATTTGGTAACTATGGCTATGTGGTTAATTAATAAAATATATAGGCATCATCGGATGGATCTCATCAAGGGATGAAAATTGAAAATAAAAAACTTTAAGTCATGATTGATGGACATGATTAAAAATTCTTAGAGATGGATGGATGGGATCAAAAGAGCCATAGAGAAGCCTAAAAAAGAGCCTAGCTGCCACCCTCTCTCTCTCTCTCTCTCTCTCTCTCTCTCTCTCTCTCTCTCTGTGCAGGCAAAAAGCCTAGGCACAAGGGATGCGCCTTTGCCTACGCGCAAATGTAGGATTTTTACTATTTTTTTTTGGTTTTTTAGTGGGGTTTAGAGCCCTTTAAACCCTCTCCTCACATTAAAAATAAATTTTTATACATGGTATTTAAGCAAAACAAGATAAAAATCATGATATACAAACTGATAAAGAGGACTAATACCTCAAATAGCATAAGCATAACATCAACTGAAATCTTCTATTAAATACAATAAAGTCAAGAACTAAAATATATAGATTAGGTACTTAAAAGTTAAAAAAACCAGTCTATAAAATTAAAAATTGATGTTAAGAACATAAAATAACATGTTTAGCGTGTCGAGGGTAAAATGTATTTTGAGCTTTTCACTGACATTGTTGAAAGCAGTCCAATTGTGTTTGGGGATGAACCCAAATTGGATATGATTTGGATTAAACCTAGGTTTCGGGATGAACTTAGATTTTCATTAAATCAAGGGTTTTGGAGGGTCTTTTTGAAAAGAAACCAAGTTGGGATGTTTATGGGGGCTCTTAGGGTTTTAAGGAAGAAGTGGAGAGAAAAAAGTCACAGAATGTGAAAAGAAAAGAAATTCTTGGATTTAAACTGGGCGTCCTACGTGTGCCAGGCTTGGGCACAACTAGGTGCACGCCTAGGCGCATCTGTGCCTTAAGGCCCTTGGTGCTCTCTAGGCAATGTGCTAGGGTTGAGCCTTGAGGACGGGCGGTTAGCGTCTTTGACTGCATAGCTCTCTTTCTATCTCTTCCATTGTACGACAGTCGTACGGATCGGAAAAAAGGTCCTCGGGTCGCGATTTGTCCCTTCCTCTCTTTCTTCTTTTTTTTTCTTTTTCTTTTTTACCCCTTTCTCTTTCCGTCTGTATCTCGTGAATCCTCTTGGATTCAACGGCTCCCATGTTTTGGCCTTTATCTTATGAAAGGGAATATTAAACCATAATTCGGGGAAAAATAAATGATTATTGAAATCCTATTTTTCTCGAGTGTTCTTCGCAGGATCGGGAAAACTTCTTAGACGGATCTTCCTCACTTCTTTTCCTTTTCTTCTCAATCATCAGCTTTTGTCTCTCCACCCGACTTCATCTTATTTATCGAAAGATATTACCTGTAGAAAGTAGGGGTGGGACTTGGGTGGGTTGGGAAGGTTGAAGGGTCTGCCTATGCCCAACCCGACTTGCACAAACTTTAACCCGTTTTGCCTGTGGAACCCGAGGAAGCCCAACCCGTGCTTGCCCATTCTAGTTGTTCGGGTTGCTCGGGTTGCCTAATTTGCAAAATAATGGGCGGGTTGGGCGGCTCAATTAAAAATGCTTGTGCACATAAATAGATGGAAAAAATATCCAACATATTTTTGAATGGCATAAAAATAATCTTTGATTTGCATAACGAAAACATAAAGTCCAACCCATATCCTCACATATTTCAAACGAATTATTAACATTCAACATCAAACAGACGGTTTTTGATTTCCATAAAAAAAAAACTACCAAAGCATTCAATCTTAGTGTGTCACTTCGTCGGCTTCCTCGGGTTGGGAAGATCGGTGCCCAAACCCTTCCAAATTGAAATCGGGTTAATCTTTTTTTGTCCAAACCGGTCCAAGTTTTTAACCAGCTTTGACGATAATAGTCCATTGTTCGGGTTGGATGGGTCGGGTTTAGGTCAGACCCGCCCAAGTTCCACTCCTACTAGAAAGCTTCTACCTCAAAGATCGTCATCAACTTGGCTCCGGACCTCCTCCCTCTCGGTCACAACTCATCCCTCCACCACTTTATCTCAAGCATCGGGTGTTCCTCGCACAGTCAGGCTTCGCCAAAGTATTTTCTAGTCAACATTCATCAGATATCTTCTATCACAAGGTAGCCATAGAAATATATCCAAATTTTCTTGACTCTACGGCCACTTTATTGCTCTCGTTTTGCATTTTCTGCTTGCTATCCTTTTATCACAGTAGTGCTCTTTTGGTCTAAAACTAATACCGGTTGCATGGAAATTTAAATCCATCAATCGGGAGACTTATCTGACGTGAATACCTACGTTTTGATCATCTTGTTATTAATTTCAGGATGTTTTATTGTCAAATCTGATCTAAAATTAATTGTTAATAAGGTCATATTTATTATTCGTGTAATCTTTGAGTAGCTAGACTTGCTTATATTCATTGCAGGCTTGTTTATTTGTTAAATTATTATTTTCTGCACATAATAAGGTCAAGCGTTGCCACCTGCTTCCTTCCCCACACCGCACGGCTGCTGCCGACCAACAACCAATACAATCAGATCACTTATTACCGCATTTAGAATATGCTCATTGTGGAAGGCAATACAACTTATTACAATGTGTGTGTGTGTGATGGTGATAGTTCTGATCCAGATATTTCTTTTCTATAATATGTGTTTTTTTTTTGCAGTTTATGTAGAGTATATGTAGAGTAGCTACTGCCAGCAAGCCACTATGAACTCCAGGGACTTGCCCTTGTTCGATCTGGATCGAGTTCCTTCGGCAATGTGTGACCTGCTGACAATGTTGTATTTTTATTTAGGTGTGTATCTATTTTTATCGATATGTTCTATTCCTGACTGGAAACAGCTTGAAGGTTTGGAGCCATTTCAAATCATGAACAACTTGCGAGGAATATATGCACATTATATATATATATATATATATATTTTCTGTGCATGTATGTAATTGTACTCTGGTTTTCTTTTTCAAGTGTATGTGTATCCTCGGAATCTTGGTGTTGCTATATCCTATATCCATGTCTTTGTAATGCAATGTGGTTGTATTTATCTACTTTGTTTGAGTTGAAAATGCATGTCAAATCTCCGTAACTTTGCTTCGTAAGAGGGACGCGGAAGGGGGATCGAGAAGATGTGGAGGTATTGGCATATATTTTGCGGTAAATTACCACAAAAAAAAATCCCTACTGGACTCGACTTTTATTCCGACAATACCCTTTTCCTAGTAAGCATAGGTTAAATACTTGAAGAATCATTTGAGTCTTATAGGAGATTCATAAGGGTATTTCGAGATAAAAAGTTGGTGGAGATGGGTAAGTGGAGACCAAGAATTGTTCAGTGACCAACTTGCTCCAAAAAAAAAAAAATCGGGGGACCAATACTAAAGGAGGTGTATAATTCAGAGAAGGTTTTGATAATTTATTCCTTTTTAATTTGATATCAGCCGCCAGTCGGTGTCCCAAACTCTTTCGGGCAATGGACCCACTCTGGACTCAAACTATTCTCTCCGAAAGTGTTCATCGACCCACAATGAACCCACTCCGGAGTTGGAATAATCCATTAGGAAATGTGCACTGACCCACTAGGAAGTTTCCCTACACCCGTCACGGATAACGACATCAATAGCATTGCCAACTCCCCTACCCCTGGTTAGGGCTGGCAATTTCGGACCCGACACGAAGTTAGCGGGTCTGGGTCAGGGCTAAACGGGTTCGGGTCGTAAACGGGTCGACACGATAGACCCGTTTAATAAATGGGTCGGGTCCGGGTTTAGGGTCTGGACACGGTAGACCTGAGAAGACCCGTTTAGTATTCAACGGTCGTGTCAGGTCGGGTCTACCCGCAAATCCGATACTATAATATATAATACTAGCGGGTCTTTCGGGTTAGGTCGGGTCGAGTCGGATTGGGTCGGATCGGTCAACTGAATAAACCCGGGTGGTAAACGGGTCTTACCGGGTCTACCCGTTTATTAACGGGTCGGGTATGGGTTTAGGATCTAGACACGATTAGTTAAACGGGTCGGGTCCGGGTCTAGAGGTTTTGGACATGACACGAAACCCGACACGACCCCACCCATTGCCACCCCTACCCCTGGTGCGTTGTAATTTATCCTATATTGAGAGAGAGAGAGAGAGAGAGAGAGAGAGAGAGAGAGAGAGAGAGAGAGAGGGGGGGGGTTTGAATCATTTTGGCATCGTGTTTAGCATGTAGAGAGGTCGTCCACATCTTAGGTTGTGAACCCCAATTGGAGAAGGTTGAGAACGATTTTGTTCCAACCTCCTTAAAGATGTTGGAGCATCCCGCTCTCTCATTGGTCCATCTCGAGGGCTTTTGGTCATTTCACAATAATAAATGTATGAAAAGCATTCGATCCACGTGATTGATTGGTGCGAAGACGTCTCGGTAGGAAACTCCCTCGCCCGCATGATCAACGGGTGGGGGGGGGGAGAGGAAGAGGGTCCAACACACTCACTGTTGCCACATTTGACGCACAGAGCAGCCGCCACAGAAGCAACGCCTTCTTCTATTCTATATATAAGAACCCCCACCAATTGTCTTTGCTACATTGATCAGCTTCCATCACATTTTCTCTCCGATTCAGCAAAACCATGGCCTTGGAAGTCGCAAATGACGACCTGTTGAAGGGGGGATTGTTCGTCCTCGTCCAAGCCCTCGTCTATCTCATCCTGTCCAGCTCCTCCGACATCTTCTCCCCCTCCAGCATCAGGCCCCTCGGGACTTCTCGGCCCGCGAGCATGCGGGGGTTCTTGGCCACCCTCTCGGACTTTCCGTCCGGCGGCGATCCGTCGCCCCGGCCGACCACCAATATCAAGAACTGCTAAGGCATGCAGGGATCTTGCTTTAGTTGTTGGAAGGGAGCTTGTAAAGCTCTGGTGATGATAATTAGAGTTGTAATGGATTGTTTCTATTCGTTTATATTGTATTCCTTCAACATTTTCACTCAAAGTTCTCTTTTCAGATGGCTCATTGATGTGTAAATTAATTTTGTACAGAGAGCATTTTATATAAAATTTATAAACATATATTGTGGTAATTATCTCCTCAGAACTCAATTATTTAACATTTCATAAATGTGATTTTTATCCAAGCCTGTTTTACTCTGGAAAACAACAAAAAAACTCCGCTAGCTAGTCGGAGTCGGAATCTTCCGGCCCTGAAGGTACCCGTCCGCTGGTCTCGGTTTTGTGGTCCGGCCTCTACATTTGCTCACTGTAGTAGTGTCTATGATCGTACCTGCCACTGTCACCGGTCATGCTTTAGGCATGTGGCTGTGGCACCGACGATTGTCGCCTATCGTGCCCCAAAACTCAAGATACACAATGCGCGCCTTAGTGCTTTTGTGTGCAACAATCATGAAGAGAGCACACTAGAACAAAGACTTGCGTCTTACTATTTGGCAGAGTTTCATTGGGAGAGAGAGAGAGAGAGAGATGCTCCACCTTGGAATGCTTGCAGTGGCTGATATGTACCTCCATATATAAAAATCGAGGCACCCCTTAAATGCAAAGTGTTGGGATTCTACTCTATTATGGCATACAAACGATGATTAACAATAGAATATATATTAAGGTTAACAATCAAGTGTAGAAACAACAAAATAATATAATTGCGGTTGAGGGAAGCATGCAGAGGTTGACACAACAATCAAATAATGGTTTGAAGGGGACTTAAGGCTATCTACATGTTTGAAAAAAGGAGCAAAGTGGGAAGGATATAAGTTAGACTTAGCTGTAGTTGAGGCTTGTGCCAGCACAATATCATAAAAGCTATTTCGTTGTCTCGATAGGTGCTTGAAGGCCTTCAATTAATGAACGCTCCCAATGGTACAACGACTGGACTCCTCTTCAGCACCGTAGGGAACCCCTTTGGAACTCTCAGCATACTCCAGACCAAATAACAAATAAGAGAAGGAAACAGAGAGAGTGGAGAGAGAGATCTTGGCTTTTGGTTGTGTTTCTCTAGCTTCATTGGACCCTCCTCTTATATAGAGGTCCTTAGCCGTCGTCCTCCTGCTCACAGCCCATCACATGCAGGCTCGGTGCACTCGCGTGTGTGGTGGGCTATGATATAGTAATTGGGAAGCTACAATGCCCTATAGATGAAGTTCTATTAAATATGCATTAATAGTTCTCCCCTCTGGAGGACAATATAGGACTAAACATAAAATCGATTTTTTTTATTTTTATATCAAAACATAAAGTATGCGTAATAAGCGTCTTTAGTGCCCTATAGCTGCCCACGCAGCACGTGCGTCTATGTGCACCACGCTACATCCACACTTTATTCCAAACAATGAGATAGAAGAGCTCTTTCTTATGTACGTCACTCCTTATTTTCCTACAAGCAATGTGGGATTAAAATTGTGGCCGCACAATATCAGCACGTTAAGCCCCACGTTAAGCAGCCGCACAATATCAGCACCCGGATCGATAAAACCACTTTCATTCCATCTTTATATTAACCAATCCCAACACAAATACCAAAAAAAAAAAAAATCAATCCCAACACCTTGCACTCCGGTCCACCGCATCTCGGCTTGCATTCAATCAAGTGCCTAATTTGGATAACCGTCATCGGCCTTCGTGCATCAAATGGAGCGGCCATGCTCTACATCATGCCCCTCCTGATCAGCCGCTCGTCGTGACGTTGTTCATGTGCCTCATTCCGTCGCCCATCGACCGTATTTCACTAGTGCCCAATGTCTCAATCCGCCATTCCTCAGTCGTATGGCTTACATTGCACAGTGCTTTACACCATCGGTATGTCGTTGAGCGGCCTGCAATCCTTAGTTATGATGTCGGCCATCCTAACTATGACAACACCTGGGTGCTCGAAAAGGCCGACCTTATAAAAGGGAGGAGAGCACAACGGGTATACTAAGAGAAGCCACCTTGCTCCCCTTATCGATATGGGACTATTCCGGTGGGATAGTCCACAAAAGCCCGACCTCTTATGTAACATTCCGTTGTGCTCGCCTCCCTTCATAATGTCAGTCTTTTGTAACATGGCATTAGAGCTGGGGCCGCAACGGGAGTGTCGCCTGATTGTGGCTTGCTGCATACAAGGCTGAATTGATTCAAGTTGTGGCCTAAGGGAAAAACGTTAAATACGATTTTTTTGATATTAATATAGTGATATAAATAATATTAAACTTTTAAGTAGCATTAAGATTTTATCTTATATGGGTTATTAGGTTTTATTTCGCTCTTAGACTGTTTAAATACATTATGGCTTTCTTTTCATAAGAGGCTTTTGGTTTTTTAAGTGGCTTTGAGCTTTGGGGGGTCTACTTTCACATGGGGACTTGGGTGACTACCTTAATGGCCTTATGGTTGAGTCGGCCCTAGCAACATACACACAAGATATTGTCCACATTGCCAGTCACCCAATTAACATCCTGTCCCACACACACAAGATATTATCCGCTTTGCCCGTGCCACACAAGCACTTTTTTTTTAAAGGTGTGCCACACAAACACTTCCATGGAGGTCACATATCTTAATACTGGTATCGCCCAAACACGCTTAACTTCAGAGTTTTTATGGGATCTGTAGTGCCTCATGGTACGTTTTTAAAATGTGTCTTGTATGTTAAGGGTGATAAGTTATATTTAAAGCCCATAAACGATCTTTCTCTCTCGGTGATATGAGACTAATTCATGCCCTTGTGCATGCACCTCACATCACCTTATCCCTCTTGGCTTTTCTATATTAGGAGTATTGGCTCTTAGCTATTGGTTCTTGGTCGTCACAATCTACTTTCTTTAAGGGCTACACATTCTCGTGTGGGATAATCGTCCCAACGCAAGGAGATCCGAATCTGGCTAACACCTGATAGTGGAACCCACAGCCCTGCCTAGGGTCCACAAAGACAATAGTGGGACTTGCAGCCCTGCCTAGGACCCACAAAGACGGCAATAAGACACATAGCCCTGCCTGGGGTCCATAAAGACGATAGGGGACCCACATCCCTACCTGGGATCCACAAAGATGACAGTGGGACACGTAGCTCTGCCTGGGGTCCATAAAGACGACAGTGGGACTCGCAGCCCTGTCTGGGACCCACAAAGACGATAGTGGGACCCATAGCCCTGCCTGGGGCCCTCGCACACTGGCTGGGGTCTGATGAATCCCCTCCCAGGTATTTACCAAAACCCCAGATATATCTGAGAATATTATTCCAAGAATATTCCCTACAAACCAAACCTCTATAAATAGCCAACCATTCCAGATCCATAACTCCATACTACAATACTACTTTATGTTTTCCAAAGCTCCTCGAGCTTTCTGGTTTTCTAACTCCATCTGAGACTACTCCACCCTCTGTCTACTTGTAAGAAGCACTCATCGTCTGTCGAGAGTAGCTCTACTTTTGACCCAGAGATAGTGAATTCAAAGGTTGCATCTAACCGCATGAGGCGAAGGCTTCGGTCAAACTCCGTCATTACACTCTGTGTCAACTTTCTCTATCGCTTTCTCTTTCTACTTTACAGTGTTAGCGCGATAGTTCAGCACTTAACAGCTCAGCGCTTCATAGCACGCCACATCCCGACAGGTTAAACCTTCAATCAACTGTTGGAGGAGGGTTACGTATGATAGCCAAAATCCTCCCCCACAACCGTCGTCACCGTTACCGCCACCATCCCTATCATCGCTATCCTCGTTGTCGCCATCACGATCATCCTCCACATGCTCCTCGTTGTTACTTCCATCACCGTTGCCAGACGATCTTCCTTCTTGGATGCCCTCGCCACGAGACCTGCCTCAAGGCATATCCCCTCCCTGAACAATGGTCACTTGTTCGGCTGCAAACCCGTCGGGATCGGATCGAAAAAGAGTCTCCCAGAAAACCGGTGTGCGCTCGTAGATGTCCTCGATCTGGGCATCAACGAGGTCACACTTCTTTTGTGCCCTCCTCCCCTTGATGAACTTGCAACGAAGAGAGATTCCTTCGGGCACGAGGTGGTTGAACTCCGGTGCCTCAAACCTGCCATGCCAGTCCCCAACCAGGCGCAGGGATAGGACAGTCCAAGTCGGGTCGGAATCTGGGAGCCCATCGAACACTTGGGCCACTAAGGAACGATCGTTAAAGCACATCCTCTGGATCCCCTGGACCAGAATCCTCTTCACGAGGTACTTGCCGAAGAACTAGTTGAGGTCGACTGAAACCCCTCTAGTGTGGAGAACGTTGCAGCAACGGAGTATCCGCTAGGAGTTCCAGCCCTTGGGCGAGGAAAGATCGAAAGATGTAACGGCCAGAGAACCTGGGCAGACTTTCATGGATTCGTTAGGCTGGATGATCTCGATGATATCTCTCCCGTTAGAATCAAGGGTCGCCCATGACTAATCAGGGGCCCACGATCAATGGGAGTATATAATGAAAGAAATGAAAGGCGTCCGATCATGAAAGATCCGTCATTACCGTCCCGAGATTCTCGGAGAAAATCCCGCAAGCAATATGTACATGCCTGAGAAGAACTATAAAAGAACCCCTCCACTTCATGGGCAGATAAGCAATCTCTCGCTCTCGAACCCTAGATCACGCCTGGTCCTCTCGTTCTTCTTTCCTTCCTTGACTTGAGCGTTGGAGGGACCTTGGCTCAGAGGTGAGCCTCGGTCTTTCTTGCAGGTACTGCGGGAAGAAGGTAGAGGCGAGCCGCTCCATCTGACGATCGGGTGTGGCCGGCTCAGCTCGGTTCGGTTCACCTCAGTTAGGCTCGCTTCGCTTCGGTTCGCATCGGCTCGGCTCAATTTTGTCCGGTTCGGTTCACCTTGGTCCGGTTCGGTCGGCCCAGCTCGGGTCGGTTCATGATGTCCACTAGTTGTTTCTCTTATATTTTCTGGTCCATATGGTTAAGAGTGACTTTTTTTTTTTTATAATTTTGTTTAAGCAGAGGTCTGGACGATCGCAATCCGTTATCCCGTCAGCTTTGAGATTCACTGATCATGTCTCATCTCAAGATCGTAGGCTTTCTGGTAGTGAAGGAGTACATCATAACAGCTGAAGCGAAACCATGGCAGCATTGTGATCCCTCCGACACTGATTTGGATCTACCTCTTTAGTTTGTTGGATCCTCAGCATTTATATTTTTACAGCAAAATTTTTCCAAATATCGAAGCCAGATTCATCTTTAGGCTCAATTCGGTTTGGTTCCGTACGACTCGGCTCGGCTCAGCTCGGTTCGGTTCGGTTCGGTTCGATTCGGTTTGGCTAGCTTTGGTTCGGCTCGGCTCGGCTCGCTTCGGTTCGGCTTGGTTGAGGTCTGGAAGATCGCAAGCCGTTGTCCCGTCAGCTTTGAGATTCACTGATCATGTCTCATCTCATGATCGTACGCCTTGCAGAACCATTGCAGCATTGTGATCCCTCCCACACTGATTCGGATCCTGAGCATTTACCTCTTCAGTTTGTTGGATCCTGAGCATTTACATTTTTACAGCGAAATTTTCCCAAATATCGAAGCCAGATTCATCTTTAGGCTCGGTTTGGTTCGGCTCGGCTCGGCTTGGCTTGGCTCTGTTCAGTTCGGTTCAGCTTGAGCATTTATTTACCTCTTCAGTTTGTTGGATTCTGAGTAGGGATGACAATTATTCAGGTTTACCGGGTTACCCGACCCGACCCTATTGGGATGGGTTTGGGATGCTAAAAATGGGTTTGGGGTGGATTTGAGATATGAATTTGAAACCCGATTGGGTTCGGGTTTTACTTATCTAGATCATATAACAAGTTAACTTGTGCTTATAACTGCGTGATCGTAATATAGGAGGAACATTTGCTATATAGAGCTGCGATATACGGGGCGGGACGGGCACGGATATAGGGCCGTTGGATCGTAATATAGGAGGAACATTTGCTATAAATCCGACCTGACCCCAATGCATATACGGGGCGGGACGGACACGGATTTTTCTAATGCTAATTAGGACGGGTTTGAAAATTACCCTCAAAACTCGATGCGGGTTTGGGACGGATATAGGACGGGATAAAATATTATGGGGAGGGTTCGGGATTGTGGGCCCAAGGGCATCACAGCCATCTGATGTTACTCTCCACCAACAAGTCGATGGCCCCTAAGTTGAAGAGACTCACAAGGCTGGGCTGGGTTGAAATTTATCTGCATGACATTACATCCAATAATCTGGCATTATAATAAGTAATGTATGGTGTTGAGCCGCTGAGTTCAGCAGAGAGAGAGAGAGCGAGAGAGAGAGAGAGCATCCATTTGGTATGAGCTGTATGGAAACCTCGGTGTGACTTCTATAAATTGACATAGTGTTCAATGCTTATGATTTCATTGATTAATCATTTAAACGAATAACAATTGCTAGATCATGGCTTCAAAATAAAAAATAAATAAAAGCCTAATTGTCAGATCACATTCTACAAAAACTTGCTAAATGAAGTGGCCATTAAATAGGTTGCCCAAACCAGCCTAACGGTCCGAACCACTTGTTGCTCGGTTTCGGACCAAAATGGCACTAAGCGGTCCGGATCCGAATCCGGACGCTTAGTTCATTTGGGCAATCCGACTCAAGATTCGGTCCAAACCGCAAGAGTCATGTTTGGACCGCACTGTGAAGGGACAGAGTCCCAACACTTGGCCGATTTTCAGGTTGGCTAAGTGTTGGGTCTTTCAGGGGGCAAAACCGTAAATCAGTCAAAAAGTCATTTTCGTAATCTGGGAAATCCGAGAACACCAGTAGATCAAGAATACGAAAACAAATACATTTAAAACAAGCATGGACCTTGAAAGTATGAAAGGATAAAATTATCAAAAACACACGTAAATCGAGTAAAACGGCTTCACAATCCAAAACACAAAGGAAAACCTTTTATACACAGACAGATGCGTTCGAGACACAAGTGAGCGGGTGTGTTGGTTAAGATACCTGATCAAATGCAAATCCCATTGCCACTCCTAATTAATCTCAGTCAATAGAAGCAACCAAGCACAAAGAAGGAAAAATCCAAAACACAAACACAAAGCGCACAAAGAAGAGAAATAGATTTTACGTGAAAACCCTTGTGGGAAAAAACCACGGGCGATGAGAAGATCAAGAAACCAAGAAACCAAAAAATTATGTACAAGCAACACTCAACTTCAACGAGAAGATCCTGATCACCCTAGGGTTCATCTTCCTCTCAAGAATCTCACCAAGTCTCTCTCTTCTACCGTACCGAGTTTGGTCTCTCAACCCCCTTTATATAACATAGGATTTATATCACATAAAAGACCCAAACCCCAAAAGGAACAGAATCCTAAACAGACAAATCGATTAGTCGACTTGTAGATCCGATCAGTCGGTTTGGCCCCCAACCTAGGAAAACACCATCGGGAGTAAATCCGATTAGGCTATTACAGCAAAATCGATGGGTCGATTAGGACCCACCGACCAGTCGGATAGTAAGTTTTCTTGGTCTTCTAAATTAAGCCATACATAACAAAGTTTATATAAGAAAACTCTCCAATTCACTATTCAAACAATAATGGGGAAAACATCAAATGCAAGTAGATCCTTCGGAAATAGTCCATAGAAGAAATCCGAACCTCAAATTGGATTTCAGAAACAAACAAAGAAAATGCATCTCCTACTAAAATTGATACCATATAAAACACCTGAGTGCCCGACCTTATGAAGGGAGGAGAACACAACATGTAAATTAAGAGTGTCCACCCTGCTCCCCTTACCGGTGTGGCATTATTCCGGTGGAATAGCCCACCTTCTCATGTGTGGCACACGTGGCAAGGCACAATCGGGCAATGCTCTTAGAGTGGGCCATCTCTGATACCCTGTGATTGTTGGGATTGGTTATGTTCTACATGTCAATCCACAATAATTGACATTAGGATAAAGATTAGTAAAATACTATGCACCTATCACATATGACTTTATATCCCAGTACAGGATATGTACATTCCACTAGTCCACTGAAGTGTGATCTAGGTACTCAAATGTATTGATGAGATCAGTACATGGAAGATTTGAGTGCACTAGTTTACATACCTCAGATGATTCACAATCAGTAACTATATTAGACACTCGATCAAATACTGTAACACCCTAACTTTCTCGTTCAAGAGAGATGGTCTATCTTGGTCATTGGATTAGTTGAATCTAAGCTATGAGTGTTGGTGTTACTGAACGAAATCGAGAGACAGAAACTAGTTTATAATGATATCACTTTAGACTATGGTCTCTTTACTACTAGTTGACTAACCAAAAATCCTAAGATGTACCATGGACTCTGGGTTCGATGCTTGTCACTTTGATATGCCAATTAGCGAGGCCTAATGCAAGACCAAAGTTGGGTAGATTAGGTGGTTTGTGTTGGATACCAAAGAACACATGCATGTTGTGGGAATTCCTCACACCCCGAGAAAAACTAGGTGTTTCCTTGAGCAACCTCCTTGAAAGGTTGATCACTAAGCCTGACCAGATAAATCTAAAGATAAGATAGTGATCACAAGGATTGGGAGAGTTGGGACTCAAGTGGGCTAACTATACTAAGAGAGATAGCCTGAGATCTCATATTGCTTACATAAACACTGGAAGTAGGAGAGGTAATAGTTCTACATAGTAGGAAAGGGCACTCCTGTAATTAATGTGACTTTGGTGTGCAATTATAACTTGATGGTGGTTCAAGTAGTAGTTAATTAGAGGAATGACTTGGTAATGAGATGGCATGTCTATTCCTTAATTAGAGCCAGAGTCACCGGAGTCCCATAAGATTCCAAGTCACTTCTATTGGCTATAGAAACCCTTATCCTGGTTTAAGTAAGATTCCTAGTCATGGGATCCACCCATGGTGACTAAGACCCCTATGGTTATTTAGATTAGATGTACCACTTATTAGGTTCCCTAATAAGATTAGGATTTCTAATATATCCTTCTATGTGCTCTATTTAATAGGTTTTCTAGTTTGTCTAGAATTTCTAATTTGGCGTCACGATGGATATGCACGTGTGCATGCAGGGATCCACTGGAGTGAGTCAATTGGCAAACTAATGTAGTCCAAATCTATATGTATTTGTAAGTAATTTAGTTATCTTACCAGTAATAGTACCACGCATCATGTAATTCTTTTAGGATTCTCTTTGTGTAAAGATATTGATTCGATAAATTTGTTTTGGACAATTACAAACCAATTGAAGTCTCCCAATGACTCGAAATTTTTTATAAAATGTCGGATCGACTAACTTAGGTTGTTGTCTTGTGTGGCAAAGAATAAGGTTATACTTAGGTAGACAATGACCAATCGAGCAAAGTCTCAGTAGTCTTCCTCGGTGTCCCTTAAAGATATAGCTTCCAATGTACTTTCAATATTTCATTTCGTCAATTTGTTCTGTCAAGGAAACCAACGCAACCTCAATCCTCGTTGATCTTTGTTTTTCTTGATGTATGTAAACTTTAATGGTTGTAGACCCTTTGAAAGTCCAAATATTATATTGGCATTCATTGCTGTCAGTGCCACCTCCTTCTTGTCAAGATAAAAAAAAATTGTTTGCTTATTGAAGCATCCGATAATCCTCGCTACATACTCCACGCATTTTCTCGAATCAAACTATTTTAAACGGTGTGTCTCAAAAATCCCTGAGAATGTTGCCAAATTAAGTGCATACAGATGTCCTCCCCTTAGATTTTCCATGATACGTCAGTACATGCAAAAGAAAGATAGCATGTTGCTTCTGAATTCATAAAGATTAATATTTTATTTTTCTTCTTCTTTTTTTTTTTGGTTTTTTTTTTTTTTTTGATTTATCGTTCAAATCATGCTTGACTTCCGTTGGGGTACGGTATCAACTTCTTACTCATTATTTTGATTGGAAACTTTTTCTGTTGATGAAGATGATGAGTTGTACTTCACAAAATCTGATATGAAGATACTATCAGAACATTCATCAGACTGTGGCTTTCCTTCTGGATAAACTGTTGGCTTCCTTCTGCACAACTCGTACTATAATTCTTTGGATTTTCTCCCCTTAGATTTTGGATAATTTATAGCAATCCTCTTTTTTACCATTTAAACTTTCTCTATAGTGATAAAAAATATTCATATGACAAAAAGTAACTTTCTAATTGTGAATAGTAACTTTTAGGTTTATTGTATTTTCTTCATAAAATTAGTTGTTAAATAGTTAATAATATTTTAAAAAATATTTAAAGTGATATAAAGTAAATATATAGAGGTTAATGGTTTTGTAATTATACAGCTACTAATTTAAATAGTGATTTTTTTATTGAATAATAACTTTTTAAAATTTTTGTTTTATCATGTGCTGATTGATCAATTTTGTTAAAGTAGTCAAAAATAACAAATGCTTTTATAAAAAAAGTTAGACTTCATGCAATGCAAAAGTTACTATTTATCTGAATATTAATTCATAGTAGAATTTATAACAATATTTTAAAAATTATAGATGCTTTTATTAAAAAGTTATACTTCATGCAATCTAAAAATTAGTATTCATCTGAATGTTACTTTATAGTAGATAGATTTCACAAGAAAAATTTAAGAATATCAGATACTTTTATATAAAAGTTACACTTCATGTAATACATAAATTACTATTCATATAAATTTTGATTGATTTTAAAATATATTTAAAGTGATATAAAATAAATAGAGTTTAATAGTTTTGCAGTGATACAACTACTATTTTGAAAAGTGACTTTTTTTTTAATAGTAACTTCTTCAAAAATTTATTTTATCTTTTTCTGATTGATCAATTTTATCAAAATAGACAAAAATGACATATGTTTTTATAAAAAAGTTAGACTTTATGTTATCCAAAAGTTACTATTTATTAGAATATTGATTCAAAATAATTTTATGATATTTTAAAAATTATGATTATATTTTTAAAAAGTTATACTTCATGCAATCCAAAAGTTACTATTTATTTGAATATTGCTTCATAGTAGATAAATTTTACAAGAAAAATAAAAAAATATATTATGATTTTACAAAAAAACTACACTTCAATCAATCTAAAAGTTGCTATTCATCTTAATATTGAATCATAGTAGATTTCATAAGAAAATATGTTTTGTTTTATTTATGTCCATATAGAATGTGAATATGTTTAATAGAAGTAGCAGTTGAATTTTAGATTTAATTTTAAAATTTTAAAAATTAGGATTTTATAGATTTTTAATTTATACAGTATTTGGTTTCAAAAATAATAATTCACTGTTTTATAATAAAAATTTTCTTGTTTTTCATCGCGTGCTTATACTTAAGACTACTTTTATATATATTACAAATTCAAAAAAAAATGAGAAAAGGGGTACATTCGATTTGATCAATTATGACATATTTCTTGTTGGATTTTTGTAGAATTCTTCACGTTATGTTGATCGATTTGAAAATCCTCCCTCAAATCTTGCTTTAAACGAGTGAGATCTGATAAAATTTGAGGGGTTTATGAGAAAAATATGATGGGTTCTCGAACAACAGTTTTAATGGTGGATAATAGCAAACAGCTAGACGTTAAAGTAACAGTTAGAGGCACTTGGGTAAATTTATCATCCTTTGAAACTAGCGATGGCAATTTGGTAATGAATATTGGTTTTTAATGGGTGATATGCTAAATCTCAGCGATATTCTCTCCCACGTATTTTGTTCGGGGCCGGGAGGGTAAGCCGATCTTTTGCCATGATTTAACAGCTGATTTGACATGGTTTCATGCAGACCTTTTAGTACTTTTAGTATGGACTGCAAACTAAATTGCTATTTTGACCGACCTTTAGCCATCTTGCATCTTTTTGCAGGGATGTTAGACTAAGTCCCCCTTTTTTTTATAACCACAGTGGTACTATCGAAACGGGGTTCCACCTTGTTTAATTATTCTAAATATTTATAAAATTACCATTCTAGTATTGTTTTGGTATGTTCGATGTTTACCATGAAACGTACTTTGAAGCTGTATATAAAATTGGTTTTTATTCCCATTTCATGCAACGTCCAATTTTATATACATTGTATATTTTCTTAAAAAAAACATAATAATTTGTTCAGGCTCTAGGCCAAGTTAGGGCCTTTAGGGGTGACCTTTGCTCTGGCCCATAATAGGTTTGATCTTGAACATTTGGGCCAGCTCGGCCCAAATCCAAAGTCCAAGCAAAGTAGACCCAAATACTCAAATCGATAGTCAGAAACTTACCAAATTGGAAGTAGGGGTGCACACGGTTCGGTTTGGTCCGGTTACAGAAGAACCAGGAACCGAACCGGTCCCAACGGTTCTCAAATATTTGGAACCGGAACCGGACCATAAGGAGTATGGAACCGAACCGGACCGAACCATATAAAACCAGTTCGGTTCGGTTCTCCATTTCCACTAGTTTTCTGTGCACCCCTAGAAATTAGAGTAGGTCCATCATTAAAGCATATAGAAATAAAGAAAAAATATTTAAAAACCGTGGATACAACAAGCAATCCCAAAGCCAAATACATGATACTATTGTGGATATTAGTAGGACCCGTTACATAATGACCTTACTCGCATCACTCGTATTACCTGACCCATGAATGCATTATGCATATACATGAACCAGTTTGGTTTGGATAACCAGAACCCAACCGGTTCCCTACAGTTCTGCACTTTGGGAACCAGAACCGAACCGATCCTGCTAGAAACCGAATCAAACTGTACGGTTCTGTTCTTCGGTTACACCGGTTTTATGTGCACCCCTAATTGGTAGTGTGACTCTGGTCCCATTTGGATGGGGTGCGACTCCTCTCAACTGATGATCATCTAACCTATCGACCGCTAACGATATGGGAAGCAACAAGTGGTGATACGAAAATCAACTGCCACAATCTATGACCATGGGATGAACCCAAGGGGGGATGCCACCACCCCGGCCGCCGCCCACCACCTGTTGTCACCGTCGTCGTCTACCGTCTTCGTCGGTTGCCGCCAACCACCCCCGCCGCCCACTGCCACACCAGCCACCACACACCATCGTCAGCCGCCGGGGAGAGTGACGGCGGGTGGTGGCCGACATGGTGGTGCCGGACGGCTGGTGGTCAACATGGGTGGTCGGCAACAATGACAGGCAAGGACGAAGCAAGGATTTCATCTTTGGAGAGAGAGAGAGAGAGAGAGAGAGAGAGAGAGAGAGAGAGAGAGAGAGAGAGAGAGATCCAAAATGGTAAATTATACTTTTCTCGCCTGAAGTTTAGCTTAAAAACATTTAACCCCCCTATAGTATATTGTTCCAAATGGCACCCTAAAGTTTAAAATGTTAGCACAATAAACCCCTTTTGTCAACTACTTAATTTCCTCGTCTGATAATTTTTATCTGATTAAAACTAAATGAAAGGGGGTAAAATATAGTTTTCAAACTATAGGGGGGTTAAGTATTTTTGAGCTAAACTTTAGGGAGGGCAAAATATAATTTACCCAACCCAAAATTTAGATGGAGTCATGGCCCCCCTTTGTTCTTGTGTAGTTTCATATGTGGCGGCAGATGGTGGGTGACGACCGAAGGTGGTGACATTTTCCTTGGATTCATCCTATGGCCATAGATTGTGGCGGTTGATTTTTGAATCGCCATTTATCGGTTCCGAAACTGTCAAACGGACGCTTGGAAGACGATAATCAGTGGAGACTGGAGAGGATCTGAAACCGTTTGGATGGCACCTGCATCTCCATGTCACGAGAACAGTCTGTTGTACTGCCGTGCAAGTTTTAGCAACCCAACCTCGTTTCGTCCATCTAGACTCTTTCATCCGCTAACGCATCCCCCTTCTGATTTGGGGTTAAATTCCCAATTCGGACAAACTCTTCCGAGACGTCCCCACCCATTCAAGGCAAAACAACAATCTTTTGAATTGAGATTGAGTGTGTCAACATCAGTATTCCCCGAATGCCCCCATCGAACTCTCGTCAGCCATGAATACCGGATCTTTTCTACCCCTCTGAACAGGTCGAAACCTCCGGGTGGTTGCTTCCAAGGAGACGTTCACACAATCAAACCCTATCATTGCTTACGTGGCATAGTGAAAAGGAGCACCCCGTAGCAAGTATATATATGGAAGACCACCTTGGCTTCGTGCATTCATTCCAACTATTCCCAATCTACCCTCATCTTTTGTTCCACATCCGTGATGTTTTCCATGGACGGCTTGTCTTCCGAGCAAAGTGAGCTTCTGGTGAAGGCGGGTGTGTTCGTGCTGGTCCAAGCCCTGGTCTTTCTCATCCTCTCCAAGTCGTCTGACATCTTCTCCCCCGCAAGGATGCGGTCGCTCAGCTTCCGATCCGTCCGATCATTGAGCGTAAGGAGGATGCTAGCACTGCTCTCGGAATTGCCTCTCGGCGGTGAGGCCTCCCCTCCATCCATGTCCCCGACGCCCGATCATGTTGATTAGTTCGGTTGAGATGTTGATTTCGATCAAAATCTATGTTGCATTTGATTGTATTGATTTTTTTTTTTTTTTTTGTGTGTGTGTGGCTCAATTTGATTGTATTGATTTTTTGCATCATCTGATAATTAAACACAAAAAATTAAATTATTGTTGGTGATTTGAGCATTAAAATGTTTGATAATAAGATTTTGTTTTTGGCGTGCAACAGAAGCTTGTTTCTTGGACCATCAACAGATAAGATTTGGACCAAGGAAATGCAGCACCTACCCCTTTGTAGACTTGCGGTCATCAGGGCAGCCCGCCCAATCAGAGTGGGTATAAGCATGGACCTGATGATCAGGTTTGCAGAAAAAAAATAGCCCATGTTGAATTGTGCCCTTGAACTAACAAAGCATGTGTTTGACGGTGGACCAATGCTCATCAGTCGGAGCCAGCATGAACTGGAAAGCTTTGTTTACAACAAGAGAAATGCTAGTTTTTCCCTTCTTTAGCCTTGGGTTAGGGTTCCTCGACTCTGTTGTTTGGCCTCCTCGGACGCTGTCGGTGACGGCTGCGGGGAGGCCAAGCCTTGGATCGAATCGGCTTGGGCTTCTAGGGTGGGTTAGTGCCCCTTCCTCCCCCCTGTAGATAGGGGCTCTCTAGCTTGCCCGAATTTTTGTTTTCGTCACGACGGTTCCCTCCAGCAGGTTGACAGTTTTTGCTTGGCGACGGTCCGGATCTATCACCGGGTGCAACAGGGAGGTCGAACCTGGCCCCGGCATCGAGGTTCTCCGTCGATGGTTTTCCGGGTCGCCCCTTCTGGACGGTGGAGGATCCTGGTGGTGCGGCGGAGGCAACAGTTCGACGGCGGAGCGGCGGCCTTGGCTTCGAGTTCAACTATTTCTCTTGCGGCTGGATCTGGCGATGATGCGTCTCTTTTTCTTTGGTGGCTTCTGCTCTTGTTTGTAGTTTTAGTTTTTTTTTTGCACCACCGGTGTGCGGTTTCTCTCCCCCCCCCCCCTGCAAGCGGCAGCTAGGTTTATAGACTCCTTTGCTTGTTTTGTTGTCTGTGGTGCCAGTGGTGGCGCCTTCCACCGCCGATCGATTTTTTCCCTCCCTTGATGGTGGGCTTCTCTTGCATCGCCGGCTTGTGGCGTTTCCCGGTTGTCCGATTGTGACCTCCCTTTGGATGTACCCAAAAAAAAATGCTATTCAGTCCAAAGGTTTTCTGATTCCACTCGGTACGACTGACATGATGTGGTAGCGTACAACTGGTGGCCTAATTTCACTAGCGACATTTCAACCTTTAACACCAGTTGTACGCTGCCACATCAGTTGTACTGAGAGGAACCGGGAAAACTTTCGGGTTGAATAACATTTCTCTTAGAACAAAGATGATGCATTTCCATCAATACCCAAAAAGACATGAATATGGCATAGGTCCATCAAGGCAAATTCCAACCCAAGCCGATGAAGGAGGGAATGCAGGAGGCCTCCATGAAGCCCAAACCCAGTCCAAATTAAACCAGCGTTTCTAGCACGGTATATGCCTAAGGGTGCGTTTGGCATTGGTTTTGAAATTTTAGGTTTTGATTTTGGAATACCAAGAACTAGTTTTGTGCAAAACCAGTTTTAGCTTATCGAAAACCAGTTCTAGAATTATCAACATTTGAGCATTTGGCAATAAAACCAGTTTTTAGCCTAAAACTAGTTTTACAGTTATTTTCTCTATTTTTAAATATTCTATATGTAAAACATTATCTATATAACATACTCTATCCGTCACATTCTTTTTCTATAGTATATTCTCTCTATAATATTTTCTCTATACCATTTTCTCTCCAATAATTTTTCATTCTAAAACATTATTTGTGTAATACTCTCTCTGCTTATATTCTTTCTATAGAATATTTATCTTTAGAGTATTTTCTCTCTCTATAATATTTTTTATCTACAATATTTTTTTCTTTATAATATTTTCTCTCTGATATTTTCTTCTTCTCTCTCTTATGTCAATTTCTCTCTACAATATTTTATTTTTTTAAATTGTTCTCTTCAATATTTTCTTTCTACGATATTTTCTCTTTCTACAATATTTTCTTTCCAGCATTATCTCTATGATATTTTCTCTCTATAATATTTTCTCTTCTCCCTACGTCATTTTCTATCTAAAATACTCTCCAATAATATTCTATCCCTCTACAATATTTTTTCTCCAAAATATATTCATTCTATAATATTTTTTCACTCTAAAATATTCTCTTGCTATAAGATTCTCTCTCTAAAAATACTCTCTTTATAACACTTTCTCTAATATTTCTCCCTACAATATTATTTCTCCTCTCTCTACCCCATTTTTCTCTATGATATTTTCTCTCTATAATATTTTCTCTCATTTAGTTTCTCTTTTAAATATTTTCTCTTTAAAATATTTTGTCTTTACAATATTTCTTCTCTAAAATATTTTTTTTGTACAATATTTTCTCTCTTTATAATATTCTCTTTCTACAATATTTTTTCTTTACAATATTTTCTCTATACAAAATATTATCTTTCTATAACATTTTTTCTATCTGCAATATCTTCGATCTCTTTCAATAATATTTTTTCTCTATACCATTTTTTCTCTATGATATTTCCTCTGTATAATATTTTTTCCTCTTTATATCATTTTCTCTTACTACAATATTTTATCTTTCTAAAATATTCTCTCTATAATATTTTCTTTCTCTAAAATATTCTTTCTATAAAATTTTTTCTCTAAAATATCATATTCTATAATGTTTTCTCTCTACAACATTTCTCTCTCTACAATATTCTTTTTGTATACTATTTTCTCTCTCTAAAATATTCTTTCTATAATATTTTCTCTCTATAATATCTTCTCTCTCTATAATTAATATTTTTCTCCTTTTTACGTTATTTTCTCTCTATAATATTTTTTTTTTAAATTTCTCTCTATAATATATTATCTCTAAAATATTCTTTCTATAATATTTTATCTCTATAAAATATTCTCTTTCTATAATATTTTCTCTCTCTACAATATTTTTTCTTTCTAAAATATTCTCTCTGTATAATATTTTCTCTCTAAATATTCTCTTTCTATAATATTTTCTCCCTGTAAAATATCTTATTTCTACAAAGTTTCCACTCTATTACATTTCTCTCTCTAAAATATTCTCTTTTTATAATATTTACTCTCTCTAAAGTATTCTATTTCTATTATATTTTCTCTCTCTATGATATCTTCTCTCTCTATTATTAATATTTTTCTCCTCTCTATGTTTTTCTCTCTCTACAATATTTTCTATCAAAACTACTTTCTATAACATATTCTCTCTCTAAAATATTATCTTTCTATAATATTTTCTCTCTCTAAAATATTCTCTATAATATTTTCTCTCTCTAAAATATTCTATTTCTATAATATTTTCTCTCTCTAAAATATTCTCTATAATATTTTCTCTCTCTAAAATATTCTATTTCTATAATATTTTCTCTCTCTAAAATATCCTATTTCTATAAAGTTTCCACTCTATAACATTTCTCTCTCTAAATATTCTATTTTTATAATATTTTCTCTCTCTAAAATATTCTATTTCTATTATATTTTCTCTCTCTATGATATCTTCTCTCTATTATTAATATTTTTCTCCTCTCTATGTTTTTTTTTTCTTTCTTCAATATTTTCTATCTAAACTACTCTCTATAACATACTCTCTCTCTAAAATATTATCTTTCTATAATATTTTCTCTCTCTAAAATATTCTCTTTCTATAACATTTTCTCTCTCTATAATATTTTTTTTTCTACAATATTTTCTCTCTAAAATATTTTTTATCTTCAATATTTTCTATCACTATATATTTATTTACTTAATACTCTCTATCTATATTCTTCTCTTTAGAATTTTCTCTCTATAATATTTTTATATCTGTCATATATTTTCTCTAAAGTATTCTCTCTATAATAATTTTCCCTCTCTACAATATGATATGTATATATTTTCCCCGTTTTAATTTTTTTTCTTTACAATAGTTTCTCTCTACAACATATATGTTATTCATAATATTTTTTTTTAATTATTGTTTTGCCTTCTTGTCTCAAGAACCCAAAAGAAGAATCCAAAAGCAGAAAATTTATGTTTTTGGGTTTTGATGATTTTCTGGTTTTGGTTTTGGAAAACCAATTTTCTAATCGAATCCCAAACGCACTAAAATCTTATACCAAAACCAGTTTGGCAAGCGGAACTAGTTTTGACGCAAAACTAGGCCTCCAAAACCAATGCCAAACACACCCTAAATCTTTTTGTCTTCTCGTGATCATACATTAAATGTAGAAAACAACACTGCTTATGCTATACATTAAAAGGATATATGTGAAATAATGTTCCTATAATCCGAGGCATTGATATTTGTAAAATAGACAATTTAAATAATATGTATTCATTATATATAAAATAAAACTAAAATACTTTAGGCTTTGCATCAGGTTAGTGGTTGTCCATACCTGACCCATAACACAATCGGACATAAATGTTCGAGCCCAGCTCGGCCCAAAGCCAACGCTGACTCTGCCCAACGCAAATCAGGCCTGGCCCGATGGGCCTCAGTCTGGCCAGAGTCCATCAACTGGAGTCTTGAACTTAACAAAGGTACGTAGCAATTGCCTTAAGATTTGTGAGATAAAGGAAATACCCACACAACTGATGTAGTGATCAATAAAATGAATGTAGTAGTGATGGCCATAATTACCAGTCATGAGGAAAGGCCCCAAATAAATCAGATCTAAAGGAGAGTTACAAATGTAGTTGCTCCTAACCAAAGGTAATCGATGACTCCTCCTTACTGACATGCTTCACAGAAGCTTTAAGGATTTATTTAAATTTAATGGCAGCGTATTCTTCGACAAAACGAGATTCATAATACGAGGGGAAGGATGACCAAGGCGATCATGCCTACCATTGGGTGATGAGAAATCCGCTCATTTGGCAGCAACATTAGCGGATAGAGGTGTTTCAATGGAAGTAATGGCTTCTGTAGCGAGATCGATCTATGTATATATCTTGGCAGAGTATTAAGCCAATGAGTTCGCCAAGGCTGAGTTGTTCGACTCGAGTGTTGAAGGAGGTAACAAAGGAGTCATACTCAGAAGAGAGACAACCGAGTAAGGTTGAAAACATATCCAAATCTGAAACTGGGCTGTAGACAGCTGCGAGTTTATATGCTATCATTTTTGCTGTTATAATGTAATCGGCCATTGACAGCGAACCTTTCTTAGTCGTGCAGCTGATACTTGAGCTGCTGGATCAAGTCTAATTAGGGGTGGGACTTGGATGGGTTAAAGGGTCTGATTATGCCCAACCCGACCTACACAAATCTTAACCCGTTTTGCCCTTGAAACCCATGGAAGCCCAACCTGTGTTTGCCCGTTTGGGTTGCCCAATTTGTAAAATTATGGACGGGTTGCCCAAATAGAAATGTTTGTGAATCATATATAGATGAGAAAAAAATAATAAAACTTAGAGGTCAAAACCATTTGATTGAAAGTGAAACATACTGAGTTAAGAGGTCAACAAGAAGCAATAAGTGCATTGGGTGAGATTGCGCACAGTTGCGCCTGCCGGAGGAGTTGTATTCAATACGAAATAATGCACGCCGAAATGAAAAAAAAAAAGAAGTAAGGGCCTTAATCAGGATGCTCGACATTTACAATCAACGGAAAACAGTTGTGGACATCAAAATTAGCCCACGGATCGAACCCGATTTGCACACGTAAAACGGGCTCGCACTCAATGGCCTTCGGGTTGAACCCGACTCGCACATGCAACTTGGGCCCGCGCACAACGGCCCACATGCGAAAACCTGGCCCACGCAAAACGGCCCGCATGCAATCTGGCCCACGCACAACGGCCCGCATGCAATCTGGCCCACGCACAACGGCCCGCATGCAACTTGACCCGCACACAAATGGCCCGCATACAACTTGGCCCGCACACAAACGGCCCGCACCAAACTCGGCTCGTGCGTCGCAGCCCAACTCAAAGCAAACGGGTCCCACTGGGCCCGCAATTCGAACACAAAAAGGGGGGGGGGGGCACCGGCCCCCCTTCTTGAAAACCATGCCCCCCTCCCCATGAGGAGGTGGGGCCGGCCATAAAGAAAAAAAAAAAAGAGAAAAGAAAGAAAGAAAAGAAAAAGAAAAAAAAAGAAAAAAAAAATCAAAACCGCCTCGATGCGGGGGGAGGTGGCGTGGACGTCTACGCAGCCGTAGATCCGCAACGATCCCTCGATCCAACGGACAAGATGACGTTGCGTCGCCATCCGATCCAAAAGTGCAAAAAATAACAACTCAATCTTTAAAGATCGAGTCACATCTAGCCCGTAACCACCCCAACTAAAAAGGAGGGGATCGAGTTTGTTTCCTTGGATAAAGGAACAATATCTTGATGGTTATGGGGGGAGATATCGGATGAAACAAAAAGATTTCAGCTATATCTCCCCCAACCGCCCCCTTTGCCTATAAATAGAGGGGGTGGTGGAAGGAACAAAGGGTCCGAAGGCTGAAGACGGAAGAGCTCTGCAAGAGAAGCTCCAACGCTCGAAGACCGAAGGCTTCACGAGGCACGACAAGCACGTCCTACGGGAATCCTTGGCCCTTCAAGTCCTCATCAACGTGAAGACCTTGCACTCGAAGATCACAGCTTCGACTCCTCGCACGAAGAAGAAAGCTTGGAGAAGAAGACCCGGAGTCGTCATCACCCCGACTGCTCCAACAATCTTCATCAGCTCCGAAGACGCCATAAGCAAAGGCCGGAGAAGAAGATCGAAGCTGACAACACCCGTCGTCTTCAACAAAGGCATCAACTCCTTGCACGAAGAAGAAAGCCAGGAGAAGAAGGCCTGAAGCCGGTGCTACCCCTGCCATCTTCGTCAACAAAAGTCGACGCTACAACCGTCGTGCGGAGATCGGTGCTACCCCCGCCGTCTTCATCAAGAAAAGCCGACACTACAACCGTTGCACGGAGATCGGTGCTACACCCACCATCTCCACAAGAAACCTTCAACTCCGATCAAGCCAAATACGCCTGGAGAAGAAGCCAGCCGATGCCACAACCGTCGAGGAAGCCGGAAGAATAAAGAAGCCCTGAAAAAGTAGTCATCGCCGTTCGAGAAGAAGATCGAGTCAAAGCTAAAGTCAAAGCCAACGCCAGAAGCCAAAGCAGACGCATCGGTAAAGCCCGCGCCAAAGCAACGCACGTGCCAAAGCCAAGCAACTACGCCGGTCACGAGCAAAGCACCGCACGTTCTAGCCGATACGACGCAAAGTCTGGAATAACTAAAGCATCGTAAGTCTCTACCCGTCTACGTTCAAGCGCAAGCGCCAAAGCAAAGCAAAAGCCAGACCCACGCCAAAGCCGAAAGCTAAAACCAAAGTTGACGCCAAAAACACGATCGACGCCGCGAACCGACGATCAAGGACGCCGAGGTCGAGCAAGGATCGAGGAAGACACGAAGACCGAGGAACGAAGCCAAAAGCCTCCCTAGCCGAGAAAGCGCGAAGCACGAACGGGACAAAATCAACGGCGGAAACTCCTTAGCCTCTCAAAAACCCTCACCCTGTAAAGACCTCTGTCCTGGGCAACCCCTTCAGAGCTCTCGCACGAATACCACGTGGAGACGCGGATCAAAGGGACCCTCCAGAGGATCTCTCCCATAATCTCCTAATCAAAAATTTGTAATCCCGTGTGATCCGCAATAAAGACGACCTGAATCTTTTTCCGCGCTCACAGATTTCTGGCACACCCGGTGGGACCTCCTCTCCTTTCATCCGTACGTTTGAAGGAGTTGCTTCAAGTTCGTCATGGCCGGAACGAACGATGATACGTTTGCTCCAACAAGCCTCTCACCTATCGCCGAGTCTCCACTACTTCAACATGGTGATCCAGAAAACCCGGAGGATGACGTTCCCCCGATAGTACGCGTCTACACTCGGCGTACTCAAACCCTTGCGGACTTCTTCACGCCAGAAACTGCTACCGAAGATGCACGCCAAAGCGCCAATGAGGCCTTGGTGCATGAAGAAACAAGCCTCGATCCTGGAATTCAAGTCCAGAAATTTGGGGAGGTCCAGCCCCAACCCCGAGGCCGTTCGGGTTCTCCAGTGGACCTTGCACCTCCTTTGCAGGGGGCAAACGTCCGTCATCAAGCAGAAGCAAGTCAGCGTAACTACGTCTCCGACGACGATGGCGAGGGTGCGGGCATGCAACATCGAGACATCCTGCGACATCATCCTCCGTCCGCTCTCCAGCTCCAAGTCATGCAAATGGGTGAACACATGGCTCAGCTCACCCGACTAATGGAAGAGAAAGATCGTCACATCAACACCTTGCTTCAAAGGCTGAGTGCCAGGGATGCCGCAACATTCGGTCAACCTCCTGCTTCTCCAGTAGCTGCTCCAGCCCCGTCTCCAACTTCTGCTCTTGCAGAAGTTGGCCTGACAATACTAGCAACTACTCCTGTACTTTCCTCGGCTCTCGTGCCAGTCTCGGTGGCCGCGCAACCTTCAGTGGCAGCAACGATGAATGTCCAGCAAATACAAGCACTAGTGGCTGACATGATGCGTTCCCACGGCGGCAGCCTACCTCCGATTACGGCGGCATATTCAAAGCCTTACACCATAAGGATCCAACAGCTGCGCTTCCCTACCGGGTTCCAGCCACCAAAGTTCCAGCACTTCGACGGGAAGGGAAACCCAAGGCAACACATTACCCACTTCGTCGAAACTTGCAACAACGCCGGCACATACGGCGATGAGATGGTGAAGCAATTCGTTCGCACCCTCAAAGGTAATGCTTTTGACTGGTATGTTGATCTTCCTCCAAGATCCATTGACAGCTGGGATCAGATGGAAAGAGAATTCCTCAACCGCTTCTACAGCACTCGGCGCATAGTTAGCATGACCGAGCTTACTGCCGTCAAGCAAAGGAAGGACGAATCAGTAATCGACTACATCGATCGATGGAGGAATCTCGCCCTGAATTCACGAGATCGCTTGTCTGAAGACTCGGCTATTGAGATGTGTACCCAAGGCATGCACTGGACCTTACTCTACATCCTCAAGGGAATCAAGCCTCGGTCCTTCGAAGAACTCGCAACTCGAGCATACGATATGGAGCTCAGCTTAGCGAATCGCGGGGACTCAAAGGCCAAAGACTTCCTGAAGGTGGAGAAGAAAGACAAACCACCGGCACCCAAATCGAAGCAAGTTAACGTCACCGACGTCGCCTCGGCCTCCAAGCCACTCAAAATCAGTGGTAAGTCGGATCAAGAAAAGGGAGCTGCCATACCACCGCCTCCACCCCAAAGACAGTCGAAGATGACTCTAGAAGAACTTGAGGCCAAAGAATATCTCTTTCCAGACTCGGAAGTCTCCTCCATGTTCGATCAACTGCTACAAGAAAAGATGATCGAGCTTCCTCCTTCAAAAAGGCCTGAACAGATGCATCGTGTCAACGATCTGCTCTTCTACAAATACCATCGACTGGTTAGCCATCCTATTGAGAAATGTTTCATCTTCAAAGAAAAGATCATGACGCTCGCAAAGCAAGGGAAAATTGAGATCGACTCCGGCGACATTGCAACAGCAAACATGACGTCCATCACCTTCGGTTCGTTTCAACCAGTACTCGTTGCTGCACACCAGAGAAGGCCCAGGTTGCGCATCAATCGCCAGAGACCAATTGTGAAGTTAGCTCCACGACGGAAGGTCTCGAGGTGACAACGGTACGCTCCTAAGATCGCTGAGGAAGAAACGTCACTGCCCTGGGGGCAACCGTCGCCTATATCGGCATCTCTCTCGAACAAAGCTATGTCCCAACAGAATCTCCAGACAAGGTATGAGCAAGGAGACCCGGAGGTCGGTCTGTTAGGCCAGCCCTCAAGTAAATTCGACTACTACGTCCTCTACTCCAAACCTTCGCCTGTCTCAATAGAAGAAATCAAGCCCACCGGCTGAGAGTCAGAAGGCGAACCACCAAGGTCCCCAGAGGAGCAGGTCTCCCCGACCCCTGAAGAACCTACAACTGCCACTCCAGACCTTCACCTTGGTGACGAAGAATCCACTGATGAAGATGGATAGGTCATGTTGCCTCACAGACGAAGGCCATGGATGCCAAGAAGTCGCAAGCTAGATCGAGTAACAAGAAAGCTTCCGGAACGAAGAACTTACAAAAAGAAAAGCAAAGCTCCAGGAAGGAAGGATGTTCAAAGTACCGCCAGCAGATCCAGATGATCTCCTCCTGCAAAACCCTCCAGAACCGACAACGTTGCAAGAGTTCTTCCCCGATTACTTCCTCCCAGCTGATCAGCAGCATGAAGCCTCCTGTTGCATGGTTGAGATCCACATGGCACCGGAAGAAGAAGATAGGATTAAGTCTTCTAAAGAAAGCAATACCGACAATGAGGAAGATAATTCCGATAAAGACAGTGCTGCTGCTTACGATGAGGCAATCTTGCACTTGTCACTCATAGAAGCACTACACCTCCCAAAGAAAGCTCGCATAGCAATGGCCGAGGCTTTGACAGGCCCAGACAGCTACAAAAGAAAGAAGAAAAACGTCGAGAAGGATAAAACTATTGTCTCATGTAACGCAGCAATAACTTTCTCGGACGAAGATCTGCAGCTCGGAGCACGACTACACAATCGACCTGTCTATGTCTCGGGATACATCAACGAGAAGCCGGTAAATCGAATCCTGTTGGACTGCGGCTCCGCCGTCAACATCATGCCTATCCAAACAATGCGCCAGCTCGGCATCACTACCGACCAGCTCTCGCAAAGCCAGCTGGTCATTCAAGGGTTCAACCAAGGCGGACAGTCCACCATAGGAATCATTCGTCTAAAACTCTCCATCAGCCAGCTTGACATGACAGTTCTCTTCCACGTCATTGACTGTCAAACATCATATCGCCTCTTGCTAGGAAGACCGTGGCTGCATGAAAACGGTGTCGTAGTGTCTACCTGGCACCAATGCCTCAAGTACTACGAGGAAGGTATGGAGAAGTGCATTATTGCAGACGACAGGCCATTCAATGAGGCTGAAGCGCACCTTGCCGATGCCAAGTTTTACCAAGCAAAGGACCTTGTTGCAGAAGTCCTTCCAGCTAAAACTCCTCGAACTCAGAAAGCTAAAAGGATGGAGCAGGACGAAGCTCTGCCAACTCCAAATCCAGTGCCACCATCTAAGGCGACACACGAAGTCAAAGAAGTTCTAGCGCCAAGACGAAGGATGCGCATCAGCTCCAAGCCAAGATCCATGAAGCATACTCCATTACCTGTCCAAGCTACGACAGTCTTACACCTCACGCCTCAGTGGCTTCGCAAATATGAACCACCAACTTTTGCCTCGCCAAAAGGGATGGTCCAGCCGCTATCGGAAGCTAATGTCATCACTCTGCAAGAGATGACACTGCCGCTACCCAGCCTGGGGCAAGCTTCAAGTCCGCCAAAATCTAGTGATTCCTTCAAAACCAGCCAACTCACATTCAAGCCAAAAGGAAGCTGGGGGCAAAATGCCGCCAAGCTGCTGTTCAAAGCTGGCTACAACGAAGACAGTGCCGCACATATGAGTACGCTCCTACCAGCTCCAATACCACACGGGATGACTAAGACTCAAGCCCACTTACTCCAAGGCGGCGAGTAGATCCCACCAAATCGGTGAGGCATCGGCTCTCGTCAAACCCCGATGGTCATCAAGATAACAGGAGAGAAGACCTTCACTTCTAACTACATTGAGGTAAAATTGGTAGATGAAGCGAAAGAGGGATCGTCAGCCTCCGATGCACGCTCTACCAATGTCGTTCATCCCGCTACAAAAGGCGCTAAAAGAAGGCGATATCGAGCTCGACGTTGGACCATACCTCAAAAGCAAAAGAAGAGCGTCAAAAACCAGGCAAGTCAAAATCCCATATCAATATTCAAAAAACTTGGGCCAATCAGACAAGCAAAGCGAAGGTCAGTATTCGACCGTTTGGGAAAGCCACCCATTGAGGTAAGAAAAAACATTCCCACCCACCCACCCATATCATTCTTTCAATCTGCCGATGTCGCCGATATTATTCTGGTATCTCTTAATCATATCACAATTGCGGACACTTCGGTCGACGAAACTTCTACTTCGGACGACGAGTTGCCACACGCCCCGTCCGTCCTCGAAGAAGGGGGGCAATATACCGTCGATGATCTGAAGGAAATCAACTTGGGTACGCAAGAGGATCCTCGGCCTACATTCGTAAGTGCACTCCTAACCCCCGAAGAGGAGGCTGAATACGTCAAGTTACTCCAAGAATACAGAGATGTCTTCGTATGGTCCTACAAGGAAATGCCCGGACTTGACCCCAAGATTGCAGTACACCAGCTTGCTGTCAGACATGGTGTAACACCTGAGGTGTTAAATTTGAGAATAATAAAAAAATCCTCCGGGGCTCTTTTCGTCTTTTTACCGTCAGACTTTCTTGTTGGGCTTTTTCCAGAATAATGGGTCGTAAACCCATATGATGTTTTACGTTCACTTTTTCTATATTTTCGAGCACGTCGTATTGGTGCGTCCCGTGCAAGGATCGGGTGTATGCGCAGCCTGTTTCGGCAGCCCAGTAGTTAAAACCCTAGAATTTCGATGATCAGCCCACTATCGGTATTGTTTGGTTTACCACAGGAGATTGGGTGATTGGATCGTAGCAAGGCTAGATACATTGGGTGAGGCTCTGAAAGAGCTTTCCAACGAGCCTGAGAGGGGGTCGATCCGACACCCGGATAATGAGTTATTGCTATTTTAAAATTCAGAGTATTTTCTTTATTGTGGGAGATCTACAAGTCAGAAAAATATGTACCAAGCGTCGACGTATTCGCGTCGACGAGACCTTTCCAACGGATCCTTCCGTGTCTATTTCTGACCTACGGTTTGTAACTCACGGCCGGTTATTCTTTTCAGCCAGGTAAGTAGACGGATCGCAACCGGGTTCCAACCGAACCAAGTTCAGGGCTCGGGACCGAGCCCGATCAGCCCTATGACCTTCCTCCCAACCTTTTAGCTGGGTTTAGACCCCCTCGATCACCCATCCCGGTATTTAAAATTCAAAATTCGGATTGGGGAGATCGAAAATATTTAAGACGATATAGCCAAATATTCTCCTCCATAATTCCCTCTTTGTTAGGAAGCTCTAACAACCCGATCTTCCCAGCGTACTTGCCATAACCGCAGCCCCCCTCCCTTTTTACGTGAACCGGGAGAGAGAGGCTGGGAAAGAGAGAGAGACAGGAGGGAGAGAAGAAGAAAGAGACCAAGGGAGAAGAGAGAGGAGCGCCCGCAGCCCCTCCGAGCACCTCCCCGACTCCAGCGTGCCATCACAGGTTAGATTCCTCCCATCTTCTCCTCCACCGCAACCCAAACACCGGCCACCACCATGGCTGCAACCCAAGCCCCCTCCACGCGCAGCCGAACCTCCAACCCGACCTCACCCTCTTCTCCTTTGCCCGCGGCCCACTCGAGTGGAGAACGCCACCGGAGATCCCACGATCGTCACCCCAAGCCACCGCCGGCATCACCCCAAGCCACTGCCGGCACCACCCCAAGCCACCGAAGCCGCACCCTCCACCACAAACCCCTCCGGCCAGGGTCTTTCCGGGCTCCGACGGCACACCGGCCACCTCCTCCCGCGCCTCCCCTATGAGGGTGATGCGGCGGAGACCGGCCGGGCACCGCCGGCGCACTCAAACCGGTCACCCCGCCGCCGCGTCATCGGGCAAAAAAACCAGAGCCCTGTTTCTCGTTGAGAAGAAAGACAGCAGGGACCAATCCGTAATTAAAGATCTATCCCAGATCTTTTAGAAAATATTAATACTGCAGACCCGACCCGACTGCACTGCAACCCGACCCGACTGCACAGCAACCCGACCCGCCTAAGTACACAGCAGACCTGCAGAACCGGCCCAACAGCGAACCGGTCTGGTTCACCTGAACCAGACCAGTAAACCGTCTAGAATTGGTTCAGCCGCCATTTATCCGTCCGATCTCGGAATCGAACGAAACCAGTGGCGTTTCGACCGGATCGAAGATACCCACTTGTTGAATTAGAATTGGTTCAGTAATTTTACTATCTAGGATCCCTTTTTAGCCATGGGCCCGATCTAGTCAGTGCACCGTGGTTTGACCGCAAATTCCCCGTCCGATCTCGGAATTGGACGAAACCAGTGGCATCGTGCTCAGATCATCGATGCCGATGTATGAAACCTAGTTTGGGACCCTAGAGACCCCTTTTCCCTATTGAACCGATCGTAGACCGGTTTTCACCGGTTCGACCCTAAAACCTCCGACCGAAGTCAGATTCGAGCGAGACCGGATCCCACGGGTCCCTCATCCCTAAAACAACATTTTTAGAACCCTAGTTTGAGTAATTTATGAGTGTAACAACTTATACATTTCAAACCATGATGGTCAGTTTCTCCTTCGACGGTACACCGGACCGATAGGCGTGAGGAGCGTGGACTATCGAGCTATTCTCCAGATGAACATGATTAATTCTATTCTAGTTAGAGTAGATTGTAGTTGTATCTATAAAATAATAAATAAAACCGTATGTGGCATAGTATGTCCAATGCATGCAGGCGGAAAACCGGTATTGCATGTGGGAGGTGGGCATACTATCCCTTGCATCTGAATAATCATGCATGAAATATTTTGATAGCTGTAACGGTGATTGACTTAACCTAGATTCACACTAGGATGCATGCAAACAAGTAGATACTTGTACTGATTATTTATTATGTTCTGTTGAATGACTGTGTTTGGTGACCATGGGTCGCATGGTGCAGTCCAGTTGCTATTGAGCAACAAAGACTGGTGGTCTCAGTGGAGAGACCGGTTGTCTCAGTGGAGAGACCGGTGGTCTCAGTAGAGAGACCGGTTGTTGTACTTCCTCAGTCGAGGTTCTCTTCCTAGAGGGAAGACTCACTACTTACGGGCATGGGTAGGGGACCCGAGTGCACAGGATGGGAGGTGAACCACCGCCTGTGCATAATCCGAATCAAGTAGGTAGGGTCACAGGGTTGGACAGGCGGTAAAGCCCCTAGTGGCCTAGTAGTCCACCCCTGGGTAATGACCCCTAAAAGCAAGGTGGGTGGGAGTGCCCCGTGGTGAAAGACCAAGCCCCCTTATGGCCATATGGGTATTTCTGGCTCTCCAGGTACACTTGGACCCAGGTTTTGTTGGCAGACTCAGTTAGAAAACTGTCGGTTCACTTTAGGAGTAGGTAGAACTAACTTTCGGTGATTAGTTGCATACTTTTAATCTGGATGATTATTTGTCTTACATTTACTAGTTGTAGTTGTACCATAGTAGAACTGCCATATTAGCTAGCTGAATTATCTTATTTGCAATATATGTATGTATATGTTGTCGCCCTTGTAGACTTCTAGAAGGGCTGGGTATGACTATGGTTTACCCTAGCTAGTTTAGGGTTAACGGTTCACTGAGTTTACCTAGTAAACTCACCCCGTTGTTGCACACTCTTTTCAGGTATCATAGATCATTCTCAAGCGCTTCCTAGAGGAGCTCGATTATCGAGGGAGGACATTAGATGCCGGTGTTAACTAGTTTTATTATTTTCAGTTGATTATGTAATAACTGCAGAACCATGTTCTAGATGCTCTGAATAATGCCAGAATCAGTAACATTTCTTTGGTAAGCTTATACTCAAAGCTTCATGCCTGGTAGGCCTTTCCTCAAGGCCAAGTTATTGGTAGGCTTCTCCTCAAAGCTATCCCTCATCAGCTAGTAAGTAGTTAATGATAAATTAGTAATAAATAACTAAATAATAAAATCAACCTCGCAACCTTATAACATTGGCTTACCCTTAAAACCCCATCACCCCCGGGTTTGACTGGTTTACCGTTGTAGTCGGATCCGGGGCGTGACAGCTGGTATCAGAGCTTAGGGATATGATCCTACGATTTTCTTTAGGTTGTTAATTGTTATGTTAGGATTTGCTGCATGAGTTCTTATTAGCTAGTCGGGTCTATCCTTTAAGGTTTTAGTTTGAGAATTTAATTACCTTCCTACCCTACTGAAGGGGACGCCTTTCAGTAGAAACAGTTAAGAGGGACGCTTCCTAACTTGGTGAAGTAAGTAATTGAATCCCCAACCCTATAGATGTGTTAGATTATTGTATTCTCTGTACAATTTCCCTTTAAGGTGTGTAGCTTGCCGCCTCTTTCCTTGTTTGATAAGTTCTCTGGCTTATGATCTAATCTAAGAATTCCGTTGGTAGTAAGGCATGGGTCTTACCATGATAGGATCTTCTTGCACTAGGCATCCTTGCTTAAAACTGTAGATTATAGTTTTTAGTAGGAGATGATAATTGGATTACAGCTATAGGGGATCTTATTAGATGAGTTAACCGTTGATGGGCTTTTACTCATTGAGTTGTTTCATATCTCTTACCTTGGTGTAGTAGTGGATATTGTGCTTGTCATGGATGATTTATCCTAAGGGTATAAATTTCTTGTATATTTCGTTGTTCCAGGATTAGTAGATGATGTAGGCCATATATAAGAATTCTATTACAGGTTAGACAGAAGGATGCTTGAGCTTTTAGGTCTGTTATAGATGTTATCCTAGACTCTTCCCCGTAGTGTAGGTTTACCTTCCATAGTTCAGTAGTTCGTACTTCTAGTTCGCATAGTTAGAATAGGCATACCCTTATAGCTATTGCACTATTGTCTTAGGTATTGTTCTTTTTCTCATTACCCTTGCATGAGTTTTGTTCGACACTGGATTGACGCACTCTTACGTAATTCCCAGATTTGTGGCTACCTTGGGGCTAGCACCGATGTGGACCGAGTATGTAAGAGATGTGTGCTTTCTATTGGCGGCAATGAACTCATGGCCGACTTGATCATCCTAGACCTAGAAGGGTTAGATGTCCTGCTTGGGATGGACTGGATGGCGGCTTACCATGCAACTCTAGATTGCTTCTCCAAGAAGATCACCTTTCGTTCACCCGACAACCCAGAGATTGTATTCGTCGGAGCGAGACTGGTTATCCTATATTCGATGCCTCGATGGAGGACTTGCCTTAGTCTTCTAGCTTAGTTGTCTAGCGAGACCGAAGGTGTGAGTTCCTTGGAGCGCTCCCCGGTAGTTCGAGATTTTCCAGACGTGTTTCCAGACTAGCTTCCTGGTCTTCCTCCAGTGCGAGAGGTGGAGTTCAGTATCAAGTTGCCTCGAGGAACGGCACCGATCTCTGTGGCCCCATATCGGATGGCACCGGCGGAGTTACGAGAGTTGAGTACGCAATTAGAGGAGTTAAGGAGCCTTAGGTACATTCGCCCCAGTGTCTCTCCATGGGGTGCCCCTGTTCTATTTGCTCAGAAGAAGGATGGCTCAAAGCGACTCTGCATTGACTACAGGAAATTGAATGCGGTCACGGTGAAGAACAGGTATCCTCTCCCGAGGATCGAGGATCTGTTTGACCAGCTGAAGGGTGCTCGGTTCTTCTCAAAGATTGATCTGAGGACCGGGTACCACCAGCTCAGGGTGAAGGATGAAGATATCTCAAAGACGGCGTTCCGGATGCGATACAGGCACTACGAGTTTCTAGTGATGCCGTTTGGTCTGACGAATGCCCCGGCAGCCTTTATGGACTTGATGAACCAGGTCTTCAGGCCTTATCTTGACCGGTTCATCGTGGTCTTTGTCGACGACGTATTGATCTTCTCGAAGTCAGAAGAGGAGCATGCAGAGCATCTGAGGATTGCCCTACAGACGTTACGAGATCACCAGCTCTATGCCAAGCTCAGCAAGTGTGAGTTTTGGATGAGAGAAATGAAGTTCTTAGGGCATGTGGTTTCAGAATGAGGTATCTCGGTGGACCCAGCGAAGATCGAGGCAGTACTGAGTTGGGAGTCACCGAGGAATGTTTTTGAGATCCGGAGTTTCCTGGGTCTAGCAAGATACTACCGGAGGTTTGTAGAGGGATTCTCGAGACTGGCTTTGCCCCTGACTCAGTTGACAAAGAAGGGGGTGAAGTTTGAGTGGTCGGATGCTTACGAGCTGTCCTTCCAGGAACTGAAGCGACTACTCACCACTGCCCCTGTTCTTACAGTGCCAGTTAGTGGAAAGGGATACGTGGTCTATACAGATCCATCTCAGTCTGGACTTGGAGGTGTGTTGATGCAAAATGGCAAAGTAGTAGCTTATGCATCGAGACAGTTGAAGCCTCATGAGCAGAACTACCCGACCCATGACCTAAAGTTTGCAGCGGTGGTGTTCGTGCTCAAGAGTTGGCAGCACTACCAGTACGGAGAGGACTTTGAGATGTATTGTGATCATAAGAGTCTGAGGTATATCTGTACCCAGAAGGACCTGAATCTCCGGCAGAGGAGGTGGATTGAGGCCTTGAAGGACTTCAACTATAACTTCTTCTATCACCCTGGGAAGGCTAATGTAGTGGCAAATGCACTCAGCAGGAAGTTCAAGAGCGAACTATCACGGCTGATAGCTGACAGGCGTGAGTTTCTTGTAGCTGTGGAAGGGTATGACCTGATATTGAGAGGAGATCCCTCAGGTAACCGTCTGTTCAGTATCCGAGCTCAGTCTACCCTGATCAAGCAAGTGATAGACTCCCAGGCCGAGGATGAGGAGTTGGAAGAGATGCGCTCTCGACTGACTGGAGGAGAGGCAGTGGAGGACTAGTCGCTCGACTCTGAAGGTGGGCTGAGGTACAAAAGGAGGTTGTGTCTACCGAAGAACCAGGAGGTTCGAGATAAAGTCCTCACAGAGGCACATCGCTCTCGATACATGGTACACCCTGGAAGTACCAAGATGTATTGGGACTTGAAGAATCAGTTCTGGTGGAACGGGATGAAGAAAGATGTAGCTGAGTTCGTAGCTAAGTGTCTGACCTGCCAGCAGGTTAAGGCAGAGCACCAGTAGCCTGCAGGACCCCTTCATCCCCTCCCGGTGGCTGAGTGGAAGTGGGAGCACATCACGATGGATTTCGTTTCAGGATTACCGCTAACCAGGAGGAGGCATGATTCAGTATGGGTGATTGTGGACAGACTGACCAAGTCTGCCCACTTTCTTCCAGTCAGGATTACTTTTTCCCTACCTGAGCTGAGTAGAATCTACATAGCAGAGATAGTCCGGTTGCACAGGATTCCGGTGACCATAGTCTCAGATTGAGACCCCAGGTTTGTCTCAGGATTCTGGAGGAGCTTACAGACTGCATTAGGGACCCAGCTCAATTTTAGCACGGCCTTTCATCCTCAGACGGACGGTCAGTCAGAGAGGACCATTCAGATCTTAGGGGACATGCTTCGGGCATGCTCTATAGACTTTGCCGGTAATTGGGATGAGCACTTGCCACTAGTGGAGTTCTCATACAACAACAGCTTTCAGGCGAGCATTGGCATGGCTCCTTACGAGGCTCTATATGGGAGGCCTTGTCGTTCCCCTATCTGTTGGGCAGAAGTTGGAGAGCGTAGTCTTCTGGGGCCAGAGTTGGTGCAGGAGACAACGGAGAAGATACAACTGATCAGGGAAAGGCTTCCTACAGCTCAGAGCAGGCAGAAGAGCTATGCAGACGTTCGTAGACGACCTCTGGAGTTCGAGGTTGGAGACCAAGTTTTCCTACGGGTTTCCCCTAAGCGTGGTGTCTTCCGGTTCGGAAAGAGGGGGAAGCTAGCGCCGAGGTTTACGGGACCGTTCGAGATATTGGATCGAGTGGGCGAGGTGGCTATCGCCTGGCCCTGCCACCACGCCTTTCAGCAGTACACCCAGTGTTCAATGTGTCGATGCTTCGGAGGTACTTGCCAGACTCGTCACACGTACTGGATCGGCAGGACTTGGAGCTCAGTGCAGATGCCACATTTGAGGAGCATCCGGTCCGTGTTTTGGCTTCTGAGGATAGGGTGCTTCGCACTAAGACCATCAGGATGGTCAAGATCCTTTGGAGTCATCGAGGCGAGGACGATGCCACATGAGAGGTGGAGTCTGATATGTTACACTTGTATCATTATCTTTTTGATACCTGATTCTATTTTCTATCTAATTTTCGAGGACGAAAATTCCTCTAAGGTGTGTAGGTTGTAACACCTGAGGTGTTAAATTTGAGAATAATAAAAAAATCCTCCGGGGCTCTTTTCGTCTTTTTACCGTCAGACTTTCTTGTTGGGCTTTTTCCAGAATAATGGGTCGTAAACCCATATGATGTTGTACGTTCACTTTTTCTATATTTTCGAGCACGTCGTATTGGTGCGTCCCGTGCAAGGATCGGGTGTATGCGTAGCCTGTTTCGGCAGCCCGGTAGTTAAAACCCTAGAATTTCGATGATCAGCCCACTATCGGTATTGTTTGGTTTACCACAGGAGATTGGGTGATCGGATCGTAGCAAGGCTAGATACATTGGGTGAGGATCTGAAAGAGCTTTCCAACGAGCCTGAGCGGGGGTCGATCCGACACCCGGATAATGAGTTATTGCTATTTTAAAATTCAGAGTATTTCCTTTATTGTGGGAGATCTACAAGTCAGAAAAATATGTACCAAGCGTCGACGTGTTCGCGTCGACGAGACCTTTCCAACGGATCCTTCCGTGTCTATTTCTGACCTACGGTTTGTAACTCACGGCCGGTTATTCTTTTCAGCCAGGTAAGTAGACGGATCGCAACCGGGTTCCAACCGAACCAAGTTCAGGCTCGGGGCCAAGTGGGCTTTACTCCTCCTCGAGTTCGATATCACCTTCGTCCCTCGTAAAGCGGTCAAAGGTCAAGCTCTCGCGGACTTCCTGGCAGAATACCCCCTTCCAGCAGAATGGGAACTATCGGAAGATCTCCCAGACGAAGAAGTATTCTGCATCGACATCGCCCCTTCTTGGAAAATGTTCTTCGATGGCTCGGCAAGGCAAGACGTGGCAGGAGCAGGGGTTATCTTTGTCACACCAAACAATGAAGTACTCCCCTTCTCATTTCTACTATCAGAACCATGCTCCAACAACAAGGCAGAATATCAAGCCTTGATTATTGGCCTCGAACTCGCCAATGATATGAAACTTCAAGGGCTCGAAATTTTCGGCGACTCTCAACTCGTCATTCAGCAAATATTGGGAGCATACGAAGTCAACAAAGAAGATCTCGTGCCATTGCATCTGCAAGCTTTGAAACTCCTTGGTACGCTCAAAAATGCTTCAATCCAGTATGTTCCCAGAAACCTTAATCAACAGGCTGATGCGCTCGCAAATTTGACGGCTACACTCCCATTCCCAGAAAGAAGCCAACTCATCATCCCTATCTGTAAGAGGATGGTGATCACCGAGGAGGACCTCCCTATGGGAATCCCGGACCAAGTCAATGCAGTACACGTTCTCGTGACTGACGAGCTAGATTGGAGACAACCATTCATAGACTTTCTTGTCCACGGAAAGCTCCCTAAAGATCCAAAGCGTAAGGTCGACATTCGTCGGTGGTCTCTGAAATTCTTCCACTTCAACAACGAGTTGTACCGTCGAAGCTACGATGGTGCGCTCCTGAGGTGTCTTCCAAAAGAAGAAGCAGAAACAGCATTAGAAGAAGTCCATGCCGGGATCTGTGGCTCACATCAGTCCGGTCCAAAGCTGCACTTCCACATCAGGCGGATGGGGTACTACTGGCCCACTATGATCAAGGACTCCCTCGAGTTTGCAAAAAGATGCCACACTTGCCAGCTGCATGGCGACTACATCCGTCAGTCTCTGGAACCTTTGCATCCAACCATCGCATCATGGCCCTTCGATGGATGGGGACTCGATATTGTCGGTCCGCTACCCAAGTCATCCAAGCAACATCTTTACATCCTGGCGGCAACAGATTACTTCTCCAAGTGGGCTGAGGCGGTGCCATTGTGAGAAGTTATCAGGCACTCTGTCATCAATTTCATCCAAAACGACATCATCTTCCGGTACGGCATTCCTCGCTATATCGTTACGGACAACGGGAAGCAATTCAAGAATACCGCTGTCAGCCAGTTTTGTGCCAAATTCGATATCAAGCAAAGGTGCTCAACAATGTACAACGCCTCGGCCAACGGTCTAGCTGAAGCTTTCAACAAAACACTCTGCAAACTTTTGGAGAAAGTCGTCTCAAAATCAAAAAAAGACTGGCATGAACGCATGGGCGAAGCGCTATGGGCATATCGCACCTCTTTTCGCACGCCAACACGGGCAACTTCGTACTCACTAGTATACGGAGTAGAAGCTGTCCTCCCACTTGAGCTCCAGATCCTGTCACTCAGGATAACTGTCCAGGAAGGCCTTATCAATGGCAACAACGCTCAACTTTGCCTAGCAGAATTGGAAGCCCTGGATGAAAAGCGCCTCGAAGCCCAGCAACGCCTGGAATGCTATCAAGCCAGGTTGACCCGAGCCTTCAACAAAAGGATTCGCCCTCGATCCTTCCAAATAGGAGAATTGGTGCTGGCAGTTAAACGCCCCATCATCCTTTCGCATCGAGGAGGAAAGAAGTTCGACGCCAAGTGGGATGGACTGCATGCAGTCAAAGAGGTCTACTCCAACGGTGCGTATCTTCTTACCATGCCAGAAGGGCTTACACTCGGCCCTATCAATGGCAAGTACCTCAAAAGGTACTATGCCTAAAAGCAGGGCTACACTCCTTGCAAAAAAAAAAAAAGGAACTACGTGTGACTTGATCCCTCTCAGTAGGGTACGTAGGCAGTCTGTAAAGGTTCAGTCTAAACAAAAAAAGAATACAACCAAACTCTGCCATTCCAGAAGACAAGTCCAGAAAAGAAATGCATGATATTAAATTATCATCAAACGAAGGAAAGTAAAGCTACAAGTCTATCCAGCAGAAATGACAAGAACGAAAAGGAAATGCGACATGGCTAGTAAAGCGAATTAAATTTCTTAAGACGTTGGAGCAGCTCGCCGCCAGTAACCTCCATGCGCTGCAGCTCTGAAGACCAAAAAGCTATCCGCTCCCGGTGCGTCGCCAGCTCAATACGTTGCTTTGCAAGATCTGCTCCAGAAGATTTCTCGATCGTCTCAGCTTTCTCAAAAGATGCGCGAGCAGCCTCTAGCTTCTTCCGCGCCCGAACAAGGCTCGCAGTGGCAAGTGCATGCTGCTCCTCCAGTCGACGTTCCTCGTCCTTGGCCTTTGCTAGTGTCAGAGGAAGGTCATCTTCCATCGAAGCCCATTTCAAGCGATGAGCTTCACCGTCCGCCAAGAAAGCACGCATCCGTGCCTCAAACAAAGAGCCATCTACCTGAAAGGCCGCCAGACTCTTACAAAATTCAGGCCCTTCGAGGACCCACCAGTCATTCAAAGCATCAAGGCCATCCTCCTGAAAAGGTGCGAGCGTCGTTTGGATATACTTCCAACAGCTCTCCAAAAGAAGCAAAGAAAGAAGGTCTCGTGAACTGCACTTTCTCCTGTCAGCCCCTGAGTGCACAGGCAAGGTGGGCTCCGGTCCTGAAGACTCAAGTGCAGGAACCGCCTCCTGGACCATCGCCGTAATAACAGTCAGCGGTACCACCAGAGCCGAAGGAGAAGCTACAGGCAAACCTTCCGACAGAACGACTGCGGGAGTAATCTCGGCCGGAGTACCGGACCTAACCAGAGGAGTCTGTTCTCTCCCTACACTGGAGACCTCATCCTCCTCCCCAAAGCCCAATAGCTCCATGTCGATATCGTCCAGGTTGACAGCACTGCCGGCAAAATCTGCTCCACACGCTCCCAAAAGCTCCAAGTTATCCTAGGGAACATCCAGCCCGCCACCTTCAATCAACGTCACTCTGATGGGAGAGCATTCATACCCAACCCCCTTCGGGGCAGACTCGCAGTCCGGTCCAGCAGACCCTGGCAAAATGAGAGCTGAACAACTCAGCCAACGAAATAAGAGTACAAACAGAGAAATTCATAAGAAATTAGAAACGAGATATATCTGCAGCATCCGATGAAGCTACCCAGGAAAGAGGGATTACCTCATCGGCAAAAAGACCTGGCTCTCCCTCTCGAGCTGGCTCTGCCTTACCAGCACCAGCCAAAGCTGCCTCACACAAGAGATCCAACTTTCTTCTCTTGGGAGAAGCACGCCCACTCCAAGAAGTCTGAGTCTCAGGAAGACTCTGAACCTTGGAGGACGGAGCCATCTCAACTTCTTGCGCAGAGAGTGAAGCCTGGGAAGTACTCTCTCGATGGCCACAAGATCTCTCCGATCGTCGCTCCTCGGACCAAAGACGGCGATCCTCTGACCCCGCCAAAGAGTCAAAAGAAAAGTCAGCCCGCTCGCTGCTAGCAAGGACGTCCAGCGGAAGGCTAGCCAGGAGGGGAAGCACTAACTCATTGACCCAACAGCGATACTCAGGAGTTGCAACATCCTTTACACCCGACTTGATCCCCGGCGAGAAAATACACCCAGTAAATCTGTCATAAAGCGCTCCCCAGAGACGATACGCTTCCTGCGGGGTGTAACGTGACTGCATACGCAAAGGAGTCCCTGGCAACTCTTGGCGGAAACCCTGCTGTCGAGCAAACCGGTGGGGAGAGTACCGTGCCACCTCTACTGCATCCCCACGACGCCGAACGAGATACCCGGGCTTGCAACTCGCCATACTCCAGTACAAGTGCTCGGGCATCTCCGGCCCATCACATACCGAGGTTCTTGTAGTAGGTGCAAGTGCATTCTCCGATACAAAGTCAAAGTCAGAAGGGCCCATACGTCTCAACCACTCTCGGGCACTGGGCCTCGGACGCTCCCATGCGTAATAAGCGTTCATCACACCTCCCACACAAGGAAGGAAGGGCACCGAGGTCGAAGGTCCACGCGCTGCAAGGATATCCTTCGGAAAGTGGAGCCCAATCAAACCATAGAGATAATGCAGGAGGCAAAAGGAACTGGCCCTGCCTACTTCCCCTCTTGTATTATCCGCACTCGATAGACTCCAGTATGTTCCACTAAGCCTTTGGTACAACGAGCAGAGGATTGCCGGCGCCAGGTTAAGAAACTCTCCATTCACCATTCGAGCAGCTGCAAGGAAGGTCCCAGGACGTATCACATCCCCATTCCAGGGCAAAGCAAAGCGGCAAAGAAAAAGCACCAACCCCGCTGACCAGTAAGCAGCACGCCAAGCATCGCTGCATTCCTCCAGACCCAAAACCTCCCAGGGACGTTGCGCTCCTGCCGTGGAGTACCATTCTTTCCTCAGAGATTCAATCGGTCGCCGAAAAGTGCCAGGTGCCGGTTTCTTTGATGATGCGTACCTCCACATCGGGTGACTCGAAGGGGGGGTGTGACGATACTCTCCTCGAAACCAGAAGTCCACCCAATCTGAGTGAAGTACTCGGTCTGACCGCTCGTGCACCGCTATAATAGCATATGCCTTAAAAGGCAAAATGCAGAAGCTAGGAGACTCATCTGGGTCCGTCAAGACCTCCAAAGAAGGAACCTCCTCCTGATAGTAGCTTCGAACTTCTGGACATCCAGAGATGACATGCACGTCACGAAGGGTGATCCCGATTTCACCAGCTCCGGTCAAAAAGGTGTTGGTCTCAGGGCACCACTGCTCACACAGAGCCCGGTACATACCGTCCGGTCGGTTGTACTCCCAACAAGTCGGCTCCACAAACCTCGCCAGACGCTCCATCCCTGGCTCTGCCTCCAACGCACCGGACAGCTCTCTCATCCAGTCCCGAAAACATCCCAGATATGTGACATCTCCACGCGGTTGAATCTCCACACCCCATCGCGTATGGCGGGAGCATATCTTCAAAGCAACAACAGGGACCGGAACCAACTCCTCGCCCGTGTGGTGGAACGGCAACCCCAAGCTTGGCCGTACAACTTGCCAGGAAGATCCTTCGTCAGTGAGGATGCGCTCGTCAAGTTTCAACACACGACAAGAGCCGTCGGCCATGCCATCCTCATAAACTCGCTCGTGCGTCGAAAGCTGAAGTACTGACAGTCTGGCCTCCTGTCTCGAAACGCGATGGTTGAAGACTTGCGCAAAAGGAAAACGAAGATGCGTACTCCCGTGGGAGACCGCATCGACGATCCAACCGGAACTCGAAAAACTCTCGTAACGACGAGACCTAAAAAATAAAGAAGACAAAGCCCAAGTCAGATAGCAAGAAAAGTACAAGACGAATACAGGGAAAACCGTCAAAAAAAAAAGGAGCTACTGGCCCCATATGCCAAAAGAGAAAACAAGAGGGGGCCACAGCTAAAAAGCCGCAGCCCCATGTGCCAAAAGAAAGAAAATGAGGGGGCCACAGCAAAAACCGCAGCCCCCCCTTCTCCTACAAAAACCCGCAGCCCCATAGGGGCTGCATGCCGGGTCCGCGACGGCCACCACACCGGCCACCAGCCCGCCGCGCCCGCCGCGCCCGCCGCTCCCCGTGTGCGCGCACCGGCCGCCGTGCCCACCGCTCCCTCCGGCCCGCAGCCCCGTCGCGCCCCGCCTCCTGCCGCGCCCCGCGCGCTGCGCCCGCCGCAACCCCGGCCCGCCTCCGATCGCGCCCCGCGTGCTGCGCCCGCCGCAGCCCCGGCCCGCTCCCTCCGGCCCGCAGCCCCGCGCGCTGCGCCTGCCGCAGCCCCGGCCGCGCCCCTGCCTCCAGCCCGCGCGCCGGTCGCACCCCACCTCCAGCCTGCACTCCGGCCCGCGCCCTCCTGCGCCACCGACGACCGGCCCGCGCTCTCCTGCTGCCCCGGCCCGTGCCCTCCCGCCCCACCGGCCACCGCTCCGGCCCGCGCTCTCCTGCCACGCCAGCCACCGTAGCCCAGCCACCGCAGCCCGGCACTCCGTTGCCGCGCCATGCGAACCAGAAGAAGAAGAAGAAGAAGAAGAAGGAGGAGGAGGAGGAGGAGAACCACCTCGCCTGCGACACTCCGCCCTCCGCGATCCGGCGATCTCCTCTCCTCCGCAAACTCCATGGCGTGACCACCTTCATCCTCCGCGTCATCGTTGCGAAGCGAGAAACCCTAGCAGAGCTTTCGCCTCCAAGCCATCGGGAATCGCTAATAATGAAGAGAAACGAAAAACGGGGGTCCTTATAAAGACCTAATCCCACATGAATACGCGACTCAAGTCCAAGCGCTACGCGTTTCTCGCGGGCGCACTCGACCTTGAGGGGGCATTTGTGGACATCGAAATTAGCCCACGGGTCGAACCCGATTTGCACACGTAAAACGGGCTCGCACTCAATGGCCTTCGGGTTGAACCCGACTCGCACATGCAACTTGGGCCCGCGCACAACGGCCCACATGCGAAAACCTGGCCCACGCAAAATGCCCCGCATGCAATCTGGCCCACGCACAACGGCCCGCATGCAATCTGGCCCACGCACAACGGCCCGCATGCAACTTGGCCCGCACACAAATGGCCCGCATACAACTTGGCCCGCACGTACACAAATGGCCCGCACCAAACTCGGCTCGCGCGCCGCAGCCCAACTCAAAGCAAACGGGTCCCACTGGACCCGCAATTCGAACACAAAAAGAGGGGGGGCCATCGGCCCCCCTTCTTGAAAACCGTGCCCCCCTCCCCATGAGGAGGTGGGGCCGGCCATAAAGAAAAAAAAAAGAGAAAAGAAAAAAAGAAAAGAAAAAAAAAGAAAAAAAAAAAAATCAAAACCGCCTCGATGCGGGGGGAGGTGGCGTGGACATCTACGCAGCCGTAGATCCGCGACGATCCCTCGATCCAACGGACAAGATGACGTTGCGTCGCCATCCAATCCAAAAGTTCAAAAAATAACAACTCAATCTTTAAAGATCGAGTCACATCTAGCCTGTAACCACCCCAACTAAAAAGGAGGGGATCGAGTTTGTTTCCTCGGATAAAGGAACAATATCTTGATGGTTATGGGGGGAGATATCGGATGAAATAAAAAGATTTCAGCCATATCTCCCCCAACCGCCCCTTATGCCTATAAATAGAGGGGGTGGGGGAAGGAACAAAGGGTCCGAAGGCTGAAGACGAAAGAGCTCCGTAAGAGAATCTCCAACGCTCGAAGACCGAAGGCTTCACGAGGCACGGCAAGCACGTCCTATGGGAATCCTTGGCCCTTCAAGTCCTCATCAACGTGAAGACCTTGCACTCGAAGATCACAGCTTCGACTCCTCGCACGAAGAAGAAAGCTTGGAGAAGAAGACCCGGAGTCGTCATCACCCCGACTGCTCCAACGATCTTCATCAGCTTCGAAGACGCCATAAGCAAAGGCCGGAGAAGAAGATTGAAGCCGACAACACCCGTCGTCTTCAACAAAGGCATCAACTCCTTGCACGAAGAAGAAAGCCGGGAGAAGAAGGCCTAAAGCCGGTGCTACCCCTGTCGTCTTCGTCAACAAAAGTCGACGCTACAACCGTCGTGCTGAGATCGGTGCTACCCCCGTCGTCTTCATCAAGAAAAGCCGACACTACAACCGTCGCACGGAGATCGGTGCTACACCCACCATCTCCACAAGAAACCTTCAACTCCGATCAAGCCAAATACGCCCGGAGAAGAAGCCAGCCGACGCCACAACCGTCGAGGAAGCCGGAAGAATAAAGAAGCCTTGAAAAAATAGCCATCGCCTTTCGAGAAGAAGATCGAGTCAAAGCTAAAGTCAAAGCCAACGCCAGAAGCCAAAACAGACGCACCGGTAAAGCCCGCGCCAAAGCAACGCACGTGCCAAAGCCAAGCAACTACGCCGGTCATGAGCAAAGCACCGCACGTTCTAGCCGATACGACGCAAAGTCCGGAAGAACTAAAGCATCGCAAGTCTCTACCTGTCTACGTTCAAGCGCAAGCGCCAAAGCAAAGCAAAAGCCAGAGCCACGCCAAAGCCGAAAGCTAAAGCCAAAGCTGACGCCAAAAACACGATCGACGCCGCGAACCGACGATCAAGGACGCCGAAGTCGAGCAAGGATCGAGGAAGACACGAAAACCGAGGAACGAAGCCCAAAGCCTCCCTAGCCGAGAAAGCGCGAAGCACGGACGGGACAAAATCAACGGCGGAAACTCCTTAGCCTCTCAAAAACCCTCACCCTGTAAAGACCTCTGTCCTGGGCAACCCCTTCAGAGCTCTCGCACGAATACCACGTGGAGACGCGGATCAAAGGGACCCTCCAGAGGATCTCTCCCACAATCTCCTGATCAAAAATTTGTAATCTCGTGTGATCCGCAATAAAGACGACCCGAATCTTTTTCCGCGCTCACAACAGTCAACGATGCTTGTTTCTCTCCAGGAGTAAGGGAATGAACAGATAGAGAGGGGAGAGAAACGGCTAGAGATCTGATATCGTAGGACAAAGGTTCCACATACAAAAATATTATGCGCTGGTTGTCATGGACGGACGCTCCATTGCTCTACTCTGTCGACGAGAGACGAGTGAGGAGGTAAGATAACAACAAAGGGTGTCAACCATGTGGGATTAATTAGGGCTCCTCTTTCTCTATTGTGAAGATTTATATATTGACTAGTGGATTAGTCGAGCACTGGAGCAGGTGTGAGTGTGAGTCGTGTGATTGTGTGTGAGCTACTAATCGTTGCAGCACTGTAGTACAATAAGATTTAGTGGATCCACCATAGTGAGATGCAAGTATGACACTATACTCGGGTTAGATAGGCGTCCAAATCCGTTCAAATTAAAATCAAGTTGATTTTTTTTTTATCCAAACCTGTCAAAGTTTTTAACGAATTTTGCTCATGCTTGTGCATTGTTCGTGTCGGATTTAGATTTGGGCTAGTCGTACCCTCCCAAATCCCACCCCTAAGTCTAATATTTAGACTTTCCTACCCAAAAAAAAGTATAATATTAATACTTTGATACCCACCTACAAATCTAATTTTTTGAAAGGGGAGGTGTAACTGAAATTTTGATATAAAAGTGTGCGGTAAGTAAAAAAAAAAAAAGGTTATTTTGACTTAGACTTTATCCCTCATATTTTCATTAATTAGACATTACACACCAAAACTAACTATTACGTCAGCTCACCATCTAAGAGAAAGGGTGAGCTAAAGGAAAAGAAATAAAGTTTTGGGAGGTGAGCTGACGGAACAGTTAGTTTTGGACGGTAAAATCTAATTAATGAAAATATGGAGAGTAAAATCTAATTCAAGGTAAAATTTAAAAAGCAAAGTCAAAATAATCCTTAAAAAAAAGACCCATCGAATCGAAGCGGAGAAAGGCAGTATAGTTTGCTGTTTTTTTATTAAATTCCATAATCCTGCGTGATCTTGTGAAAGAATATTTTGTCACTCTTTTTAGGCTTAATTAGCTTCCTAATTCTCTTGCAACCTCATGTGGGGTGGGGGGGAAATCTTCAATGAAAAGCCTAAGCCTTCAACCGGATCTAGATGCATGTGGGCCATGTGATCCCTCCTTTAACCCTTTCCTTAAAGTCTTCATTCAATTGAGTCATGGACGTTGAAAGTTGCGTCGAACCATCATCCAGCGGAATGGGTGTCTATGCTGACGTGGTGAAACTCTCGCTCTCAGCCGACAGATGATTAGGGGGATCCACCCGTGATTCGCACCGTACGTCCCTCTGATGCCTCCACTCCAAAACTGATCAATGACAGAATTGCCTACTACCGCATGTCTCTTGCGTACGCATGATGTGCTGAAAATTTTTCTGTTGGTGGGTCCGGCATGCATCACAATCGAATGCAGTCAGCTGAGTAGATTAGGGTCGCCTGACAACATGCACCTGTGGTGCATACCGGACCCACCGACTCTCAGAGGGACAGTGCCATTTATAAGTGGATCCCCCATGCATCGGATGGTTGTGAGTGAGACTTCCACCACATCAGCGTATGCATCGGTTGCACTGGATAATTTCTCCTTGCCATGGCATGGCATGCTTGAAAAGCTCAGCATGGCTCATGGGAGCTCTGAGACGTGAAAAGTGGGAAGCCTCAGGATGTCTGTTGGCCGATTGCCATCTTTTTTGGGCTTTCCTCCTAACCAAACCACCTCTCTCTCTCTCTCTCTCTCTCTCTCTCTCTCTCTCTCTCTCTCTCTCTCTCTCTCTCTCTCTCTCTCTCTCTCTCTCTCTCTCTCTCTCTCTCTCTCTCTGCTTTACTGCCTCAACACAGACGCACACCACCCCCACCATCTTCTCACTGAGATCTAAAAGCATGGAGAGCACCGACATCACAGTGTCGGTGTGTGGAACGCATAGTTTGAGCCCTGCCTTTTGAACATACAAGGGGACATAATCACATAAATGCGGGCTTTGGCTAGCGGTCAGCCACAGCCTCGCCATTGCACCGAACTAATACGTACGGCCCACCTTGGCATTATGCCTGCATATATGTCCCCTCGTATCATTTTATGTTCAATTAGTTTTTTTTTTATTGTTATTATTTTTTAAGATCAATGAGTGTCCCAAAAACTTTCGGGTAATGGCCCACGTACTTCTGTGTCGGACTAATCCCACCGACACGAAATTTCTCGTCTCGCTCCTGATAAATCGAGTGGGGGAGGTTCGAACACACAACCTCCTCACCAATCATCAGTTAGTGTTGCATGCCAACTCTTCTATCCCCTGCTAGGTATGTTCAAATAGCATGTTCTTGTGAACATTCAGGGGGGACATAAATGCGGATATAATGATGATGTGAGGGGCATCGATCGGTGCTAGCTCACTTGCTCAGTGTCTGGCCACCACACCGAAAGCTGGCCGATACTGCCCACCTCGGCATAAAATTCGTATGTACATTTTTTTGTATGTTCAAATAAAGTTTTTAGGGGACTTAGATAACGATCCCTGACAAGACATCGATTTTAGCTAAATGATATGATAAGACAACTCGGGGGGGGGGGGGGGGGGGGGGGGGGGGGGGGGGTGGGGGGACAAAAATATTTCTCAATGCACTTCAAGTTTTCATTTCATACCACTTTCCTTTAAAATCGACAAAACTTTCGAATCCTTAAACCTAATATCTATAGACTATAGGATGAATCCTAGACCTAGAAAGCCTAAACCAAACTCTATCCAAAACCTAATCTGTAACTGCTCGTCTCAGCTGCTCATCGCTACTGGGGCGGCGGCGATGAGCACTTATGACTCAAGGTTGCAATGGCTTGCGATCGTTGCTGCCATTGCTGGCACCAGATTGTTTCTATGTTGTCCACTATAAGATGAGGGCATTTTGATAATTCAATCAAAATGTCAAATCTTTATACTGACCGGATTTATTAGACAAACCTTAGGCTAAAGCTATCACGTACCGGTCCTATTCATCGAACCAATAAGTTGTCACGGACCCTAGACGCATTAGTCCAATATTTTTATTTAGGACTTTGAACATACATGGGTATAGATTCTTGGACATACTGTGGAGGTGGAGAGCTTCGGTGAATGCTCACTGCTCAGTGGGCAAAGTGGAATTTATCTTTAGTTTTGGGAAATTTTATTCGTACCATAAAAATCTGTAATTAGCCCCCGTCTCCCTACTGCTTATCAATATCTTACTTAACAATCCTTTAATACCAACAATACCTTTTTCTTTTGTACCCCAAACCCCAAAGCTTTAACTCAAGATCTTTTGTACCCCAACCCAACCCGACCCACCCAAGGTCTCTTTGAACTGCCTTACCCCAAGCCCAACCCGTCGGGTTGGCAGGGTTGATCGGGTTGTACGGCATGGGTTGACCGGCTTCAATATGGTAGAGGAGAAATAATTCGGGTTGGGCTCGGGTTAGTCCACCCAAATTTGTGTTGGGTTCGATTAGCCCGCCCAAGTTGCAGCCCTACTTGTGCCTTCAAGTACCAGTCAACTACATGAGGTTTATTTAATAGTGACATATTCAAAAGTGTATATAATTGAGATATATTTAAAGGGTATGTGTTTGATTGGGGTATAATCAAGTTGGGACGGGCATTTAATTGTGGTGTATTGAAGGTGGAGTGTAAGGGAGAAGGGTATTTTTGGGATAGAAATGGGGTATGAAAAAAAAATGGGGGGTGTTCAAGTTTGTTGAAAATGGGGGTTAATTATAGATTTGTGGGGGTATGAATAAAATTTTCCTTATTTTTTTTTGGGTTAGTTTAACTTTGTCCCCCAAATTTTGCCTTGAATTAGACTTTACCCCCTATCTTTTCATTAATTAGTTTTACCCCCAAAACTAACTTTTCCGTCAGCTCACCCCCCAAAACTTTATTTCTTTTACGTCAGCTTAATTCAAGGCAAAATTGTGGGGGCAAAGTCAAAATAACCTTTTTTTTTTTTTTTTTAATGAAGAGCACCAAAAGGGATCAGTCATCAAGAGGGCCCGATGGACCGATACCACCTGTACGGATAACTCTTTGGGGTCCGAGTCCATCTGGCCGTGTATTGAGTTCGAATCTCCTACGGTTCCAGCAATCTACAGTTGAAATCTGTAGCTAACGGATACGTGCCACGTGTGTTAAAGGCATCGCAGCCATTGTGTCCAAATGTGATTCACGGTGGGACCTGATGGCAGAATACAAGTTAGGTGAATCGCACTCAGTCTGACGGCTGTGATGAGCATAGGCCAGCTACCGTTTCCAGCCTGAGATCGCTGGACCGTAGAAGATTCGAATCCTAATTAATTGCCCGTTGTAGGTACGACGTGTCCTTTATTGGATCAGCCAAAATGGGTTACATTCTAGCCGTACAGCTGTCCCAAATGTAAAGGTTTCTTGCAATTGATGCTTCCACGTGGCTGGAATAGTTTAGACTTTCTGCACCTAGGGCTACTGTTTCTCGACACCGAAATTTTATGAGTCAGTGTGTGGGGTCCACACTGGAATTGATGGGAACAGCTACCAAGAAGCGGCTACGATCACATGGTGAGATCACACCCCGCCTGTTTCTAGGCCATTTGTTTTAACGTAAGTGGCCATGGAAGTCACCGAAGTACCAGAATTCAAACACTTCGGATGATTATTTGGGCGAAAGTGATCGAACTCGGAAGTGAGACTTCCGATCAATCCTGAGATGCCCTTTTTTCAACAGCTTGACTTCGGAAATTTTTGGTCCAAAGTGATACTTCGGCATCCGAAAATGAAATTTTATATGCCAAGTCATTTTTTAATAACACTTTTTACAATTACGTAATTTTCCTTATAACACTTTTGTTAAAATTTTATACATCATCTTTGTAGAATATTTTCTACATTTCTGTCACTTTTTTGTATAAATATTTTCGTCAAAACAAATACTGAAAGTGGTAGAACTATAACTCATAGTATTACCACTTCCTAGGGATGGCAACGGTACGGTTTTGGTGCAGTTTTGGACAAAACCGAAACCACACTGTAACACCAAAACTGTATCGTGACGGTGTACAATTATGTAAAACCGAAACTGCACCTGCAATGCATCACGGTTTATCATTAGAATAATCTAAATGGTGTAAGTTTATACGATTTTAGTCGAAACCGAAATCAAATCGCACCGCGACAGTTTTATATTTTGACAAACCAAAACCATACCGATTTACTGTAGTTTTTGATTTTAAATTGCACCATTACTATCCCTACCACTTCCATCAAAACAAAGAACAAAACCGAAAATTCAGATCGAAAGTCCTGATCAATAGTTTCCAAACACTTTTCCCACTTCCAATACTTTTCCCACCTCCTAACAGCTAAAGAGGCACCTAAACTGAAAACAATTTTGTTGAGAGGTGGGTTAACAAACCGTTCAATGTGAACCATGGGTTGCACATTTTTCACAGCCTCGTGAGCTGATACATCGAAGGGTTCACATCGGAGGGTTTCGTTAACCCACGTGAAAGTGGGTCAACAAATTAGGCTCTCTTCCGACTGTTACAAAACAACAAGAGTGTTGGGCCCCATGGCCAAACGAGAAGCCTATAATCACCGCAGAAGCACGAGACGATGACTAAACGGGAGAACAATTTTGTTCCGACCTCTTTGAGCATCACCTCTCTCTCTCTCTCTCTCTCTCTCTCTCTCTCTCTCTCTCTCTCTCTCTCTCTCTCTGCAATTTTGTTCCGACCTCTTTTGAGCATCACCCCTCTCTCTCTCTCTCTCTCTCTCTCTCTCTCTCTCTCTCTCTCTCTCTCTCTCTCTCTCTCTCTCTCTCTCTCTCTCTCTCTCTCTCTCTCTCTCTCTCCATGATGATAGTGTAAATTGACATACATGCCCTTTATATGGACCAATGAAAGGGTGATGCTCCATCTCTTAAAAGGAGGTTGGAGCAAGGTCGTCCTTAACGGTGAGAGCAATTTTGTACGCACTCTTCGTTGGTGGGTGACAATTTGTGAACCGCTGGATATACTTTTAGTGGGTGTCAAAACGAGTTCATGGCATTTCGGTCAAAAATTTGCAGGAACATCAAAGGGTTCACATTCAATATGAACCGTTGGATGCACTTTTGTACCCATGTTTAAGTTTCAAGCACATCGAAGGGCCAACATCGTATAGGTAATGCTAACCTACCAATCAAGAGCGTGCAGAGAATTGCTCGAGAAAGACAGACACTAATTGTACCCAAATTTTTCCATTTGGCACCGTAGTGCTCATAAAGCATTTTCTCAATGAATACTACTACTTTGAAATACTATGACATATTTCGGGCTGTGGAGGTGTGGTCGTATCGGTTTGGTTGACGCACATATGTGACAGTTCAAGATCTAAGAATAGTCAACAACCAAGATTTTTGACAGAAAAAAATCAAGATGAATAAGGTGAGGTATCCAAGACCATGTATTGTTCAATATCGTATAGGGAGATAACGATTATGAGCTATATATATGAGCATTTTCTCCTTAACACACAAGACGTGCCTTAAAGTCATGAGCCTTCAAGCAAAGTGGACAATATCTTATTGGCGAGATATTATATAATTGTTGGCTTTTGTTGTTTAGTCCCACTTCAGTTATGGGGAGAACGGGATCTCGCTCGTATACTTTGCTAGGACCTTTTACTATAATAATCGTATCAGAGCTGGACCTCTATCGGGGGGACTAATCCTACACGAGGCTGTGTGGAACTTAAAGGGGTGGATTGTGACGACAAAGAGACAATAACTATGACTCCTAAGACAAAAAAAACAAGGATGGATAAGGTGAAGTGAGGTGTCCAATACCACGAATTAGTCTCATATCTTCTGGGAAAATAAAGATTCTAGGCTATATCTATGCCATCATCTTCTTAACACACAAGACACTTTTTAAAGTCTTGGGTCTTCGACAATACAAACATCTGGAATATCTGGAAGGCGAGAAACCATTCCATATATGACTTGGCTAATGAGTCCCCTTAGGCTACTGTCAAGAAGATTTGGTGGGAATTTAAAGAGTTCCATTATGCCCATCACCCGAAAGCGACAGGTATCAGAACGGAGTCCAGTGAATTCATTAACGTCATAGTGAGATGGATGCCGCCTGAGCCTTCCGAAATCAAGCTAAACTTCGATGGCGCTCTTGATTGCCACTCCCATCGGGCGGGCGCCGGGTTTGTCTTTAGAAACTCTCAAGGTAATATTCTGTGTATGGGTGCTATCTCGTTGTCTTTGTCTTCTGTGCAGGTGGCCGAAGGCTGGGGATTATGGGTGGGATTGCAAGAGGGTCTCAGAAGTTTTCCATTGGCGTCCCTATGGATCGAAGGCGACTCGCTATCCACAATTCAACTTCTACTCTCAAATGAGCCTCTCGATCCAATCTTAGAAGATTGTCGCGCCTTAATTCAGCTCCGGAGACATGTTCGTATTTCTCACATTTTCCGGGAAGGTAACTCGGTGGCAGACTGGCTAGCTACGAGAGGCAGAATTTCCAGGCAATCACAAATTTGGTATGAGGATTTTCCTGGGCCATTACAAGTGATAGCAGGGCACGATATGAAGGATACCGGGGTCCTGCGCGAATGTAGACAATGATATTGTAGTGATCTTTTGTGCCGGTGTGGCCTTTGTAGTGTAATGTTTTCTATCAAAAAAAAAAAAAGACAATACAAACAATATCTTGCGTGTTGAGGGGAATCTATGTTATATCATCCAAGTCTCGTTCGTCATGTCATTTACAGCTAAGCAGTCCACCAAACAGTTTTGTTCCCTAAAATTATGCGAGAGATAATATGTGGGAACCATATCAACCGAACTAGGATCAAAATGTCCATAATATCCATTTTGAGGATACAACATAGTCGAACTTGGGAGTCCTCATCAACATCTAATCTTGCTTGAGGCGATAAGGAATTGAATGTGATAAGTTATTCTATTATGGGATCACCTAGGTAAGCTAAACTTTTGTACTTGAATGAATGCACACTCACCACTCCCTATAATTAACTATCTATATATCCAGATAAATATGAGATCTCCTACCTATCAATCACTATTACGATACATAAGGACCCATCAACACATCCATATCTTATTCCACTAGCAAGGCAAGAATTAGTAAGAGGAAGAAACGCTTCTCACAAAAACAAAGGAAGAAAGAAGAGACCAAGTTGTTTATTTCATATCTGACTTTCAGGTGTGTCGATAGTCTTATTATCTGGGTTGTTTTAATATTGAGAATAAGCATATATATAATTACGGTCAAAATCGACGACACGTCTAGAGGGTTCAAGACCAAACATATCGATGACTTTTGGTTTTGTAAAGGCTTCCACTATTTTGTCATGAACTCCTCCATTATGAATGCATGGGAAAGTGACCGTAAACAGTGGGCTCAATGAACCGGATGAAGTCCATGCTATAATCCTTGCATTTTTGCTTCCTGTGCAGATTAGCATTACCAAGCTATAGAGTCAACAATCAAAATCATAACTTGATGATCATGTACCACAAACCAGCACCGGCCCCACCATCCTAAAAGATAGGATCAATAGAACCACCAAAATTAAGCTTGATACCGCATGAGTTAGGCGGTTCCTAATGGTGCCCAAAAATTAGCTTCATCCGGCCGAGAAAACACACGGAGATCGTCTCCTTTTCTTGACATTAGGCATCCCATGCCGTACTCTCGAGAGTCGCCCGCGGGCAGCTCGGATTCCAAGATCGCCCACGATTAGCTCGCACGCGATCAGCTCGTACCTCAGCTCGCCCACAAATAGCTCACACATTATTGGCTCGCACATGATCAGCTTGCAAGTGATTAACTCGCACACAATTAGCTCGCACGCGATCAACTCGCACACGAGGTATCACCTTTGGTTGGAAACTCAAAGACACTTTAGAAGATTCAAACACCAGCAGCTCGGATATTCACCTCACATGCGAGATAGCCAACTCGCCCATAGAAAGAGATCACCTTTTGCCTATATGTGTCTCACACCGTAAGGCGACCATGGATTGACAGGTGTCCACATTCTGGAGGAGCTGTGTGGAGGATTGTAGGCCAAGTTCGCTCTACGCAAACCTGCTTGGCTGCAAATAAAACCGACTTAGCCTGGAGCCTTATAAAGCGCTACGTGGAATGGACAAGACTGGTGCATCCCCCCTTTTTTTTCTCAAAACAGCCAGTTGGCCCGCAAGACAACATAGCGTATTCAAAGACCCATGTGCAAACACAGGGGTGCATCAAGAGCCAGGTGGGCTGATATGTGTTGGCTTGCATTGATCAAAGAAAGGCTATAAAAGTATGATCCCTAACTCCAAAGTATAGGTTCGAATTCACAAACTCGAACTACGTGCTGATTATTTCACCTCCCCCTTTTTGAGAGCACTACGGACTTGATCGTCGGAGGGTCTGAGCTCCGAAAGGAGCTAGTTGTTCTAACCTCTTTGTTTTGCAGGTCGTGGGAGCCATCTTACGAGATTTCACCCCGACAGTTCCCATTTAAGACCAATCAGATACTTAGCTAGGGAACGAGTTAGAGGTATAAGCCACTCCTAGTTGGCTTGATTATAAACTACCGCCTTCGCACTTATTGCTATATGACATTATGATTTTTTAAAAAGAATAATCCACCGTTCTAAGCCCTACAATTTACTGAATAGTGCATTGCTATTGTCTATATTCACTAGAAGCCACATCTAAGGAAGCAGAATTTAGCAAGTTGGTTTGAGAATTTGTACTAGTAATAAATGTCCCATGATTTTCTTTTAAAAGAAGAGATCGAGACAAGTCAAGACGGAGGAGCAAAAGAAAATATTACATCATTTCTAGTGAACACTAGTCTAGCCAGCTAGTGCATGCGCACATGCATTTGTTTGCCTCGGGACAAGAAGAATCTGCGCTTCTTGAATTCGTTGAAGACTTCCTCAATTTGCAATGATATTTCGCTAAGAAAAGATTGATTCCTCCTTCAACCGAAGATCATCCTCAAGAATCATCTTTTTATTATTTAGTTTATTTTTTTTTATTAGACCTGCCAGGTAATCAAAGGACATGGCTAGAGCATGGGCTCAAAAAGTTATGGAGATTGAAATGGAAAAGACATGCAACATAACTATTATTTTATTAAATTTTGTAGTCATATGAACATGGCATCAATGCTCTTGATTTGCACGCGTAAATAAGGCAATAATGATCATGAGGAAAAGTTTGCATCACAATTCCACAATGTTCTTACAGGGAGGCGAACATAGAGCCTCTCCAGCAAGAAAGAGAGGAAGTACCACTCGGACAAGAGCCGGTTGGTATTATTCCATTGTTGATGTAGCATGCCACCGTAACAAGACAGGGTTTCAAAAGTCTAGTGTAAACCCACAAACAAGACCTTGGGAGCCATCGACGAAACCCTCCCCTCGCTCTTTCCAAAAATAAAGCGAAAGATATGGACCGTTGTCGCAGCTCGTGGTTACGACGTGGCGTATAGAGAGGGTTGAGAGAATGTTTTTTCTCGATTTATATTATAGAATATATTATTATTGCATTTAGTAACAGCCCCTCAATTTAAATCTCATATCATTTCATCTTATCTCATTATTTTAAAATTCTATTAAACCATCTAAGATTCTAAATGGCAGACCCGACATATTGGACGATCTAAGATCTGTTTTTGGCCAAAACAAAGAACCGCGTTACGGTGACCAATTAACGATCGCCACCATTCTCGGTACGGTCACCGCCTCCATCTCTCCCTCACACTCCCACTCCCCAAACTACCCACTCAGAAGCGCACTCCCACCATCACCATCACCCCCACCTCCTCTGTAACCCGCACAAATACAGACACCCCATCTCACCTCTCCCTCCCTCCCTCTCTCTCTCTCTCTCTCTCTCTCTCTCTGCTTCGCAACGCCATGGGCGATGTAGGAAAGCTGGCACGGAGCGGAAGCATCGCCTCGGATCTGAAGAGCGTCTTCCCGGTGATCAGCACCCGAAGGACTAAGGTGTTCGCGTACGGATTCGTCATCGCGTTCGTCGCCTGCACCGCCCTCCTCGCCTTTAGTCCCTCCGGCAACGCCTCCCCCTGGTTCAACACCCTCTTCACCTCTTCCTCTTCCTCCTCCTCCTCCATCTCCACTTCCATAGCACCATACCGATCCCAGTTCTCTTCCCTCGTCTTCTTCTTCTTCCCCAATTCCTCCTCTCCGTCGACGGAGAGCCCGATCCTTTCGCGAAAACCGAATAATCAGACGGAAATGGGAGTTGGGTCTTGGGGGATTGGAGTTCCCGTGGGTGATCAGAAAGGGAAAGGAGTTGGTTCCCAGAAAGATTGGATGTCGGGGGGGATTGGGTCTCGAGGGCATGGAGTTTCCGAGAAGAATCAAACGGAAAAGGAGGTGGGTTCTGGGGGGAATGTTGTTTCGGAGAACAATCGAGCGGAAGAGAGAGTTGGGTCTGAGAAAGGTGGAGTCTCGGCGGGGAAGAACCAAACGGCAAGTGGGAATGGGTTGCAGGGGACTGGATTTTCTGTGAAAAATCACACGGGAAATGGGGTTGGCTTCGGAGAAAATGGAGTTTCGGCGAAGAATAAGAAAGGAGGAAATGGTTCTGATAGCAGTGCAGTCATTGTAGGGAAGAACCAGGCGGTAAGTGGGAATGGGTTGCAGGGAACTGGTGTTCCGGCGAAGAATCGGCCAGGAAAAACCGAGCCTGAGAACAGTGCAGTATTGGTGGGGAAGAATCAGACGGTAGGTCGGAATGGGTCACAGGGAAGCGGAGTTTCTGCAAAGAATCCGACAGGAGGAAATGGGTCTGGGAACAGTGCAGTCTTGGCGGAGAAGAACACGACGGGGAGTGCAATTGGGCTTCAGGGAAGTGGAATTCCCGTGGCAGCGAAGAGTCAGTCGGGTAAAGGAGTTTCAGCTAATAACCAGAAGGACCCAAAAGCCGGCGCTCAACAAGATGGAGATTTGGCTAAGAGTCAGACAGCTAAAGGTGCTGCCGTAGGTCTTACGAAGAGTGAAACTCTGGCGGCAGATCACAAAGGGATCACCGGAGCAGGTAGGGTTTCGGACTCCACGGCTTCGCCAATGAAGCCTAAGGGTTCGTCAGCATCGGCTTCTAATAGTGATGGTCGGGAAAGGGTGGAATGGATCGATAGGTTGATTGGTTGTGATATATTTCAAGGCAGATGGGTGCAGGATGAGTCGTACCCTCTCTACCCTCAGGGATCTTGCCCCCACATTGATGAGCCTTTTGATTGCTACCACAACGGCCGGCCAGATCGAGCTTACCAGAAACTCCGGTGGCAGCCCAATGGCTGCAACATCCCAAGGTGAGGAGAATTTGAAGAAAAAAATCTGAAAGCCCTACTAAATCACTGACTTTTGTGGGTTTTATGATATGCATTCGTATTTCGTTTTGATTATATATATTTTTTTGAAAAGTTATTTCGCTTTGATTATAGATTGAATGCAACCGACATGTTGGAGAGGTTGAGGGGAAAGCGTCTGGTTTTTGTCGGCGATTCACTCAATCGGAACATGTGGGAGTCTCTGGTTTGTGTTTTGCGGAACTCTGTGAAGGATACGAGGAAGGTCTTTGAGGCATCCGGTAGGCACGAATTCAAGACAGAGGGTTCCTACTCTTTCTTGTTTACGGTATTATTCTCCCCTCAAACTAGTATCCTTTCTTCTTCATGGTCTTATTGATGGATTGATTAGATGTTTTCTGTCCTTCTATTCTGCACATAGGATTACGGCTGCACGGTCGAGTTCTTCCGCTCCCCGTTTCTTGTTCAGGAATGGGAGATGCCGGGCAACAATGGGACGACAAAGGAAACGCTTCGCCTCGATATAGTTGAGAGCTCAGCTTTGAAATACAAGGATGCTCATGTCATTGTCTTCAACACCGGGCATTGGTGGACTCATGAGAAGACAGCCAAAGGGTAATTCAGAATCTGTTTAATCCTTAACCTTGCACTTTTCACAGTCAGGGTTTGGACTGATTTCAAATGTCTCATGACAGGAGAGATTACTATCAAGAAGGTAACCACATCTATAGCGAGCTGAATGTTGCTGAAGCATTTCATAAAGCTCTCAACACATGGGCAAAATGGGTTGATACCAATGTGAATTCTAAGAAAAGCCTTGTCTTCTTCAGGGGCTACTCTGCCTCCCATTTCAGGTAACTAGATCTTTTTATTTTGCTTGTTCCACTGAGGTTAGTAGGCGGTGCTTAATTTCCTTTTACAATTACTGAAATTAGAAGGACTTTCTTTTCTTATTCAGTGGTGGACGATGGAATTCAGGCGGGCAATGTCACAGAGAGACGGAACCAATCAAGAACGAGATGTATCTGTCATCGTATCCACCTAAGATGAGCATCTTAGAGACGGTGATCAAGGGGATGAAAACCCACGTATCTTACTTGAATATTACAAGGATGACTGATTACAGGAAAGACGCCCACCCTTCCATCTATAGGAAGCAAAACCTGACCGACGAAGAGAGGAGGTCACCCGAGTTGTACCAGGATTGCAGCCATTGGTGCTTGCCTGGAGTGCCTGATTCTTGGAATGAGCTACTATATGCACAGCTATTGATCAAACAGCATCAAATGTTGCTTTAAATGGAAATATATTCAGGAAATACGAAACCAAAGTGTTGTTGTAAATTATTTTTTTCACAAAGAAATAAATAACCGAGGAGCAGTTGAATTGAAGAAGTCGTTATAACGGGAAGTGAACTGAAGTTTGTTGAAGAAACGTTAGGAATATGTTAATTTGTGTACCTGGAATTTGGAAAGCAAGATGTTGTAGTTTGGTCTTCCACATCTTCCATATATTTTTTTTTGCCTGTAGAGTGTATTCATGTTGTGTGTTTATTTACGATAAAAGGGAATACTTTTATTTATGAAGAAGATTGTGCTTCTTCAATTTCTTTTATTTTCCAGTTCTTTTTACATCATAAATGCATTCGAGCTGTTCATCATTTTCAGTTGGTTTAAATTTACGATGCATCATTTTGTGGCGGAAGTTCATTTCCCAAATGTGGTGAAATCTGCAGATATTCTTTGAGAATTCTGGAGCTGACTTACAGCTATTGGGGAAACCTACTATCTTTTCCCTGATTTGTGCAAGCAAATGGAGAAGAAGAGAAATAGCAAGTGCAATCACAACACGTGAATGACAACCAAACCACCAAAGCACACACAAGATTTACGTGGAAACCCTCCGAGATGAAGGGTGAAAACTACGGGCCAACCTCTGAATGCTCTACACTACGTAAAATGGTGGGATTACAAGTTTGCTCCCTCTAGACAAGTCTAGAGGCGACCAATCTCAATTCTCGAGAGAAACAATCTCTTGGATGCCCAAGCGATCCTCACCCACGAGAGGATGGAATACAACTAAAATAGTGTAGATCTCACTGAAGTGGATGCCTCTTCCAATGCCTTCCCTATTACAAGTCCGTCGCCGGGATGAAGCTTCCACCACCAGAAGCCACTACAAGTTACCAAGTCCGAGCTATGTGGAGAGACTTTCAGCACCATATTATGGGCTTTCTGGAGGTAACGATGGCTCGATACCAACCATTCTAAGGTATTATATGATTCTTCATGTCTTATCTGGTTTACTAGGGAAGAAGCTACTACATATAATGCAAACCCAATACTCTTTGCATCAATTTTCATTGAAGGTTCTTGAAATGCTTGCCCTTTGTTGGTAATGTTGCTAAGATCATGCAAGCTGCTGAATCGTTTACTTTCAACATTGTTTGACAGGAGAGATCTGTTGGTCGATATCATTGAAGGGCAGTAAATCTTCGTTGGATTGATCAGATGTTCGTACCGTCGGTGTGATGATGACAGTCGACCCTATTGAGGTTGATGGATGTTGATCACTGGGGTCTCTTAACTATCAAAGAATTTTTATGAGTCGTCCGTTGTCGTCACCACCATTTTTGCTGGCCAAGGCAGATTACCGAGTCATCGACACATGTCTGTGGCTTCCAACCGTCTTCCGCAATCAGCATTGTTAATGTCTGCTGAAATTTCACGAAGTCAAGTGGTTTCATCACATCCAGCTGCTACATAACTAAGGTCAGTCAAATTTATGTTGTTTCTTGTTCCAACTACTCGCATAGTTTTCGATGGATATCTCTGATATGGTTTTTTTACTACCCTCCTTTTCATTTGCAAAACAATTTGTTTATTCACTTGTTGCTTAAAAATCTCAGACGCATCTAAGAAATTTGATAAAAATCTCAGACACAACTCAAATGGAGTTCCATGTCCTAAATTATGAGGTGACCTCACCTGTAGATCTCGTGGTTGCTAAAATATTGTCGATGCTCAATTATTATTAATCTTTTAAAGGTTTGATGCTCAATTATTATATCGTGATGAAGATGCCCATTTATGATGAAGAGAGAAACCCATAACCATGACCATCAAGCCATGTCCCATCTATGAGGAGAGAGGCCCAATAACCAAAAGATGGAGAACCTAATTATTAAAGTAAGGTTGTTAGGTAGCTGGAAAAATGTGGAGAGAAGATAAACTTGATTTAGAAGAGAGCAATCTACTAAGGCCTACAAATTCAGTACTTGCAAAAGCTTCTGAGAGTGAGTACGCAGAAATCAAGAATGAGTACGTTGAAATCAAGTCTAAAGATCTAAAAGGCTAGAAGTTTGTAATACCCGGGTTGTGAGGGGAGGTCCACAGGGGGTATATTAAGCGGGTGATGGCTGCCTCTCTCATTGATATGGGATTATCCGTCAACACTCCCCTTCACACTCAGCACGTGTGACAAGGCACGTACGATTGGTGGGGAGCATCTAGAGCAGGAGACGGTGAACCCTAGCTCTGTTACCATGTTAGAGTCTGCCACACCCCAAAACCCGGGTCGTAAGGGGGTCCACATGGGGTATATTAAGCGGGTGATGGATGGCTCCCTCACCGATATGAGACTATTAGTTAGAAAATATATCGCCACAAGAGAGAAATGCCCCTATTTTTAATAACCCTATAGGTAAGGAAGCTCGCCTCTAAGGCGAGAGAGAGGCCCGCCACTATAGAGCGGGAGGAAAATTGCCATAGCATGCACTTATTCGAACCTTTGAGCAAGGCCACAGGTTGCATAATGTCTTACCAACTGAGCTATCGGTTGGAAACCCTCTCTTTTTTCGAAAGGTGTATTTTTTTTGAAATGTAGTTGGAAAGCTTCTCTTCCCTCTCATTATCTTCTTTATGTTTTTATTCTAATTATATGTTAATGTAATATGCTTGTATCTTTTTTTTTACCTGGATAGTAAATACGACTAGCCTGCACCCATTTTACCTGTTTGTGATTTTTTTCTTCAAGCTGCTCCGTCGAGGGAACACCCACAAAGTTGTTTTAACACTTGAAATTAGTTTGTTACTTTGTTTGCAATATTTTTATCCTTCATGTATTTCCTTTTTATTTTTCATGCCATACCGATGTTTGTTTGGACAATATGTGGATAAATACTTCAATATATAAACAATAACAGTATTATTTGTTTTCACTGACATGCAGAGCGTGTTTCAATAGGGATCTACCTGTACATGGAGAGAGGCATCAGTGGATGCGACGGGGCCGCTTAGAAGACGCTTTTAGAGCGGGTTCAGTTCTGATATCATATGACAAACCCTAAGTGCTCCAAAAGGCTGATCTTATGAAGAGTGTGAGAGCACCACGGCTATATGAAGACAATGATCTTTGCTTCCATTACCGATGTGGGACTAACCTCTCAACAATGAAATGCAATCAAGTAGTTTTTGTGGGTGATATAATACTCGTATGTATCTTGACCGTCTGTGTTTGATAACACATTCAATATCAATTTGGTTCAAACTACAAGGGTCAAGTTGTTAAAAAAAAAAATTGAGGGTCCAACCTAAACTTAGGTGCATTGTTCAGAGAGCTTCTACAATTTGCCCAAAATTTTTTTTTTTTTTTTTTTGAGAACCCCTCCTCTCAGGAGGGAGGGTTTAATTTGCCCAAAAAAATAATGAACAAAAATTCCCAAGAACTTGCATAGCGAGTTGACTCGTTCCAGTTATAACCCTGAGTCCAGACGGTGGCTATGCAGTAGGGACAATATTAGCTCATGTCAATAAGGCGCATTCTATCTGCCCCTACTGGTTTTTTTTTTTTTTTTTTTGGTATTCAAGATGGCCATTACAGCATGACCTGTAGGTCCTCACATACCAGGACAGACAAAAATTTCGGAAAGGACTCTGACCACTCCCCTTCTACAGCCCCCACCCTAGCCTCCCTAGCCATCCAATGCGCCGCACTGTTAGCAGTACGAGGAATCCACTGCACCTGCACCTCCGGAACCTCCTGCCATAAACCTCATACAATTCAAAATTATCGGGCACAGCTCCCTCGTAATTCCTTTCCCCAGTACCAAAGCATCCCGAGCTTTCGATGCATCCGTGAGGACCACCACCCTTCTTCTCTTGGTATGGACCAGCATCCTGAACGCCTCTCGCAGAGCCCATAATTCTGCTTCCAATGCTGAGGAAACTTGACACCGCTTGGCTGCCGCTGCTCGAATCTGCCCGCCCACAGATGCAAGAACCCACGTGCCGCTAGCTAAACCCTCTGGAGTCTGAAATGAACCATCCGTCCACATCACCTCTGCCACCCCACCCCTCCCTTCCCCCATCATATAAACCGATCTTATTCGGCTAATAAACCGAGACCCCATTTCCATACTGTGTCTCACACTAACTAGAATATCATCTTGAACACTCCGAAACAATTTATCACACCTATCCTTCCACAACTTCCATAAGGCCATCGCCACAATCTCACATGGTAACGGGTTTACACTACCACGCTCCACCTTCGACATAGGATGCAAAAGTTCGACCCTATTACCATGAACACCTGTACACCGATGTACCACTCTCCAAAATGCCTCCGCTCTTGGGCAACTCCAAAATAGATGTTCAAAATCTTCTTCACTATCTCCACACCACGGGCAATTACAAAAACCCCACCCAAGTCTCGCACGTAGCAAAACCCCTGTAGGTAATCCCCCATGTAACATTTTCCATAGGAATACATGAACCTTAGGAGGGACCCGGAGACCCCACAATAATGCCCCTCTCCAAGGCTGTAACACACTGCCAGCACCTCCAATCCTCCTGCTGAAACCACTAAGGAGTGTACAATACTTCTTCCCCAACCGCACCTCCGCAACCTCCATCTTGCTAACCCGCCGAACAGCCCTCTTCAGCCACCCAGAACCTTTCCTCCTCCTCCACTGCTCCCAATTCTCTGGAAATAACTGATTCTCTGCACGAATCCACCGGGCCCCTTCCGACTGCGCCTTGAGAATAAAATCCAAAGCCGCCACCTCTAATTGGATCTGCCTATCAAGGAAACTCGGGATCTGCAGCCCCCCCGACTGTCTACTTTGAGTAACAACCTCCCACAAAATCAGATGAAGATGGTGGCCTTCGTACTTATGCCCCCAGAAGAACGCCCGAACAAGACGATCCATCTTACTTAGAACACTCATCGGAAGACCCCCAGCCATCATTAGGTGCACCGGTATCGCAGCCATCACCGATTGCACCAGAACCATCCTACCTGCTTGAGATAATAACTTAGATTTCCACCCCGCTAGTCTAGCCTCCATCCGATTAAGAAGAAACTGAAAATTTGAAGCCTGCACCCTCTTACCATTAAGTGGAACCCCCAAATGATTCCAAGGCTTGATTTCTTCCTTCATGGAAAGTACCTTCATAATGTGCCTTCTAGTCGCCGCCTTCACACTATGAGAAAACTTAATACTAGATTTGAAAGGATTAATCCTCAACCCCGTGCTAGCCTCCACTCGAGCAAACACAGCTTGCAAGCCTCTCGCGTCCAGTATCGTGGCTCTGGTAAAGAGAAGAAAGTCATCAGCGTACGCAAGAGTACTCACCGGAGATGGATTGCGCCGAGAAGTGAAACCCTCAAGATCACCTACAGCCACACTGTGAGAGATCTCCCATTGAATAACCATAGCCACAATGACGAACAAAAACGGAGATAATGGATCGCCTTGTCGTAAACCACAACTCGGAGTAATCACAGATGATACCTCGCCATTCACCAGCAGCCTCATCGTGGAAGTATTAACACATTGCATAATCCACCGGCACCATATGTCGTGAAACCCCATCTGCCGAAGAATCATTTCTAGAGCTTCCCAATGCACATGATCATAGGCTTTAGCCAAGTCTATCTTCACAGCCATAGCTGACCGATTAGCTGGAGCTAAGTGAATAGCATTCATAATCTCCTGGGCAATCAAGATATTATCTCTAATTTTACGGCCAGGTATAAATGCATGCTGCGACTCCGGAATAATCAGCGGCAGGATTATCCGCAACCGATTAGCAAGAATTTTGGAGATAAATTTATATTTAACATTACATAAACTGATTGGCCGATAATCTGCCGGCGTCGATGGGGCCTCCACCTTAGGAATCAACGCCACCAGTGCTTCATTCCATTCAACTGGCAAATCACCTGACGAAAAAAACAATTGAATGTCTCAAATCATATCCTGACCCACAATGTCCCAGAATCTCTTATAAAACTCACTATTCAGTCCATCCGGCCCCGGCGCTTTATTTTCTGGCATGGAAAACACAATTCTTCTGATCTCTTCCTCACTCGGATTCCTGATCAGAAAGTCATTCATTTCCGCCGAAATGCAAGGAGTCAAATCTTGTAACCGAAGGACATCAATACCATCCCATCGCATCCACCGACTCTGGAAAAAAGAAACTAACTCCTCTTTAATAGCATTATCCTCCTCCACGACCTGATTACCAATGTATAACCCCCGAATCCGATTCCGCGCCCTCCGAATTTTTGTACTAGTGTGAAAGAACTTAGTGTTCCGATCCCCCAGGCCTAGCCATTGAACTCTGGATTTCTGAGCCCAAATCGCTTCTTCCTGAGCTAAAGCCCACTCCAATTGTTCAGTAAGCCGAATCTGCTCACTCCGCTCCCCCCTCTGAGCAAGATCCACTTCATTCCATAAATGATTAACAAGGGATGGAATGTCTCCAATCTCATTCTTATTCCACCAAGCAAGAGCTTTATGGAGAAATGGAATATTATCCAAGCATCTCGCACCCCGTATCCAACTCTGGGAAATAACCTCTCTACAATCCTGTCTATGAAGCCAGAAATTCATAAACCGCCAAGGAACCGACTTCGGTCGAGTATTACTCACCGTAGAAATCAAAAGCGGAGAATGGTCAGAAACACATCGTGGAAGATGTCGAACCGACGTATCATCAAACTGACGAGCCCATTGATCATTCATAAAACATCTATCTAGTCTCTCCCATATTCTAGCTCTTCCTCGACGATTATTACACCACGTGAAATACTCACCCCTAAAGCAAACATCTTTAAGCCCACTCCCCTGAAGCATCTGCAGAAATTCCAGCGAACTACGAGTCCATGTAAATGGACGCCCCCCCTCTTTATCTGCAGGACCAAGAATACAATTGAAATCCCCAATCACACACCACGGAAAGTCCTGCTCCCCTAACCGAATCAATTCACGCCATAACACTCGCCGACCGCTTTCAGAATTGTTCGCGTACACCATCGAAAAAAATCAACGGAGACACCCAATGGCCCGAAACGACCACATGCATCACTTGGTCAATTCTATATAAAGACGTAACTAAACCAACCTCCTCCTTCCATAAACAAATAATGCCCCCCGACTGCCCATCAGACGGAATACACATCACTTTGTATCGCCCCTGCCATATCGCAGTCACGCGATGAATTTGATCCTGGCGAACATGACTCTCCACTAGCATCACAAAATGAGGATGAAACTTTTGTACTAACAACTTCACATGTCTTACCGCTGCCGGTCGTAACAACCCGCGGCAATTCCAAAACAAACACTGCATTACGGTATCGCAGAAATGAAGGACTGAGGGAGCCTACCTCCCTTATGTGCCCGCTTCAGACTAGCTCCTCGAAGTGCTAGTTTCGCTTTATGTTTGGCCTTCAAATTACCCTGCCCACTCCCCCCACCCTCTCCGACATCCCGCTGCAACCCCCCCAAACCTTCCTCACCACAGGCACCCTCCCCATCTTCGGAAGACCCAGACAAGTTGTTCCCACTCTCCCCTACTCTCCCCTCATCCTCTAACAACAATGCAGTAGACCTGACTAGCCTCTCATGCTCCTCAACCGCTGCCACATCCAAGTCCATACGAACCCCCACCCTATCAACCGGATCCCTTACCACCTGATCTAGAGCAGAACCATTACCCTCCTTCTGCATTGCCGAAACCCGGCGGGGCCTCTGGCGTACTAGGAAGCTCTACACCACGCTCCTCTACAACCACCTCCGGACTAGAGACCACCCGCTTCCCCTCAACTCTACCCAACTGAGGCTTTGCCCCCTCTACCAGTAGATCTTCTGATCCCACCATACTATTCACCTTAGGTGCCACATCAACATGCATCGGCTCCCCTCCACCAACTGCCCGTCCCACTCGACAACCTCCACTCGAAGACAGCCCACACCCCACTCCCTTATAGATCGCTGCCACCTCACCCCTATTCACTGACCCATCCTGATGAGACACCCCCCCCCCCTCATCATCGCATTGCATGGAAGGACTCACCACATCCGCCTCATTCAAAGACTGCAACACTTGAAATCGAGAACCCGTGCTGCCTCCCTCCCCTCTGCTAAGCTCACGACCACCTAAATGCCTCGAAGCTACCACCTGACCTTTCTGACCCTGCTCTAATCTCTGCCCCTCAGCAGACACTCTCGGTTTCTCCACCGCCACCCAACCACTCCCCGGCCCCCGAGGATCACCCCCTCTGGCCGTCGATCCACCCCCAGCCTTGGCTCCGCCGCCCTCCCCAAACCGGCATCTCGGCCCCCCCCCCCCACTCCCCTGCACCGCTGCACCCAAACCCTCAGCCACCTTCCCACCATATCCTCTCCCTCCAAACCTCCGCGGAACCACCATCCACGGTCCAAAACCTGCAACACCTCCCTGACCACCCCTACCTCGCGAGCTACCAACTCCTCCCTCCACTCCTCCCTGCGCTGAACCCGAACCAACCTCGGCCAACCCCTCCCTACACACTCCTTCGCCTACCTGCAAAACTGCCCCCACCTTCCCCCCCAGCCCAACTACACTCTCCTCTCGCCGGCACTGCTACGCTATATGCCCCACCTTTCCACAAGCAAAGCAGATGTTCGGGAGATTCTCATAAACAAAAGGTTGATAAAAATGAAAGCCCTCCTCCTCCGTGCCAACATTCGTACCCGGAACCAAACTACGACCCAAATCCCCTTCCACACATACTCGAACAAACAAACCCCTCGAATTCTCAATGGAATTCATATCCACTCGAATAGGCTTCCCAGCTGCTGCCGCTATCTCCATAACAAGATCTTCATCAAAACAATCCACCAACAAACTCGGAAGCCTCACCCACACTGGTGTACGATCTATAGAATCCTTCAGAGGTTGGAAGAACGGTGTCCAACGCTTAAGAGTTAAGACTTTCCCCTCAAAAATCCATGGACTCCCCTCCCACACATCAAGAAGATCCTCTTCAAGCTCAAACCGAAAACAAAAGAACCCATTCGGCAAATCTATTACCTGGACTTTACCAGCACAAGGCCACCTCTGCTCTACCTTCTTCCTCAGCAGTTCCAATGCCAACTTAGTTCCCAAGAACCGTCCCACCAACGCCTGTCGCCACCGACCTTGAGAAGCCAGCAACTTCTCCTTGTTTAACAGCACCATGCCGTCAACAATGCTAGACATCCTAGAGCAGTGAGTCGCGTCAAACCGCCCTCCCCAACCTGAACCTCCAGCTCCCTTCGCCACCGCCGCATACGACCGAGGAAGAATCCCTGACCCTCTCGGATCATCTCCATCCGCCACCACCTTCCTGTCTGGCCCCCCTCGATGAACAGCAGCGTTCGCCGCTCATAGCTGAGCAGCGCTCTCCATCTTTAGAGTTCTGCCCTCAAACTTAAACAACAAGAACAACAGCAGCAGCAGCCCCCCTACTGATTTAAGCCTCACATCCGTCCATTTTTATTTTATTTGTATACTCAAACTATCCTCATCCTTAACTGTTATCCAGAAAGGGTATGGAGACAATATTGCCCAACCCGTTAGACGATGTGGGACTAAACTCCCCCTCATGTGCATATCGGTTTTCGCCGGTCCTTGTCCCGTGGGTAGGCTCCCACTCGGCTTAACGGGTATAGATCAAACTTGTTCTGATATCATGTTAGATACCCTCACATTCCAAAACCCAGGTCATAAGAGGAGGTTCACAAGGGGTATGTGAAGACAACGCTGCCCAGCTCGCTAGTTGATGTGGGACTAAACTCTAACACTAACCTCCAACCAACCCTCACACCTCGATCCCCAACGGCCTCCATTTCCCGACCCCCGATGCCACCTCTATCCTCTCCTCGCCGCCCCCTTTCCGATGCCACGTCCAGCCTTCTGTCGTCCTCCATCCTCTTCCATCTTCCTCCCCCGTCCTCCTCCATCTTCCCCATGATGAAATCCTAGGCCAACCAGAAACCTTGTGGACAGTTGCCTGGTGACAATGTTGGTAGGATAGCCGCTGGTATTATTGTGTCGATGTTGACTCGCCGATATTCGACATGGTCATAGTAATTTCGATGACTGTCCCATCAATATTGTTGGCGAACAACCGTCATCTCGTGTTTTCGATTTCAGCACCAGTGAAGATGGAGGAGGAGGAAGAAGAAGGAAGGATGAGGATGGAGGGCGGTGGAGGAGGCTCGACGTGGCATTAGAAATGGGGTGGCGAGGCGAGAACGATAGAGGGTGATGGGGCTAGCGACGAGGGTCGGGGGTGAGGGTTGGTTGGAGATTAGATATGGAGGTTTTTCCCAGAATAGCCCCCAACTGTGTCGTATTGCTGGGAGCTATTCTGGGAGGTTTTTCCCAAAATAGTCCTATAATTCCAAAGGAAGATATTGGTCAACAAGAGAGTGATGGAAAGTACTGGATTGAGAAGACCAAGATAGAGCAAGAGACAATGCATAAATCCTTATCTAGTTTTGAAAATACATATGTGAATAGTAAGTTTTCTAATGACAGAAATAAATAATGGCTCTCAAGAACCTCAGCTCTTTCAGATGTTCAAGAATAAGAAAACCATGGTTTCAATATTAATTAAGCCATGCAAACATTAAGTATAAGGTTTTGAAATCCAACAAAATGAGATATACTATAATTTGCAAAATGAATTATTGTCTTTGGTGGTTGCATGCTTCTAAGTTGATAGAGAATAATGTTTTTCAAATTAAATCGTTAGCATCACAACTTAATTGCTTGTTGCCACAAGTGGGGTTGGTATCAATAAGGTATAAGTAAGTTGATTAGTGAGTTTGTGATGTTTCAGCTTACTTCACATATATTCTATACATCAAAGGCTATTATATACGATATTTAGTAAAACAAGATATACTATAATTTGCAAAATGAATTATTGTCCTTGGCGGTTGCATACTTCTACGTTGATGGAGAATGATATTTTCCAAATTAAAATGTTAACATCACAACTTAATTACTCGTTGCCACATTGTAGGGTTGGTCATCAATAAGCTACAAATTAATTAGCGAGTTTGTGATGTTTCAACTTCCTTCACACATATTGTATACGCCAAAGGCTATTATATGCAATATTCAGTAAGAGTATAGAGTATATATTAGCTACAAAAAAACATTAAGGACAAGAGAAATAACAATTCAGAAGCTAAGAGGATCATATGAGGAATCGTATGTTATGCTTCCTGCATATTGTTAAGAGCTTGAGACATAAAATCCAGTAACAATTACAAAACTTTTACAAGGAGGACAGTTCAAGCGCTTCTTTATAACCCTCGATCAATCTATAAGAACTATTCGAAGAGGGTTGTTAAGACCGATAATAGTTGTTGATGGGTCATATCTGAAGAAAAATTACAATGAGACACTATTTATTGCAACTATCTTGGATGGTGATAATCACATCTTCTCGATTGCGCTTGGGGGTTGGAGAATCAAAGAATAATGATAGTTATAATTTGTTTTTGACATAATTGAGAGCTGCTTTGGAGCCTATTGAGAATCTAATAATTATATCGGATCGATACAAAGGTTTAATATCTCAGGTGCCTTTAGTCTTTCTTGATGCATATCATAGTTATTGTGTGTTTCATATATCACAAAATATATATGTAAAATTCAAACAAACAAGGCTTTATCCCTACTTCGACATTGCTACAAAGGCAACAAGTGCCAACACATATACAAGGGTATTGACAACTATAAGAGACCTGAACAAAGATACATACGAATGGCTTCGTGAAATTGAAAAAGAAAGGTGGATGACAACTTGTTTTCCATAGAGAATATACAATATCATTATAACTAACTTTTTTAAAAGTTATAGCATGTTGAAAGAAGTAAGAGAATATTCTATCACCATGTTAGTCGAGGAGTTTCAATTGAAGGTCTAAAGCCTTTGGTTCAAGCATAGAAATGCTGCATCATTAATGACAACAAAACTAACTACATAGACAGAGAAAGAGTTGACAAAAGATATGGAGAAAAAGTGTAACACGTCTTATTATCCAATTAATATAGACAAATATATGGTCAGATCTTTGGAGCAGTAGGACCATATCGTGTTAAGTAATGGATAATGCAGTTGTCGTAAATTTAACATAATGACAATGCCATGTGCTTATGCTTTAACTGGAATTGCATAGTATAAGATCAATCCCTATTCATATTGTGCATACTACTATAGCGCAGATTCTTACCAATTAGTATATGAAGAGTCTATCTACCTGGTTACTGATCAAAGTAAGTTGGTGACACAAACTGAAATAGAACATGCAAACAAGATATTGCAACCATGTATGAAGAATCCAGCAGGAAGGCCAAAAAAGAGCGCAAGATGGTTAAGTATTGTAGATATAAACATACTGGTCACAATAGAAAGTTATATAACTTTTCAATTCAATGATGTTTGTTCAAAGCAATCTTTTAAATCACAACATATAATGCACCGACGCTATATATAGAATGCGTCGACGCACAATTTAGAATGTGTCGGCGTTATGTATAGAATACGCTGGTGCATAATATCATATACGTCGACCCACAATATGATATGAGCCGGCGCATTATACATAATGCGTCGACACCCAATACACAAGGCGTCGGCACATAGTATAGAAAGCACCAACGTAAAATATATAATCCCAAAATATTATACCAACAAAATAATAACCAATAATTATATTTAATATTTAATAAATTATTAAATCATAAATTACAATCAAAGACAATAAATAAAGCTGTTTCTTTTGTATTATTATTAAAACAACTCTTAGTTATGGGTATTCAAAAATAAAACATCAATGAAAGAATAAACCCATATCAAATTAAGCAGTTTCTTGCTTATTTGGTCATCCATCAGCTTATATTGTTTCAACTTGATCTTTAGTCCATTCACTTCATTCTGCAATTGATTTATAACCTCCCCATTGGTGTATTGATGCTCAACCAAGGAAAGTTGATCGCACCACAAACAGAATTTGCATCTATATTCCTGCAATCAAGTTTATAAAAAAAATTAATATTAAAACTTAGGGCAAATTACAAAAACCTCCCCTAAACTATACAGCTCATTTCATATTGGTCCCTTAACTATTTTTTTGAACAAATTGATCCCTGAACTATGCTTCGTCTGAATTTAGCCTCCTTCGTCAACTTTTTATCCCAAAAATACCCTTATTAATTTTTAATAAAACTCAAAAATATTTTAAAATATTTAACATATACTAATTAGAACAAGGGTATGGTACTTTCTCATACAAGTCACGGTAAGGAGAGTACCCTACGCGGACCAAGGGCCTTCACCTTTGAAAACCTGACCACAGAAACTGCCTCATGCTCTTCTCTATCCCATAAAGCTCGGAGAAGGGAATCTTGATACATCTCAACGCATGCATAGCGTCATACCAAGTAAGGAAGAAGATGGTCAACCTCTTTTGCCGACCAAGAGTTTGAAAATTCGTCAGGTCTGCTAGCCGCTTGGATGCCACTGCTTAAGACTTATTAGTTGAGGCATAAGTTCGTCAACCACCACGGCTCTTGAACACGATTCGCTGATGAAGGCACAAAAGCAGGCATTAGAAGAAGGGGAGGCTATCAGCTTTCCGACGTACGGCTTGGGGTACATCCCTGATTATGGAACGACAGATGGGTCGGAATCTGAAGCTTATGAGTCGTCCACTACAGAAGGTTGGGACTCTGAAGTGAAACTGGAGGATTTAGTTGCTCTAGCAGTAAACTGCGCAGCAGTCATAATTGATAGTTCCTGGATTTCCCCAGTGTAAAGAATGAGAGGACGTAACCGAGACAAGCTTTCTTCTATTTGACACGGCTCAAAATATTGACGGCAATGGATCTTTAAGCTCAGAAAACCACCAGGACCACTTCCTCTGGTTAAGCCGACGGACTGCGGTGGTGTCGGCTCTTTGACCCGGGTCTAGAATAAAAGTTGAATGAGGGGGTTAAATGCAGACAGAGCATAGTTCATGGATTAAATTGTTCAAAAAAAAGTTGATGGATCAATTCGAAATGAGGTGTATAGTTCAGGGGAGGTTTTTATATTTTGCCCTAAAACTTATATGAGACTATGTAAAGACAACTTTAAAGTTAAAACCACATCAACCTCTGGTAGGGGATATGAATAAAAATTTCTTCTAGGGTTGTCAGATGTGTTAAAAGTAAGTATTTTGCAATGAGAACCACAACATGGACATCTTATAAGAGAATATCAACTAGAGTTCTTGTTTCACCTGTCTAAACAAAAAGATAAAGTTTATCCAAAAAAATAATACAAAAATAATAAATTAGAAATTTATTTTAATTCATGTAATGATTTAGAGTTAATACATATTTAGTGCGATCTTTGATGAGGAGTAGTGATGAAGAAGAGAGAATTTGAATGGAAAAAAACTAAGAAAAAACTATCTTGCCTTATCCTTATTTAAGAGCCTTAAAGAAGAACTCACTTTTCATTTAATTTGGATGTGATATTTAATGCTCTTTGATAGAACCAATTTAATATATTTATAGTTATTTCGATATAACAATTATAATCTCGAAATACATGTATATAATATAATTTTAGAAATATAGTAGCGCTAATAATAGGCTACACCTGTGCATTAATATAATTGCGTTGATGCTAATAATAATATGCGCCAGTGCTGTTTGAAGAATGTGCTGGATCATATTACTTTAGAATGCGCCAATAAACTTTGAAGAATGTGCTAGAGCATTTGTAAGGATGCACCAGTGCACCAGTAAAGATACACAGACACATTATTACAATAAATATTAAATAAAAAATATTATGATCTGCCAACCAATTGAAATATAAAATAATAAACTAAATTATATAAATATATATGCATGAAAATAATAAACTAAGCTATTTAACAAAAAAGTTTTCATTACTTCTAGTTCATTCAAAGTTTACATTGTTTCTTGTTCAGAATCAAGAAAGCGAGCCATTCAGCAACTCATATGCAAATTATTATTTCTGATTGTAGTCATGTTATGTTGTGAGAAATTCACCTTGATGTTGGCCGTAAAATATTTCACAAAGGCCATCATATAAACACTATAATTATATTCAAAATTTGACATAAAATATGGCATGACTTTAAAATCAATTACAATAATAAATAAATCAACAAAAAAAATAGTATAATATATTTTTAAAATTCATCTATTTGATTGCATTCTGTATTCTTCTTTGTCGTTTTGAGCAATCCATATACTTTATTTGAAAGCAATTTTATAATACAAACTATATAAAATAATTGAAAGGATATGGAAAAAATCATTGATTGTTTTTTTATACTTGTTGGAGGAGTTTCTGAATATAGAATCAACAACCACCATTATTTTCTTCTATATGTCTAATACCCCCAAGTACTAGTGTTATTGACTATGATTAATTGAGATAACAACATATTTATAGTCCCATATGTAAAAAATATTTTTGTCTGCACCTTTAACTTTATTATGTAAATTGACTAAATTCTCTATAATATTGGTTCATCCCAATTGTATCACAAACCTTTCTGCATGTTCTTTTATTATTTCAGATTTATTTTGTTGAATGTTCATCCAATTTTTAAATTCATGAGAAGCTCCAAAAATTAAATCCTATATAAAAAATTAAAAAAATATATACCAACAAAATTAATAATATATTGGGAATATAAGAACTATATTGAGAATTAATATATTTAGATGGAAGGAGGCTGCGAAAACGTATTTCCAAAGATGCATCTCTGCATTTGTAAGGTTTTGAGATATCAATAGAATTAAATATATATATGAAAAAAAAAGAGATTGAAAAACATTACCAAAAAGTAAGAATTTGTTATTATTATTGGAGGTATAAAAAATGGCCTAGACTCCCTCTCTGCATTGCATCGGTCCAAAATGAGGAATATATATGAATTCACATGCTATAAAATATGAGAAAAACATAGGTTAAAGTTATATAAAAAATTAAAAAAATTGTTGGCATGAAAAAAAAGTCAGAGTTACTTACATCACTTGTGACCTAAATTTTTTCAGCATACAAATCATACAAAAGATCGGGGGTAATAAAAACTAATTAAATTAGTAACTCATTCTGGTAATCGGTCTCTATCTTGCAAAAGGCGTAGATGATCCTCCAAGCATTGCTGGTTATCTGACCAGGGCAGAGACCGGAAGTATTCATCAATCGAGCGGCAAAAGGGGGAAGTGGTAGCCTTAGCATGCAGTTCAATTGACCAATCATCATTATCGTCCGCTTCACCATTTTTTTACTCGTAACCTCAGCGTGTGCAGCTCGTTTGTCGATTCCAAAGGCATACTGGATACCAGAAAAATGCCGGGCTATTGTCCGCTTTAGTAAAAAAATCCCATCAGCTTCTCCCACTTCCTTCGCTTCACGTCAGTGGCCTTCTTTCCCATCCCGAATCGAAGAACTCTTCCTCCACCAAAGGCATGAGTGGTTCCAACACGAAGGTGGACTTCGGTATGCGAGTGGGCTTGAGAGGAGCGGTAGCAAAGTCGAAACCCCTATGTCTCTTGCCAAGATTGCCATTGCCCTTGCCTTTCCCAACAATCTTCGGCGACTAGAGTTCGGCCACCACCTTCACCTTCTTCGATCCTTCCTACTAAGAGGCTTCTTCTTGAGAGGGACAATGTTTATAGTGCAGCTCCGGATGCCATTGCAACTACAACGAACAACCAATCGTAGAACAAGCAAAGAGCAAGGAGCAAAGAGTTGAAAGCAAATATTCTTCGAAAGCGTGGGAGACAAAATGAGCCCAAGGCAGAATATATAACCACGAAGAGAATAATGGGAAACACAAATTGACACGTGGTGATATCAGATATGCCCACCACTAAATGACAAGGCGTGAAACACGAAGAGATACATACATTGAAATGGTGGGCTAACAAACATGAAGATCGACAAAGCGCCATGTATCCTTAGCCTTCGACCGATCGACAGGAAGACAATCATTCGAAAAAGATGCCAACCCCAGACACCCGATCGGTCGCTTACGACCAATCGGTCGCAAACAACCAATCGGTAGCCTACGACCAATCCTTTAAGACTTGTCCGATCAACATGCAGATGATCAGTCAAAAAATCAAAGGATCGGGCGGAATACCCATATTTTCGCCTGATCATTCAAATCATGACCGGTTGAAGACACCCGATTGGTTGCTTTCGACCGATCGGTCCCAGACAACCGATCGGTCACCCACAGCCAATCATTAAGACTTGTCCGATTGACAAGCAGACGATCAGTTAAAAAATCAAAGGATCAGGGTGGAATACCCATGTTTTTGCCCGATCACTCAAATTTGACCGGCTGAAGACACCCGATTAGCCGCTCTCGATCGATCGATCGCAAACAACCAATCGGTCGCCTACAACCAATCTTTGAATACTTCGTCCGATCGATAGGTAGGCGATCGATCAAAACACCTAAGGATCGGGCAAAAAACTTATATTTTCACCCGATCACTCAAATCCTGACTGATTAAAGACACCTGATTGGTCGTTCTCGACCGATCGGTCCCAGACAATCGATCCTTGAAGACTGATCGACAGACAGGCGATCTATTGAAAACCAAAGAATCGGGTGGAAAACTTATGTTTTTGTTTAATCACTCAAGTCCTGACCGGTTGAAGACACCCGATCGGTCGCCCACAACTGATCGGTCAGAAATCCAAAGGATGACCGATCTGTCATAGAAATCCAAAGGATCGGGAGAAAAAACTATGTTTTCATCCGATCACTCAAATCCTGACCGGTTGAAAACATCTGATCGGTCGTAGACAATCGATCGGTCACCCACGATCGATCCTTGAAGACCGTCCGATTGATAGGCAGGGGATCGATCGAAAAACCAAAGGATCGGGTGAAAAACCATGTTTTTGCCCAATCACTCAAATCATGATCGGTTGAAGACATTCGATTGATCGATTGATTGCAAACAATCGATCGGTTGCCCACAACCGATCCTGAAGACCATTCGATCGACAGGCAAGCGATCGGTCGAAAAGCCAAATGATCGGGGTGGAAAACCCATGTTTTTACCCGATCACTCCGATCCTGATCGGTTGAAAATATCTGATCGGTCAACGTCGACCAATCGATCAACATCGACCGACCGATCAACATTAACCGATTGATCACTGATAATCGATCAGTCGCATACACCCGATCGGTTGGAAACACTCGACGAGTATTAGATGACATCGGTAGGGAGTTGGATGACTATCGCTAAGATGAAGGAGCGTTCTTCCATGAATTTGCACCAGGATTCCAACTCAACCAGATCAGCCTCTAGCTAACTCGGAGGGGGGTAACTATGGATGCAAAATTTGGCCAACGCGTGAGACAGGACTCACTAACCCTGTCTGGGGGTCCGCAAAGATGACGACGGGACCCACCAGCCTTGCTTGGGGGTCTACAAAGACGACGACGGGACCCCCAACTCTGCCTGGAGCCTGTCAAAGCGACTGCAGAAACCGCCCTAGACCCCGAAACCTTTCCCAAACCTCTATAAATAGCAGGCCAGATGAATATTCCAGATCGATCTTCTGATTTCGAGATCAGATTTTGGAAAACCAGAGCTCTGACATCCATCTCCTCTTCTAAGATAAGTGACACTCGACCTGTCGAGGTTACTACATTTCAAGTGTTAGTGAATTTAGGTTGCACCTTATAGCATGGAGATGTAGTCTTCGGCTGAACTCCGATATCATATCCCGTATCAATTCTTTTCCCAACTCTCAACTATTTATAAATCTAAGTTCATAAACCTTTAGTTACTAAGTTCAAACCAAAGACACCAACGCTCGAACCGACGATTGAATCGATTGACTGTTGGACGGAGTCCCTGGGTCGGCATGAGGATCTTCCCCCATACCCTTAGTAAAAGTTAACCCTAAAGTACCAGGCATTACAGGTAGCACTTAAATCCCTTAATCAAGGGGAACAAAACATTAACTACAAATATATAATGGGAAATTCTATAATACCCACTATGGTACCGTACCGAAATTAATAGGGACCATCCGATGGCCCTATGGTGGATCTCAGGCATCTACCTGGGTCGTGTTTGGTTGCCACCGACTTAAAGAGGGGAAAAGATTACAATTTCCTTTTCGGAGGAAATGACAAAACCCTGGGGGAGGGGAGGGTTTCAAAATCCGGATGATTTTCCTTAGTTTAAATACAAATCATTTTTGTGACGATAAAGTTTGTCGGCAAATGTAAAACCTAAATTGGCCGAGTTATGTTAGGACCTTCGCCCATGAATATTTATACGTCACCGAAACCTTTCGTTATTTGGCGACTCCAACGGGTTCATCGCCAAAAGAATTAAACATTCCATGACAAACCGATGTTCGTCATTGAATATCAATGCCTTTGGTGACGACAAAGTACGTCAACAAATGCAAAACCTATGTTGCCAAATATATTCCCTCCAGTTGTTCCGAATTTGTTGATGTAGCCAAACTTTGGGCAATGTGCAATAGTGACGTGGTCATCAGGTCGCCGCCGAACATAAGGTTTTCGGCAACAATCTACATATTGCGTCGCTAAAAATATACTATTGGCGATGCAAATCTTGGTATGTCACTATATGATGTCACATAATGTGTCGTTTCCTGTAAGAAATTCAGTAACTTCGGTTCATGAGATTATTGAGATGAGATGAGGAGTCAGTCACGTGACCATCAACTTGTAACCCCCTCGGCACCAATTCTTCTAGTTCTACACTTCTACTTCAATTCTCTATTTCTTTCTAAGATTTGAATCTTTTGTTTGGCTCTTGTACCATCTTCCGAAGGGTTGATCCCATTGAGGGGCCTTGAGGTAGATGGAAATCATGGAATCATGGGGATCAAAAGATCAATTGATCACCGAAGGCGGTGTTCCGAGTGTGATCATCTTTGAAACCTAATGATCAATTTATCAATAGTCAAAATTGAGAACCCAAATATGTTTTTTTTTTTTTTTGACGTCGGCGGGTGTCCCGAAATCTTTCGGGCAATGGCCCACTTCAGGCTCGGACTAATCCCTCCGGGAGTGAAGCCCGACCCACTCGGCAATTCCCACTTCACTCTTGGGTAAATCGAGGGGAGGAAGAGTTGAACCCACAACCTCATCACCAAAGCATCAGTTGCTTTGCCAACACTCCAATCCCCTGGTGGGTGAACCCAAATATGTTTTAGTATAAATTTGGGTAGTGATATGAATTCAGTAAGAATTTGGATAAATGACAATAAGTTTGGAGTTGAACTATATAGTCAGCATTATCTAATATACACCTATTAGAGGGACAATAAGGTTTCGAGTTTTGGGTATGGGTATTCAGGTACCCATACCCATACACGAAAGTTAATCAGGTAGAGTTCCTATACGAATACCCTACCCGGCCAAACCATGTTTCGAGTACAAATTCTATACACATACCCGATATTTCGGGTCGGGTATTCGGGTTTTTGGAGTCCATTGCCAACCTTATGTATTGGCATTTTGCAGTGATAATTTTTATTTCTTTTAATAAAAAAATAGGGCAAGAAATATTGGCTTTGTGAGTCTCGTTGTGAATGCTGATGCTGGTTGGTCTTAGTCATAGGTATTTTTCAAGAAATACCTTCGGGATTTAAGCACTTAACTTTGGTCAGATGTATTTCTAAAATTTTAGTTTTCTAATATATTTGTAAAGTCTGACTCTCTAAGTTTAGAATCAATGAATCAATTTGGATGCATACATAAATGAGCATGGTGAAATCCCTTCTATTAAGTTTTTTAATTATTTGTTTGGTCATTGTTGCAAATACAATAACTAATGGATTTTTAATTTTTGATTTTTAGATTGAAATTCGTACGTTGCTACAAAACTTGCACTTCCGTCAATCCGAATTATTGTCCTCATGCCTCCTTCAAAGTACAATTCTGGATTTGAAAAAAAAAAAGAAGCAAAAAATAGAAGAATTTATTCAATCGCAAACTAGAGCACTTGATAAGTTTTTCAGTAGCAATAAACAAACAGAGAGTTCAGCTAAAAATTTGGTAAATGAGGAACACATAAATGTGGATAACAATGAAGATCATAGTCAACCTATAAATCATAATGATAATGAAATCAGGAGTAGTAATGATCAAATTGAAGATTTCAATAAAGATCATGGACCTTTAAATATTTATGATCCAGATAATTGGGACAAAATTGATCAGAATTTCAGAGACTTATTAGTAAGAAGATGACTTATAAGAGGTAATGATATCAATTTTTCTAATGATGGGCTTGGTAGATATTTCTTCATCATATTACATTCGTCAGTTATCAAATGGAGAGAAGCAAGATAGAAAATGGCTACTATATTCAGATATTTTGGACAGAGTATTTTGTTTTATTGTAAGTTGTTCAAGCAAGACGAAAACAAGACTCAATTGATTACTAAAGGATTTAAAGACTGGAAAAATCTTTGTCAGAGGCTTGAAAGTCATGAAACTGGTAAGGAGCACATTAGCTGCATAAGCAAATGAGTTAAGTTAGAAAAGAGATTGTAAAAAAATAAAACACTTGATAAAAGTCATGTGCAATAACAAATTAACAAAGAGAAAGAACATTGGAGACATGTATTATTGAGGATACTTGCTGTTGTAAAAATTCTTACTAAAAATAATTTGGTATTTCGTGGAGATAATGAGAAGATTCATTAAGAGAGTAATGAAATTTTTTTAAATCATTGAAATGATTGCATAATTTGATCCAGTAATGTAAGAGCATATTCGACGTATTGAACGGCGTGAAATTCATTATCATTATCTTGGTCATAGGTTTAAAATGAATTGATACAAATGATAGCGGGGGAGATCAAAAGTACAATCGTTACAAGAATAAAAAAAATAAAGTATTTTACAGTTATAATTGATTGTACTCTAGATGCAAGTCAAGAAAAACAAATGTCTCTTGTCGTACGATATATGGATGTTTCAACAAGTACAATAAAGATAGAAGAGTTCCTTTTAGAATTTTTAAAGGTGGATGATACATCGGGACAAGAATTTTTTAGTGAACTTAAAGATGTATTGAGAACTCTTCAACTTGATATTAGTGATGTAAGAGGACAAAGATATAACAATGAATCTAATATGAAAGAAAAATACAAAGATGTACACAAAGGACTACTCGAAATAAATTCTAGATCATTCTATATGATGTGTGGTTGTTATAGTCTTAACATTTCACTTTGTGATATGGCCAATTCTTGTTCTAAAATTATAACTTTCTTCTAAGTGGTACAACATATATATTCATTATTTTTATTTTCTACAAAGCAATAAAAACTTTTCAAATATATTATGGAAGGTCACATGCTCAAGCCATTGTCATAAACACGTTGGAAAAGTTGCGTTGAAAGTGTTAAAACAATCAGATATCAAACTCCGCAAATAAGGGTGCATTAATTCACTTGGTAAATACTAGTGAAGATTCGAAAACAAAAAGTGAAGCTGAGTCTCTAGCAATACATGAAATTGAGAATTTTGAGTTCTTATTTGGCACAATCTTGTATTTGCTGTTAACTCTATAAGTAAAACTTTTTAAATTGAAGACATACATATTGATGTTGCTATAAACCAATTAACATGACTCATTTTTATTTTTTGAAATATACAGAGAAACTAGATTTGAAGAAGCTATAGTTGAAACTAAAGAGGTTGCCACTGTAATAAAAATTAAATATATATTTTATAAAAAACGTCTTATTCGTAGAAAAAAATAGTTTGATGAGAATGTTAATTAAGATGTGACACAGTCAGTGAAAGAATCATTCAGAATTAATTACTTTACATATATAGTAGATTAAGCTATTTTTTCACTTAAGAATACGTTTAAATAATTTCAAATATATGAAGAAACTTTTGGGTTTTTGTTTGATTTGAAGAAGTTAAATTTTGTAGATGATGATGATTTGAGGATTTATTATGCCGACCTTGAAGATTTTCGAAAACACGGTAATATTTTTGATATTGATCGGAGATATTTATTTTCAGAATTAAAGGTCTTGAAAGTTCTACCAAAAGCAAAAAAAAAAAAATTTGAAGTGCTTAATTATGTGAAAAAATGGATAGTTGTTTTCCAAATGCATGGATTGTGTATAGAATATTGCTGAATATACAACTTTCAGTTGTCTCTGCAGAAAGAAGTTTTTCAAAGTTGACGTTGATCAAGTCATATCTTCGGTCGACCAAGTCACAAGAAAGATTGAATATATTAACTTTGTTATTCATTGAAAAAATTATGATTGAAAAGATAGGTTATATAAGTTTAATTAGTAATTTTACAACTAAAAATACAAGAAAAGTAGTGTTTGTGTTGCGAAAAGCGTATCTTATTATTCATCAAAGCCCCTATATATAGGCATAATATGCCATAGGGATAGAGACGGGGTAAATCTCTAAATCCCTTAAATCCAGGGGTCTTTATTCGGTGGGCATCCATATCCGATGCAACCACCGTTTTATAACACTCCCCCTTGGATGACCACCATTTATCAATGATTGCCTCATTAAAATCTTTGATGGAAAAACCCAGTGGGAAAAATCCTATCAAAGGAAAAAGAGTACAACCTTAGTTCTTCAGGAACAAGTTCTTCAGGAACTATGGTGGGTGCGCATAATGCTGCCTCGTTAAAACCTTTGATGGGAAAACCCTGTGGGAAAAACCCTACCAAAGAAAAAAGAGTACAGCACGCATAAATTTGCATCTTCAGGATGCCCTCCGCCTAACAATTACATTACCACTATTACATCTCTCCCCCTGATTATATCTCCTCCTGATTACATTATTACATCTCTCCCCCTGATTATATCTCCTCCTTATTACATCAATTTGTTTGGTGATTGAGCCGTCGCAATCCGATGACGTATACCATCTTCTGGAAAGTAGACTTGGGCAAAGCTTTGGTGAAGAGATCCGCAAGATTGTCGCTTGACCATACTTGCTTGACTTCAATCTCCCTTTTCTTCTGAAGTTCGTGGGTGTAGAAAAACTTTGGTGAAATGTGCTTTGTTCGATCTCCCTTGATGAAGCCAGCTTGAATTTGAGCAATACATGCGGCATTATCTTCGTGGATAACTGTCGGCTCTTTGGTAACGGATGCCAACTGGCAACTGCTTCTGATATGCTGCACAAGTGACCTCAACCATACACATTCTCTACTTGCTTCATGCAGGGCTAATATTTCAGCATGGTTCGATGATGTAGCCATAAGTGTTTGTTTGGTCGATCTCCAAGAAATAGCTGCATTGTTATTCAAAAATACATACCCTGTTTGGGATCGACCCTTATGGGGGTCAGAGAGAAAACCTGAATCTGCATAACCAATCAAGTGAGTAGTACCACAAGAATAAAACAATCCTATATCAATGGTTCCTCGCAAATATCTAAATATTTGTTTTATTCCATTCCAATGCCTAAGAGTCGGTTCTGAACTGTATCTAGCCAATAGATTAACAGAAAAACATATATCTGGTCTAGTACATTGAGCTAAATACAATAAAGCACCAATAGCACTTAAATACGGTTTTTCAGAACCAAGAATAGTTTCATGTTCCTCTTTAGGTCTAAATGGATCTTTATGAATATCAAGAGGTCTAACTACCATGGGAGTGCTTAGTGGGTGACATTTATCCATATTAAATTTCTTTAACAAATTTTCAGTATATAATGATTGATGTACTAAAATCTCACTAGAGTTACGCTCGATCTGCAGGCCGAGACAAAACTTAGTATCACCAAGTTATTTCATTTCAAACTCCCTTTTTAGATAATCAGAAGTTTTCTTGAGCTCTTTAGGAGTCCCAATCAAGTTTATGTCATCTACATAAACTGCAATTATAGTAAATCCATTTTCTGATTTCTTTATGAAAACGCATGGGCATATGGGATCATTCTTATAACCTTCCCTAGACAAGTATTCACTAAGGCGATTGTACCACATCCTTCCGGATTGCTTCAGGCCGTACAATGCTCGTCTTAGTTTTATCGAGTGCGCACTCTTTGATGTTGCTTCAGGCAACTTGAATCCTTCTGGGACTATTAATGTTGCTTCAGGCAACTTGAATCCTTCTGGGATTTTCATATAAATATCTGTGTCTAGGTTCCCGTATAGGTATGCCGTTACGACATCCATTAGTCTCATCTCTAGTTTTTCAGAAACTGTGAGACTAATAAGATATCTAAATGTAACTATATCCATAACAGGGGAATAAGTCTCTTCATAATCAATCCCGGGTTTCTGCAGGAATCCCTGGGCTACAAGCCTTGCCTTATATCTAGCGATTTTATTATTTTTATTTCTTTTCCTTACAAACACCCATTTGAAACCTACAGGGTTTACGTTATTTGGTGTTTGTACTATAGGTCCAAATACTCCATGTTTCTTGAGAGATTCAAGTTCAGCTTGAATAGCTTCTCTCCATTTTGGCCAATCAGTTCTATGTCGACATTCATATATACTACGTGGTTCATTATCTTCATCATCGCCCTTTGTTATTTCAGTTGCTACTTTTTATGCAAATATGTCATCGATGACTATTTCATTTCGGTCCCAAATTTCACCCCTCATATAGAATATTGAGCTCTCATTATTTGGTACCGGTACCTTATCCATAATCACTGCAGGGATCTCTTCAGGAGTTTGAGAGAAATTTGGCCGTTGGGAAATATTTTCTTCTGGAAAAATATGGTCCATAATCTCTTCTGGAGCATTATGACCAGGTTCTTCTGGAACCTTAACTTCTTTTGGAGTTTTAGGGCATGATTTCTCATTCAACTTCCTCTTCCGGGGAACTGAATCTTTGGAACCTATAGGTCTGCCACGTTTCTGACGTGCATCATTTTTATTAGTGGGAGTTGGAATATTAATTCTTGCAGGTACATTCTTGGCTGGAACAAACGACTTAGTTACATTAGTTGCATCATTGAAGGCATCAGGTAATTGATTTGCAATATCTTGCACATGCAAAATCCTTTTTACTTCTACCTCACATTGGGGAGATCTAGGATCTAGATGAGACATAGTGGAAGTATTCCACGATAATTCACGCCGTTCTTCGGGAACAGGTCGTTGCCTAGAAACTTCTTTATCTCCCCTTAACGGCGGGAAGACTGTCTCATCGAAATGACAATCTGCAAATCTAGCAGTAAATAGATCACCTGTTAAGGGTTTTAAGAATCTTATGATTGAAGGTGAGTCAAAACCGATATAAATCCCCAATCTACGTTGGGGACCCATCTTAGTTCTATTTGGAGGGGGAATAGGGACATGTACAGCACATCCAAACTTTCTAAGATGAGAAATATTAGGCTGAATACCTGACACAAGTTGTGCAGGAGAAAAATTATGGTATGAAGTAGGTCTGAGTCTAACAAGATTAGCAGCATGCAAGATAACATGCCCCCATGCAGAAATTGGAAGTCTGGATTGTAAGAGTAATGGTCTAGCTATTAATTGCAAGAGCTTGATAAAAGCTTCAGCAAGGTCATTCTGGGTGTGGACATGGGGGACAGAATGTTCGACTTCTATTCCGATGGATGTACAGAAGTCATTGAAGATTTTAAAAGAGAATTCAGCTGCATTATCCAATCGGATAGATTTGATAGGGTTATCAGGAAAACTAGCTCTAAGTTTGATAATCTGGGATAATAATCTAGCAAATGCTAAATTTCTAGTAGAGAGTAGGCTCACATATGACCATCTAGTAGATGCATCTATTAGGACCATAAAATATCTAAATGGACCACTAGGAGGGTGTATAGAACCACAGATATCACCTTGAACCCTCTACAGGAAGGTAGGTGATTCTGTCTCTATTTTCTTAAAAGAAGGTCTAGTGATTAAATTACCTTGGGAACAAGGGTCACAAAAATGGTCATTTGGAAAAATCAAACTTCGATTGTTAAAAGGATAACCATAGGAATTGTAAATGATCTTTCTAAGCATACCTGACCCTGGGTGACCTAATCTATCATGCCAAAGGACCAAATCTTCAGGATTTGAGAACTTCTGGTTCAAGTGGGTGGCATAGGACTCCATAACCCCAATGTGGGTAAAGTATAACCCTAAAGATAGGGTTGAGCATTTTTCTAGTATTGAAATATGCTCTCCGTTTTTAGATGTGATACAGAGGTATTCTAGATTGCCTTCATTTGTAGTTTCTAAATGATATCCATTTGCTCGGATGTCTTTGAAACTCAGTAAATTTCTTCTGGAATTTTCTGAGTATAGAGCATCCTTAATTAGCAAATGAGTACCATTAGGTAAAAGTATATGGGCTCTTCCGGACCCTGTAACTATGTCAGTAGGGCCAGCCACTGTAGTAACCATACGTGAATTATATTCAACATTTGTAAAGAATTTTCTGTGTTTCAGTTTGGTATGTGTTGTTGCACTATCTATCAGGCAAATCTCTTTGCAGTTGGTCATCGTTCCTAAATGATAAGTTATGAGTCAATAAATACCATAAGAGAAGTATCAATGATAAAACTTACTAACACAATTTCTAAGTAAAATCACCAGAACGATAATATAAATTGATAATATCCAATAGAATATAAAAATTACTCAACAATGTCTGACAGAATAAAAACTACTGAGTAATGTCTGACTGGAAATAAAAACTACTTAGCAATGTTTGACAGAAAATAAAGACTACTTAGCAATGTCGGACGGAATAAATAAAAGAAAAACTAAAGTCTTCAGAGATCCCAAGATTCAGGGATTTAATGTGCCATCGTCTAACTCATCAAAGTAGTCTGAACTGTCCAGGTACGATGTCTTCAGGGCATCGGTCTGTTTGTGGTAATCTTCAGGCCACTCATTGTTATCTTCATTCATATTTGTCTCTGCAGGTACCCCTGTACTTTTGTACTTATTCTTCTCATGTTTACTAGCACGGCAGTTTCTGGACCAGTGTCCTTCCTTTCCACATTCAAAACATATGTCCCTCTTATCTTCAGGTTTAGAGGGATTATTCTTTTCTGGATTCTGAGGAGCGATCCACTTGTTTTTAAAGTGTGTGTCCTTCCTAGGACCATAATAATCATTTCTTCGAGGATGATTCTGACGTCCACCTCTTCCAGGGTAGTTATTGCGCCCTCCTCTGCCGTGTCTTCCACCTCTCCTTCCTCTGCCTCTATCTCTACCTCTACCTTGGTAGAAATCATTGGCATTTGCTTCTGGCAATGCCAATGATCCAGTGGGTCTAGAATTATGATTTTTTACCAGTAGGGTATTATGTTCTTCAGCGATCAGGAGAACCTCTATGAGTTCCGAGTACTTCTGGTACTTCATCCCCCTGTATTGCTGTTGTAAAATAATGTTATTTGGGTGGAAGATAGAGAGTGTTTTATCGATCATCTGAGCATCATCTATTTTCTCCTCATAGAGCTTCAGCTTGCTGACGATGTTGAGTAACTTCGAGTTGAACTCAGCCATAGTCTTGTAGTCCTGGAACCTGAGGGTGATCCATTCGTTCTTTGCTGCTGGCAAAGTGATCATCTTCTGGTGATCGTAGTGTTCCTTGAGTGCCTTCCAGAGATCTGTTGGATCTACTATGTTCATATATTCATTCTTTAGATCTTCGTGTATGTGGTGCCTAAGGAAGATGAGGGCTTTAGCTTTTTCATCCGGTTTCAATCCATTCTTCTCTTCTAGAGCATTCTCTAAGTTCTTCGCTTGTAGATGTAGCAAACTATCTACTCGCCAATTCAGAAAATTGCTTCCATTGACATTTAATGCATGGAAGTCTAATTTTGTAATGTTCGACATCGTCTGAGGTCGGACGGGCTCGATGTCGCCGTTCTCTCTGCGATGGGGTCTGCCGAGTCGGGGCCGCGGACGAGATCCGGAGCCGGGATGTTCGTTATCTCCGACGGAATCTCTTCTCTTCCTCTCTCTTCTTTAATCTCTCTTTGCGATCGGGTCGGCCTCATCGTGCTCTCTCTGATCTCTCTTCTCTCTCTCCTCTTTGCTACGATGGGGTGGGATGGGGTCGGCCGGGTAGTCAGCTTTCGTGCTGATAACGTGTTGCAAAAAGCGTATCTTATTATTCACCAAAGCCCCTATATATAGGCATAATATGCCATAGGGATAGAGACGGGGTAAATATCTAAATCCCTTAAATCCAGGGGTCTTTATCCGGTGGGCATCCATATCCGATGCAACCACCGTTTCATAACAGTTTGAGTCACGGGCGGAGCGACATTGGGGCGAGGGGGGGCTGCCCCCCCTGAATTTTTGGAAAATCACCGCTATATGCGGTGTGGGACCTGGGGTGACTATTGGAATATGCTTTGATGCCCCCCCTTGGCCCCTATATGGCTGTATTTGCTGTTTTGTGGACCAGATCATTCAGCTTTTTGAATAGATGTAAATAGGAAATCCGGGTGGGGACCGTGGGGATCAAACCTGCCAAACAGAATTGAAAACTAAAAACAGAAAAAACAAAACAGCACTTGAAAACAAAACAGCCAAATTGGCCTTATTTAGTGCCGCTCGGGATGTCTAATTGGCTATATTTGCTGTTTTGTGAAATGGTTCACACAGGCTTTGGAATAACCGATCGGGATTGACAAAGAGAAAAATCGATCGGGATTGACAAAGAGAAAAAATCAGGGATCAAAGGGATTGATGCTCTGATGCTCATCCGCTCGAGATGCTGATCTGCGTAGGCTGCGTAGCCGACTTGTATGGGTAAGTGGGTAACGGAGCTACAAGCCTACAACCTACTCGCGAGCCATCCAAGGAATCACAAAAATCCCCCTTTTTTTACCGCTCGGGATCGAAGCCCCAACCCTAGATTTCTCTCTTTCTCGAGTCAACGACGGCTACGGACCCACCGGACAACGGGACGAGTAAAGAGGTGAGGTCTCAAGTCAACAACAAGCAACATCCATAGCTTTCTCTTTCACATTCCTAGTGTTTCGATTTTTTTTTTTTTGCATCAATAAGCCAAAAATTTTGATTAGGTTTTTTTTTTTTGTTTAACTAGTGTTTTGATATAATTTTGTTTTGATTTCTATATTATAAATTTCTCCCCTAACTTTGTGTTTTGATTAATTTTTGGGAAGTCTCCCTTGTAGTAGCGAATAGGGATCTCCGGATCTGAATCATCTTATCATCCGTGGAGTCCGCCGAATTTGAGTTGGAGAAGGTAAACCCCTCTCCCACATCACAATTAAGAGTTTATTTTAATTTTTATTAATCCTTTTTTTTTTGTATTTTGCATCTTCTTCTCTTAAACAGCGGTCACAACGAATCTACTCTCCTCCCAAGTCCCAACTCTCAGCTTTTAATTTTTGTTCAATAATAAACGGTATGTTACTTTCTAAAATTTCATTAGCTTTTTTTATATGTATATTTTTTTAGATACATGCCTTAGTCTTCGTTTATTAAATTTTTTATCTTCATGATTACGGATTACCAAATGTGAAATGGCTATAAAATAATTTTTTAATGCATAGAGCCAATTGTATTGCATAATTTTTATTATGGATTTTTAGTACATATAGTGAACGTGATGGTTTTTTATATTTAACTTGTAGGTTTATATTTATTTTTGAGCCAAATTATGGATAAATTTCTCAAAAGAAAGTATGTGGCTGACTTACAACCTCCTACGCATAAAAAAGATCATCATGATCAAGTGAAAATTACCTCAAATCCAAATATTGCAGAGATTGATTTGGAAAATCTTCCTTCTGACCCTGGTTTGAGGAATCGAATATCAGATTATCATCCTAATGATCAAGATAAAATTCGAAGATCATATCTACAAAAGGGTCCATTTCAGTCTCGTAATCATAATTTTCCCCAAACTAATTTTGGACAAGGGTTACGACGGTTTAACCATGCCTGGTTTAATGATTTTGGTAGTTGGTTGGAGTACAGTATAGTAAACGATGCTGCATTTTGTTTATGTTGTTACTTATTCATATCAGATAAAGGAGAACAGGGCGGTGGCGACTCGTTTGTATTAGAAGGATATAAAAATTGGAAAAAAAAGGAAAATTTTCTAAAGCATATTGGAGGGCCCAATAGTGCTCACAACCAAGCAAGCAAGGCATGTGAAGCTTTGATGAATCAGAAGAAACACATTCAGACTTTTTTTTCGAATCAATCAGATCAAGCTCGAAGGGAATATCGAGTCCGCTTGAATGCATCTATTGATTGTATTCGATTTCTTTTAAGGCAGGGATTGGCTTTTCGTGGGTATGATGAATCTGAATATTCAAATAACCAAGAAAATTTTCTTGAACTTTTACAATTCCTTGCTGATCATAATGAAGACATCAAAAGCGTCGTGTTAAAAAATGCTCCTGAAAATTTGAAATTGATTTTGCCTGATATTCAGAAAGACATTGTTAGTGCTGCTGCTGCTGAAACTACAAAGATGATTATCAGTGAAATTGGAGATGCCCTATTTGCTATTTTGGTTGATGAATCCCGTGACATATCTATCAAAGAACAAATGGTTGTTGCTTTACGTTATGTGAATATGCAAGGATCTGTGATTGAACGTTTTTTAGGTATCGTGCATGTCAATGAAACTACTGCTGTATCTCTCAAAGCAGCGATTGAAAAATTATTCTCAAAGCATGGATTGAGTATAGCGAGATTGCGTGGGCAAGGTTATAATGGGGCCAGTAATATGCAAGGTGAGTTTAATGGTCTTAAAACTCTCATAATGAATGAATGTGAGTCTGCATTTTATGTTCATTGTTTTGCGCATCAGTTACAATTGGCACTTATCGCAGTTGCAAAAAATCATATCCAAATTGCTTTGTTATTCAACTTGGTTACTAGTGTATAAAATATTGTTGGAGCTTCATGCAAACGACGTGACATTCTTCGAGAAAAGCAGACTGCCAAAATTATTGAAGCGCTCAATAATGGTGAAATTTTAAGTGGGCAAGGCCTACATCAGGAGACTAATCTCAAAAGAGCAGGTGATACACGTTGGAGTTCACACTATGGTTCATTGGTTAGCTTGATTGTTATGTTTTCCTCTGTTATTGATGTACTTGAGATTGTTATGGAAGATGGTTCAAAAGCAGAACAAAGAGCCGAAGCGTGTGCTTTATTGGAGTCGATGCAAGCATTTGATTTTGTATTTAACCTACATTTGATGAAAAACATATTGGGAATCACAAATGATTTATCAAAGGCATTGCAGCGAAAAGATCAGGATATTGTGAATGCCATTGCCCTGGTTAAAGTGTCCAAGCAACGACTACAAATAATGAGAGATGATGGATGAGATTCCCTTCTAACTGAAGTTTCTTCATTTTGTGTCAAGCAAAATATCATTGTCCCTAACATGGATGATAAGTTTATGGCTCGAGGACGAGTACGACGCAGAGCTGAAGAAATCACAAATCTACATCATTATCGTGCTGAGTTATTCTATACCATTATTGATATGCAGCTTCAAGAGCTCAACAATCGCTTTAATGAGGTGAATACTGAGTTGCTCCTTTGTGTGGCATGCCTAAATCCGAGTGATTCATTTCGTGCTTTTGATAAACAACAATTGATCCGCCTTGCTGAATTTTATCCTGTTGAGTTTTCAGCGATAGATATCATGGTACTAGATATCAGCTTGAGACTTATATTATTGATGTGCGCTCTAACTGTGAGTTTTTAGAAGTGAAAGGAATTAGCGGACTTGCTGAGAAAATGGTTCAGACGAAGAAAGATAAATTGTATCCGCTAGTTTACATGCTCTTAACACTTGTACTAATCCTACCAGTTGCCACTGCCACTGTTGAAAGAGCATTTTCCGCCATAAAGATTGTAAAGAATCGGCTACGCAACCGCATGGGGGATGAATGGATGAATGATTGTTTGGTCATATATATCGAAAAAGATATATTCAACTCCATCAATAATGAGATCATCATGCAGCGATTTCAAAATATGAAAACTCGACGAGGACAATTGTAGAAAAATTCTCTATGGTATTTTCTTTATATTATATTTTAGTGGAAATATCATTATTTGTCTATTTGATGTATCTTTCAATATTTGTTCTATGAAATGAACATATTTTATTGTCTTCTATTATTAATAGATAATTTAATTTTGCCCCCCCTTCAAGAAAATCCTGGCTTCGCCCTTGGTTTGAGTGATATAGTTGACATTTCTTTTTGATATTATATTTTAGAGTTTATTTGATGTATTTTTTTTAGGGGTGGGACTTGGGCGGGTTGGGCGGGTTGAAGGGTCTGCCCATGCCCAACCCGACTTGCACAAACCTTTGCCCGTTTTGCCCGTGGAACCCGGGGAACCCATGGAAGCCCAACCCGTGCTTGCCCATTCTAGTTCCTCGGGTTCCTCGGGTTGCTCGGGTTGCCCAATTTGCAAAATAAAAAACGAGTTGGGCGGGTTGCCCAATTAAAAATGCTTGTGCACGTAAATAGATGAAAAAAAAATCGAATAGATTTTTGAATTGGATAAAAAAAATCTTTCATTTGCATAACAAAAACATAAAGTCCAACCCATATCCTCACATATTTCAAACTAATTCTTATCATTCAACATCAAATAGGAAGTCTTTGATTTCCATAAAAAAAAACTATCAAAGCATTCCACCTTAGTGTGTCACTTCCTCGGGTTACTCGGGTTGGGGAGATTGGTGCCCAAATCCGTCCAAATTGAAATCGGGTTGATCTATTTTTGTCCAAATCCGTCCAAGTTTTTAACCACCTTTGCCCATGTTTGTCCATTGTTCGGGTTGGGCGGGTCGGGTTCGGGTCAGACCCGCCCAAGTCCCACCCCTAATTTTTTTATTGTAAACTGGAATGGTCAGTCTCCAAGATTAAAACCGCGGGTGCAGATAAACCGCGTCTTTCAAAAGTCCGGGCTCCAGTTCGGCTCCGATACAGAAATACAGAGTCCGTGATGGAAGACTCGGACGGCGCTGGTGCAAGGAACGGCGAACGAGCAGCAGACAAGGGAGGAAGCGGCGGCGGCGGAGACGCCCCAAAGCCAAACCCTAAAACCTCGTCCCTATTTCCTGTATGCTCCGTCTCATCGGACCCTTCTCCCTCTCTCCCAAACCCCTCACAGGACCCTCGATGGCTCTTCAACCCCAGCTTCACCTTCGACATCTCTCACGACGAGGCCCCTGCCGTCGCCGGAAGCGTTCCCCTTTGGCACGGCCCGACGAATTCCGACTCCGACGACGAGGCCCCTGTCGCTGATGCCGGAGCACCCCAGTCAAAGCCGGCCTCCTACGAATTGGTGGGGTCCTCGTCCTCGCCTTACTCCTCCGGGCAGGATCGGCGCTCTACTCGCAAAGAGAGGAGGAGGAGCAAGAAGAGGAAGAGGAGGAGGGAGAGGGAGGGGTCAGGGCATGACACCTCTAGGAAGTCCGGGGTTAGATCCTGGGCGGGGTCGGACGCCAAGCCCGCCAAGGATTACTACTTCGATTCTCATGGTGACCTGGATAATCTGGCATTCGGCAGCCTGTACAGGTATTATTCCTTCTTTTGCTCTAAAGTTTTGGATTCAAATTGTTGGGTGTGAATTCGTTGTCAAAGCTCTCTCTTGATTCTCTTATGTTAGATTCTGGAGTGAGTTTCTCTTATATTATGAGACTAGTGATTCCTATGCCTGTTGGCACTTGGACACGTCTTCGGCGGCAACACTCCCCCGGCTGCCTTCAGCGGAATGGAACAAATGGGAAAGAAAAGACGACATAGTTTGGGAAGGAAATCTCTGTACTAGGGGTGTAAACGGATATTTGAAAATTCGAATCCGATCCGTATTCGAATCCGAATTTTGAGGATTCAGATATCAATTTTTAATATCCGACAAAAACGGATATAAATACAAATATTAAGGTATTTGAAACGGATAATCTGTATCCGAGACAAACTATACATATAAACAGATATCCATATATTTGTATCCGTAATATATAATATGATATTAGTGCGTGTATTATCATCCAAGAACGAATCTCAATGTCTAGCTATGTTGCACAGTTGCACTAAATAATAAATACCCAAGCGAAGAAATTGGTTGCAACTTTGGTGGTGGAGCTCACCACTCGATGCGACCAAAAACATCGGGCACGACTTGCTCCGACACATGATGTAAGCCACACCACGGCAAATTTTGTGTCCTACCAAGCCAAATTGGATATAATATCCTTAGGATTTCTTGAAATGGCTACTGGATCCCCCATATACGTATTTGAGGCTGGTGAAAACCCCCCTGATGCTATAAGCTCCAATATTAGTCAGTTGTAGTAAAATATGTTCATATATTATATAATGAATATAGGCATAATGTTCATATATTATATAATGAATATGGATATGGATATTATCCGAATTCGGATACTTCGGGAGGATACGGATTTGGATAGTTGCACTTACTATCTAGGTGGATATGGATAAGGATTCAGGTAGTGCATTTCTAAACGGATACGGATAACGGATAGTCTGCTTTGTATGCGATCCATTTACACCCCTACTGTCTACGGAAAAAAAGAAATACTATAAATATGAAGAAAATAAAAAAAGACTTGCTTCAACAAATGGAAAGGAAAGACATCAAAAAAAAGAAAGAACATGTTTAGAGAGAGGGATAGGAAGCTGATCTGCTCCAATACTGGTAACAGTCCATTGGCAACTGCGTCCTTCTCGACCTCCTGAAACAAAATAAAGAGGGAGGTAAAAAAAAGAAAAAGGAAAACAGAGTAAACCCTAAAACAACGTGGGAAGGAGAGAGAGAGGTGCGTGAGAAGGAGAGAGAAAGATTGTTCGGGGGTTTAGAGAGATTGTGCGGAGAGAGAGAATCAAGGAGAGGGGGGGGGTTAGAGAGAAAGACGTACTACGGAGAGAGAGAGAGAGAGAGAGAGAGAGAGAGAGAGAGAGAGAGAGAGAGAGAGAGAGAGAGAGAGAATCAACGACTTTGGGTGAAAAATGGGTGACATATAAAGTTTCAGATCTACAAAAACCAGCTCACATGTTTTTTGAAATCCGTGGGTAGATTTCGGTCAAAATCCCTGAAAAGCACTCAAAATTGTGAAACTTTGTTAAAACTGTCAATGAAACCACCCGGTTTCGGTGGGACCCATGATTTCAATCGAAATTTTAGCAAAACGTAACAAAATTCAAATGAAATGGCGAAAATTCTTGGAAATGTGTAGGGTTTGGGTTTCCTACCTTTCGTTTCGGTCCGTCTGAAACCAAAATATTTTGGCAAAATTTCGCCATTTCTATCAAAATCCGAAACCATGCCCTCCTAATTTAAGAGGGCTGACCAATCTAGGATTCTTCTGGAAAAGTGAAATGAGCATTCTATACGTCCATGTGTGTACATGTTGACCTCTCCAGTGTCTCCACCCATTGCTGAAAATTACTGGAATACAAACATTAGCTAGAAAGAAGTTCAGAACCCCATATGTCGGAGGGGTCCACCCAAAGCTCTCCCATGGGAAGGGTCCTTCATTTATTAGTTATTTCTGTGGACCAAAAGGCCTCTTCCTTCTTGAATCCATGTGTCCTACACTTCCATATATGCTGACCTCTTCTCCCATTGCTGGAATTCTGCGAAAACATAAACGGAAATCAGAAAAGTGCAGAAATTTTCTAAAAGAGATGAATAATGAGGTAGGCGACTTATTTTCTACTAAAATTCTGGTTTCAAACTTTTAAGTCCTGGTCAAGTTGAAGTGGCATAGGCCCAAATATAAGTGAGAGGCTCTCCATCAATTATAAATGAGACTATTGAGAATTAATGCCAGATTTCATGCTTTTGTTTGCTGAAATTATCTAGAACAACTCTTTAATGGTTTTCTAGTTCTAGTCATATCATCTTTTATTGCTCTTTAATTGTATTGTGCTTCGATTGTTTGGTTTCCCGGATTGAATCTACGTCACATATGATATACTTGAACACTTTGTCATGGTTTTTTCGATAATGTAGGTATAAATTGGTGAAATCTTTATTGGCAAAAATTATATCAGCTGTCTCACAAGTTAGTTAAATTTTTTATGAGTTTTTTTTTCTGTTTAAATAATCCACTCATATACTATTATCAGTCAGTGGAATTTATCATCTTGCTGTATAATTCTTGCTGCATTTTTCCTATGATTATCTTTTTTGGCATTTGGTGTTTCATGTAGTCAGACAAATGTGAAATCCCTGGGCCCTAGCTCTCCATTCAAAAAAAGTTTATGCAGTTTGAATTTTAGCTTTAAGTCTAACTTCATTAATGTTAGGATAATAATTGCAGAATGGATGTCGCACGTTACAAGCTTCACAATCACAGCGAATTATCTGCGGTTAATTTTCACACATTATATCGCTTGAGTCCTATATATTCATCAACGGATGTTGAACAGGATATTGATGCTCTGGACACTAAATTGAGAGCAGGAGGCCGCTATTTTTCATTAAGATATACAGCCTTAGAACGGCATAAGGGTTTCAAACATGTGAAAATTGTTGAGAAGAAATCACCTTCATTAACTTCTGGAGAATACATCCCAATAGTGGAGTTACATTCTTCTCCTGAAATCAATAGTACTTCTTCAATAGCGAAGGAGGAGCTTGAGGAATCTTGGGAAGATGAACTAATCCGAAGAACAAGGGAGTTGAACAAAATGTCAAGGGATTTTCCACATGATGAAAAGGTTTGGCTGGCTTTTGCTGAATTTCAGGTAATTATTAGCCATATTTTCAATTGGCAAGTAAAGATGCAGGAAATGAGAATTTGTTATCATGGTTTATCAATCATACTGTCTATTCCTGAATTTTGACCAGTAAAAACTTATTTTTGCCATGAATCTACCTAGGTGTTGCAACATGCAATAATCTTGTTGTGAGTCTTGTGACTTCACTTGATATAATTTAGTTCTCACATCTCACTATCTTCCCATCCGGTGATGGAAGCAATTGATTGATGGAAATTTACTTTTCATTTTTAAAATCAGGATAAAATTGCAAGTACCCAACCGCAAAAAGCAGCTCGTCTGCAGACACTTGAAAAGAAGATAAGTATACTCGAGAAGGCTGTTGAGCTTAATCCTGATAATGAGGAGCTGCTGCTTCATCTTTTGAAGTCTTATCAAGGCAGGGATAGCACTGATGCTCTCATGAAAAGATGGGAGAAAATACTCGTGCTGCATTCTGATAGTTGTAAGCTATGGAAAGAGTTTTTACTTGTTTGCCAAGGGGAGTTTTCCCGGTTTAAGGTTTCTGACATGAGGAAAACATATGCTCATGCCATCCTGGCTCTATCTTCAGCTTGCATGAAGCTCTGTAGGCAGGTTCTATATTTTCTAATTCATCTTACAAAAATAATGTAGTAATACCTTGAATTCAGCTACTTTCATTGCTAAAATATTCTTTCTTGATAGTTAACTCCAAGCATATTTCAAATTTCAATCGACGGACCAATGGGTTCATATAACTTAGTCTTTTTTTGCCTTCATAATTACTCATAAAAAATAATGCAATACATTTTCTTATATTACATGATATGAGAACATTTGATGAATATGGTGCCTGATTCAAGTACCTCACTATTAGTCATTTAACGTGTATCTTTGTTTGATGAATGAACATAATAACATTGTATTTTGTATTACTTTTTGTTTGTTTGAAAGTCACATATCTTCATACTTGATTTATACCACTATAGAATAGCATTATGGCCTTCATATGTTGTCAAAATAAAGATTTTCCTTAAAGGGCAGAACTATCCAGTTTACTCATAAGCAGCCCTCTTCATTTGAATCAGTTGTAGAGCGAAACATACATTCGGTAGAACTTAAGCTGAGGTAAAAAGTGAAAGATGTACATGACAATTATGCGATGCTCAACAGTTTAATGTATCTGGCATTGTTTGTTGATGGGAGCCGATATGAGCGTTTCCAGAATTAGCACTGTCAAGGTGGATCACCAAGGCACATGATTAGGGTCTGTCGCCTAAGCAAGCATTGCCTCATGCAGTGAATTGCTAATACTTGATAGATAATTAATATGTGCATACATACTTCATATATTAAGTTCACACCAGATACTATATGTATAACAGAAAGCGAGGGTTTTTGTATGTCAAGTTCGATGAAGGCGCATTTGCAGATTTCTAGCTCATTTACTTTCGACTTTTGCTGGTTCGGATTATATGAGTTATTAGCCTTCTGATGTAGCTTGATTTGGCTACGATTAAACTTTATTTGCTTTACTATTATTGTATTTATTTTTATGTTTCCATCGCATGTTTCTAGGTGATTATCACCATTATTCTTGATCCATGCTAACCGATCAGGATCATCACCATCTATGCTAACCCGAATGTTCTCCATAGCTCTCAAAGCCACTCCATCCACGCCCTAGAATAACATGTGCTGGTTCCAATTATTCTCATCCCCATCCCATATATTCGAGACCCACAAATCAATATTTCTCTGATATCCAGATTTAAACAAAAATCCTGGATTGTGGTATTCAAGGATCCTTCTGGGCACCAATACTTCTGCCATTCCCCACCAGCCAACATGTCCCCCCCCTGTGATTCTCCTGACTGTCAAGAATATTCTTCTACACTTGAGAATGATAAGGTTGTTTTCGAGTCTCCCAAAACAATTTGTTCCCCAAGTATTTATTTCGCAACATAACAGCCCAAAGAGCATCTACATTTGATAAAAATCTCCACCCTAACTTTATAACAAGACCCTTAGTCACGAACTCAATGTCTCGGATACCGTGACCCTTTTGTGTGTTGGTCTAAAAACGTTCTGCCCTGATAAAAAATATGTGTTTCTCAATTCTCACCCTCTTGAAATCTCCACCAAAAGTCTCTCTGAACAACATTCAGATTATTTGTGATGACGTGAGGAAGTGTACAAGAAGTCATGAAAAATATTCGAATGGAGGATAAAGTGAATTTGATCAACATAGTATGTCTCGCATGAGATAACTACTTCGCCTTCCACCCATTTAATTTAGCTTTTAGCCTGTCAACTATAAAGGAAAAGGTCTCCGTTCTGGTTTTCCCTGCAAAGAGAGGATTACCTAGGTAGCACTCTTTTTTTGTCATGATTTTCACCCAAATAGTTCTGGCCAGAAGACCTCAAGTTACGATGAACATTTTACTAAAATAAATAGCAGACTTGTCAAAATTCACCATCTGGCCCGACCACTTCCCATAGTCTAAGATGGTTTCCTTCACTTTCATGATTTCTTCTATAGTATCATGCCCAAAAATAATGAAATCAATTGCAAACATCAAGTGAGAAATAGACAGCCCACTACGACCCAGCTTAACCCCATGTAGACGGCCTTGCTGATGATTGAGAAGTAAATATTCTGACAGAATTTTTGAACATATAAGAAACAAATAGGGAGACAAAGGACAACCTGGCGAAGACCTCTTTCAGACTTAAGTGTTCATTCCTGAAAGAACATATGTTATGTTTGAGGTCCATTTTATTAGTGATAACCCAGGAGTTGATGTGAGAAGATATGAGCTATAAGGTAGATACTTGAGGAAAAACCCTTGATGGGAGCCGTGGATGTGTTATAGAGTTGGTTTTGCTTCTCTGAACACTCCCACTTAGCACTGCTTGGAAATATGTAGCATCTCATGCTCTCAAGAGTTTCAAAGCCTTTTTAACGACATATGAAGTGCCTATCATCGGGACTCTTCAGATCTTGGAAATTCAGATAGACGAAAGGACCAAGCTGCCCAGCATGAAGAATGCGATGGGTGCTTGCATTCATCACAAGACAGAACATGGTCATATATCAATAGTGGGATCCTTTCAATTGTAGCCTAGCCACTAGTTATCCGGAATTGATATATTGGTGAATATAGGTGTAGTAATCTGACAATACTATGTCATTGTTCTGCATCATCAAAAGACAAGTTTGAGCTGATCTTCAACTTTTCTTATATCGTCAGCTGATCAAGAGTCAAGAGCTTCATTAGTTCTTCTCAGTGGAGTCGAGAAATTTTCCTACTGGGGGAAATTGGTACAACATCATCAGTGTGAGCAACACGAGTTACTTAAATTAGTCAATTGGAGGTCCATTAGGAGTTTGATTTGTGAATTTTGTAAAATAATTTTCGTTTATTTCAACATAGGGATCTAGTTTTTTTTTTTTTTTTTTTTTTTTTTTTTTTTTTTGACATCGGCGGGTGTCCCGAAACCTTTCGGGCAATGGCCCACTTCAGGCTCGGACTAATCCCTCCGGGAGTGAAGCCCCTGCAAAAGTTTTAATTTTGGTATGTAGAGGGATGCCTCTGCAAAAGTTTAAGTTAGACCTTTTCATAAAAAAATGGGTCAACAATGTATGAAATTCACCTGGCCATATTCCTTAGTATTACTATTAGGGACCAAAATCCCATTTTAGTTGGAGATATGGCATTCCTATTTTGAAGGGTATATCCCCTGGAAGAAAGAAGCCAAAGGGGAACCTGGCTCCTCCCCCGGGTGGAGACGGAGCCAGGGGGTCCCCTTTCTCTCGTGATTACTGTTCTTGAGAGAGAGGAGTTCATGGCTCTCTCACTCGCATGAGTGGGTCCAACTAGCCTAATGGCCTTTCTATCAGGCCGCTAAAGGTTTAGGTAAGGTGTTGTTCAATGAGGATAAGCTCCTCTATCTCGTAAGTTTACTTCGTAAGCTTTATTTCTTATTTTTCCACTCTTCTCAACTCAGCAATATATAGGGTCTGAAATTGTGAAAATGTTCAGAAATTCGGAAATTGAGGGTGATGGTGATTATGATTCCTTTTCTCTTGTATTTTAGTGTGTTTGCTTCTCGTATTTATAGCCCCAAACGGGCTAATGAACTCCTTATTTTAGTATATATATGGATGGGGACTCCATCCAACATAGAACACTTTTTATTGGAATAAAATCCAGATTTGAAACCTTTGCTGGCATTTCCTTAGAAGATCCCAACTGTGGCCTTCTGATTCTCTCCCCTCTCTTGTGCTTTGGATTGATTCTACGTCAGTCTACCTTTTGCTGGACTTAATTGACAAGAGTAAGTGTTTGTGATTGTATGTCTTGTGAGGAGAAAGATTTGGTCTCATACTGACATAATCAGCACCATTCTTATCTTTCCTAATTAGCTGTCAGGCTAAAATCTCTTGTCTTTCCCTATATGATATTCAAACCTCCACTGTTTTTGTCCCTTCTCTCTCTGTGGGACCTGATCCTTATCTCAAACGGGATGCCACTTTCCTTCAATCTATTTGTTTTGTGTCGCTCGATTAAGATCACATCTATAAGATCATATTGGAAGAAAATTAAAATTCTTATTTGGAATTTGATATGAGAAATTACAAAACTATATTTTTTTGTATATCACTTTTTTTACGTGGTTTTATATGCATATATTGTTTAAAATGTGATTTTTTTGCATATAACCAGTTACATTTTGATATATGGTAGAAAACATCTTTCTTATCACTTTGTAAATTAACTCCTATAGTATTTAGCTAATTTCACAAAATGTATTTTTTTTAAAGATGACAAAGATATCTGCCACTTGATTTTTCAAACTAAACCAATTCATTTATAGGGTTGCAAGGAGCTAAACATGAGTGAATGTTTACTATTATAGGTCTTTTGTTGCAGGCTTGATCTTCATCATAACTCTTTATTTGCTGAAAAAACTATATTAGCAGTTTTTATTTATTTATTTAGGTTTGAGGCCATTTTAATGATATTTTTGGCCATTTCTGCATTATTATTGGTTTACATTATTACCTAAATTATTAGGGATGTCCATAATCTTATTCGGGTTACTTAGTGCACCAGTGTCTGCTCACTTCAGCGCACTAGTCCCGATGATTGACTTCATTGGGCTAGACCATCCACCCATGTCTTTGGTCCTCTGGCAGACTTGGCAGTGCCACCTCCACCTGGGATATTCTCCATTGAGCTGCTACTTCAGCAATCTCCTGCAACTGCCCTCGTCAGCCCGTGCCAGCACTTCTCTGACTCCTGGTCCTCGCTCGACGGCAGCACCACTTTCGCGTGGGACCCAGAAGATGACTACAGTGTAGCGCGACCACACCAACTAGGCCTATATCATATGTTGCGGACTTCGAGACGATCCTTCGGCCACCTTGGTGATGCGAGCTCCGCTACCGGCCCCTGCCATAGCTCCACAGAACTCGTGGACGAGTTCTTTCTAACTTGGAGTAAATGATGGGGACAGGGCCCGGCTTGTATGACTTCCACGGCCCGACACGTGCTCAAGGCTTAATTAAAATAAAATTCGGATTTAATAAATCCTAAAATAGTATTTTTGAAATAAAATATTAAATTCGGAATAAAATAATAATTTTATTCCAAAATTATTATTTTAATATGAAAATGCATTATTTTCGGATTATTAAATATGATAGTTTTAAAGATGTCATTTAGTTAAGATTTAGGATAGATTTAGATATTTTTGTTATGGTAAGTATTATCTTTTTATTTTTGGTAGTTATTTTATGGTTTCTTGGAGACCAAGTAATGTAAGCCCATTTATAGGCTAAGAAGCACGAACACGGACACGGGACACGAACACGACACGACACGGACAAGCTGACACGATATTTTTCAAAAAACCAGTACACGAAAACGTTAGGGGACACACTGAATTATATATATATATATATATATATATATATATATATATATATATATATATATATATATATATATATATATATATATATATATATATATATATATATATATATATAACAAGTCTTATATTATGATTTATAATCAAACATAATGCTAATAGTTAACTAAAAAAGTCTCCAACAAACATCATAAATGATTCAAGTGTATAGTTTCAAACTTTCAAAACACAAAAAAACAAATAGAACATGCATAAAATCATCATCCATCAAGGCCAACGTCAAGTGTTGCCACATCATCACCATCGACGTGAAGACCATGGCCTCCATATCTGGCTCATTGATGGAAAGATTCGCAATCTTAAGAACCTCAACATCTTCAAATGAGAAAAAAGCCTCTCCGGTAATATCCGATACGCTTCAACACGCTCCGACACGTGTCGGACAATCTTTCTTCATAGAAGACACGTTTTTTGGTGTGTCCGACACGTGTCGGAGAGTATCGGACGAGTGTCGGTGTCCGACACGTGTTGGACACGGACACGTTGAGGTTCCGAGAGTGTCGGTGCATCATAGTTTATAGGCCTCTCATTTGATGATTGAAAAAAAAGGCTTATGATTGATTAAAAAATATGACGGCTTGCGGGTTTTGTTAGGGTTTCCTGGATTGGATGCCATCAGGGGTGGATTCTCCGAATCCGGTGGACTACGGATCATCCCCCTCCTCTTCTCTCCTCCCCCACTATCTCTCTCAAAAGCCCTAATTTGGAGATCGCAAACCATCAGCGACGGTTTCCCCTTTTTCGTCCCGCGTCACTAACATTCTTGCCTGAATGGTTGTTTCATTTTAGCTCTTTGGCTTATGTTTGTGCCTCTAAGATGAATGCAACTTCCCATATCAAAGGTTTCCTTCTAGACTCTTCTCTAATCTAGGGGTAGCAAGGGCCCTTTTCATTGACCTTGTTGACCAATCATCTTGTAGGGTTGCTCCCTGGTTTCATGAGCTTAAATTTTATAACCAACAAGGTAGGTCATCCTAATCGCCAACTAGCGTTTTATGTTTCTTGGCATGCCTCTCTCTTCCCAAGTTGCCTTGTCAGGTTTTAGGCACCATTGTTAGAGGGTTGACGACATGTTGACAACCGGTTGAAAATTCTTGTTAATTTTATCTACAGTAAACTTCATCTTGATGGGATAAGTCTTGAATTATGATTATGATTATGATAATGATAATGATATTCTTGCGACATTTTTTTGCTTGGCTCGACCATTCTATATGATTTTGCTGGGATGTTTAAAAACAAGATGACATGTCTAATCCTCTCATTTACTTTTTTGGTTTCATGGAAATAGTGGAAGATATATGAAATGATGGAATTAATTTGTTAGTAATGTGAAGCTTTTATTTTGAGATTCCTTCTGATATTTAGTTTCTCTATGTTGATGTAGGGTCATCAGACTGCTACTGCTAGGTTACAATCAACAGATCCTTCTCTGGTTCAATTAGAACTTGGTCTGGTTGATATATTCATTAATCTTTGCCGATTTGAGTGGCAAACGGGCTACCAAGAATTAGCTACTGCGTTATTTCAAGCTGAAATCGAGTACAATTTGTTTTGCCCTTCTTTACTTCTCAGCTCACAAAGTAAACAAAGACTCTTTGAGCACTTTTGGAATAGTGATGGTGCTAGAATTGGCGAGGATGATGCACTTGGATGGTCCACGTGGTTGGAAAAAGAGGAGCAGGACCAGCATAACTTATTTTCAGAAGACATCTCACAAGAAACTGAAGTAGGAGGGTGGACCGGTTGGTTGGACCCTCCAGCAAAAAGCAGTGCAACAAGCGGAGAGCCTGCAAAATCAGTACAAGATGTTTTAGGTAATGAAAAGAATGAAGAGAATCTTGACAGCGAAGATATCCAAGGGAACGATGATATTGAAGCATTGCTGAGAAAGCTCGGAATCAATATGGATGCTGAACCTCATAGTGAGGTCCAAGATGCAAAAACATGGAGTAGATGGTCAGAGGAGGAGATAACAAGGGACTGTGAGCAATGGATGCCAGTTCGTGAACATTCTGGTACTTGGCCTTATTTCTTCTTCGTGGATGGATCAACCTTTCCTTTTCATACTTGGGTTAGCCTGACCATTAGTTTTGGCATTCTTGATAGTTTAGCTGATACCATTTCATTACTTGTTTAATTATTTTCTTCCCTCAATGAAAGTGCACTTATATATTTTTGAAGGTGCTCATTCTGATGATAATCCAGAGAAGGAAGGAAACGAGCAACTTTCGAGGGTCATCTTGTTTGAAGATGTAAATGAGTACTTATTCTCCTTGTGCTCGGAGGAGGCTCGCTTCTCTTTGTTATCCCAGTTCATTGATTTTTACAATGGAAAGATTTCTCGATGGTTAGCTTCCACAATATTTATTATGATCTAATGCTGGGTCTTCTATGATTCTCATTCCATGTTTTGATTTCAATTCTTACTTTTCTTTGAAACCAATTGCATGTGTTTTTGCAACTCCCATCAGATGTTTTTGCTACTTTCACATAACTGCATTTAAGACCAAGTTCTTGGAATATCGCCTTACTTTTGTCACTCTCTGTCTGAGTTCACCATTTGTATTTTCATTGAACAAATTTTTGGAGGCAGCTACTAGTGTTGGGAGTAACATAATCACGAGCAAACCAACAAGTTCTCAGAGTAACGTGCTTGCTTTTCAATTCAGCTGCGGTAAAAGATTGAAGATGCTTGCATATTTTATGTTCTGTACTAGTATCTTATCTATTGTTATGAATTAACCTTTTGAATATTAATCTTTGGCTCATTGATCATTGTGACGGTATTGGTATTAAATCTTTTTGCCTTGACTTCCATAACTATATGATGTAGCCAACCAGGCATAGACGGAGATTGTTTGGTGGATAAGAAGGCATGGAGGAGACAATGTATGATAGACCGTATATAACAGAAAAAAGACTTTTGTTCCGTTTTGCTAATAAAAATACGTATATTATTGCTGATAATAGTTCTCTCAGATTGGTGGGGCCCACGAAAATTCCATCTACTAAGATCCTAAAATTTCTTTGAAGGTTATGGGGTGACAGCTTCTAATTTTATTCCATTTTGTTCTGTTTGTTTGTTCAAAAGGAGAAGTAGGGAGAACTGCTATTTGAAAATGGTTGGTTGACAGGAGTCATTATATAAATGTTCTTTCTTCAGGCTTATCTAATGTTTAGATTTTCAGAAGTTAAGAAAATTATTTTAAGCTGTCAAAAAGTTTCTAATGGGTGAAATACTAGAAAAGAAGCTATGGTAATGCTGCAATGCATATATATTTTTCCGACTTGAATGAAATTATAATTTTCAGAATTTTCTCCGATAAATATCTCAATTTTCTGATGGCTGCTTGTGAAAATTGCTAGTGAGATTCTCCAATTACTATCTTCTGTAACTTTCCAATTTACATAATATCTGCAAATGCTTTTAATCTATCAAATCAGTCCATAGTTGCTTATTTATGTGATTTGCTAGCAGTTTTCACACATAACCTTTGTTCTTTTAATTATTGCTTACATTGTTGGTATCATTCAATATTCTTTGACCAAAATCATAAACAATGCAATATGACAGAAGTACATGACTTGAAAAAATTGATTGATGCAGTAGGAAGTAGGAACTACCAAGGCAAAGCGCTATAAGAATTGATTGTTGTAGTAAGAACTACCAAGGCAAAGCGCTGTACCACTTTGATGCAGGAGACTATAGGGCTTTGGAAGGTTTAGAGTTTTATAGGGTTTTGGGGATAATTTCGGTTTCTATAAACAGTAATCAAGAATGATCTGATTTAGAATAGGGAGGGGACACAAAAGTGAGGTTAAAGTAGTGGGGCAAAATCCAGTAGTGGTGGGGATGTTGGTCTAGAATGTTTCAGTCGGGAAAACAAGATGATTTATGGCTTGCTAGCCAGAAAATTCTATAGAAAAATTTCTTGGCATTGGTGATTTGAAGAAAGCTTTCAGTGAGATCTGGCCTTTAGAATAATGATATCTATGTACTAGATGTTAGCTAAGTGCAAAAAATTGACAAAACATGCAAAATTTTATAGCAAACACCAAATAAAGTACGATCAGTACTAGAAGTGTCACTTCTAGTGAGAAAATAAGTAAGTTTTTGCGAGACATCAACCAAGGGATTCCAAGGCATCACACCAAGGAAAAGGAGAGGAGTGAGTCACACTCTCAAAAAATAAGAGAAATGTCTGATTTTCTTCATAAATCAATCAAGTTTTGATATTTTGGGGTCAATTTCGAGCGACTGTTAATAACATTTTAAAATCAAAAGAGTTGAAAATTTTGTTATAAAAAGGAAAATAAAAATATTAAAAGAATACTATAAGTAAAAAAACTCCTTACATTGTTTGTGATGCATTAGGAAGTAATGCACATCTGACAGCTCTAATCTTCATAAATGTTAAATTGATGAAAATGGTTGAAGCATAAATGATGAAATATACCGCCCATTGTTGATAAAAGGCTTGGATATGAGCCACATTGTTTGTGTTGGCCATTATGTTGCTTAGAGTCAGTTTGAGACCAGTTAAAGAGAGGATCTTTGATTCGTTGAACTCAGTGTAGTCAAGGTGCCTAAGCGTTTTGGCCCTTTTGACATGTTTAGGTGAAGCAGCATCTAGGTGGCTCTTAGGCGATGTCTAGGTGGGGTGTGTGTGTGTGTGTGTCTATACACACACACACACACACACACACACACACACAGAGAGAGAGAGAGAGAGAGAGAGAGAGAGAGAGAGAGAGAGAGAGAGAGAGAGAGAGAGAGAGAGAGAGAGAGAGAGAGAGAGAGAGAGAGAGAGAGAGAGAGAGAGAGAGAGAGAGAGAGAGAGAGAGAGAGAGAGAGAGAGAGAGAGAGAGAGAGAGAGAGAGAGAGAGAGAGAGAGAGAGAGAGGGGCATGACTTTGTATGCCCATGCAAAGAAGGCCTCAATGTATGCTCCTATATTAACATACATAGAGGTTTCCAAATTTGCTAGTTTTTTGTGGAAGTGAAATCTATGTTAAGGTGATTATCCTCACAAAAAATTAGCAAGTTCTAAAACCTCTAAGCATTTCAAATAAGCTTTCAAATTGACGGTTGAAATGGACGGATGATAAAACTTCTATCATTTTGATGGACCTAAATGTTTTAGATTTTACTGATTTTTTATGGATATTCTATCTATAGCAATATAATCACCCTCACAAAAAATCAGCAAATTCTAAAACCTCTAGGTGTATCAAAATGTTTGAAGTTGTATCGTCTGTCCATTTCAGTTGTTAATTTGACGACCTTATTTGATATGCTTCGAAGTTTTAGAACTTGCTGATTTTTTGTGAGGACGATCACCTTAATATAGATAGCACACCCACAAAAAATTAGCAAATTTGGAAAACTCTATGTATGTTAATAGAGAAGCATACATTCAATCTTTCTTCGCATGGGCATACAAAGTCATGCTTCCACATATATATATATATATATATATATATATATATATATATATATATATATATATATATATATATATATATATATATATAGAGAGAGAGAGAGAGAGAGAGAGAGAGAGAGAGAGAGAGAGAGAGAGAGATGCTATAATGCGGCATGCGGTAAGTGCGGCACGGCACCATATCCGTCTGATGCACCGCTGCGTGCATGTGATGCACGCAGCACGTGCATCAGACGGCTGCGGTGCGGTGCCGCACGTACCGCATGCCGCATTATAGCATGCCCCTATATATATATATATATATATATATATATATATATATATATATATATATATATATATATATATAGGGGCATGCTATAATATATATATAGCATCTCTCTCTTTCTCTCTCTCTCTCTCTCTCTCTCTCTATATATATATATATATATATATATATATATATATATATATATATATATATATATATATATATATATATATATAGGCGGATGCTTAGGTGCGGTCTGTGGTCCGCAACCTTCCGATGCACCACTCCGTGCATCCGACGTACGTGGTGGGTGCATCGGACGGCTGTAGACCGCACCTAAGCATCCCCATATATATATATATATAGGATACGGGGTATAGGCTAGCGACCTATTTCGACGAAATGGGCAGCGGCGGCAGCCGCCCATTTGATGGCCCTAGGAATCGTAGAATGTGCTATTTTTTGTGAGCATAAGCATCTTATCTTAAATAAAACACCCACAAAAAATCCGCACATTCTTAAACTTTTAGGAGCATCAAATTTTATATTTCAGATTAACGGTTACAACCTAAGAAGCACTGACACTGGTACGGGGACACGGGTACGACACGACACGGGTTCGCCGACACGACAAATCCTAAAAAAGGACACGGGTACGGCGGGGACACGGCAAAATAAATTAATATTTTTAAATTTATATTTTATATATGTTTGCAATTCATATATATTTCGATAACCGAAAAAACCTCATAGAAAACAACTAAAATAAAAATTTAATGCATACTGCATCGCTATCGTTAATTACATCCAGCCCGATCGGTGAATCACAGACAGCTCTAAATGATATAGAATATAACGGTTGTGTTTCAGTTTTGATTTCAACCTATCCGAAATCTCAGAGGATAAGATAAGTTAAAGCCAAACCTAAATCGTAACCGTCCATCATAACCATCTTGACAAGTGAATCACACTCAGACCCAAATGGCATGCAAAAGAATGACTGCGATTCAGCTTTGGCTTCAACCTATCTGATTCTCTGAGGTTATAATCTCAGAGGATCAGATAGCTTGAAGCCAAAACTGAATCACCACAGCTTGTAACCCGACCCTATATCGAACAGTCTGTCAACCCGCAGTGTCCCGAGTGTTCGAGGAGTGTCCGGCTCCCGGAAGCATGTAGGACACGGCACATGCGTGTCCGGTGCGTGTCCGGCGAGTGTCCGACGAGTGTCGGTGTCCGACACGGGTACGGGAGGCCTGGGGAAGTGTCCAGGCTTCCTAGGTTACAACGAACGTTTGATAAAACTTCTAACATTTGATACCCCTAGTAGTTTTAGAATCTGTTGAATTTTTGTGGGTGTTCTATCTATAAGATAAGGTGCCTATACTCATAAAAAATCAGCACATTCTAAAACTTCCAGGGCTTCAAATGGGTGGCTGCTCATTTCACCGAAATAGGCTGGCAACTCATTTCCCGTTTCCTCTCTCTCTATATATCTCTCTCTCTCTCTCTCTCTCTCTCTCTATATATATATATATATATATATATATATATATATATATATATATATAGGGTCAGTATCGGATGACCCAACAAATTTTGACCCAGCAAATAACCCAGCACCCTTTGATGCACCTAGAAGTTGTAGAATGGGCTGATTTTTTGTAGGCATGTTGTCTATAGTATGTTGATCATCCTCACAAAAAATCAGCCCATTCTAAAACCTCTAAGTGCATCAAATGCGCTCTTCAAATCAACGGTTAAAATTGACAGTCAGAAACCGTTGATTTGAAAAGCGCATTTGATGCAGCTAGAGGTTTTAGAATGGGCTGATTTTTTGTGAGGATGATCAACATACCATAGAGAGCATGCCTACCAATTTTCATCAAATTCTAAAACCTCTAGGTTCATCAAAGGGTGCTGGGTTATTGCTGGGTCAAAATTTGCTGGGTCAGCCGATCCCGACCCATATATATATATATATATATATATATATATATATATATATATATATATATATATATATATATATATATATATATATATATATATATATATATATATATATATATATATATATATATATATAGGGCACTGATACTGTGCGGCCTCTTATCCTGCGGCACCCCCTAAGGGGTTTTTTTTTGAATTTTTTTTGTGGGATTGATCACCTCCCCTTTGATAGCACACACAAAAAATTTCAGCTCATTCCAAGACCTATAGGCCATTCAAATGTGTTCATCAAATTGACGGTAAAAATGAATGACCGATAAAAGCCGAGCACATTTGAATGGCCTATAGGTCTTGGAATGAGCTGAAATTTTTTGTGCGTGCTATCAAGGGGTAGGTGATCAACCTCCAAAAAAAACCCCCGAGGGGGGTGTCCGCACGTTAAGCCGCCCGACAAGAGGCCGCAATGTATCACAATTATATATATATATATATATATATATATATATATATATATATATATATATATATATATATATATATATATATATATATATATATATATATATATATATATATATATATATATATATAGGGTCGGGATCCAGGGACACGCTACTTTGCCACAGAGACACACATCTCCAAAACCCTAGATAGAGGTTTCAAAATTTGTTGATTTTTTGTAAGGGTGATAACCTTGCCTTAGATAGCACATCAGCAAAAAATCAACACATTCTAAAACCTATAGACTAATCAAATATTCCCCTCAATTTAACGGTTAAAATGAACAGTCGATAAAGCTTTTTAGATTTTTTGTACTATAAATTTAATGTTTTTCTATTTTTTATATCTATAAAAATTTAGTTAAGAATATAAAATGATTTTTTTTAAGTGCTCAAGAAGATGGAATTAACACGGATCAAAACAAAAGTTGTCAATGTAAGTAAGAATCAATTCATCAAAATCATCATCACCATTTCCATGAAGGTTTATATCATTTGAAACATGACTCTCCCTATAAGAATCACCACAAACTTTAGCATTGTTACCAAGTCAGAAGTCGGGAAAAAATCGGGTAGGGGAGAAGTCGGAAAAAATAAGAAAGGTCGGGAAGCAAACTGTAGAATTTTAGAACATATTTATATATAGCTGTTCCAAAAGGTTTTTTGAGCAGTACATGACAGGATTAAAACACAATTAATCAGGATTAAAACGCGTAAATCGAGATTAAAACGAGAATAAAATTATGATTTTTTCAAAAAATCAGGAAAGAGTCGCGTAGCGAACGTTTACTGATTAATTAATTTTTTAATCGAGACTTATTCAAAAAATTGGAGGTTTTGGTAACAAAGTCTTCAAGTGTTAGTGTTTGTGGTTGTGTGCTTTTTTCTCCTCTTTGTCTTTGCTCGTCATTGTTTCCACTAACCTCAACAGGATGATATCTTGTTAAGCCGTCATCATGAAGATGGCCCTCGAGTGATTGCATTTTCCCAATAAAAGCTACCTTGAAAAACCAGAAAAACTTCCCAGACGCTCAGGCGGCCTAGGTGGGCCACCTAGGAAACAACACTCTCCTAGTGGGTTGCCTAGGCACTGGGGGTTCCAAAACGCCTAGGCGTCGCTTTGACTACACATATACACCAGTTGAACTATCTCGAACTATTAGTTTGGCATGCAATTCAGTTCGGTTAAGCTAAAATACAATTGTTTTCAAGCATTTTGGTTCAGGTTTGACCTAATATAATTATAAGTTCAATGATAATTTAGAACTACCTTGTATATTAGTAGATCTCAAAACTACTCAAATTCCAATCCTAGTTGACTTGATTTTCTTAGCCTAATATATTACTAAATTATGATTCTTTTAAACACTTTTACAACTAAAAATAGACTCACAAGTTCACTTTAAACTTTGACTAGAAAAATAGGTCCAAAAATTACATTAAAGTAGAAAAATCAACTAAACTAGGACTCAACTCCAAGTCAACTTGAAATCGGACTTCTAATTAATTGAAAGTTCTAAGCAACATAAAATCTTTATTATTAAACGACATCACAGTTGTATTGGAGTCCTAAAGAGAAGGGACATTAAATGAAATTCAATGATAACTGATAAGTGGTCGAACCCCTGTTGATATCCGTAGTAGCCTGTATCTCCTTCTAGATGATACCAGCTGCATTTCTAATCCTGCATGTTATCCTTGTCATCTATTTGTTATTTTCATCTATGATCTATTGTCTGACTCTGTTACTTGCTTTTAATGCTCTATAGGCTACTTCTGTTTTCTGTTGTGTACTCTTTGCTACTTTAGATGCTCTCGCCTTCCTGAACCTGTCCTGTCATGACTCGTATGCATACTTAGACTTGGTGCTTTTTGTATCCTTTCTTCCTAGCATCTATTACATATTGAAGTCGTGACTATTGTTTATTCGTTGCTATATCTTTGTGGCAGGTTTTTCTGTATTGACTTTTGACCTAGAATATATAGGGGCTTCTCTTGTTTTGTAATGAAATCATCCATTCGTTCAGCATGTTCAGAACATTGTTTTAACTTAAATTGTTCATTATTTAGATTTCCAGGATCCTGAGATTGTAAGTCGGCATTAATACTCCACATGGGATTAAACTAACTATATTATTGCTCATCTTGATCACATATAAGTGGATGTGACAAGCTTGTGTTTTCTACTGAATGGACATATATAAAGCCTGATGAAAAGGATGGACAAATATAAACTTTCGTGGTATTTGGTTATTACATTTTTAACTTCAAAACCATACTGCCTTTCTTTTGTACTTTTGGCTAGAATTTACAACTCCTGCTCATCTAGTTTGTTGGCCAATTCACTCAAGCAGTTACTCAGTTACCTGTACATGCTCCAGTGATGTATAAGTCTCTAAGTTTATTTATTTGTTGTTTGAAATAATTTTATGTCTCTTTTTTGTTAATAAACTGGCATTTAAGCAATGAACATATTATCAATCATATATCCCTTGTTGTACACATTTATTTGTTCATATTTTCATCCATTCATGTTAACAATTTGTAAACTATTATCATGATAAGGCTGGGCTATTTCTGAATTATACTTCTTTCCCTCCCTCAGGACATGCACCAACAATTCAAGTTGGATCGAAAAGATTCTCAGCCTAGAGATAGTGCCGGATGCTATTCTAGAAGATTTAAAGAATGTCTTTCAATTGATAAACAGGCGTCAAGGTTGTTCAAGTCACCTCAAATTGGATTCTCTCTTTGGCAATACGAATGATTTATCAAGAAGGGCTAGTATGATGAAATTCCTCCGGAACACAATCTTGCTTTGTCTTAATGTCTTCCCACGCAATCATATATTGGAAGAAGCTGTTCTTGCTGCCGAGGAGTTGTTTATGACTCAGATGTTTTCTACTTCTTGCTCAATCAACCCATCACGAGCTCTTGCAAAATGCCTGTTAAAAAAAGATCGGCAGGTATGTCGGTACTTTATTGCATGTTGTTCTTACACATGAAATGTACTCGTGCATTTTATAAATTTTTTATTTGCGTGTCCATTTTTACTTTTTTATATTTCCTTTTGTTCTACGCTGTTTCTACTTGTTTTCCATGTGTTTCAATTCCTAAAATATTTTGATTCAGTAGTTTCCTTTGATCCTCACCTTTTCGTGAAATTGCTATTTTTATTTGTTGTAATATTTCTTAAGTGTGTACTTTCCTTCATTAGGGCTATTCCGTAAACACTCGTATCTTACTGAGCTGGTGTTAACTATGCTGGGACAGGCTTTTAGTATTCTCAACCATCTGATGCATTGAGAAACACACTGTTTCATTTTATCATGTTTTATTAGCTGATACATATTATTGTTTGACTTTGTCATCTGCATAGCCTGTATCTTAGAATGCTCATGTACTGCTTCAATATTGAGTCAGCATCACCCAATATTGTAGAGGGTCCTCGAAACTCTGCAGATTTTGTCTACATATGATGGTTTTTCTGAAACCAAAACTTTTTTTTATATATCTTCTTGCTAAAACTGTTGCTAATATGTTTGTTAGGTTTGGAGACTTCTAATTTTAGGAAGGCATATTCATGGCCTAGTGGCATGGACAACTAATTAACACATGATTAAAACCACATCTGATCATTTGGCAAGAGTCCCCCCCCCCCCCCCCCCTATATTATACAGACGTGGGTCTAAAGGTAATCCCCCACGTTGCGAGTGGTACACATAATTTTATATTGACTTTGGAGGTACTCCTAGATTAGCTCAACCGGATGCTACCTTGTACATGACTATAAACATCCGCATCTTAGTTGCAAGGTATCTTCCTGGATGTGTTCATCAACATGATTTTTGTTGAAAACATGGACATTGAAACTCAAAGTTCCAGCAAATTGCATAAGCAACCATTTAAAGCTCTCTTTCATCCTCTTGACTAATTAATTTTGTAAAATATCTCCTAAATCTGATTCAAAGATATAGTCTCGGATGAGTGATCCGGAGTCTTGAGTGTGGTCTTGCGCAAGGTTCGAAATCTCCATTTCGGTGGAAATTTCGACCTTCTGGATATGGAAATATTTCGTGGAAATATTTCGACAATGTGGAAATATTGCAATTTTGTAGAAATGGTGGAAATATTGATTTTTTGATGGAATTTTTTAGTGAAACTCTGGATAGTCATAAACCAAGTATAGATACACAATTTGGAATACTCAAATAATATTTGTACCCTATCTAGGGGTGTAGAGCTTCACATAACATGTATTCAATGTATTGAGTCTGTGAGTCTTGTGCAATCTTATTTGGTTCGGTTTTGATATGTATTTTTTAAATGTTTTTTAATATTTTTTTTGGATAAAAATATTTTTGAAATAAAGATTAGTTGATTGTTACAATAATGTTTCAAACGATTTTGAAAGAGGACTTAAAACAAAAAAGTTATGCAAGTTTGAAATTGTGAAAAAATTATGCTAAAATGTGAAACACTGTTTTTTTTACTAAATCTGGAAAAAAGAGTTTTTATATAGAAAAGTTTTTATACATTCAAAATTTCCTAAGACGGACCATAGTTTTCTAGATGCACTCGTACTTCTACATCTTGTGGAATTTTTTGAGCTAAAAAGGAGTTGATTTAATCACTTTTCTCATCATGTAGATTTTATCACAATCCATAAAAACTGTTTTCTCCTATTAAAACTGAAAGTTTACTTTTTGATTCCTTTGTTTTTTGATATTTTTGATATTTTTATTGAAATCAAATGGGAGGGTATTTGCTTATTTACATATAAATAAGCTGCTGAGAACCAGGGCCCCCGGTCCCCTTTTAAATCCAGTCAGTCACAGAATTTTGTATATATTTCGCACAATTTTTCGACATTTTCGCGAAATTTCGACAAAATCTCGCGATATTTTGTGGAGATGGAAATAATTCGTGGAAATATCGCGATATTTCACGAAACCGCTCGATATTTTGACATTTCCAGTTCTGCTTGAGATTGCAGTTAGTATTTCGTATTGGGTTTTCATTTTTCTGATATATTTCGCGATATTTCGCGAAATATATTGATTTTTTGTACCTTGGTCTTGCGGGAGGATGAACCATCCAATATAAATATAAGCCCATTGAATTGACTGAAAGGAAATTCCGAGTAAGACAGAGGAGTCTTCTCCGTATATGAACCCCAGATGGAATTTGCACTTGCTGAATCGAGTTTGCCTCCCCTATATAAAGAAGATCTCGAAGAGTTGCCCGCTGTGGAATCCGAAAAAAAGCTCTTGAAGGAAGAAGATAAGTTTTCCAAAGATGAGTTAAAGGTGGAGTTCAAGGAGGAGATCATGAAGACGCCGGAGCCCCAGGGCGGAACCTGAAGATATGCCTGAGGAAAAGTTTGCAGTGCGTTCGGGGAGATGTTTAGGATCCCTAGGAAGTGCCCTTGATGGAAGCCGTGTGTTTGTACTTGCTTAAAAAGAAGTCTCTGCATCAAAAAATTCCAAAATTGCAATTCTAGAACCTTCAAAAGCCGAACATTGCAGTTCTAAATCAGCTCTAGGATTCTTTTGACAGCAATATAGAGACGCAATAATCCATCTTACGACAACTGACCAACCATTGCAAGATTGGTAGTCGGGGTCTGTAGAATCAATGTTCTACACCAACCAGAGAAGATCAACTTATATCATCAATTGATCCTGACTAGTCTTCATTTGATCTTTTCAATGGAGTCAAGAAATCTTCCAATCTTGGGCGTTGGATGCATGAGTAAAATAGGGGTCAATTTTAATTTTTATTCTAGTCTTTGTTTTTTGTTATTCTAGGCTTTTGTTTGATTTTAAAATGTTTTTACATATTTCTAGAATTTTTCTCATGTGGGATCTTTTTTCAATTTTAGAAAAGTGAAGACTTATCTGCAAATGTTTTTGGCTTATTGATGTAAAAATATTGTGGCTCACAATTAATTGGATCTTGCTGGGCCTCTTCTCTAGATTTTAGGGATCAGATCCCCAATTTTTAGTAGGCTAACAACCACCACAAAAGGGTTATTAAATCTCTATTTTTAAGGAGATAAGGTCGTGCCATATTCTCTTTCAAGTTCGACTTTCTTTGTTTGTGCTAGTGATTGTATTTAGATCAGTCCCCAAGTAGATGGATCATGGATTGAGGATTATGGTTATCGTATGGTTGTATTTAGATCAGAAGAGAATGTCCTCTTTCAAATATAGCTGTTCAATGCTTTCGGAATCCTATATGGGTGTTGTCTTATTTGCTAGAATTTTGCATGTAGAATAGAAAATCATCCAAAAATCGGTATATAGAAAAATACCAAGACAATCATCTGAAAATCAGAAAAAAAAAAAAATCAAAATTTAGAAACTCAGGAAATAAATGAAGAAAAAAAGAAGAAGTTAGATCGGATCAGGAGACTAATTTTATTTGGTTTCTGGTTCCTAGTCTGTCTAATTTTAGTTCTAAGTACTCTCTAGGTGTCATAGACCGGAGATTAGAAATAGAGGAGGGTTGAAAAAATGGAAGACCAATTCATATTGAATTTACAATTGATTTCCAGCAACTATTGATTGTTCTTCATCTGGTTTCAGCCCTTATGCTGAAATTAACCCTCTTTCCCCTCGTCTCTCTCTTTTGATTGGTTACTATATTGATCCATTACCAATCCCTTCTAAATTGGCATATGAGCGACGGAGCTACATCAAGTGGATTTAGTTCTGCAACATGAAGACCTGTCATCAATAGCTAACTGGTCCACGCTCGTGATCTAGTAAGTACTCAGTCTAGTTCCTTCACCCTGCTTTTATCTTTATAATTCTTGATATTGTTCCTTATCCATGTGATAGACCATCTATGTATGAACTGTCCATTATCATGTTGAACATCGTGGCATAATTATTTTACTGATTGTCATGCATTATGCATTCAATTTCTGTTTATTGACTGGTCGGAGATGATTGTATTAGTTTGTGAATACACCTTATTTATTAACTTTCTATTATGGATACAAAGTATCTTCTTTCTGTGGTCGAAGCGAACATGTAATGACTTAGAGGTCTGTCATAGTGTCATACTCCTGTGCAAAAAAAAAAAAACAGTACCAAATGGTTCCTGCAAAAGTATATTAATTGTAAAATATTCCTCTAGATCTTACTTTTTAATTAATAACTTTGTGAAGACTTTGTAAACATGGTCCAAGTGTTACACAGTTGTAGATATGAAGCGAAGATGTAATGATTTTGGCATTGTGATTTTATCGGGGTACCTCCAAGCTGCTGGCTGGGCTTGATAGAATTTGAAAAGTATGAATATCAATTAAGTGTTGGAATGTTCAAGTATTTAGGGCAATTAATATTTGTTATGAATCTAGTAGGAAGGTTGTGTTTTTGGGCAGATGGGTCTGTGGCCAATATAAGTCAGTACTTTCTGTTGCAGGTGTGCAAATGTGTAGTGTCAGGAGTGTGCCCGACATGATCCATACCTGATTCAATTGGTTCAGTGCCTAGAATATAGGCCTTGGTTCAGTGCCTAGAATATAGGCCCAAGACTGATCTATCTGCTTTATGGGCTTTGGTTGGGTCTAGTCCACTTTTAGGTTGTGTTCGAGTTGGTCTCAATATATGGGTTTGACTCAACCTATGGAGTAATTTGCTCTGACATTGTTTGTCTGGGTCGGATCTTGTTTGTGGAGACTCACAGTAACATGCTGGAGGCCTCGTCTAGGTTTGAGGCCACACCCATTTCCATTGGTCCCCACTGAGTTCAGGTTGGGCTAAAATAGAGTCAGGCTTGGGCTGGATCTCGGTATATGAAACCATATGCACTACTAGCTTCTGTAAGCTACTGTGCTACCCTTTGAGTTTAATGTTTTCATCTGAGTTTTGAGTGATTCCATTCCACTCTGCCTGATCGAAATATTCCCATAATCCTTCTGTACTCAAGGTTAGATGCCAACATCAAGTTAACCCTCAGCAATCTAGCAAAGAAATCTACACATTCCATTCCTTCTCGCGTTCTGTTTCCCTAGACTAATGATCTTGTGCAAGGCAATCTGGCTTGACGCGTCTTGATCATGTGATTGTGTCACCCGAGCCTGAATTGGAAGTACAATGATCTTTGGTTATGTAGTTGACCACTATGATCATGCATCTGATGAGATACTGGATTGCTTATCATCTTTTGATATATCGACTTTGTGAATATATTCTGCATGGCTATGTTTTTGGACTCTATAATGCAATACCCACACAACTGGCTTGCTGATCAATTGTTCCTGAATACCTTTTTGCTCACTTTAATCTTACATTTTGTCAAAGGACTTATTACTCTGTGGAGTATATGCGCGAAGTGAGGCCACTTATGGGAATGTTGATCTTGCAAGGAAGATATTTGACATGGCACTATCATCTACTGATGGACTTCCAATGGTAAGAATAGAACTCCTTTTTTTTTCTCCTGGAGCATTTTAAAATGGATAAGCTGCAACCTGTCCTATGGTGTTAAGAGTTCAATCTCTTTGTCGATGAAATATTAACCATATTGAAATTGATACACTACTTTTGTAGGTATTATATACGCCTAGCTTTGTTTGGTAGCTGAAGTTTCTATTGCTCTATATGATCCTTATTAGTTGCACTCATATAAATATGATTGATGAGAAAATTTGCATGATACCGAATATGCATTTCCTTTTAGGTGTACAGATTATGTAAATCACCTCTTTTGCCTTTCAGAGAGGGTGAAGCATGTTGAAGTCTGGTATTTTACAATTTATTCATGACCATATTAGATACAAGTACTTTTGGGTGAAATTTTCTTTTTTTCCACAACTGCAAAGCTTGGTTGTGGCCACTGTTGTGTGTTAACAGTTAACACTACCTGAAGGGATGAATGTCGAAATGATGTGGTGAATGAAACAATCACCCCACAAGGAGGCTAAATTATGCTTTGGCTGACTCCTTAACACAAAGCCCAAGAACAAGGTTTCAAGCTATGCATAACATTGAATAATAAGATGTTTATCAGGCCCTTCATTATCTGTGAATGTTTTTTGGTGGTTACTCTACAAATAGCCTATGAACTCAACAAGTGCTTGAATTACTTGTAAATCTTATAGGAATTCTGTAATAGATATTGGAGAATAATTAGAAGATTATTTCTCTTGAAATTCTACTTTATTTTAGCAGTCCTCTTGGAAAATTATGTAGTACAAATGTTTCGTGGTTCTAAAAGCACTCTACTTCATTTTGTTTTCGCCTTTAATCCATCTCCATTGAGCATGTTTGGGTGCAAAATTGTCACTTTACCCCTTGGATTATATGTTTAGTGCCATTCTAATCAATTCCGTACGAAACTAGCAATTCTAATCAATTCCGTACGAAACTTTCAATACTGATTAGTTTTGTACAAAAGTGGACATTCTGATTAAGTTTGTGCGAAAATATCAATTCAGATCAATTTTTTAGAAATGTACCCCTTGAATGTCCACTTTCGTATGAATCAGAATAACTACATTCATATGAAATTGATCTGAATTGCTAGTTTCACACGAACTTAATCAAAATATCCAATTCAGATCAATTTCGTACGAATGTAGTCAATTTGAGTTAATTCAACTTAATTTTGAAACCCCCTCCCAAAATTCTTAAGAACCCGTCATAAGAATTTGAGTTAACTCAACTAAATTTTAAGTTAATTCAACTCTATTTTGAAAACCCCCCAAATTCTTATGAACCCATCATAGGAATTTGAGTTAATTTAACTCAATTTGGAGATTATTCAACTTAATTTGAGTTAATGCAACTCAATTTTGAGTTCATGCAACTCAATTATGAGTTAATTCAATTCAATTTTAGAAAATCCCAAATTGGATCAAGTGAAAAATCACCTAGGTGTCACCTATGCGGCTGCCGAGTGAAAACTGCCCGCCTAGGGGTCCAAAATGCCTAGGCGCCCGCCTAGGCGTCCAAAATGCCTAGGCACCCGCCTAGATGATGCTTTGACTACTGAGCTTGAAAAGTGAAAATATTATCGGTGAGATGGACAACATGAATTAAAGGTTTGAAGCGGTGTCAAAGTGGTTTGAAGCTCTAGAAAAGAGGATTTGAAATCAAATAAGGGCATTGGAGATCTGCAAAAATAAAACTAAGAACAATTTGAGGGTTACATGAGGAATTCAAGGGTATTACGACATGGTTGGACAAAAATTCGAGAACCGGGAAGGAACTTGATTGTGCAAGAGTACAATAACTTAACAGTCGACATCTAAGGAACGAATTCTGACTCAAAGCATTGAAAACTAAATACATGAAGGCATATAATCTTTCTCACAACAAAGACCAGAGATTAGTCCCACTCACATGGAGAGAAGAAAGTGAAGCTTGGCATTCCTTATTTTAGAGCTAGATGAACCCAGAATCATTTTTTTACCTTGTTTTGAGCAATAACTACTTGAAGTGGTTTCAGCTTCCATCAACATGGAAGTTCATATTTGTTGGAAGTTGGAACTAAGTTGCATGAAATCACCTAATCATGTAGGTTTCACATACATCAGAATGAGGAACAATAGCCTGGAGGGATACCATGACAAACTACACGGAAATCTTTCTTTGTGGTTGACGTCTTCGTGATCAGTGTCTTATTCTTGCGTACTGAACTTTGCTTCAAGCATCGAGAGCACTCCAATTCATTTGCATACATGGTGAGTTCTGCACAACTGCCTTCTTTCTTTAGTAACAGATATGTGCTTGGAAGATTTGAGGTCAAGTTACTTTAGGATTAGATGGTATATGTTTTGATATCTGGGCTCTGTCATGTGTCTCTCAGAGTTGCGACTACCCAATTGATTGTCAAACCACCTCATGAAAGGATAATTCAGTCTTCGCTCAATCTTCCAGGTCGTCTGGTGGCTTTATCCACTCTGTAGAATCATAAGGTGATCATCTCTTGCTGGATTTTTTGCTTGGAGTCCAATGTTGAGCATGTGTGCGATCATGCGATGCACATGGCTTCTTCTCGCATTCCTCATCGGACGATAAGGTCATTAAACCTTTCCACATACTTTTCTACCGCCATTCTACTTTTTGTAATTTCAGAAGTTGATTGTCGAAATCTTCGTCATAGATCCAGGTAAGATACGGACCTTTCATGCATACCTATATCTTGTCCTAGTTTTGAATTGGATGGCCTTGTCGTCATAGACAGTGTTCGACACACTCTGCCACCAGACATCATCTTCTAATTCTTGTAGATCAATACCATGAGAACACTTTCTTTTGAATTTGACTCTTATGAGAAGGTTGATCTATTGCTGGAGTGTCATGCAGACTACAAATCTCTTAAGTCTTAACTAAAGACTTGTTCACCCAGATACATTTTTGTGAAGGAACTTTTCGAGAACTTCATCTCTTACAATCTTCGTGTAGCGAGGACTGTAATCTATCACTTCAACTTCGACCATGGTGATGCTGAATCTTGAGCCCTTATCCACTTTGATGGATGCATATCAACTGGGTGATTCGACCGTTTTGCTCTTTTGTCAAAATCATAATTTTACCTATACCGTTTTTCTGTATTTTGGGCTTTGTATATACTCTTGAAATCAAATGTCCAGCAAAATGACCAAGATATGTACTTTCTTTGAGGATTCAACATAGAAATTACTCGAAATTTTGTTCGTGCTAAATTTTGATACATCATTCAATATCAGCCAAAATGACAGAAATTTTATCGAAATCCGATATTCTATCTTTTTTCTGACTAATGTCACTGAGAAATTCCATCGTTTTCCTTAAAAAAATTCCATCTTTTTCGTTCATTCCGAATTATTTTTGTATATGATGGACATTTGACTGCAATCAATCAAAATTTGCTCGAAATCCGACGATTTTCATGAAAATATTCCCATAAAAATACAAAATTTCCTCCCACATTTAACCGAAGTCCGACAATTTTCCTTTTGACTGACTGAAATCAACATTTAAAACCTTGGAAATTTGGTGCTAACTAAATTTCTGCACTATTTATCCTTTTCACACATCCCCTTCCCTTGCCACCATTCTTCCCTTGTCATAGTAAGATTTCTGCACTATTTATCCTTCTCGCCACTTAGTACCGTTGTCTTGATTCTTTCCCCTTTCTTTTTAGACATCCCTTATCCCTCCATCACTTCATCTCTTGTTCGGGTACAATTGCAGGCTTGGATCTTGAACGACGAAGATTGAAAAGTTTTTTTTTTTTTTCCTGGAAATTGATCGCAACGGTATACACTTTCCATATTTCTGATTGCTGTCCTATTCCCCTCGGATCTAATTTCATCTTTCATGAGTCATTGGGAGCAAATTCTCCTAATCTCTTCGTGCCTTTTGGTTATTATGCTTGTGCTTTGTTTGAGAACTCCTTTTATGTGTTATATCTTCCCATAATGTAGTTAAAAGTAATATCTAAAAGTGGAAATCCAATCTAGACTTAAATCTTTGAAAGAAGACCATTGTTTTGTGTGAAGCATCCACGAATATCCCTGTTGTGGACAGCAAAGAACTCATGAGTTCCGGCACCCACAATGCCCTTTTGAAGTTAATTTGGTTGAGCAGCATTGTGTTATTACATTAATGTGAGCATGATGCAAGTGGGATGCATATTCTGCATGGAAGACCATTGCAGTTGGCTTTTGATATACCGAAGGACATCTGAATTGTTTGGTGGTTTGTTTCTTGGAGATCATATTTCAGATAAAAGATATATACAAATTAGTTGTAAATCATACTAGTGTATTTTGTTACAGGGAAGCTATTTCTACCTGGAACCTAAGCTGAACACTTATTGCCGGTAATGTTCATATTAACGGAGGCATGTATACAATTGCGACATATCAATGATTAATGTTAGAATTGGCTTTTGTATATAAAAAAAAAGATTCAATGGAGACATGATGCCATGTACATAAAACAGCGGGTTGGAAAAGCTAAGAAATTTAGATCTAGTTTTGTAAATAGAACATGTATCTGAGGAATATAAAGGTCATTTTGTCTAGTATCCAACTCATATCTCCTCACCAGTGTAGTCAAGGCGTCAAGGCGATGCCTAGGCGATTTGGTCTGCCTAGGCGAGGCGGTGCCTAGGTGAGGCCTAGGCGATAAAAATTAAATATATTAAATAAATATAAGTCATATATCTACATAAGTAATTCGTAATTTTATGCATAATAAAATTTAATTTCTAGAGATAGATTTGGTCGAAATAATACTATTTGATAATGGGTATGATCCAGAGCGTATGGTAAGCTACAAAACCATTATTATTGCATCAAATAGGAATCATGCGTTAGCCACAATGATTATACGTTGCAAATATTAATCACATATCAGCAAGAGCAACATAACCCTATCATAGCCATAAATTCAAACAAATAACATAAGAATAAATATAACCATATTAGATAATCTATTATTTTTTGGAACATTTCACAACCACGTATCCAAAAAAAAAAAACAATTAAAATTACTCATCTAAATCACCCAACCATCTACATCATCGTCACTCTTGTATGAATAATCCTTAAATGTCTCTTTCGACTTTTTCCTCTTCAAACCCTGAGAACATGGACACAATAGTTTTTTTTTCCATTAATGATGCATGGTGTTAGCCATTGATAAAGCAACATGGACCTATAAAACCAAACGAGATCTAAGAAAACTTAATTTGATCCCGACTAATTTTTTTTTTTTTTAAAAATCAATTACAAAACTAGGCGCCTGGGCGGTGGCCTAGGCGGCCGCCTAGATTCCACCGTCCGCCTAGCCATGGCCTAGGCGGTCGGGGGTTTAAAACGCCTAAGCGATGGCCTAGGCGGCTTCTAGGCGACGCCTTGACTACACTGCTCCTCACCAATTGTCCTAAACATGATAAAGTGGGAGTTGCAGAGCCTATGTAGATCTGGGGTCAAAGCTTATTTGTTTAAGTTAATAAAAATTTATTTTAGGTGAATGTTGGGATAAATGGAACATGGGCATTATTATGTTCAGTGAATCTCTGAAAATTGCTTCCAATTCTGTTTGTTTAATCACTTACTTGTAGGCTTCTATTAATGCTATCAATTGCAACAATATCATAAAAAACAAATGAGATCTTTCTTTAAACCTTCAGCTATCCAGTTTTGGTAATGGATTGTACTGTTGGATTGAATCTTTCTTCACGTGGTGAAGTAGCGTTTGGCTTCCTTTTGAGCACTTACCTTTCTGATGAGGTGCCTCTAAGAAAGCATTACACATTTAGCTTTCTTAAGTGCTTATCATATATGTTGGATTTGATTTTTTATTTCTTTTTGCTCATTATGCCTAATGGTAGTGAGATTATGCTCTTTTTATTGTTTGGGACAAATAGAGTTGTGTATCGTGGACAGTTTTAATTTTCCCTTTGATTGTTGTTATTTTTTAACTTATCGCATCTTCCATGTATTTCACGAGTTATTATCTACTGCTTCAAACATGTCAGTTGTCATATCATGTTCTTTGTTGATATCAATTGAGCAGGATCTTCAAGAAAATGTTCCCCTTATATACTTTTGGTATGCTGAAATGGAGATATCGACATCTACTGCGGGCAGAAATTTTGATTTGGCTAAACAGCGTGCAGTCCACATTTTATCTTGCTTAGGTGGTGATGTAAAGTACACCCCATTTAAGTCTCAAACATCAGGTTTGCACATCTTGAGAGCACGTCAAGGATTCAAAGAACAAATTAAAGGCTTACGATCTGTATGGGCCCATGGTGATATAAATGAATATTCAGTTGCTTTCATATGCTCGGCTTCTTTGTTTGAGTCCTTGACTAGTGGTTGGTTTGCTGGTGTTGAGGTTATAGAGGAGGCCTTTTCCATGGCACTTCCAGGTCATTTTTCTTTTTTTTTTTATTTCTCATTTCTGAAAAAGGTTCTCTTCATAATTTCTGAAAAAGGTTGTCTATTCCATGATCTTTTTAGTGGATTCACAAACACATACACTGTTGCCGTTCAGTTGTTTATTGGATTATATAAGTAAACAACAGCAAAACATTAGGAAGTCTTCAATGCTCACTAGACCGATTGTTTATCAAAATTATACTGCACAACGCTTCATTGATCAAATTTATACTGCAAAAAACTAACTAGCTCAGGAGCTTCTGACGACGTAATGTAACGCTTCATTGATCACATGAGAAGCTTTTGAAAATTGTGTTAGACATTAAAGAGGGTAAGTTGCATTTGTTGGTATGGTCATTTTCATGGCGAACCCAGAAATATTGTTTTGTATAGCCAATCTTCCTCTCATACTAGATCGATGCATTGAGTTGGTTTATGGACCTTATCCAAGATTACATCACTCTTTTTCGGAATATAGTAATATTTTCCTTAGGATCATTATGCATCAGAAATCCAAAGATTGTGATTGGTTACATAGAAATACATGCATGTATTCCCAAAACTTGGACAAGGCATGTGTATTGAAGTCTAATACAACTACGAAGCATCAAGCATGACAACCATGACATTTTCCAATATATCATGACACCAACTAGGCTGATTGTTAACACCTATATTGTTAAATCGAACTTGGTTTTTCTCGTTCTTAGAAAATTATCTAATAAAACAGGTAAATGGTATAGCTGAAGAAAGATAACTATGATTCACAATTTGATGTGCTCCAGAGTTGAATGTTCAGTGACCAGTGCTGAGTAACACTCATGGATTGTCAGGCTTTTCGTCTGTTGATAGCTTGATGCAGAATATGTAAAAAATGGGGCTTTGATACCAAACTGATGAACAATCGAAGTGATATAACTTATTAGTTTCAAGAGGTTGTTTTTGGGATGGATTATAAATGAGTATTCTTTGCTGGAATTAGGTAATACCAATTCAGAAAGGCTTGACTTTAATGAACAAACTGAAGTAGGGTGGTAGTTTTAAACGTGTGAATTAGGGATCTATAATTTAGATAGAGGAAGGTTGGGTTTAGGTGGGTTTTGAATCTTTTGATAGAGTCTTCTTAGTTGGCACGAGTGGAGACTCCACTGGTGGTGCCGGTGACGGTGAAAGCTCCATTGAGGGCATGACCAGGGCAGGAGGCTGTGATGAAGGTGCCGGTAGTGGAAGCTCCTCATTTGGAGAGTGTGAAGGTGAGAGTGCAACCGGCAGTACAAGCTCCGCTGGTAGCACCGTTAGAGGTGGAGTCAACCGGTGATGCGGGCTCCACTGATGACACTGTTGGATGTGAAGAGACACCCTATGACTCAATATGTTTGTCCAGGCCCGCAGTTGGTCCATCCACTGCTGATGTTCTGCATGCATCCTCTCTTGCTCCCAAACTTGTAGCAACATACTCAATTGCATTCATCGTACCCTGTTTTGGTTTTTCCCATTTGGTAATCCATGTAAAAAATCTTGTGTGCACTCTCTATGATTCTTTCCTAAGATTTTTTTACTTTGTTACAATTGCTTATTTTTGGATTGATAGAATCCAAAAAACCTTTATAAGCTATCACACTATATTTATAGTGGTATTAGAACTGTATTATGTAATGCATAGATTTTCTTGTGAATAGTGATAACCAATCGCTTCATGTTGGCATAGTTAGTGATTAGCATGTGCACCGACTCACAACCAAACCTAGACAAATCTCAAACACTTTGAGTATGGGTTGAAAAATTGAGTTGAGCCATTTAGTCCTTTGAAAACCCTGTGTTAAAAGCTTCAAAACTTGAATCCAAGTTGAACATGGATGCAATATGGTAAATGATGTGGATCAAATTGTACGCCTAAAACCTTATGTATATAATTTTTTATATAACAACCAACTTGAGAAAGAACCTAAAAGAACCTTTTCTACCCTTGCTCACAGCGAATTTACCTCCACAAGATCATTGGTTTATACATTCAACATCAAACATATAGGTATATAGTATCCGTCATTAATTTCTAAATAAATTAAACCCACATACTAGGTCAGCCATTTTGGCCGAAGTACCACTGGATCTGACAGCTGACATTAGCCGATGTAAGCAAAGCCGTCAAATTTCAACAGAAAGGGGTTTTGAACCATAAGGAGGCATTAGAGAGCATGTTGATTCAAAGTAGGAAGTGCTGCCCTATAATTTTGCTAGAGTTCTCTTCATCTTCCTTCTATAATTTCATGCTGGACCACCACTCGAATGGTTGTATGGTTGGACCAAACAAAATGGCCATAGTACCCTCTTTAGTTTCATTCCATAGTGGTCTTTAGGCTCCTCGTGTCATTGTGTTCATGATGTTCTCATTTTAGTTACCCTTTGTCTACATCTCAACATGCATACTTCCCTTTCCATTTGCAGAGTTAGAGTTTTTATGAGGCTTCTTAGTTTCAAATGTTCTGGCGTTTTTTCTATAGATAGTACATATTGCCTTTTGAAACCTCCGTCACATTAATATTTTGGATCTCTTAATCCCTTTCGACCCTTGATATTCACATATATGCTTGTATTACTTTTTTATGGCCTCTTTGCATGAATTTTTGGTTGAACGCGACAAGAGGATGTTATACTTATACCTCTCTAGATTGTAATTCGATGCACCCTTTGCAACTTTTGGAGCTTTTGGTTCAAGCTTGAAATGGAGAATTGAGAGCTTTTGAGAAGGAAACAACCAGACCGTCTTCAATAGGAAACATGGTATTCAGGAGGACCTGGGTGTTTTGAAAGCATTTTAAGTGCAACCAATCATGCGCTTAACATTTTCAAGCTATATCATTATTTATCACCAGTAAGATCCAATACTCCTTTATACTGACTGATGCAACCAGGAAATCTGATCATTATTTTCAGCTGTCCGCGGATATGATGCATCAAAACTGAATTTTTTTAAGGTTAAGTAGTCCTAAATCCCTTCACATGTCGTTATTTAAGCTAAAGGATACAACTTGTTTGGATATTAGCTAAAGTCCCTCTCGAAGGACACGTTTGTACAACAAATCCTTAACAAAAAATGTTGACTTTTTTTATCCTTTAAATTACAAAACTGCCACTCCAGCAGGAGTATCCATTCGTCTTTGGCATGAGTATCCATTCACCGGTTAACACTATACATGTAGCGATTGCTACAGTGATTTCACTGTTGCTACTACAACGAAAATACTGTAGCAAGAGTATACATTCATCTCCGGAAAAGAGTATCCATTCGTCATCAACAAGAGTATCTATTCACCGGGTGACACTGTGCATGCTGCGGTTGCTACAATGATTTCACTGTAGCAAGAGTATCCATTCGTCTTCAGAAAGAGTATCCATTTGGCTAATTGATACTCTTGCTACAGTGAAATCACTGTTGCAACGATCAATTCGTTAAATTGATACTCTTACCAAATAAGTCTCCCATTTTTTATTCAATTATGTTGTATTTTTATTTCTAAATACTTTTTGTTCTCATTTGATGTCAATGGACTGTTCGTTTAGAAGTTATGATTGTTTTATTATTGGATCATTTTATCATATATGTGAAGATTGTAGAGCATAGCCTTAAAAGAATTCTTTACAAACTGAAGGTTGAGAATCATTCTTTTGGTTTACATCCCTCCAACTTTGCTTTGATAACTGCTTCCATTATATTTATTGAAATTCATATCAAGATTTTCCTTCTTTGAAGCATTTTTCTTTTTAATTCCAAGCCCACTTCTGATCTGTGACTTGTCTAATTGGCACTCTTAACAATACTTGTGTTATCATGTCTTTCTTGTGTAAACCTTAGGAATTGAAGTTGAAAATGGAGTGGCAAGGGATCCTATCAGCTTGTTGAACGTTCCAATTCTTCTATAAATCTTGCTTTGGCTACTAGCCTTATGATCTTTACTTGGCATAATGTTGACCATTACCGAAACCCTAGCCCTTTATACCTTTCATATGAAGAGATCCCACCATTTCGATTCTTCATAATGGTTCTGTGATTTTGTCATAATGAGCACTGTTTCAGTATCTTGACAGTGAAGTATATGTTTAATATTGTTTGCAGCAAACTCAGAAACTGGAATTTTTATACCTTCACTTATGTGCTTTGCATGAAATTTCTTAATTGTGTTCTAATTCTATGTCCTCGCCTTTTTTCTAATTTTGTTCTTTACTTCAGGTATCGAGTCAACCTTGCATTAATTGAGCCATGACTAATTTTTCTCCACATTTTCTAGATTCTAATCCCATTAAAGGAATACATTCAGAGTTGGACCTTTCGTTCAACATTTTTCTGAGTGTTTTAACATTGAGCATTTGGATTTTCGTCTTCGTGAAGCTGGAGAAGTAGAATGAAACTTCATTAAAATTAATTTTGACACACTGTGTCAGATCTATCCACTCAGGATGTGAATGCTATTTTATTACTAGCGTGTTTTTAATCATTATTGGACACATTAGATCTGCATTGTATAGCAATTTAAATTGTCTTTTCTGCAGAAAAAACTTTGCTGCATTCTTCAATACTTCCTTTCCCTAATTCAAGATATGGATGTTTCCAGAAAGAAGAAGCCGGAGCCTTCAACTTGAATCTTTGTGGATCCATTACATTGTTGTGCTTCAGAAACATCTTAAGCAATTAAAGTTCTCAAGGGTGTGGGAGATCATAACACAAGGGCTGCAAATATATCCATATAATCCAAAAGCTTTTGCAGCCATGGTAGAAGTAGGGTATCTTTTTACTGTGCCCAACAAACTTCGTCGCATAATTGATGAATTCATTCAAAGGTACTATCATCTCTTCCCTTCATATGACCTTGTTTTTAGTTTCTTCATATGTTTTAAATTTGTGTACTTGTAACAGGTTGATGCCAAGAACAAGTTAGACCCTCCACACTTTCGATGTTATTTTTTTCTTAATTGTAATTTTTCTTCAAGCTTCTATATTCTCATTTGTTGGTGGAATTTACAGTAATCTGGTCATGTGCGAAGTCCTTTCAGTTATGCTAGCATCAGTAAAAGATTTCGTGGTGTACCTGCAAGTTTATCTTAAAATAAAATTGTTATTTGATTTCTTTCTGTAGCAAGATTCTACCATTTGATGGCCCTAAAAGTTTTGGAATTTGATGAAATTTGGTGTCTTACCCTAGACAACACCCCCACCAAACTTATAGGGTGGTCAATGAGAACGTGACTCACTTTCTCCAGTGAGCTCACACCTCACCGTAACATTCCTCTCTCTCTCTCTCTCTCTATATATATATATATATATATATATATATATATATATAGAGAGAGAGAGAGAGAGAGAGAGAGAGAGAGAGAGAGAGAGCCCTGGACCAGTGGACCAGCAAATTTGCTGGTCCACTGGCCTATTTGATAACCCTACAAGTTTCAGAATTTACTGAAACTTGGTGGGTGTGTTGTCTAGGATGAGGTGATCATCCTCACCAAAACTCAGTAAATTCTAAAACTTCTGGAGTCATCAAATGCTAGAAGCTTTATCGATCGTCCATTGTAACCGTTAATTTTGCTTTGTACATTTGATGACCCTAGAAGTTTTAGAAATTGCTTATTTTTGATGTGGATGATCACCTCACCCTAGACAACACACCATCAAGTTTTAGCAAATTATGAAACTTGTAGGCTCATCAAATAAGCCAATGGATCAGGTTGGTGGAAAAATACAATCGGTCACTTTTGGTTTCAACACACACCCTTGGTGACAACATTTGCCTCCGGTGGCGTCACCCTGGTGAACCAACAACCCCTTCACCACCACCATCGTCCAACAGTCGCCACCCACCAAGCGGCTGCCTTCAGCAGCAATACCTAGCTCCGGCGGCCCATCACGGCACACCGACGACCCCAACACCACCACCACCAGCCATTGTCGAGAGAGAATGTGTGTGTGGAGGGAATGGGTGAAATGATTGCAAAAGAGGGTTATATAACATGGTCAATCGTAATTCCTCACTACTTTCACATTTTCCTATAAAATATACCCCTTTTAAATAAACCCTCTCTCACTCTCATTACACTCCCACTTTTATATATATATATATATATATATATATATATATATATAAAGCTTTTTCGACCGTCAATTTCAACCGTTGATTTGAAGAGCACATTTGATGCACCTAGAGGTTTTAGCAGTTGTTGATTTTTTGTGAGGGTGATGAACATATCATAGATAGCACCTCTACAAAAAGTCAGCACATTCTGAAACCCGAATCCAATGATTAGGATGATGGGCCAAATATGGGTTAGCCGATATATATATATATATATATATATATATATATATATATATATATATATATATATATATATATATATATATATATATATATATATGGGGAGGGATACTCTCACTAATGGACTCTTACTAATGCCCCTTACTAATAATCCGGACCGTTGGATCAAGATTGAGGGAGGGCTGAGATCAACCCTCCCTCTCTCTATCTCTTTCTCTCTCTCGACCAACCCACCAGACCCCGACCAGACCCCGACCTGACCCCGACCCCGACCCCAGACCCCTCCGGCTCCAGCTCCGGTAGCCCCCCGACCCCCCCTCCGGCACCGGCGCAGCCCCCCGACCCCCCCTCCGGCACCGGCGCAGCCCCCCGACCCCCCCTCCGGCACCGGCGCGACAGGCGACCCCCCCTCCGGCTCCGGCGCGCCGCAGGGTGCGACGGGCGACCCCCCCTCCGGCTCCGGTAGCCCGATCCCCTCCGGCAACGGCGCGGGGCTCAGAGCGGCGGGCGCGGAGCGGAGCGGCAGGCCGGCGTGGGGCGCGGAGCGGTGGCCGGGGCGCAGAGCAGCGGGCCGGCGTGCCGCGCGGAGCTGCAGGGGGCTGCGGGGGGCTCCGGTTGGGGAGGTCGGGGGATGCCGGAGCCGGAGGGGAAGGGGGGGTCGGGGGGATGCCGGAGGGGGGGTCGGGGGCTGCCGGAGCCGGAGGGGGGGTCGCCTGTCGCGCCGGTGCCGGAGGGGGGGGTCGGGGGGCTGCGCCGGTGCCGGAGGCGGGGTCGGGGGGCTGCGCCAGTGCCGGAGGGGGGGTCGGGGGCTGCCGGAGCCGGAGCCGGAGGGGTTTGGGGTCGGGGTCGGGTTCAGGTCGGGGTCTGGGTGGGTTGGTCGAGAGAGAAAGAGATAGAGAGAGGGAGGGTTGATCTCAGCCCTCCCTAAATCTTGATCCAACGGTCCGGATTATTAGTAAGGGGCATTAGTAAGAGTCCATTAGTGAGAGTATCCCTCCCCTATATATATATATATATATATATATATATATATATATATATATATATATATATATATATATATAGGGTCAGGATCGGATGACCCGGCAAAATTTGACCTAGCAAATAACCCAGCACCCTTTGAGGCACCTAGAGGTTTTAGAATGTGCTGATTTTTTGTAGACATGTTGTCTATGATATGTTGATCATCCTCACAAAAAATCAGTCCGTTCTAAAACCTCTAGGTGCATCAAATGAGATCTTCAAATCAACGGTTAAAATTGACAGTCAAAAACCGTTGATTTGAAGAGCGCATTTGATGCACCTAGAGGTTTTAGAATGGGCTGATTTTTTGTGAGGATGATCAACATACCATAGACGACATGTCTACAAAAAATCAGCTCATTCTATAACCTCTAAGTGTATCAAAGGGTGCTGGGTTATTAATGGGTCAAAATTTGCTGGGTCATCCGATCCTGACCCATATATATATATATATATATATATATATATATATATATATATATATATATATATATATATATATATATATATATATATATATATATATATATATATATATATATATATATATATATATATATATATATATATATATATGGGAGGGATACTCTTACAAGTCAGGTCTTACAAGCAGCAATTACTAATGATCCCAGCCATCAAGATCGCATTGGATGGCTGGGATCAATTCTCTCCCTCTCTCTCAATCTCTCTCTCTCAATCTGTAATAACAGAACCCCGACCCCCCGACCCCAACCTCATCCCCTCCGGCTCCGGCTGCCCCTCGACCCTGCAAACCCCCGACCCCAACCCCATCCCCTCCGGCCCCGGCTGCCCCCCGACCCCAACCCCATCCCCTCCGGCTCCGGCTGCCCCCCCTTCGGCAGCCGCGACCACGACCCCTTCCCCTTCGGCTCCGGCAGCCCTCCGACCCCGACCCCGCAGCCCCCGCAGCTCCGCGCCCGCCGTCCCGCCGCCCCTCGCCGGCCCGCGCCTACTCCGACCCCGACCCCGCAGCCCCCCGCAGCTCCGCGCCCGCCGCCCCTCGCAGGCCCTGCTCCGGCCCGTCGCTCCGCGCCCCGCGCCGGAGCCGGTGGGGAAGGTCGGGATCGGGGTCGGGGGGGGGGGGGGTCGCTGTTCAGTTCACATTTGAGAGAGAGAGAGAGAGATAAAGGGATGGAGATTGAGGGGAAATCCCAGCCATCCATCGCAATCCGATGGATGGCTGGGATCATTAGTAATTGCTGCTTGTAAGTCCTGACTTGTAAGAGTATCCCTCCCCATATATATATATATATATATATATATATATATATATATATATATATATATATATATATATATATATATATATATATATAGAGAGAGAGAGGAATAGGATGCTGCCTATCAAAGCAGCATTTTTTGCTGCTTTGAGACATTGTTTGACCATCCTAGAAGTTTTGGAATTTGATGAAATTTGGTGAGGGTGTTGTCTAGGGTAAGATGATCATCCTCACAAATTTTCATCAAATTCCAAAACTTCTAGGGGGTTCAAATGGTCGAAGCAAAATCAGTCGTCTGCAGTCGCCGTTAAAATCTGCAGCATTTTTGCTTCGACCATTTGACCCTCTTAGAAGTTTTGGAATTTGATGAAAATTTGTGAGGATGATCATCTTACCCTAGACAACACCCTCACCAAATTTCATCAAATTCCAAACCTTCTAGGATGGTCAAACAATGTCTCAAAGCAGCAAAAACGCTGCTTTGATAGGCAGCATCCCATTCCTCTATATATATATATTTGTGAGGATGATCATCTTACCCTAGACAACACCCTCACCAAATTTCATCAAATTCCAAACCTTCTAGGATGGTCAAACAATGTCTCAAAGCAGCAAAAACGCTGCTTTGATAGGCAGCATCCCATTCCTCTCTCTATATATATATATATAGAGGAATGGGATGCTGCCTATCAAAGCAGCGTTTTTGCTGCTTTGAGACATTGTTTGACCATCCTAGAAGGTTTGGAATTTGATGAAATTTGGTGAGGGTGTTGTCTAGGGTAAGATGATCATCCTCACAAATTTTCATCAAATTCCAAAACTTCTAAGAGGGTCAAATGGTCGAAGCAAAAATGCTGCAGATTTTAACGGCGACTGCAGACGACTGATTTTGCTTCGACCATTTGAACCCCCTAGAAGTTTTGGAATTTGATGAAAATTTGTGAGGATGATCATCTTACCCTTGACAACACCCTCACCAAATTTCATCAAATTCCAAAACTTCTAGGATGGTCAAACAATGTCTCAAAGCAGCAAAAAATGCTGCTTTGATAGGCAGCATCCCATTCCTCATATATATATATATATATATATATATATATATATATATATATATATATATATATATATATATATATATATATATATATATATATATATATATATATATATATATATATATATATATAGGGGGTGGGGAGCCTGCACCCGAGGTGTAGCATCATTGCTGCACCTCTCGCTTGTTTACCCCCCTACAAGTTTTGGAATTTGATGAAATTTGGTGAGGGTGTTGTCTAGGGTAAGATGATCATCCTCACCAATTTTCATCAAATTCCTAAACTTCGAGGGGGGTCAAATGGTCGAAGCAAAATTTGCAGATTTTAACGGTGTCTGCGGACGGCTGATTTTGCATCGACCATTTGAACCCCCTAGAAGTTTTGGAATTTGATGAAAATTGGTGAGGATGATCATCTTACTCTAGACAACACACTCACCAAATTTCATCAAATTCCAAAACTTCTAGGATGGTTAAACAATGCCTGAGGTGCAGCAACGACGCTGCACCTCAGGTCCAGCATCCCTTTTCCCATATATATATATATATATATATATATATATATATATATATATATATATATATATATATATATATATATATATATATATATATATATATATATATATATATATATATATATATATATATATATATATATATATATATATATATATATATATATATATATAGGGGAATGTTACAGTGAGCTATGAGTTACGGAAGGAGAAAATGAGCTACGATCATTTTGACCACCCTAGAAGTTTTGGAATTTCGTGAAAATTGGTGGGTGTGTTGTCTAAGGTAACATTATCATCCTCACCAATTTTCAAGGAATTCCAAAACTTCTAGGGTCATCAAATGGTAGAAGCAAAATTAACGGTTACTACGGACGGTGGATAAAGCTTCTACTGTTTGATGACCCTAGAAGTTTTGAAATTCCTTGAAAATTGGTGAGGATGATCATGTTACCCTAGATAACACACCTACCAATTTTCACGAAATTCCAAACCTTCTAGGGTGGTCAAAATGATCGTAGCTCATTTTCTCCTTCCGTAGCTCATAACTCACTGTAACATTCCTTTTATATATATATATATATATATATATATATATATATATATATATATCAGGGATACTCTTACTTATGGAATGATTACTTATGCAATTACACACTGCCTTTTACCTACTCTAGAGGTTTCAGAATTTGATAATACCTGGTGGGGATGCTATCTATGACAAGTTGATCATCCTCACAAAAAATCATCAAATTTTATAACCTATAGGAGCATCGATTGTTAGAAGCTCTATTTAATATTCATTTGAACCGTTAATTTGAATAGCATATTTGATGCCCCTAGAGGTTATAGAATTTGATAATTTTTGGTGAGGTTGATCAACTTGCCATAGATAGCATACCCATCAAGTTTCATCAAATTCTGAAACCTCTAGGGTAGGTAAAGGCGGTGTGTAATTGCATAAGTAAAAGTATCTCTCCCCATATATATATATATATATATATATATATATATATATATATAAAGAGAGAGAGAGACCGCTTAACGTGTGGCTAATGTGCAGCGGCCTACCTAGAGTTTTTTTTTTTATTTTTTTTGGAGGATGATCACCTCCTCCTCTTTGATAGCCACAAAAAATTTCAGCTCATTCTAAGACCTCTAGGTCTATCAAATGTGCACATCAAATTGATGGTTAAAATGAATGAGTCGAGCATATTTGAATCACCTAGAGGTCTTAGAATGAGCTGGAATTTTTTATGTGTGCTATCAAAGGGGAGGTGATCATCCTAAAAAAAACCCTATAGGATAGGGCGTCACACGTTAAGCGACCGCTTTGTATCACTACGCTCTCTCTCTCTCTCTCTATATATATATATATATATATATATATATATATATATATATATATATATATATATATATATATATATATATATATATATATAGGTTTCAGAATTTGATAAAACTTGCTGCACCTCAGGCATTGTTTGCCATCCTAGAAGTTTTAGAATTTGGTGATTTATGTTGGATGTGTTCTCTAGGTTAAGTTGACCATCCTCACAAAAAATCAGTAAATTCTAAAACTTCTAGGGTCATCAAATGTTCGAAACATTTTTGACCGTTCATTGTAACCGTTAATTTTGCCGAGCTCATTTAATGACCCTAGAAGTTCTAGAATTTGTTGATTTTTGGTGAGGATGATCACTTTACACTAGATTACACACCCACCAAAAACCATCAAATTCTAAAACTTCTAGGGTCATTAAATGAGCAAGCGAGAGGTGCAGCAACGATGCTACACCTTAGGTTCAGGCTCCCTACCCCCCCCTCTCTCTCTCTCGATATATATATATATATATATATATATATATATATATATATATATATATATATATATATATATATATATCAATGTTTTCAGAGGCGGGGGCGTAAGGCGGGGTGTTTTGCCTGATGTGGGGCGGGGCGTAAGCCCCAGGGCGTGGGGCGTAAGCCCCACGAATTTTTTATTTTTTAATTTAAAAAATATAGAAATAAAACATATTATATAAATAGGGAAAATAGATTAAAAACAAACAAAATAAAAAATATTATGAACAAACAAAGCATTTAAGCCTACAAAATTGGTTGATAAAACACAAATATATACAAAATGATAATAAAAATGAACTTATCATTGTCTTTCAACATCATTTAAGATCTAATTCTAAATTTCTAACCAAAATTCAAACTATCTATGTTTATATTCCATAGATTCTATCATTCTATACATGATGTATAACCAATTTAAAACAACTTTAGTTTCAAAAAATGTCATAATCGTCATCCAAGAGAGTAAGACGCATATAAAAGATCACACGGTAGCAATCAAATCATTTTTTTTCAACTATGCAGACAAACTCCAGTGGGGCGTAAGCCCAGGCCATTGGGGCGTAAAAGGCGTACCCGGGCGTTCGGGGCGTAAGCCCCAGTGGTTCGGGCGTAAGCCCCACAGGAAAAAAGCCCCAGATTGAGCCGCCCCGGGCGTTTTAGGACCGCCCCGCCCCGGGGCGAGCCCCGGGCGTACCCCGGGGCGAGTTTTTTAAAACACTGATATATATATATATATATATATATATATATATATATATATATATATATATATATATATAGAGAGAGAGAGAGAGAGAGAGAGAGAGAGAGAGAGAGAATAAGGGGTATGAGCTGACAGCCTATTTCTGAAATTGGGCTGTTAGATAATAGCCGTCCGATGGGGATCATGCACCATTGATGAAAAAAACAAAAAAAATTAAAAACAACGAACCATCTCTCTCTCCCTCTCCCTCTCCCTCTCTCTCCCGAGCGGTAGTGGCAGCACTCGCCCGCCCGACCGACCTCCGGCCCGGCTCCCTCCCTCCGGCGATCGGCTCCCCCTCCGGTGATCGGCACCCCCTCCGGCTGCGGTGGCGGCGTGCGGCGCAGGGCGCAGCGGCGCGGGGTGCTACGGCGGCGTCGGGCGCTGGTGGCGTTGGCCGGGGCGCGGGGCTTGGGCGGCACGGGGCGCGAGTCGGGCGGCCGGGGCTGAAGCGCACGCGGCGCGGGGCACGAGTCGGGCGGCCAATCGCCGGAGGGAGGGAGCCGGGCCGGAGGTCGGGCGGGTGGGTGCTGCTGCTGCCGCTCGCGAGAGAGAGGGAGAGAGAGATGGTTCGGTGTTTTTTTTTTTTTTTAAATCAAGATCCCCATCTGACGGCTATTATCTGACAGCCAAATTTCAGAAATGGGCTGTCAGCTCATACCCCGTATTATATATATATATATATATATATATATATATATATATATATATATATATATATATATATATATATATATATATATATATATATATATATATATATATAGGGTTGGGATCCGTTGATAACCCGTTTCCTTGACAATCCGTTGACAACCCATCATTTGATGGGGCTAGCGGTTTTAGAATTTGTTGATTTTTTGTGCGGATGATCTCCTTACTATAGATAGCACCCCCACACCCCACAAAAAGTCAACTAATTTTAAAACCTCTAGCCCCATCAAATGTATTCTTCAAATTAAATGTTAAATGGATGGTCTATATTTGAGGATATTTGATGGGGCTGAAGGTTTTCGATTTTTCTGATTTTTTGTAAGGATGGTGATGTAGCCACATCACGCTACATACACCAGTTTATCTTTATTTTTATGTTCTAGTTGGTAGTAGTATGTCTTTTGGGTTCCATCGCTTGTCTCCGGATGAAGATCGGACGACTAGGTTGTTCGATATGAATTTTTGGCCTATGATGCGAGGTTTTGTCGCACACACGTTTTCCATGAGTTGGCCACTTATAATCTTAAGTGGGTGAATAATAAATGTGCTATGCAGGAGGACGGAAGGCGTCGGATGTCACATCCGATGGTGCGAAGCCAAGCAAGCCTAATGCCAAACCTTTGGAACCTTTAGCCAAGCCATTTTAGCCATTGGGGTGCCCTTAACAGTCGCCCTTAACAGTCTTTAAATTAAATAGGGATTTAATTTTTAAGTTGTTGGGTGCCTTTAGCACCCCAAATAATGGAAACAGGATTTTCTCGTGAGGAGATCGCGATCCCCGCCCTTGGGGTGCGTTCTTTTCCCGTGAACAAGGCTGCAACCCCCTTCTCCGTGCGGAAACTGATGCACGAGATCCCCTCTTCTCTTGCGTCTCACTCTTGTTTCCTTTTGAGGCTTGTGGGGGTTATTGAAAGAGGATTGAAAACCCTAGATGAGGGAGTTTTGGAGAAACCCTAAAGGCTTGTCTCTTGATGGAGAGATCGTGAAAGGTGCGTCCTTCGTTCGTCATTGTCTTCTCCGTGGAGTTCTTCCGGCTTCTTCTCTTGATTTTCCTCGTCATCTTCTACCTTCCGCCGTTCATCTTCATCGACAAAAGCTATCCACATAGTAGCCGTCTGATGGATTGTTGCGTGTATTGCATGCACGCAACGCGTGCATCAGACGACTGCGGTGCAGTGCCGCACGTACCGCTTGCCTCATTTTATATATATATATATATATATATATATATATATATATATATATATATATATAGAGAGAGAGAGAGAGAGAGAGAGAGAGAGAGAGAAATGCTATAATGCGGCATGCGGTAAGTGCGGCACCGCACCGCAGCCGCCTGATGCACCGCTGCGTGCATCGCATGCACGCAGCGCGTGCATCAGACGGCTGCAGTGTGATGCCACACGTACCGCATGCCGCATTATAGCATGCCCATATATATATATATATATATATATATATATATATATATATATATATATATATATATGGGGGCGGGGAGCCTGCACTCGAGGTGTAGCATCGTTGCTGCACCTCTCTCTTGTTTACCCCCCTACAAGTTTTGGAATTTGATGAAATTTTGTGAGGTGTCGTCTAGGGTAAGATGATCATCCTCACCAATTTTCATCAAATTCCAAAACTTCTAGGGGGGTTAAATGATCGAAGCAAAATCTGCAGATTTTAACGGTGACTGCGGACGGCTGATTTTGCTTCGACCATTTGAACCCCCTAAAAGTTTTGGAATTTGATGAAAATTGGTGAGGATGATCATCTTACCCTAGACAACACCCTCACCAAATTTCATCAAATTCCAAAACTTCTAGGATGGTTAAACAATGCCTGAGGTGTAGCAACGACGCTGCACCTCAGGTCCAGCATCCCTTTTCCCTATATATATATATATAAATAAAATTATAGTGGGCTGTTACGTTGAGCTTTGAGCTGCGATAGGAGAAAATGAGCTGTGGATATTTTGACCCCCCTAGAAGTTTTGGAATTTGATGTAATTTGGTGAGGGTGTTGTCTAGGGTAAGATGATCATCCTCACCAATTTTTATCAAATTCCAAAACTTCTAGGGGGGTCAAATGGTCAAAGCAAAATCTGCAGATTTTAACGGTGACTGCGGATGACAGATTTTGCTTCGACCATTTGACCCCCCTAGAAGTTTTTGAATTTGATGAAAATTGGTGAGGATGATCATCTTACCCTAGACATCACTCTCACCAAATTTCATCATATTCCATAACTCCTAGAGGGGTCAAAATACCCGCATCTCACTTTCTAAACTGGTAGCTCACTATAACATTCCTCGATATATATATATATATATATATATATATATATATATATATATATATATATATATATATATATATATATATATATATATATATATATATATATATATATATATATATATATATATATATATATATAGAGAGAGAGAGAGAGAGAGAGAGAGAGAGAGAGAGAGAGAGAGAGAGAATACGGGGTATGAGCTGACAACCAATTTGCTCAAATGAGCTGTCACCGGCAGCCGTCCGATTGCATTGATCAAACCGTCCAAAATAAAAATTAAAGATAAAACAACTGTGTTAACAACTGTTACAGCTATTAACACAGTTGTCTCTCTCTTTCTCTCTCTCTCTCTCTCTCTCTCTCTCTCTCTTCCCCGAACCACCTCAGGCGACCCCGTCCCCCCTAGCAGCACCATGAACCCCTACGGCAACCTCTCGAACCCCTCCGGCAACCCCTCGACCGCCCCCGGCCACCCCCGACAGCCCCTCGTCCCTCCGGCAGCCCTTTGACGCCCTCCGACAGCCATCCCGTCCCCCTCCGGCAGACCCCCGACCCCCGGGCAACATCCTCCGGCAGACCCCCGACCTCCCGGCGCCGATCGCAGCATCAGCAGATCCGCTGGGGTGGATGGGGGGCTGCCGGAGGGGGACGAGGGGTTGTCAGGGGCTGCCGGAGGCGGTTGGGGGGTTCGGGGTGCTGCCGGGGGGGAGGGACGGGGTCGCCTGAGGTGGTTCGGGGGTCGGGCGTGTGAAGAGAGAGACAAAACAGCTGTTAACACATTTGTTTTATTTTGGACGGTTTGATCAATGCAATCGGATGGCTGCCGGTGACAGCTCATTTGAGCAAATGGGCTGTCAACTCATACCCCGTATTCTTTCTCTTTCTCTCTCTCTCTCTCTCTCTTATATATATATATATATATATATATATATATATATATATATATATATATATATATATATATATATATATATATATATATATATATATATATATATATATGGGAAAGGGTAGCCTACTCCATGGAGTTGACTACTTACATACTCCATGGTCTAAATAGACGCCACATGACACTTTTTAATCGGGTATTTTGTTGATGTATGGTCAATCCAAAATGGATAGATTATGATTATGAAAAAAAATCCAAAGAAAAAAATCTAAATCAACCTGATCAAGTTGTAACAAATTTAACGGTAAACTGTGCATCGTAAAAACTTTTGTTTTTTGCATGCTAAAAATTCCACTTGGCATGTGTTTTTCTCAAATTTTTTTCTTGACAATTGTTGGGAGGGATGAACCTAAGTTTATAAAGTCTTAACTCCGGTTAAAAAGTGCTACATGGCATCCATTTAACCCATAGAGTAGATAAGTTATCTACTCCATTGAGTAGCCTACCTTGCCTCTCTCTCTCTCTCTTTGCTATATATATATATATATATATATATATATATATATATATATATATATATATATATATATATATATATATATATATATATATATAGGGCCTGGATCCTATGCCTTAAATTTGTTTTCATTTTTTGCCTTCAAGGTTATTTGATGCCGTAGAGGGTTTATAATGTGCTATTTTTTGTGGATGTAATCATCCCACCTTAGATAGAACATCCACAAAAAATCAGCACATTCTAAACCTTTTAGGGACATCAAATATTACAAGCTTTATCCACTGTCCATTTTTATACGTTAATTTGTATTATATATTTGATGCCCCTAGAAGTTTTAGAATGTGCTGATTTTTATTGGATGTTCTATCTAAGGTGGAATGATCACATCTACAAAAAATCAGCACGTTCTAAACAGGGAATCAAATTTCGACAAATTTCGATCGAAATCACCGACATTTGTCTGTATTTGGAGGCTCCGATATAAAAAAAGTCTGAATTTTCGACATTACAATTTGTCGGTCGACCTTGTCGGTTGATGTCGACAAATGTCGGTCATTTGTCGGTGCTGTCGGCGAAAAGAATCTGTGACTGTACAATTATTTCATTTGTCGGGCTCTTGTCGGTGACATCACCGACATATGTCGGTTTGTCGGTAGATTTCGGTG